>CM068966.1:24192032-24203170 GCA_035128595.1 Eptatretus atami | reverse complement strand
CTTTCTCACACATAACTAGGAATACCATGAACCTACCATACCAGTTTCATGTATATCTGACTCATAGTCTCTGAGATATAACGAACTTCGTTTTTTTTTGTTTTCGACCAGGGTTCATTCAAAGTCTATCTTCTCCGACAGTTTTCATAGGATCCGGCTGGAAATTTTTGACATATGGCTGAATGTACTGCCCACAGTCGCTCGTGGCCCGATTTTTGATTTTCGAAAAATAAATTTTTATGATTTTTCAAAAATTTCAAAGTCCCGTTTGCTAGGCAACGGTGGTGTCCATAGCATCGGTTCTCATTTGCACACAACTAGGTCATGGTATGAACCTACCAACCAAGTTTCATCGAAATCGGCCATGTGTATTAACGGAGCACTGGACCGAACAGACACATCAGACAGACAAACATATTCGATGGAATACTGATAATACAGGGTAGAAAAAAAATCTCAATTTTTTTTTTTTTCGACTAGATCGACTACCCAACATACAAACACTTGAAATATTTATATAGATATATTTAAACATGTAAAAGACAGACATCAATGTATTGTGACGTCATCCCACAATTGGTTATTTGCTTGTTTTGCTACTTTAATAGACGAAGGGGAAATTCGGTCAAAAATGATGGGGCCCAAGAGCATCCCCTCCCCTTCCCCCTCCCCCATCCCCCCAATCACAACACAGTTAAAGAATAACCCACGGACTCTTGTGGATTTACTTTTGCTTCATAAAGAAAGTATGATTATTATTCAAGAAATATTTTAATTAATATGGCTTTCGTTCTTGCACTGCACCTTCCTGGTTCTGCTTGTCATCGTTGCCTTGCCGCAATAAATAACAATTAACTTTCACCCTTTAAAAATCGTGTGAATAAATTATTTTGTATCAGCTGCTTTTTTGTTCGTATCCTTTTCTCACCTGCGTTGCAATCGAGTGACGTGCTTTGTGATGCTTTAAAATTTAAGCATTTTAAAATAGTTTAAATAATCAGAAACGACTGTAAGATAGCGGTGATATATTACTGTTATATGAATAAAATGAAAATGTTCGAAAAAAAAAAGAACAAGTGGTGCCAGGCACAACAAATCCCGCCCATTTAAGGCATAAAGTCTTCGGACCCGACCGATCTTCACAAATATGCATTTTTCACTATAGGAATGGGTAGGATTATAAGTGACAAATAGAATAAGGTTCGCTATAAGCTTAGTTCGAAGTAAATCAGATCATTTTTGACGAAGTTATGAGCGAAAACACGAATTTGATCTTTTCGTGACCTTGACCTTGACCTTTGCTCCAATTGGACCCAAAAGTTAATGGGGTCGTCCAAGGTTCATTGCCCACGATATCACACTGTTTGCAGATTGGGCTTGATTCGTGGTATCCCCTATAGGACGATTGTTGACGGATGGATGGAGATGGACGGACGCAGGCAGGCATGGATGGACGCACACATGCAGGGATGGACGCAAGTAAACAGGGATGCAGACATGCCAAGACCGAGCTCCTGTTATATTGTAGATTATACCATTATCATTGGACAGAATTGACCGATTAATTTGTGGTTAGAATAATTCTGATGAAAAATATAACTTGGATGACATAGAGGCTGGAGTAGGGATTGGAGGAAGACGTACCAACAACCTAAGGGTATGCTGATCATACCACTCTGTTGGCAGAAAGTAAAGAGGACTCGATGAAACTGCTGTAGACAGTGAAGAAGGAAAGTGAAAAGGCTGGTTGGTCTTTATTTAAACCTAAAAAAAGAATTAAAATCTTGTCATCTGAGAAGATCGACGTGTTCAGAAGGGGTGTGTTCCATTACCAACCAGCATGTGGAGCGCTCGCCGAGTGGCTCGCTTGATTTTAAACACTTCAGCAAGCACTCCAACAAAATGGTTGACAAGGAACGGCTGGCTTGGCAAGCGACAGCAAGCTGATTGGTAATGGAACACACACCCCCCAATGGATGGGGTCAAAGCTGCAACCAAGCTGTCTCTGCCAGAGCTTCGGAAAGCAGTGCAGGGTACTGAGCAGTGATGTTTGAAGACATCTGATCATTAATGTCACCAGAAATCGGCCATGGCTTAATAATGGAACTGGATTAGCTGGTTATAATAGCACCAATAGGTGTGTGTGGACCAGTGATTGTTAGCCGATACACTGCCCATACATAAGTATGTAAAATTTTCTCCAAATTTCCTTCTGGCGAATATTAAACAATGCTAACGAACCTTAATAATATGGTTATGCATCAAATAAAGGTCACAATTGGGCCGCAAGGGTGTCGGTGGCGATATCACACTTGGAAACCATGGCTGGGAGAAATCACATATGAGGCCCAAAGATAGGTTATAAACAATCCATATACAGTCTAAATATAATCTGATCGCGGCTCGAAAAATCGAACAGGCAATGAGATTCATCATTCGTGCATAAAGACTCATGTTAAAGCAGCTTTGTTAACTAAAGATGGTTGCCGCTTACCTCGAGGCCTAGCAAGTCGAGACAGCGATCTGATATGTTTGTCTGAGGGACACACAATAAGTATAGAATGCCTTAATCATGTCGAGCTTCCTCCAAGCTTCTTCCAGCTTAATAGCGACAGTTTTAAAAATGTAACTGTACTTTGGATAGAATCGACTGAAACGTTTGTGGTTATAATAATTTTTACATCCGGAAGGTGTGCCCCATGAAACGCCGTGATAACCTGTTATACACGTCAACACGGAGTTCGTGCAAGGCCTGAACCCCCTTTGGGGTTGGGGAGGGTTAAACCGCTACAACTTCCATCGTGTGACCCTTAGTCCCCCTGTCAAGTTTGTTTGCGATTGGATAAGTAACAACCGAATGTATCGCGGTCAAAAAAACAGTCAGACAGACAGACGGACACCAAATTGCGTATTTTAATAAGATTACTTACTGGCATATGTGCATGAGCATGTCAAGATTCTATTTAGCACATATCCACAATTTAAAAGACAACACAACCTAAAAGATAACCAATAACATGCCTGGTGTTGGCTTAATGGTTAGGATGGTGGGCTTGGGATCCTAGGATCCTGAGTTCAAATCCTGCTTCACTGTTGAATTAATACCAGGTGGGGTTAACTTGGCCTGTCATCCTTCTGAGGTTGGCAAAATGAGTGCCAGCTTCCTGGTATCCTGTGTCAGAGTGGTGACCCATACAGGATTATGCCCAATAGCCAAGGAGACTGCTTAAGCAGCACCAACGCTCTGTGCAGAGTATGGTCCCAATCTCCTCCTTTTGGCCACCTCATCCCACAGGCCTGTGCAATAGCATCCCCTTCAGTTCAATGGTGAAGACACAAAATTGTTGGGACAAATTCTGCCCAAAGAATTACAATTGTTCAGGCAGAATTTGTTTAAATCAGGTGTGGGTAATTGAAAATTGCAAAGACAGAAAAAGAAAACAATTAAAATTGTTAAGCAGCTAATTTAAACGTGTGCAAGTACATCATTTGAACTACGATGTGGTGATATTGTGAAGCAACGAGGTATTTTTCAGGAATGCAAGAACGCCGATGAAGAAGGATGGTAGAGGATTCGGCGACAGAGCTACGTGGGGTGGAACATAAAAAGGTAAATGAAAGGCATGATGCCGTTATAGTTAGTCAAGATCATTGCCATGCATTACTGGCCAAGAGTAAAAGTACTGTTGAACTTTCCCCAACAGAATCCAATCACTTTTGGCAAATTTGTGTATTCCTTTAACTAAACATAACTACACCAGATTTGATGAAGCAGGCAGCTATGTTTACACATTTTTGTCGAGGCTGCTATCCAAGTCCCTTCGTATTGCTTTATGGTCACCCCGGTGGTCTGCGCGCACTATACCTGAAGGCTCTAATTTTTTGTACACTTTCTTAACACTCGTCCAGACCCATCTGTGTCCATTATATGGCAACGGTCAGAAGTCAGAAACAGTGGCTGCAATATAATCATCAAAGCTTGTAGTCATTTGCCGTGTTTATGGAACGCCTCGACTTAGTGAAGAACGTGGCTTTGGGCAGACAGCACACAAAAACAAATTGGAGCATTTCAGAAACTCAACTTGAAGATGATATTTATCATATAAAGGCCATCTCTTCCAAATGGCAAACAGCCCTGCAGCCACCGTGGAAAACAAAACACGCGAGGTCCAACCACATCTAAACCCAATGATAACATCTACCACCCATCAGCCAATAGCATGTAACCACCGTAACAAAAGGGCATCAAAAGCTTACAGAGCTTGGTGCGGTTCGAAAATAAGTAAATAAATGTGTTGGCATGTGACATTTATAATGGCCACGCTCAGCTTCATTAGGAAATAACGAATGGAACTAACAGAACGTGGATCGAAATATGCTAACCACTGTAGAAACAGGAGGGAATACTTTCATTATGCTCTATCCATCCACCGAGACTCAGATCGACAAAGGCCTTCACAATCAAAACCGGTTTTCCATTCTGGCTTCAAAATAAGCTTCAGGAGGATCCTGGAACAAATGAAACGAAATTCCTTCATCAGAGCATTCATCTGCTGTAAGAAAATATAATAAAGCGTTTCCTTGACATATAATTGAATCATAAGTTCACCGAAACCATTGGACTTTTACATTTCACGAGCTGGTTCCAAGAAGTGCCCGGAAGGCAACGATGCACAGGGCTCAGTGCCCTCCATTGAGCATCTTGGAGTCAACTGTTCAATGCAATATGCGAAACAAACGGAGCAGCAAAAATACTGCAAGCGTTCTAGCGAAAGATCACATGGCGCAATCGAGGGAGCGTCACCAACTCTATCTTACTCCTGACAAACTCCTGACAAAGACCAACAGTAATACAATTATAACTAGAACGGGCACTCAGTAGAGCGCATCCTCGCCAACGCTACATTTTGCCCCCCCCCCCCCCAGAAACCGTTGATTGTGAGGGTATTTAATCCCATACCACATCTGCCATCTCATATGTGTTATGATGGCTTAAAAACATTAAATTTCCTGTGTCATATCGTATATCACAAGATTGGGCATTGAATTCACAACATTTTGGCATTGGGTGCATGCAAATTGGATAAAAATCGACCGCACTATGGCAAAATGACGATTTTGACCTTTTCATGACCTCGACCTTGACCTTTGTACTCTTAATTTTGTAATTGGTATTAGAGTGTGGGGAACAGAACAGTCAACATTTTGGTGTTGGTTTCATGCAAATCGGATAAGAATTGACCTGTTATGACTAAACCGCACATTTTGCAATGTCGTGACCCCCCTGACCTTTGACTCCCAACCGCTAATAAGGGTTATTACGTCATTGTGTCATGTCACATATCACAAGATGGGGCATTGAATTCTGAACATTTTGGCATTAGTTGCATGCAAATTGGATACAAATTGACCGCGCTATGGTAAAAGACGATTTGACCTTTTCATGACCTTGACCTTGACCTTTGACCCGATCGCTCCCAAAATCTAATCAAATGGTCCTCGGATAATAACCAATCATCCCACCAAATTTGCTGCGATTCAGTTCAATACTTTTGGAGTTATGCGAATAACAAACAAACAAACAAACACACATATTCACAAAAAATAAATACACAGCGATCAAAACATAACCTTCGCAACAAAGTTTGCAAAGGTAACTAGGATGTGGAATATGGCTTTGGGTTGTTTCATCCAGCATTTGCTTATCCTTTGTTTGTATGCAGCACAAGGCTGTAGGGTGGCGTCACTAGCTGAGGGCACAGCTGTGTCACTGATGCCCTCTGCTCATTTGGACAGGAATTTGTAATTTGTTCAGGATGTCAGCGATACCTCACCTACTCTTCCCAAAGGACACCATGGGATCTTTAACGTCCACAAATGGATGGTGGTATACGGGACGCTCATTTAATGTCAATCTAAGAGACAACATACACATTGATGAATCACCCTACCTGCAAAACACCGGGATGACAGTTTATAGCTGGGTCGGGATTCAAACCCAGGCTGGACAGCTTAGAGGTGAGTGTACACCCACTTAGAGTACTTACAGTGTACTTAGAGGTGTAACAGCTCCAGTCGAGACCATCCTGTCAGTCGCCAGAATTCGATGAAGGTAATATATTCAGATCGTGGTGTCTTTGGTTCGGCGACTTTGGTCGCTGCAAATCCAGAGCTTTATATTACAGTTGAGAGTTGGTGGGTAGCAGTTCTTACCACAAAACAAATTTCACAAACACGTGTTACATAGGGCCCTCGTTAAACACGATGTCACTGCCACGAGAAAATTCAATGAATCTTCTCATAACGACAAATGCGATAATCGAGTCAATTTGACGCACGTTCACATCACCCCCTCATGAAAAATAAGACACAAGAGATCTATTCATGATCCGAGAGTACTTTCCCAACTCGTAAGATGAGGAATAACAAATGGATCGATTCACATCAAAAAAAAACAAAAACACATTTAAACTTTGTTGCTCGGGTTTAAAAAAAAAACTGCAGCCTGCCAAACAGCTGTCCAAAAAAAAAAAACCCTTCCCAGCATTCCTACAACATAGCACGAGAGAACGTGGGAAATCAAGGCAAGACAACTACTCTTTATAGGACAGATAATAAAGAGCAATTGTCCAAACATTCCCTTCAATAACTGTGCACTGATATTTTTCAATGTTTAAACCAGTAAATCAACGAGTAACTGACTTTCTACCTCAAGCTTTACATCATGTGATGCAAGAATAGCATATGGCCCATTCATTGAAAAACAAAGAAACTTCAAGTGCATCTCGAAAAGCCAA
This sequence comes from Eptatretus atami, assembly GCA_035128595.1. NCBI lineage: Eukaryota > Metazoa > Chordata > Myxini > Myxiniformes > Myxinidae > Eptatretus > Eptatretus atami. The sequence continues at coordinate 24,196,373 of CM068966.1, read as the reverse complement.
AATAGCCACATAGACAGATAATGGGCAACAGAAGTGCTCTTCAGGATCCAGCAGACCAGGCTGCTTTGTCCCATAGACAGGCATCGGGTGTTACGTGACATATGACACACAAAGCATCCAAGCATAGCTACAAAGTACATGAAGCACGAAGGAATGCGACGAGAAACAAAGCCTTTCAAAGTCGTTGTTGTGCCTCAAGTTGATTGTACGAATGTTCGACCCTTACTGGATATTAAACTAAAATGACCAGTTTTGATGAAAAAGATCACCCCCATCCAAACTCGTTTTCAGCTACCCTCGTCTAAAGCAATTGTGTTCAGCACTTCGGGAGAGACGGGGAAAATAGAACATGCCGCGAATTGCGTCGATAGATATGCCTCCGCCCGCATTTGCTTGAAATCCCTTCAATGTTATTCACAAGTTATTGTGGTGACAAAGATTTTTCAATTAAAGGTCACATGAGCAGAGACCTTTGACATTTTGAACCCAAAACCTAATCAGTTCATCTTTACATCATAGTAGATACTTGAACCAAGTTTGGTTTGAACCCCTTCAGCGGTTCACAAGTTATCGTGGTAACGAAAATCTGCTATGCACACAAATGCACACAAACGCACGCACGCACATATGCATGGGACAGCCGAACTGATAACTCAAAAAGATAACGCCTTCGGCAGCGGAGGCAGAAAAAAAATTTGACGTCAAACAATGTGGCTCCGCTCATATTATTACATCATTGTACATACTTGTACCAAGTTTGATTTAAATCCCTTCAGCTGTTCTCAACTATCACATTTGTTCCTGGCATGACCTACTGACCTTGGACCTCTAGATGTCGAAATCCAATCAGTTCATTTTCACATCATAATATATACTTATACCAAGTTTGGTCAAAATCCCATCACTTGTTTCACAAGTTAGCACGGTGACATAATTTTTACGTCACACAACCTCTGACCTTTGACCTCTTGACGCCATAATCTAATCAGTTTATCTTTACATCATTATACATACTTGTACCGGGTTTGACTGAGATCCCTTCAGCCATTCTTAAGTTATCGTGGGAACGAAAACCTTTCACGGACGCACAGACGGACGGACAACCCAAAAACATAATGCTTCCGGCGACTTCGTCAGCAGAGGCATAACAATTAAAATGCCACCAAATGCTGTGAAATGACGTCACTCAATGTCATTTCTTATCTTTTCAAATAAATCATTGGGTTGGAGTGTCTGCTCTGAGTCTGGGAGGTCAGCGGTTCGAACCCCCGCCGAGTCGGACCAAACACTGAACAGTATGTGCTGCTTCCTTATGCTTCAGTCACATTTGGCTCGGCGGCCGTAGGGTCTAAAAAAATCTACGGCCACCAGCCAATTATAGGCGGCCGCAGTATTTCCACGGTCACACATGTAGAAGTCACATATGTTTTTATTTTTTGGGTAGCCGCACGGGGTATTTTAGAAATTGTGGAGACCGAAAACGTGGGGGTGCCGTACGGTCTTTGATTTGATGTCGCACGGTGACCTTAGGACGTCCCTGCGGTGGCCATAGAATTTTCAAGGCAGACGCAAGGTAGCCTCAAGGCCCGCAAGGTGACCGCAGGGCCCTAAGGCGAACGTGAAATAGTGCGGCCGCCGTAATTTTTTGCGGGTTGGCAAAATTCATTTTCATTGATAAGAGCCTACGAAAACGCACAAATAACGCAAGCCCACCGTACGCCCTACGTACGGTCGACGTGGAACACATCTACATCATGGCTACGGCTTGTCGAATTGCTACGGCCAACCTAGAAATGAAAAAAGTTATAACTCCGCGCTTTAATTCCACGAGACCCCTACGGCCTGTAAAAGATAGCCATACGGCGTAGGGCCACCCTGAGGCCACCTCAGAAACTCTGCGGCCGCCGCACGTTTCTGTCAATTCAGGGGAGGTACGGCCGCCGTATCCTAGCCGTAGAGCAAATGTGACTCATGCTTTACTTGACGCTCATCGTTTGGAGGATAAAGCACGGATAGACCCTGTAGGTTGTTAGGGATATCTCTCCTTTACTGTCCCACAGATTGCAGAGAGGAAAAGTGATGCCACAACATGGCATTGCCGATACCCACAGTACCCTCACTCAATGAAACAATACGTATTCCCACCTGTATCTATTCAGCTTTGTTCCACGTGCAGATCTCCTCAAATTAATTCATTCACCTTGGTTCCGAACACTATATTTGTAGATAAAACAAAAAGATCGACCAATGAATGCTTCAGGACAAAAATGTCTTCTTTTTTTTAAAGATGGGCAAGTCTACAAAAACTTTTTTTTTTAAGTTTATGCATATTTTTAATCAACAACAATTGTGAAAGAATAATGCTTGAACCAATTGTGAGGGTGGGGGAGGTAAGGGGGCAAAGTCAGATTGACCCTGATGCCTGAACTGCAGCAACGTCAAAAAAATGAAGGCCTTCAACTCACTGTATCCAAACCAGCCGCTCCATGGAAACGGCTTCATTAACCAATTGGCAGCTCTGTTGTTGTGAAAGCACAAAGACAAGTTATCCAAGTCTGGTACAAGATATTTGGGATGGTGAACACTTAGCGAATGCACTTCAAGTTTGCAGAGGAGGATGACGACGGCCTGTGATCAAAGATGCGCCGCGGTATTTCTGCAGAATTAAAAAGGTTTTAAGTTCCAACACCAACAAATGAGAGCAAGTGTTTGAATAAGAAATATATGAACACAAAATTGTGCATTTTTTTTTTTACTTTTGCTAAAATAATATTTTAAAGAATGGAAAGTGTGACGTCAGACAAACAATTCAGTGCTTTAACGTTGTATCTCTATTTGCAGCAATCACGTTCTGTCCACCCTGAGAATTTTGGGGAGTGTACCTGCAGGTCCGTTATTTATTGAATCAATGGAATCAATGCTTGTGAAATGTTGTTGGTCTCGTTTGTAATAAGACTGCTTGTACGTTCTCGAGTGCCAGGTTTCTAAAGAGAGGTGTTTTGCCGATTTGCAGTTGAATCCAGGATATTGACGTCATCTAACAATGGTACATGGCCCTCCGAAAGTTATCCGCAATCCTGTTTTTTTCCTGGAATCCTGGCAGACGAAAATAACAAGCGATTCTTTTACAGAGTAAAGGGTTAACATCCTAGTGGCTTATGCCCTGACTTATGGACTACACACGACGAGAATAACTGAAACCAGAGGGAACAGGGGGAAACATCACATCCTTTCCCTAGTAATTAGGCTGCTTGTACAATTTTAATCATATTTTCAATTACAGTACTTAGAACTTGTAGAACACAAAAATATGAGGCTCCAGATTCATAGTATTGGAACACACACCACACACACACACACCTCCCTTGTTCTATTATTTGGTGCATCATGATTGCCTGGGAACTGCATAATCCCTTAATCCCCGTGGAATTTCATATCATGGAAGTTGAATTTTTTTTTTCCTTTCCCTCGACACGACATTTCTCTTGACAAAGACAGATGCAAAGGTCGACCACACCTTGCCTATCAAAATTTTGCGGTTTTTAATTTTTTTTTTACAGCATTAAAAAACACGTTGGAGAAACAACAATGTTATCGGTGTACCGTTCCAACTGGTTACCCTTTTACATACATATCAGTGTCCAAAATACACACAGAGACAGGGAATCTGTTTTTCTTTGTATACAGTGTCAAGGAACGTGGATGAGCAAGAACAGAGTGGATCAGGACGTAACAGAACAATAAGAAAATTCGAAAGAGAGGGGGACACACTAATGGCACAGTTGAAGGACACAATATAGGGAGAATTAGAGACACAAGGGATGTGGGGAAGAATGAGGGCAAGGGGAGGACATAGGGTGAACAAGAAGGATACATCAGCAAAATGCTCAATCATAGAGGTGGACGGAAAAACAGGAAACTCAAAAAGAGGTCGGAAAAGAAGTGGGGAGGGTTGATGGGGAAGAAAAGATGGATGATGGTTGTGGATGGGGGATGACCTGAGATGGTGGTGAACAGCTGTCTTGAAGCCCTGGAGGGAACAATTACATTGAAGAAACTGAGCAAGTTGGTTCCACAGGTGGAAAAACAGAGGAACGAATGAGTGGAGGTGAGCAGTGATTCTGGATTTTGAGAGTTTCACCAGAAGAGCAGATTCACAAAAGTGCAAGACATGCCGACTTTGTATCTTTCACTGTAGATTTGAAGGGCTTGAATGAGAAGAGGGTTGCTGGTAGACCACGTGCACAATGCAGAAACCTGGGAGGGGGGAGGAGGCACGGTAAGAGCAGAGGGTGCAAGACCAGAAATGAGGCGGTAGAAGACAGAGAGACCACTGACCTG
>CM068966.1:24148949-24192022 GCA_035128595.1 Eptatretus atami | reverse complement strand
GTAAGAGATAATTGCAGAGACTCGGCTTCATCGCAGGAAATTCCAATGATTTTGAAAGCCTTGGTTTCCATGGCGTCAAGCTGAGCAAGATGTGAGGAAGGGGCACCACCCGAGAGAGAGGAGAGCAGTACTCCATCAAGCTGTAGATGAAGGCCTTGCAGGTTTACAAAAGTTCAGGTGTGCAAAGAAAGAAGGAAAAAAAAACTTTGCATGATGGAGGATGCCCAATCGGTGAATGGCTTTGGAGGGAGGAAAACTTATAAATGTGGTTTGCCCAAGAAAAAATCATGGCTTATAGTGAGGCCCGAAGGTTTGAATGAATGAACTTCAAGAGGATTGTTGAGAAATAGATAGGGGGCTTGCCATATTGTCTGTCTGGAGAGAGAGAGAGAGTGAGAGTGTGAGATTTGTCAGGAGTGAAACGTATTACAATTGCTTGACCAGCTCATAATTCTATGAAGGTCTGCAGAGAAGGCTGCTGTATGTTGATCTGAAGGATGAGGGATGTCACGGCAAAAGGTGGAGTCATCAGCAAAGAGATAACGAGGATTTTCCAAATCAGAGAGATCATTGATGAAGATTAGGAGCAGGACTGGGCCTAAAACACCAGCCGAGAGAAGAAAAGGAGATGAGAGGATTACCTTGAGAGCAACGCAATAGCTATAATAGCAGAGGAAGTCATTAAGTCTATTATCCGGCCTCACCCCGACTGCTCTGTCTGTGGTCTGTCCCCCCCCCATATTTCCGCAGGGCGTTCAAAGTCCGCCAGCAACTCCCGCCTGGTGTGAAACTACCAAAATCAAGAATCACTGCTCACCTTCACTCTTTCATTCCTCTTTTTTTCCCACCTCTGGAACAAAATCCCACAATCTCTTCAATCCCACTCTTCCGTCCAGGTCTTCAAAACAGTTGTTCACCACCATCTCATATCTTCCGCCATCCAAAATCATGATCTTTTCTACTCCCGTTAATCCACCCCAAAGCCACCTCCAACAAATTCCCTGCTTTCCTTCCTGGAAGTACTTGTGGTGTCCATCTTGTATACACCATGTACCCCACCTCATCCATCTCCCTTCCACAGATCTCCTAATATCTCTGTTCCCCACTGTTTTGTACTTCCCTCTCCTGCCCCTCTTGTCTCCTGCTACCTTTGTTATACATTGTGTGTGTTAGCTCTTATACGAGTGTCGATACTGCAGACAAAAAAAAGAAAGCCATGAGTGGAGGTGGCCTTGGATGCCATCGGAAGAGTTTGAAGAGCAAGACGAGGTGCCAGACCTTACCAAATGTTCGAGATATGTTGAGAGACAGCCCTGATTCACACATAAAGTACACATAATTACCTCTGAACAACAAAAAAAAGCAAGGTGAAAACTTGTTTTTAAGCGACAAAAATTTCCCATGCCCCGAATCATCGATATATTACAGTACTATCGGACCCCGCTATTCGGGGGTTTGCCGTTTGTTGACCCCGCGTATTCGTGGTTGATAAAATGTGACCTGCTTCTACGTCCACGGCCCTGTGCTTCGCGTTTTGGTGGTTTTTTTTTTTCGTGTTTTTTTTGCGGGCGTATTAATGGTTTTTCACGGGATTTTTGAATCACGAACCGCCGGGAACCTATCCCCATTTCTCCCATTGAAACAATGCCCCGACATTCACAGATTCGACATTCGCGGCATTTTCCAGGAACGTATCCCCCGCGAATAGCGAGATCCGACAGAAGTTGGGTTTCTCTGTCTGTTTCTCTCTTTCCACCCATCGGTTGGACAGCTGGCCTGACTCCACCCACGTCCCACAATTGAACCTCAAAAAAAATCAAATCATAAGTCTGCATTTTGGTCGCCACTTATAAGGCCGAGAGCCTAAGGCTTCATGTTTATGGTGCACATTTGAAGACTGAACAGCACGTCTTCTATCATGAAATATAAGTGTGTTGTGAGGAAGGAAAGGTACGTTTTTGATAACAACCCATGCAGAGTAAATTAGGTGATGCAATGTTTTGTTCGTGAGCGATCGAGGTAGTTTTCTCCTACAAACCGCCCAAAGAAAACTTTTGTACTTATGCAAAATACCGGTGAAAAAAAATGGAAGGTTGGTGTACATAAGTTTGGTTTTCACCCGAGTTTTCAAATCTAAATAGTGTGCAAAAACAGGATGTAGAAACAAACTGTAATTTCACATGTGAAGTACATAAACATATAAAAAGTGGATATATATTTTCTTTTTTACCAAACATGGTAAAAACACTTTTATTTATTTATTTTTATTTTGTGTCAGTGACACAAAATACCCCAGAATACCGAGATAGCCATTTATTGATGAGTAATGATCAGGAGGTTCCAAGTAAGACAACTTCAAACTCGGTGATTGTGGTGACGCGATATTAAATACGTATGTAATGATCGATGTAAGAATATCCTTTTGCTTTTATGAGCAGGAGGAGGGGAGGGCGAGGGGACAGGAGGGCAGAGAGTTGGGGATCGGAATGGGTGAGGGAGAGCAAAGATGGCACAGAGTGGAGGAAGGTGAGACTTTGGGGAGGCATGGTTAGGACTTTTGGTAGGGGAGGGATGATGAGTTTGTGGTGGAGGGTGTGGGAGTGGGTTTGAATGGTTGGATGGAGAGGGGACTGAGCCTTTGGGTTGGGAGGGGAGGGGGTTTGATGACTTGGGTTGTAGGGGAGAGGGTGGAGTTGAGGACTTGAAGTCATATTTTATATTGCATGGAAGTTCCACATGTTGTGTTCTTACCAGAAAGTAGTACAATTAAGTGTCTCCGAATCTTGCAATCTCGCTAAATTCCAGTTAAACAATAAAACTTTATTGCAAGTTTAAAATTTATGATGTATTTGTCGGAAATGGGCCCTTAGTGGGTTATTAATATAGGATTAGCCCAGATCTCCCTTAAATGCATGTTAGCCAGGGTGTTTGGTAATCGGACATTACATGTGTGTCGGAGGTGTAGCAGGCTGTCCATTGTTCATACAGGGTGGTGTATGGAGAGGCGTCTTCTTCCTCCCCGCTCCTAACCAGCCCACCCGGCGCCCTGACAGTCAGTCAACAAGACGTGCCGGCAACCCATTGGCGGAGAGCTGCTGCATCTCGAACGATGGACCAATCACAGGTCCCCGAGGCGTCCGAAAAGGCTGGCCCGAAAAGCAAAGAAGGGACTGCTGATGAGTCTGGATCTGCTTCGTAAGAGTGACTCGACGAGCTGTTCCTCTCGGCCATGGATCCAGCCTGCAGGACCTCACAGGTTCATCTCTGAATCCAACCACAGGCTCTGACTGTCCTTACTCCCTGCACAGCTCGACGATGTCTTTTCATCCCATCGACTACCTGCAGAGTCCAACACCCAGATTTGGCCTAGTCTGGTGTACGGCCAGGCCTGGATTCGCATACTGGACCTTGTGAAAGCCAGCTGGAACACACCATAGATCTTTCTCTCCTGTGCCGTCGACCTTACGGGCTGGACGCGCCGAGGCTGTGTATGAGCAGTGCCGACAAAAGGAGTACGTCGCCGCCATCTTGCCACGCGCATGCGCGAGCGATGCCGATAGGAGTACGAGCGCCATTTTGCCACGCGCATGGTGAGCTGGCGCTCGAATCCGAGACCATCGGCTTGTCACGAGCCGCATTCGTGCCTTCGACACTTTTCCTCTCTCCATGAGTCATCCCAATACTCCGTGTCTTGTCTGCATGTTGCCAGGCCTAGGTGTATTTTGCTAGGGCTCCCTTCGAAACCCGCATCCTAGCTCCTATTAAGAGCGGTTATAGATGAATGATAACTGTTCGTGAATGCTTTGCTTGTGTCGTGTTTCCCGATGTCTCCCCAATAAATCTGGCTGATTTATATGAAGGTTGCCGCCTTGAATTTATTCGTGGCCGCGGAGGAACAATCGCTCGATTTGTATATAAACAAACGGTACGGACTGGCAGACTTCGCTCGGTTCTGATCAAACCAGTCTGTAGCCGGGGCTATATCCCCAACTGTAAGCCCAGGTGTGTACTTTGGTATCGTGATCTGAGGCACGTGACCGAGACTGTGCTGAACTAGCGCGCGTTATAACCCCTGAGACGGCGGTGTAAGCACCGCCGAATCAAAAAACAGTATAAACTGTTGTAAAATTATTACTAAGCTCACGCCATTCATATGTTTATGCGCAAACATTTCACACCAGTATGGTGCGAGTCCTACTCTGTGTGTGCTCACTCTTTTGGACCCTCTGTAGAGTCCCTGTATAAGGTACTTGACTGTTGACAGTCCAGAGCGCACCGGCATAATGTTTGTTCTGATTCGATATGCAGTGCTGCATTAATTTTTTGCAAGTTCGCACATGTCGTTCTATACCAAAATCTTTGCACATGCCACCATGCTATCACTGCCAAAATGTTGCGTCACCATGCACGTCTCCGATGGTGAATAATCCCTTTCACGGAGTGTGAGAATTTTTACCTCTTTTTGTGTAGAAATGAGACTTTTGGATCTGAATTCACCCTCTTGATCTGAATTTTTTTTGGCAATACTGGTGTCCGTTTTGTTCAGGTGTGGGTTCCAGCCCTAGTTCTATTCAAATGATGCATCCCCAGAACAACCTCAGTCCCAATTGTGCTGTTTTTATTCACGGACTGGTACACGGCCTGGAGGTGAATCAGCTATTCAGCTGCTTTAGTCCAATAATAAACACACCTATGTATTTCGCAAATGAGACTGAAAACACCCCATTAATTTTTTGATCTGTGCTCCCCGATTGTGTGCAGAAAACAGCATTTATCCCCAAAAACAGAGACGTGGATTGTATACCCCCATTTTGTAGGAGAGCAACACCACAGAACAGCTATTATCCGTTGGTTAGTTGCGTAACATGAATCAGTTTATAACAAGAATTGGTAAATAATAGAACAAGCCAAGTACATGCATAGTAGGTCAACAGCACTCAGACTAAAAACAAGTTGGGATACAAAAGAAAAAGACTAATGTCAAAGCACGAATTAAACCCATGGAAGGATTGCCCTCGTTTGTGAGAAGGCAATGGACCCTTCAAATGTACTGCCAAAAGCCTGTTGTGAGTCAACCACAACACCATGTGTGAACTGTTTGAGGATTGACCCTTTGTAACAACACCAAGAATGTGAAGAATTTTCAGCCAATCAACATGGATAAAAAGCAGCATCTAAAGCTGCCTACAAAATTAATATTGCACTGCAACAGTGCAGAGACCCATGGAAATCCGTATAATGTAAAATTGATTTAGGCGCCACCGCCTGCCACCCCCACACCACCACCACACCCAAATCCTAACCCCTCCACCCCACCCCCCCCCCATCTATCAAATAAATGTCTGTGTGTGTCAGTGTGTGTGTCGTTGTGTTCTCTTCCATAACTCCAAAACCATGACACCTCACAGCCTGAAACTTTCATACATACTAAGGAAACTCCAAGAATGGCATCGATGGAAATTGGTGTTTGTGTTAATTAAAAACACCCCTTTTGAAGATAATTAACGGCCTTATTTATATATATCCTTTATTAGGTGAATCCTCGGCCACCTCACTCTCTTGGGTCTTAAGGCGTATACATCCTGGGTTACCTCGCTGGGACCGCATCATCATGTTTTTTGCCATCATGCCGTCATCATCACCTCGCTCTCAGCCATCATGTTTTTTGGCCTGCTCAACCATGCCTTGACTTGGAACAGGCCACAACGATTTCTTAACGATAATATATTTTTCACTTTCCTCACTCATATTATCAAATACCTGTTCATCATCGCTACAACTCACTGGGTACATTGCAATTGTTATAAACACTGGGAGACGCCAGCATTCGTGGCTTTATTTCATTTCTGCACATGTCATAACCTCGATAATCTCTTAAACTAAGCCGAATTACAAACTTAAAGCTCCAGAATTGAACTTGGCAGCAGTTCAGACTTCTAAAATAGTGTTAATTTGTCCAATTTGGACACATTTGACATTTTGGGCGTCTCTGGAAGGTGTATGTTTAATATGACGGTTCGGTGATTGCTAATTGCGTGCCAAGCGAGCCGCTTCTTATCAACCGTTTCTTTGGAGTGCTTAAGCCACTTGGCGAGCGCTCTACAATATTCGCACTGTCACTGACTACTGTATCGATCGACTTGAACAAAGTCAAGGGGCCACTCACGTGTGTTGGCCACATATTGTTCTGTGATGCAAAAGGCGGTGGCTGGCTCGCTGAAAATGTGAAATTATATTTTACACGACGTTTCCACTTTTTGTACAATCCTCCATTATACGACCAGTCACTTTGACATCGATAAATACAGGTAAAATTAAACGTTTCATTTTTAAAAGTTTCTTCAACTGTTTTGTGGATTGCTTGGTGATGCTCATTTTCAATCAATGGCGATACCGCGGTTCAATACCGGAGGTAGGAAGGAAAAATACATCATATGAGCACAATGAGTAAAACGTATTTTCATTTGTTATGAAGTAATGAATCGCTGTGTCATGGCAGGAAAGCCGAGAGGTATGCATGCTCGCTCTGTGTTGCCTGGGTTTCAAATCGACGACCTACATGCTATAGTAACTTGCGTCATCCCAGTGTTTCACAGGCAGGGTGAATTCATCAATTGTGTGTGTGCCATCTCTCGAATGGACGTTAAACTGGGCGTCTCATCTATGGCGGAATACCTCCTCCCACTACCCTCCCCCCCCCACACAACCCTCCTCTCTCATCTTCTCACATCCTGCTGCACTCTCTCTCTCTACTCTCTTGCTCTCATCCTCTCTCTCGTCTCTCTCTCTCGTCTCTCTCTCTCTACCTCTATCCCAAACCGCTTCTTCTTAAACTCCAACCTGACTGCCTCTACTCCCACCCCTCGCCCTCTTTCTGATCCTGCCGCCTTCTCTTCTCCGACCCTTCCCTCTCCCCCCCTCTCTCTCTACATACCCTCGCATCTCTCTCTCCAACCTCACCCCTCCCCCTCTCCCTGCGTTGAGGGACTGCAGCATGTACAAATCAGATTCGGAGTGAGCCAACTAGAGGGGTGCAAACTGCATGTATGAAAATGCATGCAGGCAGACCTTTTCCAGGTAGATGGTGTGGGTATTAATGCTCCCACCCCAGGTCTTTAAAGTATCCACCTTCGTGTGTGTGTGTGTGTGTTGTGTGTGTTGGTGTGTGTGTGTGTGTGTGGTGTGTGTAAATTGTTGTTATGTCTGGCTTTCTTCTTGGGACAACGGTGCAGTAATTGGTCTATATTTTGATTATCAGCTCTACAATATAAAATGTCACTGGAAAGACCTTCATTGGGGTATCGTTCAACATATTTGCAAGCTTACCTTTAATGAGCCCTTCTGGTAGAGTAAAACGAGGTGCGGGTGTACTCGCCCCCAAGGTGTAATGTCCCGGTTGCCCGCTGTCACGTCCATGCAATGCCACGGCCACAACTACAGTGCGCGCACGCAAACCTACAAGCTTGTATCGATGCCCTTCACGCACCATATGCTGGTCATATGGATTCCTTGGTGGAGGTGGTCGTGATGGCACCATCACAGTCACTGGGAGTCGAGCATGCTCCACAATAGAGCGCAAGGAGTGTTCGCCATCATGCAGCTGAGACTCCAGTGGACTTCTAGTGCCAAATCGCCCATGGCACTCAAATGGCAGGCTTACACTCTCATTGGTGCGGTGATTCATGCAGATGAGACACGGCATCTTGCCCCGAGCAACTCGAGGGTTTACAGCCGCACCTGGGAGCCATCCGATTTTGCGCAAGAGAGTGGTGAGACGTGACCGATCCTTGCTTGGTCTGCCACACAGGATCTCTGCCTGGCCCATTAGGGTTAGCTCATCCCCGGCGTTCAAAGCAAAGTGGTACAGCTCGCTCTCCTCATTGAATTCACCAGATGCGACCTGCAGCAGAATAAGTTGGAGAGAAAGAGGGTGAGAGGTTTTATGGTTGAAGTAATTAGCTTGAAGTAAGAAAAAAAGCATTCCTGTAAACTATAGTTCATACCTTTGCAACCTTGATAAATCAACTTATCATGTCGAACACATAATCTGGAACGGTATAATAAACCACCAAAATGGAGTAGGCCCAAGCAAGCTATTGCAAGACCTGATGAGACAAATATAACTTCTAGTTGAACAGCTCTCGTATACATGTGTTCTCAAATGATGTTGTGCAGGCCTAGAATCTGCAAATTCGAAAAGACATCGACTCTTGCGGAAAAATTCCCAACGGAATGAAAAAAACAAACAACAACAAAGGAATGCTTTGTTAAAGACAAACCTGATCAAAGATTACGGGCTCAAAGAGAATGACTCAATGGCCGGATACTGCAGGCTGTACTTTCTATGCATTTATCCATTCACATTGGAATCTCAGGCCCAAAGCACAGAAAAGTCACACTGAGAAGCTCCATTGTGGGATTAAGAGCAGCTCGAGGCCATGATAATAAAATGCAGACATCTTTGTACCCGAGCTGGATTCAGAGATGAACAGGTGAAAAACGCTTTACGAATATAACAGTAGCTTTGAAGAGTTTGTTTTACCCCATTCCAAAAATGAAATCCCAAATTTAGCTACAAATATGAGCAGAATGAAAACAGAGGTCTAATCCACTCTGCTATGACTGAGGCTCACAGACTTGCTTGTACATAATTGGCATGAAGGACACACATTTAACAGATTGCAGCCTGTTTGGCATTCCCATCTGGGCACTTAGCTCATGATGTCGACGTAGAGGATCATATCCCATAGACAGAACTGTATTTATTTGTCCAATATCTCATGTCCTTGTCCTGGTTTATGGTGTACAAGCTTCTGCATTAGCCCTACGTAATGTAGAGAAAATATTACAATACATTTAATTATTATTGTCGTGAAGAGAACTTTGATTTTAAAGTGGTGAGGCAAGAACAGACAAAGGTGGCAAATAAAACAGGCCCCCAACATGCCTTAGATGGGAAAGGACAAGACTCCTGCTTTTTGCTGGGAAATTCTGGCAATACCTAAGGCTGTACTAGTCTCTCCCAACCATTGTGGGATGCAGGAGTAACAAAAGAGAAAACAGATATATGCTACTGAACACAAAACAGCATATAACTTGAAGATGTAGAAGAAGCACATCTATAACTTTGTCTGGCAAAGAAAGGTCATATTGGAATGAGACTTGCCGGCGTTAGATAATACCCAATGGGTGCTGCCGAGGAGCCTGATCGACTGTAGTTCTTTCCAAATTTAATTGCAGCAGATGAAACTATTTAACAGCATATACACATTGTTACATTGGAGAGGATATGAATTAGGTGGCATGTGAAGTTAGTGTGGTCCATGTGTTTGTGTAGGTCAGACCATCTTTTGTAATAAGGGACCCGTTAGAGTGAAGTTGTGCTGTTCTTATGTATGCTGTGAGAGGCAGTATAGTTGACATTGGTATTAGACAGGAAGGTGTTATTCATACGTGTCCTCTATGAACCAGGCATAACACCCAGGCAAAACACCCAGGCAAAGTAAGAAGAGGGGTGAATATTGGATAAATCAGCAGTTCTTGGTTGGCCTGATAAACCAACCCGTGTCCCGCACTCTAGATAAAAGTTGCCCGGCCGAGCACCAGCCATTACAAGGACCCCAAGGGCATGCTGTCATTGGCGTACAGCAAGGCATCGCATCATTGGTACGGGTTGCATCATCATGGAGGTGGCAGCGTGCCACCTCAATGGCTCGTGCTAGACCATGAGCAAAGAATGTTCAGAGGCGTGGGGCAATGTTTCGTGGGGAGGGAGGGAGGGAGCATAAAGGTCCTGTACACGTGTTGTTTAGGCCTAGGTCACATTTGCCACGGCGGCCGTGGGGTCTCCAAAATCTGCGGCCACTAGCAATTATACGGCGGCCGCAGTATTTCCATGGTCACACAATGTAGCAGTCACATATGTTTTTATTTTTCGGGTAGCCGCACGGCGTATTTAGAAATCGTGGAGACCGAAAACGGGGGGTGCCGTACGGTCTTTTGATTTGATGTCGCACGGTGACCTTAGGCGTCGCTGCGGCGGCCATAGAATTTTCAAGGCAGACGCAAGGTGCCCGCAAAGCGACCGCAGGGGGACCGCAGGGGGCCCTAAGGCGAACGTGCGCCAGAGACGGTAACGAGTGGGTATATATACCAGTTCTTTTTTTTACTGAAAAAAATATACCAGTATATATAACTGAATATACTATAACTATAATATACCGTGGTGCCCCAGAATCCGAACGCCCATTGTTTGAACAAATTGGAATCCGAACAATTTGTTCGAGAAAATTTTGCCCTAAAAACTATAACATTTTAAAAAACCGAACACAACGTAGCGTTCATGTTTGTTCACGTGTCTCCCCACCTGTTCGAGCGCATCTTGTGCTTTGTTCATTCAGTTCGTCGGTGGAAGTACTCGTGAAAGCATCTCTCGTGTGTCGATCGATACTTTAGGCCTCAGTCACATTTGCTCTACGGCGAGGATACGGCGGCCGTACGCCCTCTGAATTGTCAGAAACGTGCGGCGGCCGCAGAGAAACTGAGGTGGCCTCAGGGTGGCCCTACGCCGTATGGCTATATTTTACAGGCCGTAAGGTCGCCGTGGAATTATAACGCGAGTTATAACTTTTTTCATTTCTACGTTCGCGTAGAAATTCGACAAGCCGAAACAAAAGAACTGGTAAAATAAATAAATAAACAAGCAGTCATAGACTGTACTTGCGAAATCGTCAACTTGACCTCTGACCTTGTCTAATAAAAGCTGTCTCTAGAGAAGGTAGCGACGCAAACCAGAAGTTTCTACAATGATTCTGTACCAAACCATCAAAAATCGAATGTTTTGGATGTTTGACCTCACTGTGACCTTGCCCTTTGACCGATTTTGACCAAAATCTAATCAGCGCTAGCCACCACCTCCTGAATCACATGGTGTAATTTGACATTGGTAGCTTCTTCTGTTCTCGAGTTATCATTTTTGGATGTTTGACCTCACTGTGACCTTGCCCTTTTGACCGATTTTGACCAAAATCTAATCAGCACTAGCCATCAACCTCCTGAATCACGTGGTGTAATTTGACATTGGTAGCTTCTTCGTTCTCGAGTTATCGTGCCTACAAACAAACAAACAAACACAACAAACAAACAGAAACGGAAGTCATCAATATACTTACGAAATTTTTAGATTTCGTAAGTAATAAATAAATAAACCCATTCGTTACCGTCCGTCTGGCTGCACGTTCGCCTTAGGGCCCCCTGCGGTCCCCTGCGGTCGCCTTGCGGTCGCCTTGCGGCACCTTGCGTCTGCCTTGAAAATTCTATGGCCGCCGCAGGAACGCCCTAAGGTCACGTGCGACATCAAATCAAAGACCGTACGGCACCCCCACGTTTTCGTCTCCACAATTTATAAATACCCCGTGCGTCTACCCGAAAAATAAAAACATATGTGACTGCTACATTGTGTGACCGTGGAATACTGCGGCGCTTTATAATTGCTAGTGCCCGTACATTTTGTCGACCCTCCGGCCGCCGAGCCAAATGTGACTTAGGCCTTACCTCGTGTTTTCACCTTCATTTGATGTTTGTTTTTTTAATCATCTTGTGTTTTAATTAATAAAAAAAAAGCAATCCGATCACGTGGTGTGACGGACTGTCGGGCGAGGATTGAATTTCACAGCAAAACCAGTTGTAATTTGGAATATCCATGATTACGTCAGCCCGATGCGTTTGATGAAAGTGATTGTGGTTCTGCGGGCATCATGTTTGATGAGCTGCCCTGGGGCAGTGCTCTCGCAGAGTGCGCGAGCGATCGGAAACCAGGACGGAGCTCGAGCCTGTGTGAACCTTTGGATGTGGTGATTGTACCAGTTTACATACAATACACCGCCACCGAAGGTCATTTACTCATCTTATTTTACCTTAAACATGGGGATTTCAGTTTAAGTGTCTTGAAAGTGGGTTTTCTTTGGGTCCACGAACGGATTAATTCACTCCATTATTTCTTATTGGGAAAATATTTTTGGAATCCTAACTTTTTGCAATCCGAACAGCCTCCTGGAACGAATTAAATTGGGATTCTGGGGGCACCACTGTATAGGCAAACACCTATACTCCGATCTCGAGCAGTAGCGCACGGTGGACGCACGTCGACGCAGACTGCCACGGAGGCCGTACGTAGGTGCACGGCGGGCGTAGGGGAACCGTGCGTCGACCCTGCGTTGCCCGCAGGTAGTTACACAGACCGCAAGGCCACCGTACGGCGACCGTGGAAATAGTGCGGCCGCGTAATTTTTGTGGTTGGGAAAATTCATTTTTCATTGAGAAGAGCTTACGGCAGCCGCACGAATAACGCAAGCCCACCGTACGCCCTATTACGGTCGACGTGGAAACATCTACGTCATAGCTTGGCTTGCGAATTGCTACGGCGAACGTAGAAATGAAAAAAGTTATAACTCCGCGCTATAATCCACGGCGCCCCTACGGCCTGTAAAATATAGCCAAACGGCGTAGGCCTCCCTGAGGCCACCTCAGTTTCCTCTGCGGCCGCCGCACGTTTCTGTCCATTCAGAGGGCGTACGGCCGCCGTATCCTCGCCGTAGAGCAAATGTGACCTAGGCCTTACTCTCCTGTCTCTGGCCATCCTTCAAACTCTCTTGCCACTCTGATTTATGCCCTCCACCCTCCTTGCCCCACTGGACGCTTCACCTCTCTGCTGGGTGCCGCGACTGTGGGCTGGTCTGTGCTGCTCACTGGTCCATGTTGTGGGCTGGAATCTTGCTCGCCATGGAATTTCCCTGTATTCATGTCAGTCTATCTATTATCTCAAGATTCTCCATTTTGGTGGTCTTGTGGTTTATTTTCAATAAACTGTTATTCCATAAGAACACGTGTCATGTGGTGACCCCACCATTACCATCCTCACATGCGCAAACCGTTTTGGCCCGGGTTTGAGTCTATCCCTGGGGGAAATAAAATGTTTTAACGTTCACTTTAAGAGACCAGCGGGATTTGGATTCCAACATGGGGAAACCACACTGACCGCTCGTACGTGATTCACTTTGATTTCAGACATTCGCGAAGCACATCGCTTCAGCATGGCGGGTCCACGCAGCAGCAGATACATTGACGTGACAATTTCTTGGCAGTAGGCAGAATCCCAAGGTCTGCTTCTCACCTACCACTAGTGGTTGGTGGATTCAGTTTCCCAGCACTTCACTTCTGGCCTTAGCCATCTCTCCATCCTCACACCCATGTCACACACACTCTTAGAGAGTCCCACACCCGGTTACCCTCCTCAATTATAAGCTGAATGCTCACCTCCATTCCTTCATCTATCTATGGAAATAACGGAGTCTGTGGTCTCGTGCTCCTCCCTCCTATAATTCAAAAGTGCTGCCCATGGTTACCTAATGCTCTCCTAAAAGCAATCTCACTATTTTTCCAATCTTGCTGACCCCTTCCTCCTCTTTCTGCCTGCCACTCATCCACTCAACATGCAATTCATCTCCCTGTTCCCCTCTGATCCTCTGTCAGTCTGTGAACCTCATGCTGCCCTCTGTAATTTATCTCCTCCATGAGCTGAGCCTTCTGTATGCAAGAAAAAGCAAGTATATATATTGAGGCAAACTTTGTGCGAATTATTCAGAATGGCGTTTTGGTGTCAGGTGAAGGACCAGTTTCAGACTTGTTTTCAAAATATGAGCAGAGTACCCACCCTCTGGGTGGGTAGACTTTGCGCATTACTTGCTGAAAAAGTATAGTCTGTATATTGAAAGAGGACTCTTTTGATGTTTGTGTGGTGTGTGGATAAAGGTGTCTAAATGGTGTAAAGGTCTGAAGGGTCGAATAGGTAAAAGCGGTCCAAAGGGTCTAAAATGGTCTTAAGGGTTCTAAAGGTCAAAGTGTATGTTCCAAGAGTAGTTAGGGTCTAAGGAGTTTGAAAGATCAAAGGGGTCTGATGGGATGTAAAGGTCTATGGGATGTGAGGGGTTTAAAGGGGTCTAAAGGGTAAAATGGGTTTGTAGGTCTAGAAGGGTCAAATTGGTCCAAATATCTCAAGGGTCTGAGCAGTCTAAAGGGTCTAAAGGTTTATTAGGTGCATTCCAAGAGTACATACTTAATATATGTAGTCACGGTGCAACTGACGTTCAAACAATATGAAATTAAGTATGTAGTATAACTTTTATCACAGACAGACAGACATGAATGGCTTTTTATAGCATAGAAGTCGATTGCGAAGTTACTACATCCTGCAGGCCAGCTGAGATAATGAGATTGTGGACTACAGTATACTGTAAAGAGGATTTGTCCACAAACTTGGAGATAGCCTATCGAAGCAAACTGGCATCACCTCTAATTTCTCTTCAACAGGTGCTTCAAAGAAATGTATTAAAAGAAAGCCTGCCCTCAATGCAGTCTTCAGCTAAATATCTGAATAGAATAGATAAAGGAAGTACCCATTTGATAAATCAAGACCTGAATGCTCAAGTGCTGATGCCATCTGGTCGAGTTCCAGAGTAAGTATTACAGCTGCTGACGAGGAACTTTTCCAATTTCTGTGTCGGAACCTCATAATGACCACCATGCCACATGGGGACAAAAAGGGCTACTTAAATACCTGGGATTTCATATTAAAAGTAGATACACACTGTCTTATCTCATTCTGCATTCCGCAATTTGACACAACAAGTTGCCCGTGCCCAGATCCATCAATTAGGACCATACTCTGGACAGAGCGTCGGTGCTGCCGAAGCAGTCTCCTGGGCTATTGGGCACAATCCTGGACGGGTCACCACTCTGACGCAGGATACTCGAATGGCTCAATCATCCAAGCAAGTTAGTACTCATTTTGCTGACCTCAGAAGGATGACAGGCTGAGTCACCCCCACCTGGTATGAATTCAACGGCAAAGCAGGATTTGAACTAAGGACCCTAGAATCTCAAGCCTGCTACTCTATCCATTAAGCCAACACCAAGCATGGGAGGGATGAAGGCAGCAAAAATGCAAATGGCATCTTCTGTCATTGAACTGGCAAGCTGGGAGCAACGATTCACATTCATTGCCACATCTGATGCAATTTGAAGGCTCTAATGGTGGTGAGGTGCTCCATTTGTTACTGTTTGTTCAATATATGTAGCTTGTTGATGCTAATAATAAAAATTTGTGCTGGTGTCAAAGTCAGTGACCAATTGCAAATTAATAGTAGGATTCTACCTTTGGTGAGGGAAACAGGAAAAGGTAAAGACAGACTCATCACAATGTCCTTAAGGAGACAGAAAGGTTGCACATATCCTTATAAGGCAGGATGTGAAAATCCAAACCTCTTAATCAAGAAAATGGGGTTGAAACAGACGCAGTTCATTTATTAAGATAAAATGGTGATCATAACAGAAACGGCAAAGGTTGGGGTCACATGGTGTGCATGAAACACCGAAATGGATACTTTAGTGGGTGGGGATGAAGCGAGTCAATCAACCGGCTGTGAATGAGAAAAGGACGTGAGACAATGGACTTTGCAAAAGTCATGAGACCCCCATTTCACCAAAATAAAAAACTGCAAAGTAGAAAGCTCGAGGTTCAGATGGGAATGCGAAACAGGACGACATTTCGTTGTGCGATTACCTTCACACTAAAAGAGATGTCTTCAATCACAAATACACGGTCAGGAAAGGCCTTGGCAAGTTCTTCAACGCTGCTGAAAAACTGCGCCGGATCACCCACATCCCTCTCCTGTTCCAGCACTTTGAACCAACCTGGAGAGAGAATAAAACCCATGAGCTGCAACTTGGAGGAAACAGGTCCTCAAAACACAAACACTTGTGGGTGTGTGTGCAATTCAGATAAAGAATTATTGGAATTCCATAAAGCAGTTTCTGAATGGGTAGATGAGTGGATGTAGTTTATCTAGATTATAATCAGAAGGCATTTGATAAGGTACCACATAGGAGGTCGTTAGCCAAGGTGAGGGCTTGTGGAATGACTGGTAGAGTAACTAAATGCATTAGTGATCGGAAGGAAAGAGTGGCTGTGAATGGGAGGATGTTGTTGTTGTAGTAGTAGTAGTGGTAGTGGTAGTGGTAGTGGTAGTGGTAGTGGTAGTGGTAGTGGTAGTGGTAGTGGTAGTATCCGTTCTCTCGAAAAGGCAGGCGGCACGGAGACAGCTGATCAATCTCCAAGCAGCACCCCAGACACTCCCCAATCCCTCTCCATCCAGGATGATGTAACCCCGCCTTCATGAAGACAGGCCCATGGGAGAGAGAGACAGACACGAGGGAGTGGGCCAGTCTGACCATGGCCGCCTTGTCCTGATGAATCTGGGCAGCATGGCAGAGTGGGGAATATTTCCACCACACACACACGCACGCACGCACGCACGCACGCACGCACGCACGCACGCACGCACGCACGCACACACACACACACACACACACACACACACACACACTTGCGTTGGGGGATACAACAACCACGAAGAAGCATCCCCGATAGTTGTAGGCCAAAAGGTTGAAAGGAGTGGAGTTCCTCATGAATCAGTTGTAGAACCATTATCATCTATACTATCAAAGAGCCGTTTGTGTGTCTGTGTGTATCTCTGTCACCATTTTTCTCAGAGATGGCTGAACGGATCTTGTTCAAACTTTCAGAGGATCGTCAGTGAGTATGTGGGAGTGTTTTAGGCAAAACAACAAACAAACAAAAAAAATCGAAAATTTTGAAAAAAAAGCTTGTTGTTTTTCTAATTTTATATTATCGCTGAACAGTATAGTACCAAAGCCTTTTTGAGGAATGCCAGTTACATTCAAGTGCACATACATATTAATAAATACAAAACAATTACCAGACATTGAAATACAAATAAACCTCTTCCAGAAGTGGTCCAAGTAGCGGTACATCTTCTTTTTCTTCCTCAACGGCACCATATTGAGAGGTTGGAATGAAACTTAATCAAGAAACATCAACGGTGCATTCACGAGCATCCATTCGACAAATAACATCCAATTCCACTTCGAAGGTAACACCGTTACAATACAGCCTCTTAGCCAATAATCTAAAGGGTTACAAGTCCTGTTACCCCCTCCAAGGAACCTGATATATTAATATAATGAACATGCAAGAGGTATACATGTAAACTATGAATACACAAAACTTTTATTATCATAAAAACCAAAGTAATAACATTAACATGAACACATATATGTAGTATATATATATATATACATATATATACATATATATTGTGCGAATTCGCGCCCGCCGGCGTGCGATCGGCCACGTGACTCGAATCGCGACCGCCTCGCCCACCGGACGGACAATTCTGTCGTGACCCTCTCGGACTAACGCCGGGATCCAGTCACGGGTGGCCTTTCGGCCTCACCACGATCGTGCCAATCGGCCACCCGCGTGGGATAGGGTGTTCGCCAAACTCGACCTACCTAAGTACCCACGCGGATGGTAAACCGGGCGACCGCACCTCGCCGCAGGTCGATCTTCGGATACGGGCCGCTTAAGCGATCCGTTCCGTGCTATCAGGATAACCGAGCGTGTTATCGTCGGCCTCGACGGTTCCTGATTAATTATCGGCGTCCCCGGCCCACAACGTACCTTTACGTAAACAAGATGGAGACCCAACGAAGGAAGGACGCAGCGAACGGGAAACAATTCAACAAAAGCACGTTTAATTCAACTCACACAAATAGCACACATAAGACAGCAAGTATTCACAGCAACAATAATAATTAAAGAAATGCACATATAAAGCGAAAGAGTTACACCGATTACGCGACACACGGACCACTTACACATACTACTTGCCGGACTGGCGCCAACACACACAATTACAAAAACCCCAAAAGAAAATGGAAGTCGCGACTTCCCTGCGTTCAAGTCCTTGGCGACCGTCCTCTGCCGTGGTCCGCGAGCTCTCTCCGCTCCACTCGACGCGAGATCCTCCGGCGTGCTTCGTGCCTGCCCGTGCTGGCCCGACGCCACGGACCGAGCACCGACGAACAGAGAGAGAGCACACGCCGCACCCCAGAGAGAACCAGAGAACAGCACGCGCCAGAGAGAACCAGAGAACAGCACGCGCCAGAGAGAACCCGAAGAGCGCCGAACCAAGAGAGAGAACCTCCTGCGCCTCTGACTCTTATACCCCCGGCGCCCCGTCCGCTGCCCCCCGCCCGTTCGTGGCTCCACCTCCTTCGAGAGGGTTCTGGAACAGGGGCGTTCCTCACCCGACCGCCTCACACTGTCCATCCGCCAATCGGGCGAGCTGCCTCCCCTCGCTTCTCTCCTCCAAGCGCGGAGAAGCCAGACGGGAAAAACAGGCCGTAAAACGTGCGATCCCCTGCTAGCGCTGCGGAGATCGTAGCCGCACGGAGCCTGTTGAACGGCGAGGGGGCGAGATGTGGCTGCGTGGATGGTGGGGGTGGCGCGTTGTTGAGAAGCGGCGTTGTGGTTGGTGGTTGTTGTTCAAATTAAAGAAAGGACAGAAAAACGGCTATCTCGAAGGATGCAGCCCGAATGAATCACATTAATTCCTCTAAACAATGGGTTTGGGCTAACTACACATGTACTTCAGAATATATCTCACCAACGGGACCTGAATGTGTAGCGAATTTCCACAGCCGTAACACTACCCCCTCCCCTTTTTACAGACTCGTCCCGAGTCGTCAAATTATCGTGTGCCATCATGTGTAGTTCTCCCTAGTACGTTTTACCTACGGATCCCTGAGTGCGACATTCATGGTATTCGTGTCCAAAAATATACCCTGAGGGCTGGTAACTAACTAAACAAACTCACTCATACGGACGACTTAAATAAAATTCCGGCGCTATGACAGACATGCGGGGGCGCACTCATATTTACAATACACAACTTATCCTTAACCTATAAATTTTACACTAAACCATGGCCCAGGATCAATGGACTCTGCAGGAAAAAGGGCAAGGAGTCAACCGGCGCACGGGCCGCCACTGCAGGCCGTGTTGTAGCTGCCAACAGGACAGTTCCTGCAGCTTGCAAACTGTTGCTTGATCCTGGCGCACATGGCATGAACAAGGGGGGCAAAGCAAAATTGAACGGGGCTGGTGAACAGGGGCAGTGGGCATGGCATGGCATGGCAAAGGTGAGCAGGCGAACACAGCCTGCAGAACCAGGCCGCTGCAGGCAAACACAGCCGGCAGACGAAGTGGCCGGCACAGGCCTTGCAGAAACAGCTGCAGACGATCCGGCCGGTACAGGCCTCATAACAAAACACAGCCAGCCGATGAAGTTGGCCGGCCTCTTGCCGTGCAGTGCAGGTTGGTGGAGGGAGTGCGGTGGTGCTGGCCACTCGCAGAAGGCGGGCTCGGACCTACCTACTGTCTCCCTCCCACCTATCGCCTTTGCCTGTCACTGTTCATACCCACCCCTTAATTTGTAAAAACCAATTTAGCCCCAATTAAATTTTTTTTTGTTTGTTTTTATTTTTTTCTTACTCCCACTATAATTCGTCCCCTAACCCCCTTTATCGTCCTTGTTCGGCTACTATATCGTCCCTAGCTACTCCCAACCTACTTTCTTCCCGGAGGGAATAAGGGAGAGCTAGCGTCCTGAGTCGAGGCCCAATAAAGCCTCAGGATGGCTCCCCAGACTTCAGCGATCTCTAACCCAAAGTGGGTCCAGCGCCCACAACGAGAGCGAAGGGATGGATGGTGCGGAGGGGTACACTTCCTAATTACCCTATCCATTTAACTATTAAACTACCCGGGGCTTTCAAAGCGCTCTCGCTTAATCTATTGGTTCTAAACCCAGATTCCCGTCGCCTGTGTTGGTGTAATCACAATTTCGGGCCTCGCCCAATTTTCCTCCGTGCCTTCACACGGTCTCATGGCTGGGACGCGTGGCTCCCTTTGGCAGGCACGACCCTCTGCCGACCCCTACAATGGCACCCCCGGGCACTACACTGCTCCGAGCCTACCAGCTCCCTAAACACCGGGAGTGCCCCATGGCAACTCCCCTGAAACGCACACGTGGCAGGCTGGCGCCCGGGCCCCTTTCCGAGGGTCACCCGTGCCCACGACACTGCCCAGCGGCTAACGGCGCTCCGGGCCCCCGCACCAAGCGGGTGCACCCGTGCCCACTACGCTAACCGGCCCCCATGGCCTTGGCCTACCACGGCCGACTAGCCCGGTGCCCGGGGTACCCGATCAGCGATACTCACCGTTCGCAGCCAGCTCCCAGCCCGTCAACAGGGCTCCTGCACCCCTCCAAACGGGTTTCGAGCCTACTTCCCCACAACAGCAAAAGACCTCAATTTTTCAATTTGTCTAACCCAGCTAACTCACTCTACACTGACCCGGGGCCCTTAGGCAGGAGTCACTCCTCCCCCAATCACTCATCGCACCATGCATTCCACATTCGCTCCACTCACACAGACCCGCTGGCCTCACTCACTCAACATGTACAGTTTCCTTCCACACTTCACAACTCTTCAACACACACATCGCTGAATCCTGCCATCCTTCTAACTACTCCCCCTAACTACCTCGTGCTCCCACGTCGTCCCTTACACTACAGCACGTTCCTTTTAACACTACGTGCTAAGCTACGTCCCCTCTACACATACAAAGTCTGTCACCGTCTCAAAATCTCTAAAATTATTTCCCATCCTAAAGCTCACTACATCCCTCTAACTAATCCATTCCACGGACTCCATGAGGACTTACCCTGCCCCATGAAGTTGGTCTAACTAACACTAACCTTCCCCTAACTAGTTTCATCCTGTGCCCTGGCAAGGGGGTTTTCACCCCTTACCCGGGAATCCTGTCCACCCGAAAGCGAGGCTTGCTTTTGTTAATTTTGTTTTTCCAATTATGCGCAGCACCAGCGCGGCAACTCAGGCTCGCGCACTTGCACTTGCCCGTGACGTCATGCAGCTGCACGTGTACCTCGTCCTTCTTGGACGGTACCATCGGCAGGGATACCCCTCCTGCCGGATTCCAACCCTACGTGCAGCCATGACGTCACCCTGCGCACCCCCAAAAAGCAAACCTCGCACTCCGAGGGGCTCCCCACGTGAACACATGTGCTCTGCCCGTTGGAGCTTAACACAAGCTCGCGTGGAGAACCCATCCGGTCCAAATCCGTCGTCCTGCCTAAACTTTTCCGTCCGCGGATCGGCAAATCCACCGCTGGCGTTTCCGGACCGGGCTTCACTCCCGCAGCCGAGCACGTGGGGGTCTCGTGTGTTGCACAGCACGGACCTCGCGCTCGCCGCGGGGTGAACCCGGCGCGGTCCCCACAACAGCTACGGCCGCTACCCGGCTCGTGTCTCTCTGTCGCCGTCGTCGCCATTCAACCCACGCACACCTGCGTGTTACGACGCACAGACTCCACTCCATCAACTCACACCGGGAGACGCGGCTGCATGCTCCCGCATGCCGACCGTCATCTCCCTCACATACAGAGACCTCACACACACGGTCTCCCTCACACAGACCTCTCACTCACACCAACCTTTCACTTGCACAGGGGGTCTCACTCACACCATGCGTGCCGGAAAGCACGCATCTCCGCACACTCGCAACACACACCCTGCACAACACACTGGGATTCGTGTCCCACAAGGGTTCCCGGGGCCTCTATACCCCCAAGCTGCACGTGCACCTATCCACAGCACTCGTCCTTTCAACTCGCGCTTGGCACGACCGAACCCACCTGGTCGTGATTCGCCTCAAGGGGGCAAACTCCCTCCCTCGTTCCTGGAGGAGGCCATCCAGCTGCTCACACGGGTCTCTACCCAGTCCGCGAGCTCACCCCTTATCCCACTACCTCTGTGTGTGTGTGTTCTGTTCCTTTAACCCCGTCATTATCATGCAGTCTCTCCTCTATTTTTTCTGTCTCCCGCGTCTCTATACATTTATTAGTTTCTGTTTCTTTCTGGAGTTTTTCCATCTCTCTGGATTTCAATTTTACTCTCTCCTTCAGTTCATTAATTTCAAACTCGTATAGTTTTGTTTTCCTTCCCACAGTTTCTCCTGCTCTTCATTTTCCAATCTCATCGTTTCTCTCAATTGCTCATTTCCTTCCTGTGTTTCATTCGCTGTTCTCTCATTACCCTTCCTTGCTTCCTCTCCTGTCCTTCCTTCTCCAGTTTCGTTGTTTGCTTCATTGGTTAATCTCCTTTTTGTGTTTCAGTTGCTGCTGTCTCATTATTCTTCCTTGTTTCTTCTCCTGCCCTTCCTTCTGCAGTTTCATGGTTTTCTTCATGTGGTTAATTTCCCTTTTGTGTTTCATTCGCTGTTCTTTGTCTACCTCTTCGCACTCCAGCCTCGCCTTTTCTTTCAATTGGTCAACCTCGGCTTCATGTTCTTTCTGTTTTCTATCCATTGTTCCTCTCGCTCTTCCTCTCCAATCTCGTTGTGTCCTTCAATCTCCTCATTTCTCCTTCCTGCTTCATTCGTTGCTCCTTCAACTTCTCCTCGTATTCCAACCTATTTTTCCGTTTTGTCGTTCAATTTCAAATTCATACTCTTTCAGTTTTTTATTCCATGTCTTTCTTGTTCCTCATTCTGTAATCTCGCCATTTCTTTCAACTGACAGATTTCTTTCTCCTGTCTCATTCCTTGTTCTTTCAGTACTCTTTCTTGTTCCTCTTTTAACACTCAGTTCGTTTTGTAGTTCCGTCTCTTTGTTTTGGTGTTTCTGTAACTCAGTTTTCTTCTCTAATTCTTTTCTCATCTCCGCACCCTCCGACCTTGCTTTGGCTTCTAACTGTTCTTCCGGCTTGCCCTTGTGTTTGTCTATCCGTCTTCCCAGTTCCTCTGTCTCCGTTTTTACCTCCCGCCCAGCTTCAACTCTCTTCGTCATGTCTTGAAGTCTTTTCTCAACTCCACTATTTATTTCCTTCGTGCACGTCTCCGTCACCCCAATTAATTTTCCCTCTCGGTTACCGTCACTTTTTCCGTCACCTCCACGCTTCTCGCCCAACACGTCTCCCGAATTATTTTTTCCTCACCCGCTTCACCGCGGGCCTGGCAACCGTTGCACCCCCTCCAGCTCGTTCGCTCCCACACGTGGTGTCGCCATTACGCACTCCGCTGTTGTCGCTTCATGCCCGCCTGCAGGCTCCGGCCCATTTGCTGCGTTCCCCCCGATTTCTTTCATTTCTTCTTCATTCCTTGCGCATTTGTTTCCATATTCGTTTTCATTTCGTTTGTGTTTGTTTCCATATTCGTTTTCATTCCATCCATTTTGCTTCCCATTTGTTGCATATTCGATTTCATTCCGTTTTCATTCCGTTTGTGTTTGTTTCCATCTGCTTGTTCACTCCTTTTATTTCGTTTTTCATTTCCAGTGAGTTTCCATCCATTTTGTTGTTCATTTGTTGCATATTCGATTTCATTTCTGCCAGCATGGCGAATAGCTGGGCCATGGCGGGTGCACTCGGCTGAGCCGATTCGGCCAGGATCGGGGGGTTTTGGTGGAGAGGGGGAGGGGAGGTGTTATACACCGCGGCCGCCGCCGACCCATTTCGGGCCCTGGGTTCAGTTGCGGGGAAACTGTTCCTGCACAACAATGTCCTGCATGGGGATCTCGTCCTGGGCCATAGATTCTAAAAATTCTACATCCATTCCTATTACCCCGGCTCCCACTCGCCTTGAGACGCCATCTTATCCCACGTAAGGGGTTAATTTAACTCGCTCATAATTTGGAGGGAATCGGGGGTCGCTCCTCTCACCCTGGACCGATTCCTTGAATTTAGCTTGGAGGCAGGAGGGATTCGAATCCCACTCCTGACACCAGTGTTGCGATTCGCGCCCGCGGCGTGCGATCGGCCACGTGACTCGAATCGCGACCGCCTCGCCCACCGGACGGACAATTCTGTCGTGACCCTCTCGGACTAACGCCGGGATCCAGTCACGGGTGGGCCTTTCGCCTCACCACGATCGTGCCAATCGGCCACCCGTGGGATAGGGTTGTTCGCAAACTCGACCTACCTAAGTACCCCCGCGGATGGTAAAGCGGGCGACCGCACCTCGCCGCAGGTCGACTTCGGATACGGGCCGCTTAAGCGATCCGTTCCGTGCTATCGGGATAACCGAGCGGTGTTATCGTCGGCTCGACGGTTCCTGATTAATTATCGGGCGTCCGCGCCACTACGTACCCTTTACGTAAACAAGATGGAGACCCAACGAAGGAAGGACGCAGCGAAACGGGGAAACAATTCAACAAAAGCACGTTTAATTCACATCTACACAAATAGCACACAAGACAGCAAGTATTCACAGCAACAATAATAATTAAAGAAATGCACATATAAAGCGAAAGAGTTAAAACCCGATTACGCGACACACGGACCACTTACACAATACTACTTGCCGGACTGGCGCCACACACACACATTTACACAAAACCCAAAAGAAAATGGAAGTCGCGACTTCCCTGCGTTCAAGTCCTTGGCGACCGTCCTCGCCTGTGTCCGCGAGCTCTCTCCGCTCCACTCGACGCGAGATCCTCCGGCGTGCTTCGTGCCTGCCCGTGCTGGCCCCTCGACGCCACGGACCGAGCACCGACGAACAGAGAGAGAGCACACGCCGAACCCAGAGAGAACCAGAGAACAGCACGCGCCAGAGAGAACCAGAGAACAGCACGCGCCAGAGAGAACCAGAGAACAGCACGCGCCAGAGAGAACCCGAAGAGCGCCGAACCAGAGAGAGAGACCTCCTGCGCCTCTGACTCTTATACCCCGGCGCCCCGCCCCGCTGCCCGCCCGCGTTCGTGGTCCACCTCCTTCGAGAGGGTTCTGGAACAGGGCGTTCCCTCACCCCGACCGCCTCACACTGTCCATCCGCCAACGCGGCGAGCTGCCCTCCCCTCGCTTCTCTCCTCCAAGCGCGGAGAAGCCAGACGGGAAAAAAAGGCCGTAAACGTGCGCATCCTCCTGCTAGCGCTGCGGAGATTGTAGCCGCACGGAGCCTGTTGAACGGCGAGGGGCGAAGATGTGGCTGCGTGGATGGTGGGGGTGGCGCGGTTGTTGAGAAGCGGCGTTGTGGTTGGTGGTTGTTGTTCAAATTAAAGAAAGGACAGAAAAACGGCTATCTCGAAGGATCGCAGCCCGAATGAATCACATTAATTCCCTCTAAACAATGGTTTGGGCTAACTACACATGTACTTCAGAAATATATCTCACCTACGGGACCTGAATGGTGTAATGCGAATTTCCACAGCCGTAACAATATATATATATATATAATATATTAATATATTATATATTATATAATTATATAATATATTATATATATATATATATATATATGAGGCCGCGAGGAGGAGTGATGTAAGCGACATTTTTTAATGATATGATGATAATAGGCTCGGATGATAGGGTAAGGGTTAAAATAGTGCTATATGGCATTAACTCCAAAATGGCCGATGTGTCCTTACATACTCTCGCGGCCCTCATATATATATGTATGTATGTATGTATGTATGTATGTATGTATGTATGTATGTATATATATATATATATATATATATATATATATATATATATAATATATATATACATATTGTTGCGGTTCTTGGAACCACATGCATACAACAGAGAGGTGTCCCAAGACAGTTATTCCATTAATATACGTGTAGTTAGTCCCCTACCCTTTGTCTAGCGGGACAACAGGGAGTGCGTTGCGTTGGTATAATAGTTAGGATTATTAAATCATTTTCCCCTTTTATTTCATCCCCACTCTTTTTCTTTTCTTTCCTGGGATGAATCAGTCACGGGCGATTTCGCAGTGAGGTGGACAAACTGCCGCACCGCCATAAAGGATCCGCTGTATCCGCTGTATCTGCTGTATCCGGAGTCTCGTTTTCCGGGCAAAAAAGCCCGACATGTGCGGCGAGTCACACAGTAAGGTGGGCGGGCTGCACCAGCGTCTACCCAAAACTAGACATGTGCAGCGAGTCACGCAGTAAGGTGGGTGGGCTGCACCAGCGTCTACCCGAGGCCCGGCCCAGGCTGGCGGACCACGTGAGGGGTCGGGGACAGTCAGAACGCCCGACTCGGGCGATGACGTCAGATTCGGCATGGCCCCTCCCCCGAGCCTCGGGCTCTATAAAAGACGGAGAATTGTGTAGTGTGTGTTCGGTGTGGGTGTTTTCACGCAGAGTGTTCCTGCTTCTCGACTCCGCCCACGTCTCGCCTCGACGGCCCGCCTCCTGTTCCTCGTCTCCGCCCACGTCTCACCTTGACGAACCGCCTCCTGCCTGGTCCCGCCTACTGCTCCACCCTCGCCCTCTGGACTCCGCCCTTCTCCACTCAAGCTCCTCCTTCGGAACATGATTTCCACAAGTGCGGCTTGTACCAGAGACAACATGACTATTGTCAGGTACCGCACCATGGAGCATCCCCTCCCCCGAAATGCCCAGGTACCGAGAGCATAACGTCAACTCCCTTCCCTCCCTGGCTGCAAAAGTTCTTTCTCATTTGGGTTTCTTTTTCTGTGTGTGTCTGAGTGTGCTGGCGCCTGTCTGTTAAGTAAGCTGTCGAAGAGCATTATTGTTGTAACTGTTATTAATCTCGTGTCAAGTCTGCACTGTGTCTGCTTTAGTAAGTTGCTTGTATTATTGCCGCACCCCACACCTCTCTCCTCTTTCCCTGCATTACATACCCAATAAATCTTTACTGTGCCACATGCTTTTCCTCGCTTGCTTATTAATAAATCATTGTTATTAGGAATGTTCCCAGCTCGCCTTTGTCTTTTCTCTCATTGGTCCAGCATGGTTCGAATCTAAGTTTAGCCGGGTCTTTATTCCCAACGATCCGTTCCTACTTTAGCCGGTACGTCCTTGGCAGTGTCGCTCGGCTGCATCCGATCCGGAAAGGTGATCCGATCCGGTAGAGTGATCCGGTTCGGACAAGGCGTACCGAGGGCGTGGTTGCCGGTAGTTAAACCACGTGGTTAATTAGGTAACCCGATTATAGACGGGAGGACCCTAGGTCACGCGGTTGAGTTATTGGCGTCCACGGTCGGTTAAGCGACCCGCCGCGTCACGGAATTATCCGTGAGCGATGGCCTATAATTCCAGGGAGTCTGGTGGGAATCGACGAAGCTTCCCCCACCTAGTGGTCTTCTCACCCGACCCTGCCGGCCCGCAACAATATATATATATATAATATATATATATACATATATATATTGTTGCAGTTCTCGGAACCACATGCATCCAACAGATAGTGGTCCCAAGACAGTTATTCCATTAATATACGTGTAGATAGTCCCTTTCCTTTTGTCTAGTGGGACAATAGGTGTCTAGTCTAGTGTGTTGCGATGATTTCAAAGCTAGGTTTGCTTACATCATTTTTTCTTCATTTCGTCCCTACTCTTCTTTTCGTCTGATTATTCCTGAGGTAAATCTGAGCCACGTGTGCCTTCGCTGAGAGATGGGCCCTCAGGGAGGCCAGCGCGTGCAGCGCCGCTGCGAGGAAACGATGATGCACGGGCATCGACAGCGCAGAGTCCTCATTCCCAAGCGAGCCCTAAACCCAACATGTGCAGCGAGTCATACAGTGCACTTGGCAGTCCGGGATTTTCGACTCGACCTTCCGATGATCTGGGGAAGATTGCCGGTTGCATTAAAAAGGCATACAAATTAATATCTCTTAAGAGGCTGCACGAATGGTGTTTTTCACAACACAGGAAACACAGCCAGCACGACACCCACGCTGCACGAAACGCATACGGAGGCGGATAAAGGCGACTCCATGCCACGTTGGGCGGGATGCGGGTGTGCGAGGTAAAAGCGGTGCGTTCCTTTTCAACCAAATATCTGACACATATCGGTGTTCGCCCCGCACACACGCTAGCAGAGTCGTGCGAACACGAGCACTGGCCACGTGCGTAATGGCTGAACCACGTGCACTATATGGAATGTGCTTGAAGGCAGACATGTACGCCGCTCACGAAACATGCATGGATTTATCCATAACAATGTACCTTCGGCCCTCGCTGGCAGCAGCGGATTCCCCACGGATGGTGAACGTCTTCTCATCTCTACAGCCAGCGGAGCTGCGATCGAGCCGGGCAATGTTATACAGTGTGGGCCACATTGGCGCACGCAAAGCGCGCGCGTTGATCGGCGCTGGTCGGACGCCCGTGCGGGCATGCAGGACCCTCAGCCGGTCGCCAGGGCATGGCCCGGGGGTTTTTGCGGGACGATTCGCGCGCCAATTTCAGTGTGGGCGATTCATGTCATGTCGTGGGGTCGGAGCGAAATATGTTCGCTGTCTGAGATGACCTTGCCAGAAACGAAGTGGAGCGATTTCCAGCCAAGGTTAGCGGGCCATGTGAGGGGTCAGGGCCAATCGGAGTGCCCGATTCGGGTGAAGACGCTTCGCTTCGGAGTGGCCCTCCGCCCCACACTGCAAGTCCTATAAAGGTCGGAGCGGTCCCTCCGCCTTTCTCTTTCACTCTCTCGCTCTGGCCTCGCCCTCGTCTCTCTGCACGACCCGCCTCCTGCTGCCTGGACTCCGCCTCTCTCGCCCGCCTCTCTTCCTCTGCTCGACATCGCCACGACCCCTCCTGCTGCCTGGAGTCCGCCTCCTCATCTCGACCACACGATGTTGACCCACCCGCCTACCTGGTCCCGCCTACCACTCCATCCATGCACTCTGGACTCCGCCCCTCTCCACTCGAGCCCCTCCTTCACGAACACGGTCTCCACACGCGCTGCTGAAGCCAGAGAGACACCCAGCTGTCGAGTACCGCACCACGGAGCATCCCCCCCCCCCCCAAAACGTATTGATGGCGCGTCCTGCAATCAAGAACAAAGGTACCGAGATCGTAACCTCAACTCCTCCCTTCTTTTTCAATACTCCTCTTCATCGGGTTTTCTGTGTCTGTGTGTGTGTGTGCGTGTTGTGTGTGTCCTAGCACCTGTCTGCTTAAGGCCTAGGTCACATTTGCCACGGCGCCTGGGGTCTCCAAATCTACGGCACTAGCAATTATACGGCGGCCGCAGTATTTCCACGGTCACACAATGTAGCAGTCACATATGTTTTTATTTTTCGGGGAACTGCACGGCCTATTTATAAATTGTGAGGACTGAAACGTGGGTTGCCGTACGTCTTTGATTTGATTGCGCACGGTGACCTTAGGGCGTTCCTGCGGCGGCCATAGAATTTTCAAGGCAGACGCAAGGTGCCGCAAGGCGACCCCAGGGGGACCGCAGGGGGCCCTAAGGCGAACGTGCGGCAGACGGACGGTAACGAATGGGTTAATTTTTATTATTTTTTTACCAGTTTTTTTTTCGGCTGTCGAATTGCTACGGCGAATGTAGAAATGAAAAAGTTATAACTCCCGCGTTATAATTCCACGGCGACCTTACGGCCTGTAAAATATAGCCATACGACGTAGGGCACCCTGAGGCCACCTCAGAAACACTGCGGCCACCGCACGTTTCTGTCAATTCAAGGGCGTACGGCCGCCGTATCCTCGCCGTAGAGCAAATGTGACTTAGCCTTAGGTCAGAAATTGTTGGAGACCGAAAACGTGGGGTGCCGTACGGTCTTGATTTTGAATGTCGCACGGTGACCTTAAGGGGCCCTGCGGCGGCCATAGATTTTCAAGGCAGACGCAAGGTGCCCGCAAGGCGACCGCAGGGGCCCTAAGGCGAACGTGCGGCCAGACGGACGGTAATGAATGGGTTAATTTTTTTTTTTTACCAGTTTTTTTTTTTGGCTTGTCGAATTGCTATGCGAACGTGAAATGAAAGGTTATAACTCCGCGTTATAATTCCACGCGACCTTACGACCTGTAAAATATAGCCAAACGGCGTAGGGCCACCCTGAGGCCACCGCAGAAACTCTGCGGCCGCCGCACGTTTCTGTCAATTCAGAGGGCGTATGGCCGCCGTATCCTCGCCGTAGAGCAAATGTGACTTAGGCCTAAGTAAGACTGCAGAATATCGTTATTGTTATTATTATTATTGTTATTATTTTCGCGTTAAGTCTGCTCTGTGTCCGCTTTTAGTTGCTGTTTATTTGCTGCACCACACCTCTCCCCCTATCTCTGCACAACACACCCAATAAATCTTATCGTCCACATACCTTTCCTCGCCCATTGTTGATTAAATTATTATTAGAAATGTTCCCTGCTCGTTTTTGTCTTTTCTTCCATTGATCCAGCATCGTCCGAATCCTAGTTTAGCCGGGATTTTATTCCCAACAACCCGTTCCTTTTAGCCGGTACGTCCTTGGCAGTGTCGCTCGGCTGCATCCGATCCGGTAAAGTGATCCGATCCGGTAGAGTGATCTGTTTCGGAGAAGGCGTACCAAGGGCGTGTTCCCCGGTAATTAAATCACGTGATTAATTAGGTAACCCAATTAACATAGAGGGAAGGACCCTAAGGTCCGGGTTGAGTTATTGGCGTCACGTCGTTAGCGACCCGCCCATCACGGAATTATCCGTGTGCGGTGGGAGCCGAGATAGCTTCCCCCACCTAGTGGTCTTCTCAAACGACCCCCGGCCCGCAACAATATATATGATTGACCCCTCCAATACACCTCCAGACAATGTAGCTGCAGAAAGCAACCCAAGAAGACTTACGCAGGGTAACTGCTAAACGCTGTTTCAAACACTTCCCAGAGTTCCTCAACAACTATGAGGATGTTCACACACAGTACACACACGACAATCCCAATGCTAAACACTCCCCTCAGCGACCGGACTGGTTTCATCACATATTGGAAAATCATCAGCGATAGCGTAGACAGCAATGCAAACCAATGAGGCTCTCAAGCATGTACCACATAGTTGGCCCACTGGCCTCCTCCACTCACGAGGCTCACTCGCTAAGAGAATCTGTTGAGCATGATCAGCATCAGGAAAATGAGCCAAATGTCCATATAGCCGCAGTTGATGCACACAGACACACGATGTAAGTAAAAATCTCATTTGAGTCTCTCTCAGCAACCGCTCATTGGACACAAAGTCCAACCAGCAATCACCAATGATTCTCCGAAGAGACCTGGTCTGAACCTGAAAACTTCTATTATACTGCCATCGACAGTTTCGAGAACAAATGGAACAAGTGCATTCAAGTCCTTTGAAACTACAGTATATTGAAGGATACAAAGTTGGCATGTCTTGCACTTTTGTGAATCTGCTCTTCTGGTGAAACCATCTAAATCCAGGATCACTGCTCACCTCCACTGATTTGCTCCTCTTTTGTCCTGCCTTGTGAAATCAACTTCCACATTCTCTTCAATCTCATTGTTCCCTCCAGGTCTTCAAGACTGCTGTTCACCACAATCTCAGATTGTCCCCAATCCAAAACCATTATATTTTCTACCCTCATTAACTCCACCCAAAAGCCTGGTGTTGGCGCAGTGGTTAGGGCAGTGGCTTGGGACCCAAAAGGTCCTGAGTTCAAGCCCCCGTTGGGACACTGAATAATATATGTATATATGTATTAATATATAATATATATATATATAAAAACCAAGTCGAAACACCAGGGGGTTGACTCAGCCTGCCATCCTTCCGAGGTCGGCGAAATGAGTACCAGTTGTACTGGGCCCGGTGTATGCCCGGTTAGAATAGGTGTACCATATCCCTGTGTGTCGTAAGAGGCGACCAGGTTGCGTCAGGAAGGGCATCGGCGTAAAAACCTATGCCAAATCATTATGCGGACAACAAACGAATTTCCATACCGGATCGTCGAGGCCCGGTTACCAACGACCGCCACGTACCGGTGGTGGTCAGGGTACCAGTGGAAATTGTGCTACTGCTGGCGAAGGAGAAGGAGACGGGAAGGCGAGTCCGGAGGCAGTGGGAGAGGGGGAAGGGTAGAAGTGTGCAGGTGAGAGTTGGAACTCTGAATGTTGGGATGATGACTGGCAAAGGGCGAGAGTTGGCTGATATGATGGAGAGAAGAAAGGTGGACATACTGTGTGTACAAGAGACCAAGTGGATGGGGAGTAAGGCTAGGAGCATTGGAGGTGGTTTCAAACTGTTCTACCATGGTGTGGATGGGAGGAGAAATGGTGTCGGTGGAATCCTGAAGGAAGATTATGTCAAGAGGGTATTGGAGGTGAGGAGAGTGTCTGACCGAGTGATGAGTGTGAAGTTGGAAATTGAAGGGTGATGATGAATGTCATCAGTGCATATGCCCCACGATATGGGTGTGAGATGGAGTATAAAGAAGATTTCTGGAGTGAGTTAGATGAAGTGGTGGAGAGTGTATCCAAGGATGAAAGAGTGGTGATTGGAGCAGATTTCAATGGGCATGTTGGGAAGGGAATAAAGAGGATGAGGAGGCGATGGGTAGGTACGGTCTCAACAAGAGAAATGTGGAAGGGCAAATGGTGGTAGAGTTTGCAAAAAGAATGGAAATGGCAGTGGTAAATACGTATTTCAAGAAGAAGGAGGAACACAGGGTGACGTACAAGAGTGGAGGAAAGTGCACACAGGTGGATTACATCTTAAGCAGGAGATGCAACCTGAAAGAGATTAGTGACTGTAAGTGGTGGCAGGAGAGAGTGTAGCTCGACAGCATCGATTGGTGGTCTGTAGGATGACTTTAGAGGTGAGGTTGAGGAAGAGAGTGAGGGCTGAACCAAGGACCAGATGGTGGAAGCTGAAGGAGGAAGACTGTTGCGTGGAATTTAGGGAGGAGGGAGACAGGCGTTGTGATGGTGGTAAAGATGGGTGGGATGATTGGGCAACTACAGCAGAAGTGGTGAGGGAGATAGCTAGGAAGGTACTTGGTGTGACATCTGGACAGAGGAAGGAAGATAAGGAGACTGGTGGTGGAACGAGGAAGTACAGGAAAGTATATAAGAGAAGGGGTTGGCGAAAAGGAAGTGGAATAGTCAGAGAGATGAAGAAAGTAGCAGGAGTACAAGGAGTGGCGGCGAAAGACAAAAAGAGAGGTGGCAAAGGCCAAGGAAAAGGCATATGCGAGCTGTATGAGAAGTTGGATACAAAAGAAGGGAAAAGGATTTATACCGATTGGCAAGACAGAGGGACCGAGCTGGGAAGGATGTGCTGCAGGTTCGGGTGATAAAGGACGCAAATGGGAATGTGCTGACGAGCGAGGAGAGTGTGTTGAGAAGGTGGATGGAGTACTTTGAGGAGCTGATGAATGAAGAAAATGAGAGAGAGAGAAGGTTGGAAGAGGTGGAGATAGTGAATCTGGAAGTGGGGTGATCAGTAAGGATGAAGTGAGGACTGCTATGAAGAAGATGAAAATGGAAAGGGCGGTTGGCCCAGATGACTACCAGTGGAGGCATGGAAGTGCTTAGGAGAGATGGCAGTGGGGTTGTTAACCAGATTGTTTAATAAAGTCTTGGAAAGTGAGAGGATGCCGGAGGAGTGGAGATAAGTTGTACTGGTTCCGATTTTCAAGAACAAGGGTGATGTGCAGAGCTGTGGAAATTACAGAGGGATAAAGTTGTTAAGCCACACCATGAAGTTGGGAAAGAGAGGAAGCTAGGTTGTGAGGGAGAGTGACGATCTGTGAGCAGCAATATGGGTTATTGCCAGGAAAGAGCACCACTGATGCGATGTTTGCTTTGAGAATGTTGATGGAGAAGTATAGGGAAGGCCAGAAGGAGTTCATTGTGTGTTTGTGGATTTAGAGAAAGCTTATGATAGGGTGCCAAGAGAGGAGTTGTGGCATTGTATGAGGAAGTCGGAGTGGTGGAGAAGTATGTGAGGATCGTGCAGGATATGTATGAGGCAGTGTAACAGCGGTGAGGTGTGCGGTAGGAATGACGGACCGGTTTAAGGTAAAAGTGGGATTGCACCAGGATCGACTCTGAGCCCTTTCCTGTTTGCAATGGTGATGGACAGGTTGACGGACGAGATCAGACTGGAGTCTCCATGGACTATGATGTTCGCGGATGACATCATGATCTGTAGGGAGAGTAGGGAGCAGGCTGAGACGAGCCTCGAGGTGGAGGTACGCACTGGAGAGAAGGGGAATGATAGTCAGTCGGAGTAAGACGGAGTACATGTGCGTAAATGAGAGGAGGGTGGTGGTATGGTGTGGTTGCAAGGAGTTGAGGTGGGAAGGTGGATGGGTTTAAATACTTGGATCAACTGTCCAAAGTAGGAGAGTGTGGAGAGAAGTGAAAAAGAGAGTGCAGGCAGGATGGAGTGGTTGGAGAAGAGTTGCAGGAGTGATTTGTGACAGAAGGGTAGCTGCAAGAGTGAAGGGGAAAGTATATAAGACGGTAGTGAGAACAGCTATGTTGGATGGTTTGGAGGCGGTGGCACTAACAAAAAGACAGGAAGCGGAGCTGGAGGTGGCAGAGTTAAAGATGCTGCGATTCTCATTGGGAGTGACGAGGATGGATAGGATAAGAAATGAGTATATTAGAGGGACAGCGCAGGTAGGACGGTTTGGAGACAAAGTGAGAGAGGCGAGATTGAGATGGTTTGGACATGTGCACAGGAGGGAAGTGGAGTATATCGGGAGAAGGATGTGAAGATGGAGCCGCCAGGCAGGAGAGAAGAGGAAGGCCAAAGAAGAGGTTCATGGATACGGTGAGGGCGGACATGCAGGTGGTTGGAGTGTCAATGGAGATGTGGAGGATAGAGCGAAAATGGAGACGGTTGATCCGCTGTGGCGACCCCTAACGGGAGCTAGCCGAAAGAAGAAGAAGAGAAGATTAACTCCACCCAAAACCTTCCTCCTTCCAATTTTCCAATTTTCCCTCCTTGGATTTTCCTTCTGTGTCAAACTTGTCCACCCCATGCATGGATGTTTTGCATCCTGTTTTTGTCTGTTACATCCTGATCTGTTCAGTGTACTCGCTCTTCCACAAGCCTCGACGATGTATACAAAAAAAAAATCTCCTGGTCTTAGAACATTTTAATGGCCCTCACATGTCTGGGTCATACATAGTGAGGCAATTCACTACATCGAGCCACTGTGATAACTTTGCCAATGTCTAGATTTGGTGAACAGGTAGATGGATGAGCAGAACATAGCCAGCTACCACATGCCAAGCATGATTTCAATAGACAGCACACTTCCAGCCTGGTGCTTATTATGCTTTTGGCACATCTTGGTTTACTGTTACCCTGACACCGAGCCAGGACGGAGCTCAACTCCATACAAATCTTGTTTCGGGAGGATGCTTTGGGTTACCTCAAAAACCAAGTGAGGGAGATAAAGTGTTTCTATCATCGTTTATCAATATCAAAAAACCCTGGCATGGCATCCACCCTGGCATTCATGTTCTCTACAAATCGTTTCGTAATCTCCATGCGGCCTCCCATGTTTTGCGCATTCGATGTCATTTCGTTCACATCCCGCATCAATCGTTCCATCACCTCCAACATCCGGTCCATTCTGGAAACCACACGTGGGGGATGGTCAACCTGCATGGCGCTATCGTCCTGGACCATGGATCCTATTAACTCGACACTATCACTACCCACCTGCCTCAGCTCGTCTTGGCTGGCCATGTTGCGTGTTGGAAAATAAATTTAACTGCTCGTAATTTGGGGGACACGGGGGGGTTTGCTCCGTATACCCCTGGTCCGAGTCCGTGAATTTTGCTACGGAGGCGGGGGGGCGGCCGAATCGCACTCCTGAACACCAGTGTTACCGGGCCGGGACGTCGGCCGTGAGCGCGACCGCTAGACGGAGCCGCAAGTCGACTCGACCGAACCGCCCGGAATTCAGATCGTACTTCTCCGGAAAAGTCCGAAGAAGACGGGTCCCTTTTAGACCGAAATCCGCCAATGGGTAGACCACGTGGGGTAGGGTCGATTGCCACTTCCAATTTACCTAATAACCACGTGGTCCAACTACCGGGGAATTTCACCCTCGACGGAACTCGTACGAAACCGAGCTGCTTGGCGAGCTCGTTCCGTGTGCGATCCCGAGCGTTTTAATCGCCGAGAACCGTCGGACCGAATTATCCTGCAACCACGGCAATGGCCAACTAATCCCTCACACACGACATGCTCAGTCAATGAAAGAAGGAACGCGGACGAGCTGAAAACATTTAACTATTGGGGTTTATTTATACTGCAATGGGGAAATGAGGGGAGCACATAAAGCAGAGCTATACCGAATATAAGAAATGCAATGCAATTATATACAGCACACAAAGCACTTAACAGTTTTCTACTTGTTAGACGGGCCCACGGACACACATACGCACACACACACACCCAAGAAATGGTGGCTGATGCCTTTAATA
The DNA here is from genome assembly GCA_035128595.1 of Eptatretus atami. NCBI lineage: Eukaryota > Metazoa > Chordata > Myxini > Myxiniformes > Myxinidae > Eptatretus > Eptatretus atami. The sequence continues at coordinate 24,155,821 of CM068966.1, read as the reverse complement.
CGGACTTCAGCTCGGAGGGACAGATGAGCTGAAGCCCAGGACCTATCTGGGACCTTTCCACCTCGTGTGGTCTTCCAGCTGTTCGGACGGGCACCAGCGAGGGCGAGCTGGTTCCAACCACCGCGAGCCGCGATCTTTCCAACTTCCGGCGGATCCCCTCGCGCTCCGGAACACGTGCTGGTGAGACGAGGTGCCGATCCTTCCCGAAGATGCGTTGCTTGCCCGAAGAACCACCGACCAGATGAGGCCAAGGAGTCGCACCAAGCCGGGAACCAAGCAGAGACCACGAAGAGCTCCACGAACCAAGAAGAGCCAGCCGAACCAGACCATGAAGCAGAGCAAAAACCGAACCAGCACCAGAACAACCACCCTGAATCTCTCAAGTCCAGCAGAGGGTCCCCTTCTTATCCCTCTCAGCCCCGCCTCGCTTCCGGCGTAACTCATTCGCCCTCGTGCCCCCCCCCCACAATCGCGGGTGGGGCTCTTTACCTGCTTTCTGCCGGACCCGCCCAACCGACGCTGTTGAATCTCGGGACGGGAGGGTTCTTCTTCTTCTCCTTTGCGGAGGAGGGTCGTTCTTCTTTGTTGTTGTTCTGATTGAACCCTAACTATTAAAATGAATCACAGCGCATTTACATAGATTTACCCATTAAACAATGAAGGCGAGCTATCTATAGAACACGTACTTACCGAGATAACTGAGCTAAAGGACCTGAATGTTGAGTGTGATCGATTTCCAAATTCGTAACAATATTATCTCTAAAAAGACAGAAAGAAAATCCCTTTACGTTGGCAATGCTCTTCAGAGACATGTCAAAATAAATGGATCAACAGCGGATGCAATGGATCAACAGCGGATGCAATGGCTGGCAAACTGTTGGCAAACCTCACAGGCCGTAAAACCTAACACCTGAAGCTGTCGTCTTTGTAGTGCATTTAGATCTGTGTGTACGGTTCAGTAAACAAAATAAAACTTTACACTCACCTGTGTAGTGGATCGGCACCTCTATCCGTGGCCCAACCACGTAATGGCCCTCCTCCAAGCTGTGCGCTGTCACGGCTGTCCACTGGCGGCACGAATGTACCAGCACCAGTTCTCCCACACACTCTGAACTGGATCCTGCGATCAAACAAGATCAGGGAGGCTTATTTAACAGCATACATCAAACAAGGTGTAGGTACAAGGGAACTGATGTTCACACGTTAAGTGAGAAAGGCAGGGTTGTGATTGTTACAAGCAATGGCAAATAAAGGGCAAATTACTTGTCCAGTTCACTAACCTGAGACTCTTGGTAAATACCGTTTAGGACTGGTGTCTCAAAAATCAAGAGGAAATGCACTTTAATCATGATTATGCTCAATTCATTTTGAGATATGATCCCATATCATGAGGACAAGGATGAGCAACCTTAAAGGAGCAACAAGTGAGGCAGAGGGGGCTTTAATCATGCTGGCACTCGGCCTTTAACGACACTGTAAATTTTGACACAGGTGTGGCGTGGAAAGAATGTGGCTTCGCCAGATGAGGCAACAACCGCCACCCCCCACCCCCCTTCCCCCTGCTCCCAAACAAAAAAGGAAAAACAGGTTTATTTTATGTAAATTGAATGGAAGCATTGTATTTTATTGTCTTAAGGAAAATTCCATACAAAATTCAAACACTCAAAATAAAACTTTACACATTAACATACCTTGAATTACAAGATACACAACATCGAAAGATAATATACAGGTGGAGTAAGGGGGCCTTAAAACATGGCTCATGTAAAAATGGTTCACATCTCCCCATCCCCTCACTGCATATGTCCCTCTACCAAACCTCCCACCCCCTAGGCAAACACAACATAAAGATGGTTCTGCCTACACATGCACTCGACATCTGGGATACCTTTGCTGCATTATCAATTCATCATCTGTACGTATAGAGCCAAGAAAGATTCGAGGCATCACTTGAGTCCTGGCTAAACATCCCAGGGCGCACGCACACACGCGCACCTCTTTATCGAAGTCCTCTCAATCCCCTGCACACACTTCAGTGGAAATTTATTTGAATGGTACGTCTGCTAAAAAAAGAAAAGGAAAACCCCTTGGTTGACGTGTCCATCACTCGGTGGACAGGAACATTGGTGCGCTCTAGACATGCTGTTTGATCACCCATGGATGCAGAACATTGTTCTTTTGAAGTGAACAGTGCAAGTTGCTCATTGTACTGGTTAAACGAGAAAACTTGGCTCGAGAATACCAAGGATGGGATGAAAAAAGGGAATGGGCACCCCCAGCTTCATCTTTGCACCCAATGAGTAAACGCCACTCTCAGACAGAAAGAGTAGGCACACTCCCTTCATAACACATTTCCTGAATGATATCCATGCCTACTGTTTCTGTCCGAGAGTGGTGTTCACTCAATGGATGCAAGGATGAACCTGGGGGTGCCCACTCCCTTTTTTCACGCAGCTTGTTCACCCCCAAGTGTCATCTTCCCCCTCATCTCACTCTCACCCCTTCTCTGCTGTTGCTGCTTCCACTATCCATCTGTTCCATTGCATTCTGCTCCAGCTCTTCCACAAGCCTCAATCAAGAATACAAAAATAATCCTCACTCCCCAACCTTTCACAATCTTAGGAGACAATGACTTCTTCAACTGACCATAATTTAGTTCGCTTAGTCAGCAAGCAAAACTGCTTTTGCACAGCTTCCCAAAAGCTGCACATGCATGGCCCATCTGATATTGAACTCACCTCCAAGCAAAAGTGCATCAAACTACTGAAACAATATTGGCTGTGACTTCCCCTCCACTCCCACCTCTTGTTTGTCTGTGTGTTGTACCGTTCTCCAAAAAATGACAACTCCATCTACCTCTCGACCTCTCTCTCTCCCTCTCTCTCTCTCTCTCAGATAACATGGGAAAACTTTTAGCCTCACCACTCATCCCAACTCTCTCTTCCTCATGCGTGGCAATTTCAGTTGTCACCATGCAACTTTGCTGGGCGTTGGTACCTCTCTCACCAGCCATGGCACTTCAGCAAAGGACTTCTGTGATTCCATGTGACTGACTCAATAAATGAACTTTCCAACCCTGATTTCTCCCAATGGTAAATCCCTCCTTCTGGACTTGGTGATGACAAACTTCCCTGCAAATGTCTCCTGCTCTTTCTCTGCCCCAATCGGTTCATCTGATCATATGCTTGTGAGAGTCACCATCTCTCTGGCTGTTCTCAAAGAGCTGCCTCAGTGCCGGCAAGTCTGGCAGTTCACTCAAACAGATTGGCAGAGACTGCAAACAGCCATCTCTCTTCAGAACTGGTCTGCCATATCTACTGCCCCTGATATTAACTCAGCTTGGGAATTCTTCCATAGAAAGCTCTCTCTTAAGCACAGATTCATCCCATCTCATTTTCAGTTATCTTACCCTTCTTCCCACCCATAATGCAATGAATCCTGTGGTGAGGCAGTTGCTATGAAACAACTTGCCTTCTCTTCCTCTTCTTCTTCGTCTTCTTCTTACAGCCATCATTAACCCAACTTTCCTTGTGGGGTTGGCAGGGGGAAGATTGGCAGAAATCTTCATGAACTGGCTGGCCAGGCCTGACGTTCGTTCGACTAGTTAGGGCAGGAATTTGGAAATTGGCCATGGTGCCGGGGACAGCTTGCCCACTCTTTGCGAAAGGCACCATGGGATCTTTAACGTCCACCAACTAATGCTGGCAGACGGAACGCCTGTTTAACGTCCAAGGGACGGCACAAACATTGATGAATCACCCTTCCTTGTGAAACTCTGGGTTGACAGTTGTTTATAGCTGGGTAGGGAACTCTTTGGTGTAAAGCCTGACTGCTCTGGGCACTGGTGCTCAAGCAGACGGTGGCAAACCCTATCAAGAATTATCCAGCAAAGACCTTGCCCGGCACTGAGAGCAGCGTCACCCCTCGGCAGTTGTTGCAGTCCTGGCGATCATCCTTCCCTTTCCAGAGAGGGACAACAAGGCCCCTCCTCCAGTCAGTTGGGATGATGCCAGTGTTCCAGGCAGAGCACAGAACTGCATGCAACGACATGAGAACAGCATTTACACCAGCCATGAGAAGTTCAGCATGGATGCCACAAATCCCAGGAGCTTAACCCCATTTCAACCGGTTCACTGCAGCCTGTGTTTCCACAAACAAAGATGGATCACAGTATTGGAGGGTCAGCAATAGGGATAGTAACACCCCTGACACCCCATTCAACAGCTGGTGGATCAGCCTGGGACAGGCACTCAAAGAAGCTGGCCCAGTGGGCCTTCATTTTGGACTCCTCCGACAAGAGCCCACCACCCTCTGCTCTAACTGCAGTACACCGAGGGACGGACTTGGAGGAACGCAATGCGCAAATTCCCCTGTAAACAGGATGAGAATCACTTGACCACAGGTGATGTTCTACCCCCTCACAGATTCCTCGCACATAGGCCTCCTTGTCCACCCTTAGCACACGTACAGTTTTATGCCTCAGCTCTGCCATTAAGCCTGGCCCTGTGACTGGTAAATGGTATCCAGTATCCCTTGAGAGACAAAATTCTTATTTGCCCTTCGGTAAGTTCTAAGACATCCACCGGCAACATCAAGGATGGTGGTTTTGAAGGCACTCCACAACTCTACAGGATTCCCCAAAGCACCCAGACACCCCTAATCCCACCTCAGCCTGTTCGCAAACCCCTCAGCTACGCTCTCATCCTTGAGTATGCCAACATCCAGCCGAGGCTGGGATGGTACCATTCTCCTGGATTTAAGCTGCAACTTCTGTTGCTACAAGCCTGTGGTCGGTATTGAGGAACGGAGCACTCCAGTTGACCCTGCAGTTCTGGATCATCCTCCAGCGACAATCAACGAGCACTTGGTCAATCTCCTTTGCCACACCACCAGCGTTGGAATAACAAGTCCAGCGATGAGCTTGTGGGCGCTGAAACCATGAACCAGCCACCCTAAATCCATGACTTCTTGCAAAGTCAAGGAACTTAGTGCTATTTGGGTTCACAGTTCCAGGCCCATGGGGACCAACACACGTCTCATAACCATTCTTATCAGTTCCAGTCTATGCACTGAAATATCCCAAGACTAGAAGTGTATCTCGCCTGGGGCAATGATGAACCACAGACTCGAGCGTGGCATAGAATGCGTCCTTCACAGTGAGATCACTCGCCTCAGTTGGAGCATGTACAGAGACCAGGGAAACGACAACCAAGGAGTGACGAATCCTTAGTCTCATAATATGCTCATTGACCGGTGTTACCTCAATTATCATTGGAGTCAACTTTTTGGACACAGCAACAGCAACTCCTTGGGCATAGTAACCATCAGAGTGAACAGACCAATAATAGGTGTAACCACCCGTCATTATTTCGCCACTCTCCGGTCTCCGAACCTCAGAGAGTGCTGCAATACCGATGTTCAAATGTTTGAGCTCAGATGATAACAGAGAGAGGTGATCATTCTCTCTTCATAACAGGACATTCCAGGCACCCACCCGAAGGGACTGCCTTAGGTTAACCCAAGGAGACCGCCATCTGGTGGAGGACACATCAGCACCACCCCGACACACACTCCCGCAATCTGACCTGGTAAGGTTACCCCGTGGTTTTCCTCCTATCATCAAAGAGTGGGGGTCCCAAAGGCTTTGCCCCAATCCCTTGATCCGGTGAGCTGCCGTGGGAAGGGTAGCTACACAGGAGGGACTCCCACGGAGTGGGTTTTAAATTTTCTTTGCGTTTTACGGAGTGAGGATTTTACGGTGGCGGGAGTGCAAATCCTGCCACCAACCTCTGAAAAAAAATTAACCCAACTACAGGACGACGTCCGTAGACACAGTTGGGCACTAGATATGGATGGCCGTTGGCTCACAAGGAGCTCTTCTGCCCTTTGACAGGTTTTGTTTTTAATCCTGTTGGGTGTCCATAACCATACACCCTCCTCACTTGGAAACCTGCTGGGGGAGTCAGGTTAGTCGCCGACAACCCGACCATGAAACAGGTTAGTACAGGTTTACATGGTACCTGAAGCAAGTCACAGATCTCATTTGGCTTGACCTGACACAGGCACAATACATATTTTGATTTTCCTGCCGATTGCACCACGTGCCTTCTGGCTGAATGGTTTTCATGAGCGGGAACAATTGTCTGGGTGGCAGACGGATGGTTGTTCTTTGCAACCGATGACAGATGATTTTTCTGCGCTGTGCGCTCCAACACCCAGTGGTCCCAATTCTGTGAGCTTGTGTGGCCTACCACTTGGCGGCCAAGCTGTTGTTGCTCCTCGACATTTCCACTTCACAATAACAGCACTTACAGTTGACCGGGGTAGCTCTAGCAGGAAAGAAATGTGATGAACTGACTTGTTGGAAAGGTGGCAACCTATGACGGTGCCACGTTGAAAGTCACCGAGCTCTTGAGTATGGCCCATTCTACTGCCAATGTTTGTCTATGGAGATTGCATGGCTGTGTGCTTGATTTTATCCCCTATCAGCAATGGGGGTGGCTGAAATAGGCAAATCCACTAATTTGAAGGGTTGTCCACATACTTTTGGTCGCGCGTGCGCGTGGGCGTATACACACATATATCGAAACATGAGGAGTGTGACGAGCACTCCACTGATCCCCATTGGACACAGTCCACACCAAAGCGTCGCCTCTAACACAGAGGCTTCGGCCCTGCGACTCTGTCAAAGAGACAAAGATTATTTTGTCATCATCAGTTAAACATCAAACGGAACCACTGATCTGGATTTCAGGCTTATTTGTCCTCATCAGGATGGTATACCAATAAATATCTAACCAATGATGACCATATTCGTCGTTTATACATCAGATGCACCTCCTGACTGTTATGGTGAGCATCGCCGTGGATTA
>CM068966.1:24131639-24148939 GCA_035128595.1 Eptatretus atami | reverse complement strand
GGTAAAACCGCATAATCCGCACAGAACAACCATCCGTCTGACACCGAGACAATTGCTCCTGATAATGCAAACCATTCAACCAGTAGACACGTGATGTGACCAGCGGGAAAATCGAAACAGGAGTGTGACGAGCACTCCGCTGATCCCCAATGGACACAGTCCACACCACCTTACATACAGATCCCCATTGGACACAACTCTGTTTGATGATATGGAAGTGGAACGGAAACCAACTAGGTCTCAAAGTGTGACTGGGTGCGACTGGTTATTATCTCCATATGCAGGTTTCAGAAGGTGGACCGGAGCACCTCCCCCCACCCCCCAAGATCTCAAAGTATCCATGCATATATGTGTGTGTGCGTGAAAGTTGCTGCTGTTGACTTCTCTCTCCACACGTGGGTAGGTTTCAGGGGGTAAAAGGGAGACCGACAAGGTCTCAAAGTAACCACCGTGTGTGTGCGTGCGCGCACACAGAAGACCAGGTGTAAGGGGGACAGCATGAGGAGGTTGGTCAGAGGGTACAAGCTGTTGCACGCAGGAGGGGATGGAATGAGTAATGGCATGGGAATAATAGTCTCGAAAGAGATCAGCAAGGAAGTGGTCATAGTGGAAAGGAAGAAGGCCCAGATCATTTTGCCATGCTTGGTGTTGGCTTAATCTTAATGGTTAGGTTGGCAGGCTTGGGATCCTCGGGTCCTGAGTTAAAATACCGCTCGGCCGTTGAGTTAATATCAGGTGGGGTTGGCTCAGCCTGTCATCCTTCTGAGGTCGGTAAAATGAGTACCAGCTTGCTGGGATGATCAAGCCATTCGAGTATCCTGCATCAGAGTGGCGACCCGTCCAGGATTGTGCCCAATCACCCAGGAGACTGCTTCGGCAGCACCAACACTCTGTAAAAAGTATGGTCTTGATGGATGGATGGGTTATGCCATGGTTGGTAATAGAGGCAAATGATATGTGTTATGTTGATATATGGGCCACAAATGGGAAGGACTGACGCAGAAAATTAGTTTAGGGACGCACTGGAGAGGATGATGGGAATGGTTGAGCTGGAGGTGATGATATGCATTGCTGGGCACTTCAACGTGCATGTGGGAGTAGCAGAAGTGAGTAAGAGCAATGTGTTGGTAAATTTGGTTGTGGAACGAGAAATAGAGAAGACCAAGAGCTGGTAGAGCTGGTGCCGAGGAATGAGATAGCTATAGCTGGTTCATTCTTTCAGAAGCAGGACTGTCAAAAATTACTTGCAGGAGTGGAGTATATGACAGAGTTTGATATGTTGGTCGTGAGGAAGCAACAGTTGTGGAGGGTCAAGGACTGTAAGGCAAAGCCGGGAGAGCATGTCACCAAGGCGATGCCGGGAGAGCAAGTTTGTGGTGTTTGTTGTACGAATGAAGAAAAGGAGGGAAGTTAAGAGGAAGGATCGGAAGATAAGATGGGTGAAGCGCAAGGATAACGTCACCATATATTACAAGGAGAGGATGATGGCCAGGTATGAGAAACACTGCAAAGAAGCCAGAGGTTTGGAGGAGTAGTGGAAGAAGTGCAGAGAGGTGTTTCTGGGAATTGCAGAAGTTTTGTGTGGAAGGACATCAGGAAAGGGTGCATCATCTAGGGATAGAAACCAGGTATGGTGGATGGAGAAAGTAGTGAAGGTAGTTTGTGTAGAGTAGGTTTGGAAGAGGATATAGAAGTTTAAGAATAGAGGGGGACAACTGGATGCAGGATTGCTGCACCAGTATCGGACAAAAGAAGAAAGCAGCAAGGAGAGCGGTCAATATAGGTGAGGAATGATATGGAAGTGGATGTCCACAAGTTAGAAAAGGATTGGTGCGAAGATGATCTATAAATTAGCCTGCAACAGGATTGGGATAGCAAGGGCACGGAGAGAGGGGCCTGATCAAGGATGGTGGTGGGAGACTAGCGACAGGGAGGGGCAGTTTTAAGATATGAGAAGCTATTTCAAGGAGCTGTTGAACCGGAGAGGAAGCAACGGTGAGCTGGAGCTTCCAAATTATGATGAGGGACAGTGGAATTAGTGAAGGTCACATAGGAAGATGAGCAGACATCATTACAGACGAAGAAGAAAGGAACAGCGCCAGGAGTTGATGAGATGCATACAGAGGTGCCCGTTGCTGCGGGAGAAGTCGCAGTCAGTTAGACGAAGAGGCTCTTGCATGTATGTATGTATGTATGAGAGAGGGTTTTATTCCAGAGGAATGGTGATGTTCAAGATCCAGGAAAGTACAGAGGTATTATGCTCCTCAGTCATATCATGAAGATGCTGGAGAGGATTCTGGAAGTGAGTTCAAGGAAGTGTGGAGATGGAAATCGGAGAATAGCAACAGGGGTTTAGGAAGGGTAGGGGGGGGGTGATGGATGGGATGTTTATGCTGAGACAGATGGTGGAGAAGAGATTGGAAGTGCAAGGTGAAATGGCATTTGGATTTGTGGACTTGGAGAAGGCCTCTGACACTGTCCCAAGAGAGATGGTGACAGCGACACTGAGATGAATGGGAAGGCCGGAATCAGAAGTTAGGTTGGTATAATTTGTCCTGGTATGTCGGAGGAGTTCAGCGTGAACATCAGTTTGAGGCAGGGAAGCTCTCTCAGCCCACTCATGTTTATCATGGTGATGGAGCTGGTAAGCAGGAGGGTATACATGCAAGATATTCTGGGGAGGATGTTGTATGTGGACGATCTGGCTGTTGTGGCGGAGAGTAAGTGGGAGATGCAGGTGGTACTGGGGGAGTGGAAGAAAACACTAAAGATGAGTACGGAGAGGACTGAAGTGATCTGTGGGTCAGGCAACAGAGCAAATAAACACAAAAGACGTCATGCAGAGCATGATACTTGTGAAATTCCTTTAACAAATGTGGCCATAAAAATAATTGGTGGTTGAATTCAGTGAGCCAATATGCAAATCCTCCTCAAATTTCAAGTCAATCAGATGAAAATTGATGATTTTAGAAATTCGACAAAGTTGTTGACCTTTGGCCTATGTTGACCTTTTGACCTCTATCAATAAGCTTCTTGTTTATGACCAACTCTACCATTTTGTGAAGTTTCCTGAAGATCGGTTTAAAATTGCGACCTGTAGCCTATTGACATACAGACAGACAGACAAACAGAATAACGCACAAGACCAACCAAGATAGTTGAAAAATCTTCGACTTTCACAAGTAATGAACATCAGGTTGGAGGGGAAGGAGATCAGATGGAAATAGATTTGAGTACCTGGGGGAACAGTGACTGAGGATTGTAGGTCAGACGGTCAGAGGCAGAGGTGCGGAGAAGGATTCAAGTTTGTGCAAATACGTGGACGAGGGTGGATCGATTGATGGTAGATAGAAGAATATCAAGGAGATTGAAAGGAAAAGTTCTGGTGTTTTGTGTAACACCGGCCTACCTTTATGGTCTAGAGACGGTGGCACAGATAGAGAGACAACAGAGGCTGCGGGTCTGTGAGAACAACTGGGTCAGTGGAATTGTGGGAGGAAGAGGGTGGATGGATGAACTGAGGGAGGAGATTGGTATCGAAATAAGCTTGATTGGGATATTGGGGAAAAGCTAGTTGAAGTGGGCTGGCAACGCGGTGCGGATCGGAGAATAGAGTGGCAAAGAGCGGATAGGTTGATGGAGCAACGAAGGAGGAAAAGAGGTAGACTCCAGTTAAGATGGAAAGATTGTGTGAAGATGGATATCAGTAAGGTGGGGGTGGTTAGAGTGGAGAGAGTTGGCTGGGGATAGAGCGAAGTGGAGTAGTATCATGGTCAAGGCAGGGCAGAAGATTCGCACCATTGGACCTCACCCCAAATAAAGGGAGGAGAAGAAGCAGAAGACGATTCCACTTTATGCCAGATTGTACCCCATTGTAGAATGGCAGTAGCCACTTCCCCCTCTGTTCTGACAAATGGTGAACGTGGACAAAGCTCATACTGTGATGCTGTCTCGCCAAAGTGGAAATCTCATAAACCTCGCTATATATTTCCACATTTAACAATTATTGACGGAGGTTTACTTGAGCTTACGGACGTCACCATCAGCTCCTCGGAGACTGGGCATTTTCCCTCAAGGCAAATCGTTCCTTGGCAAATCTAAACTTCTTATGACCTACAAGGCCTTCAACCACTACTCAATTGAATACTATTCTCCTCTCTGGGTGCTGGTGGTGCTACATCTCATCTCATCTCTCTTCTCCTTCTCCCTCTTCCTTATGCTGTACAATAAAAAGCTCTCAACATCATGGCACTTCCACCACCAAACCTGAAGCTCAAGGCCTGCTGTTTTCCAAACACAGGTGGGTGACCTCTGTGCTTTTTACCACCTCTATTCTGATCTTGCTTCATACCTGCTGTCAATCCTCCTCCCCTTCCCAGTCTCCCAAGGATAAACAGATTCTTTCAACAGTCCCCTTCTCATGATCACCCACCCCCCACCCCCCATCCTTTGTTCATCTTTTCTACGAGGATGCAATCCCACTCTTTCTTCCAGGGCTTCAATGTAGCAGTGCACCACTATTTCACATCATCCTCCATTATCATATTTTACAAGCCTGGTGTTGGTTTAATGGTTATGGTGGCTGGCTTAAGATCTTAGGGTCTTGAGTTTAAGCCCCTTGTTCGTTGAATCAACAACAGGTGGGTTGACTCAGCCCGTCATCCTTCCGAGGTTGGCAAAATGAGTACCAACTTGCTGATAACAGTGGGCACTGCATCAGCAGCACAGCCACACCCCCAGAAAATGATGCAGCCAATCAACCACAGGCTGCATGTGAATAAATAAATTAATATTTTCTGCTACCACCATTCACCCTCTCCTATCGAAGCTCTCTTACTCACAACGTACTGGGTTTATTCCCTGTCCTTTCTTTTCTCATTCATTCCATTGCTCGTTCCGGCCGTCCACCTGTTGGCTCATTCAGTGCGCGACCTCGCTGCTCTTCCCCGGAGCCTCGACTTTGTATCAAAAAATAAAATGAAACGGTACAACATGGTCGTATATCTTTGGAAACCAAACAAATTCTGACCAAGGACGAAACATTGAAACAGAACAAGTGAAAATTGGTGTGAGGGGACAATTTGGGAATGTGACACGGCCATGATGGCCCACACAGCCTCTTATTCCGCAGACAACACTTTCAAACAAGGTGTCGTCTCCAACCAATCGCACAGAAACTGCGGTCAGCTCCCGACCTTACACACGTCAAGCAACACGTCCCACTACGACCACGGAAAACCCACCTGGGCCGGGCTCTGCCCTGAGCAACAGAGGGAGGCGGAATTTATTCACGATCAGGTCGAGAGGCCACGAGACGGAGCTCCAGCGAAGCAGGGCCCCGGAGACGCTGAGGCTGTCCATGCCGGCCTCTAGCCGGGGGAGCGTAGCAACGACCTGGGCCACGCCATGTTGGGCGCTCGAGGGGCCCGGAAGTGGAGACTAGGAGGAGAGAGTGGGGTAAACAAAGGGAAGGACTCTTCTTCAACACACACACACACGACAAACTTTACCTTTCGCTGTAATGGCAATACCATCTATCCTCTCATATAACGTGTACACGGGTAAATAATAAATCAAGATGCAGCGTTAACTACATAAGAATTGAGTGAGGCCTCAACAAGAAGTGTTCGGTGTTGGTCAGCACATAGAAGAAACTATACTGGTCCGACTACCATGGAGATTGTTCAGCGATTTGATTCTGGACCGAACTACACAAGCATATGAGGAGCGACTGGAAAGACAGGACTTTGTACATTACAAAGGTAAATGGCAGAGATGTTTAAGATGAAGGATATAAACAAAAGTGCGGAAGATTTTTTTTTTCAGCAAAATCGACAGTGAGAGGAGCAGGGGAGTCACAATCCTTAAAGAAGAGTCCGGATAGTCGCAAGGTGGGAATCTTTCACTCAGGATGTAATAAATTCATGGAATATTCCCGCCGGAAAGGTCGTGACAGTAGAAATGGTAGTTCGGTTTAATATTCAATTCGATAGGGATCTCGGAATGGGGATATTAGATTACTTTTTGTGAGCCGGTTTGATGGACCTCATGGCCTCCCGCGTTGAATTTCCCTGTGCGACTCGTCAGGAAACTGCTGCAAGTGATACCGACATGGCGTCATGGTTACAGAACCCGCTCTGAACCTGGGAGGTCTGGGGTTCCAACCCTGGCCGAGTCATACCAGACTTTTTTTTTAATGGTTCGTGGATAAGGCACGAATAAACAACCATAGGTTGGTAATAATAGCGGACTTTGATGGCACTTGCGTCGACCTGCGCGCGTCAAGGTTCCCTACAGGGGAGCTCACATGTTTAAAAAGGAATTCAGAAAAGAAAAAAAAAAACATTTAACTTCGTAAAAATCACAGCGACAGCTGCTGGACAAAATTGGACGTGTTCAGATGAACTTGGAACGACTCGTCCACACAACTGTAACATGAGCCTCAACAGTCTCCAGAAAAAAATAAAATAATAATAATTTTATAAACACCCCTACCCCCCCCCAATACTTATGGGGACATCTATTTATTATGCAAGGAAGAAGAGTAATGATGGTTTCAAACCGGTGCTACACGGTACATTAAGGACGTAAAGTTTTGTCGACATATTTTTTTTGTGAAAACCTTTTCTGACAAGTGTTGATTCTGGTTTATCAGTCATTTCTATAAAGCTCCACCCTGATCACTCAATCAATCGACAAATTATTGCAAACTTCCTTCTTACAAAACAATGAACTGATGAATGGGATCAGTATGCAGAAGATAAAGACCATAATGCAGCCAGGACCCAGGTAAAGTCCACAGGGTAGACTTTAAATGAAAGATGCATCTCAGCAACGTGCCAATTCGAGCCAGAGGCCACAGGAGTCGAGTGAGGTTGAAGTGATTCGGAGACGAAGGTGAAAGCCAGGGTTTCAATCAAGTTTACATCAGAATCCATCAACGGGTAAACGGGTATGGAAAAGCATTTTAGACAATCGGTGATCACCTCGTGACTGAGAAAGGCAGGGCGTCTAGGAAGTGGTTTCCTCGAAGTGAAATTCCACCAGGATGAGCATCTTCCATCTGCAGGTTAAATAAATTACAGGTGTACCGAGCATCCATGGTGCACACCTTGTCAAATCAAAACGAAGGTCCAGTAGAATAAAATCGATAACGAGTCACCACTTGGATAAACGCAAAACTAAGATTTTATTAGTTTGATACAATACAGTAGAATACAAGTCACAAGTCCGCAGTTACAAGAAACGGCATTCATGATTAAACAGAATCCACAGTTTAAATCGGTCAACTGGTGCACGGAACAATGGTGTGGGTTAGCTTGTACGTATCTAACTCTCAAGCATGATTTCTACAAACTGAAAACAATGTCATCATACCTTCATCGAAGTTAGCTCCAGCCTTGAAAAGCACCACTTTTCAGGCAAAAACTGGCACACAAGATGAAAGTGACCACTCACTTCTACCCTCCACACCCCCACCAAAGCTTCCATCCACACCGAGTTGTATAAACCTAACGCATCAGATCTCAAAATGATTTCCATGGGACCTCGATCAAGCAAATGGGAATTTCATACATAAACGAGGGTCATTCCACTTGGATAACCGCCGCACACCATATCTCACAGGTCACGTATAGTACACACCACACTGGCCAACCGCAAAACCGTGATGCTTCTGCAACAGCACGTGCGCTGCAACCTCCACGGGCATGGAATTCGAGTTATATAATATTGGTTAAATACATATCGGTGCATTGAAGGCAATTTCAGGAGATATTTAAACAATAAAAATCTGCGTAACACTCATGAAAGCATGCGAAACGGTAACTGCATTCGGTCCAAAGAGACCGTCAAAAGCGCAAAGCCAATTTTGAACCACAAACTTTATGTGAACGTGGTCGTCGATTTTGTTCCGCTCTGGTGGACTCAAGAAGAGCGGCAAGTGCAAAGCCAACTCCGACCGATTTCCGAAATAAAAAGGCCTTTGGGAAGGGATTGGGGGGTTGGGGCAAGAAGCAAACCAAACCACTTGACTTCACAAAGCCGTGCACAATGAGAAGTGCTCGAAGGTCAAATCCATTATCTCTGTCCGGTCAGCATTGCAACAGCTCAAACAGACAAACACTGCACAAAAACACCAGCTCAGGACAGGAGTATCGAGGATGGTTCAAAAGCATCTGGTAATTTAGATCGAGAAAGGGGGAAAAAAAATTCCATGGCACAAGGTCTTGCATGTGTGGACCATTAAACCCAGTAAGAGTTCACCACCCTAATATCTGGTTTCTGGGAAAAAAAAAAAAATAAATGGAAAAGTTAAAGAAGGAGGAAAATGGAGCAAAATTATAAGCACAACGCCATCGTTACCGATGAGTGTCGTGGCGCAGCGTGCGACGAAGTCCTTCGAGGGCTTGGGGGAGGGAGGGGGAAACGAAGCCACAAATTTATGGCTCCATTCGGGTGCAGGTGGTAATCAGAGGCAAGAGAAGTGCCATCAAGAGCAACATTTGGTCTTCAAACCCATCACTCCTCCACTGCTGCTCGTATCCACAACATCCTTTCTCTCTGGCTCTTTTGCTGGCGTCTAGGGGAAGAACGACAACAATGATGATGATGAGAGCGAGGAGGGCAACAATAATGACAGCAAGGAGGGAGAGGAGGGGGAGGAGGAGAACAATGAGAACACTTATGTGTGATAAGGAATTTAACATGAGATTATACAGTCTCTGCAACAAATGCAAACAAACTTGGAAGCAAACAAAAGTTCAACAGGTGACAATCATAAAATGATACATGCACAGGCCAGGTCAGTTCAGGTATGGGAGCATGCGCCGGAGCAGCGCGGTGCTGCGTCCACTTTCCGCCGGTTCTCCAGGGGCTCCCGTCTGACCATCCCCCAGGCAGATGCCTGGAACATCCCCATCTCCTTGAGATGCTGATCAACCTCAACCACGAGGAATGTGGACGGGCCATTGGCCTCCTTCACTCACGAGACTCCCTCGCTGAGAGAATCTGGTGAGCAGGATCAGCGTCAAGAAAACGAGCCACATGTCCATACAGCCACAGCTGATGCAGGTATCAAATCTCATTTGAGTCTCTCTCAGCAAACATTCATTGGACACAAAGTCTGACCAGCGATAGCCAAGGATTCTCCAAAGAGACCTGGTACCAAAGGAATCAAGTCTCCATCTCAGATCCCTGGTCAGAATCCAAGTCACACATCCATAAAGCAAGACTGGAAGCACCAAGGACCAGAAGACTCGGACTTTCGTCGTCCTGCACAGGTACCGACAGTGCCACACCCCATTGTACAGTGAATCCATGACTCCCCAGGCCGGACACAGACGTCTATTGACCTCTGGCTTACAGCCAGTAGAGACATGAATATCACTGCCAAGATAAGTGAATCTCTCCGTGACCTCAACATCCTCACCACAAACAGCTACAGACAAGACAGCAGCATCCAAGATCTTATTGAAAGGCTGGATCTTCGTGTTGACCCCGGAAACCCGTAATTCCAGCAACTCTTTCTCCTCATTCAGCACCGCGAGGGCCCCCAAAAGGATTGTGAGTGTCTCCGCAAAGGTGACTGCATCAACTGCGAAATCAAGGTCAGAGAGAGACCTTCATATCACCAAACAATGTACCGCAGCTTGATCTTTCTGACATCCTCCCCAGAATCCAGTCCATACAAGCGATGAAAAGTGTGGGGGCCAGTGCACAACCCTGACAAACTCCAGTAGCAACTTTAAATAAGTCAGAGATGGTATCACCACATCTCACAGCATTCTCAGTACCAGAGTATAGTGCAGACATCAAATTGATCAGTGTTGGTGATACTTCATGAAGACCAAGAACCATCCAGAGGGTATCCAGATTCACTGAATTGAATGCTTTGCGGAGATAAACATGGGCTGCAAGCAGCCCCTGCCGAAACTCTCATCTGCGTTCGCTAAGGATCCGTAGAGCAGGGATACGGTCAATCGTTGACCTCTTTGGTGTAAAGCCTGACTGCTCTGGGCGCTGGTGCTCAATCAGTCGCAGATGGTGGCGAACCATATCAAGAACTATCTGAGCAAAGACCTTGCCCAGCACTGACAGCAGCGTCACCCCTCGGTAATTATTGCTGTCCTGGCCATCACCCTTCCATTTCCAGAGGAGGACGACGTCCCTCTTCCAGTCAGTCAGGATGATGCCTGTGTTCCAGGCAGAGCAGAGCATTAAAACATTGATGCCACACATCCTGGGAGATTTACCCCATTTCATCTATTTCACCTCAGCCTGTGTTTCCACAAACTAAGATGGATCACAGTTGATTGGAGGGTCAGCAATAGGGATAGTAACACCATACATCCAACAACAGCTGGTGGTACAGCCACTCAAAGTAACTGGCCCAGCGGGCCTTCACTTCGGACTCCTCTGTCAAGAACCCCCCCCCCCCCCCACCACCCTCCGCAAAAACTGCAGTCAACCGAGGGACGGGCTTGGAGAAATGCAATGCGCAAATTCCCCTGTAAGCAGGATGAGAATCACTTGACCACAGGTGATGCTCTACCCCCTCACAGATTCCTTGCACATAGGCCTCCTTGTCCACCCTCAGCGCATGTGCAGTTTTACGCCTCAATTCCCTGAACAGATCGGCTATGTCATTAAGCCTGGCCCTGCAATTCTGGTCAATGGTATTCAGTGTCCCTTGAGACAAAATTCTTCTTCGCCCGATGGTGAGTTCCAAGACATCCACCAGCAACATCAAGGATGGTGGTCTTGAGAACACTCCACAACTCTTCAGGATTCTCCAAAACACCCAGACCCCCCCCCACTCAGCCTGTTCGCAAACTCCTCAGCTACCCTCTTATCCTTGAGCTTGCCAACATCCAGCCGAGGCTGGGCTGGTACCATTCTCCGGATTTAAGCTGCAACTTCGGAGTTGCTACCACAAGCCTGTGGTTGGTATTGAGGAACGGAGCACTCCAGTTGACCCTACAGTTCTGGATCATCCTCCAGCGAAATCAACGAGCACATTGTCAATCTCCTTTGCCACACCACCAACGTTGGAATACCAAGTCCAGCGATGAGCCTATGAGCACTGAAACCATGAACCAGCCACCCTAAGTCCACGACTTCTTGCAAAGTCAAAGTACTTCATGCTATTCTGGTTCACATTTCCAGACCCATTGGGACCAACACATGTCTCATAACCATCCCCATCAGTTCCAGTCGATGCAATGAAATCCCCCAAGACTAGAAGAGTATCTCGCCTGGGGCAATGATGAACCACAGACTCGAGCGTGGTGTAGAATGCGTCCGTGGTGAGATCACTCACCTCAGTCGGAGCATATACAGACATCAGGGAAACAACACCCAAGGAGTGACGAATCCTTAGTCTCATAATACGATCGTTGACCGGTGTTACCTCAACTATCATTTGAGTCGGCTTACTGGACACAGCTACAGCAACTCTTTGGGCATGGTAACCATCAGAACGACCAGACCAAAAGGTGTAACCACCTGCCGTGATCTCGCCACTATCTGGTCTCCGAACCTCAGACTGCTGCAATACCGATGTTCAAACACTTGAGCTCAGATGATAACAGACAGGTGATCATCCTCTCTTAGGAACACGACATTCCAGGCACCCACCTGAATGGGACCGCCTCAACTTAACCCAAGGAGACCACCGTTTGGAGGACAACACCTCAGCACCACCCTGACACACACATCCACAATCTGACCCAGTAAGATTACCCCATGATATTCCTCCTTTCATCAAAGAGTGGGTGTCCTTAAGGCTTTGCCCCAATCCCATCATCCAGTGAGCTGCGCTGTTAAGGGCAGCTCACCTGTACAGTGTTGCCACATCTATATCAGTTGAAAATCTGCAGTGACATGTTATCAAAGTACAAGGCTTATACTGATGCATTACAAATGTGTAGAAACTCCCATCTGTGTGTCTACAACCTGGTGACTTCTCAACAGCACTGGCTCCTATTCCTACTTCAATTGCCAGCATCGTGACTGGGGCTCGAACTACTCAACTTTTAATGGGGAAGAACTTTGTTACTGAGATTCACAGTCAGATTTGACCCTTCTCTGACAAATGAGAGCCAGCCACTTTCCACTCAAATCGATGGAACATTCACCAACCCTAACCTGGCATGGTGGTAAAGGTACACTACTGACACACCAACATGATCTGTCCTGGAACGTATTCCTCATTCCAATCATAGACCTGTCCTTATCAAAAGTGTTTCCCTCCTGGCCCCAACTCCTTCACTCCCAACCAAAAGAGGGAACTTCCAGAAGGCAGACTCGAAAAAGTTCAGTAAAATGACAAATGACATAGCTGTTATGCTCCCTGCCCAAGATTCTGTTGAAGTCGACAACATCTACCTTGCATTCTTCTTCCTTCAGGGCTGACAGGATGACCTGGAGATACGCACTCACCTCTCAGCTGTCGAGCCTGGGTTTGAATCCCGACCCAGCTATAAATTGTCATCCGGTGTTTTGCAGGCAGCGTGATTTATCAATGTGTGTCGTCCCTCGGATGGACGTTACATGGACAACCCATCTGCCAGCATTCATTGGTAGACGTCAAAGATCCCATGGTGTCCTTTGTGAAGAGAAGGTGAGCTGTCGGCACAATGGACAAATTCCAAATTCCTGCCCTGACCAGCAGTAGGCTTCAGCAGCACAGCCTTCAGCCAACAATTCAGCCAACCCCCCACAGCCTTGTGCTGCACACGAACAAAGAAGATCCTCCAAATTCTGCATCCCACAAGGGTACTGGCTTTCATTCCTGGATGGGATCGGGTGTGAGAGACTTCACGGCACATTCAGAAATGCATTGGATGACGAGGAAGCTTCTCTTCTGGCATCCCATCTCAAATCTAAATTAGATGACACTTGCAAAAGAACACGTCAGGAGTCTGAGAGCATCAGTTTTACACGTTTGAGTCAGAAAGCTTGGCAGATGATCAATCGACTAACAGGAAGATCTGTAAAACAACTACCTTGCCCTGTTAGCCCCAACTCAACTGCACGCATCCTCGCCAACAACAGCAAATATTTACATCCTGACAACGCTCTCTCTCATCTAGTCATTGCCAAACTGAAGGAGATTAGATACTCACCATCTGTTGAATGAGGTGTTATTTTTCCCCTTTAGAGTTTAAAGCAGCACTTGGCACACTGAAACATGGAAAGGCACCAGGCCTAGATAGAATACGCTGAGCAGCTGACCCATGCTGGTTCTCTATTTCTTCAATGGTTCAGAAGTTTGTCACAGCGCTTGGCAACAGCACAGGTCCCTCAACTATGGAAGAAAACCAATGTTGTAGCTGTCCTAAAGCCATACAAGCCAAACAACGACCCAAAGAGCTACTGCCATATCTCTCTTATCGGTTCCATTTAAACGGCCGATACTGAATAGAATGGAGCAGCTGTTGAAGAATGTTCTACCCAACGAACATGCTGTTTATAGAGAGAACCAGAGCACTGAAGACAAAGTGCTGGCAGTGAAAGGACTACATTGAGGTTGCTTTTGAAGCCAATCGAAGATGTGGCACCCTGTTCATCAGCATCGCCTTCGCTTACGAGAATGTCTAACGTTGTGGACTTCTACTCAAGCTGCACACTGTTCCGCAGGATAGTAAAATGGTGTATGCAATCAGCGAAATCACCAGTTACTGCTTTGGGGCCATGCTGAATGGACAATACAGTATATCCAAAAGCCATAAAAATGGCATTCCACAAGGATCTGTCTTGTCCCCAATTAACTTTAAAACTGGTTTCCTTCCTCTAAAACCTAGTGGTGCCTTGTTAAGTCTGTTTCTGGTGTATGCACCCCCCTTCCTCCTAATCCCTTCTCCCTCTTCAAATGGCAACACAGCAGACTCCGCTCGTGAGAAGGCCGAATGCCTCAATTCCGTGTTTGCTTCTAAAGCTTGTGTCCCCCAATCCATCCCTCCTCTCCCCATCCTCTCTACACCACTCTTTCTTCTGCATGTGAGAAGGTGAAGTTTCTGGCAACCCTCGACTCTCATTCTGATTCTGCGACTGGATCCGACAGCATCAGCTCACAAGTCTCAAAAACACTCTTGCCCATCCTTTTTCTGTCCTCTTCACAGAATCATTTGCCCTCAGTCATCCTCCATCTGCTTGGAAGACAGAAAAACATCACTGCATTACACAAAAAGGTGCAAAAACCGATCCTCTTTCAGAAAGACCTGTAAGCTTACTTCCAATCGTTAGCAAGGTCGTGGAATCAATCATCGCAATTTATATGAAATCCTTCCTTTTCTCCAAAAGCCTTTTCACAGATCCCAAATTTTGATTCATACCAGGACACTCTACCTTGGACATGCTGTTCCTATCCTCCCAACAATGGATGGAGGCCCCAAATGTCAGACATGAGATCAGGGGTTTCTCCCTGGACAGATCCCAAGCTTTCAATATTGTCTGGCATCCCGCCTTGCTCTCCAAACTACACCTACGGAATCAAAGGCAAACTCAACACATACCGACTTCCTCCACTCTCGTAGCCAATGTGTGGTTTTCAATGGAATCCTTTCATCTCTTCTCCCTCTCAAAACTGGAATTCCCCAACCTATTCCTATCCTTCATCAATGATCTCTGGAAAATCCCCTTTATCTCTTTGTTGATTGCACCCTCTGCAGTCACATATCTCATCCTTCAGATAAGCAAGCAGCAGCCTCTTCCCTCTCTTCAGACCTTCAAAATATCTGTCCATTTCACTAGCTCGCTCGCTCAACTCGAACCAATCCATACAAAGAAGCAGCTTGTAAGAGACTAGTTTCACTGAATCGCAGCCATTTTGACTTCCCTGACCAGATATGAAGATTGCCACAACCACAATGTACACGGTTAAGGGACTTCTATTTATCATGTATGCACCTGGGGTGGAACAAGGTTGGAAAATAAAAACTGAACTGAAAAGGGGGGAAAGGGGAACTTCATGAGCCACATTTATTTATAACGCTCAAGTCTGCATCCACTTTGTTATCTTGGAAGGCTGAGGAAACCACAGTAAAGCAAGCTGCCTCAGAGTGAACAGGGCAACTACTTTTGCATTCTTCAAGAAATAATTTCATTCGTTCATCATACAAGCTCTCTTTTTCACATCATTTGAATCCAAATCGATATCTTGTCTTCAAAACAGAATACATCCATGCAGTGAATCGGTTTAAAGCTGTTCCCTGAAACTGTCCGAAGAAGGTTCAAACTGTCCTGTTGGATTTGATCTGGGACAGGAGAGATGTTCTGTTACTGTTTTTCTGATCCACCCCTGGACATGTCAAACACAAGGACAATAACAGGGATTCTGCACACATGCAATATGCAAGGACACCCCCACCCTCGACCCCCAACCTCCTTACGTGCCCTGCACACAAGCTGTGATTGGACGCATCCAAAAGACAAAACAGAAAACATTTCAATAATAATCCTGACGTGTAGAAAAGTTATTTATTTATTTATTTTAATGAAATTATAGGAAAGTGATGTGATTGAACTCCTGTCCATCCATCCCTCTCCCAGACCAACCAACACCTACCCTCCTTCCTTTCCAAAGTTCAAAATGCAAAAGAAAAATAATTTTGAGAACAATAGTGTTAACCGTTATTTTTATGAAATATGGTCTGAAATATGATGGTAAGGCAATGATTATAATGGTGGGTTACCCCTCCCCCCCCCCCACCAAAATATCAACATGAATATCAAATCCACAGAATGGGGGAAAAGTCAAAGCTCATCCTTTGTGCTAATGCTGTCCTGAATCAACCAAGCCACCACAAACTGGGCCTGGGCTGAGAAAGGACCGACCGGCCAGCCAGACGCGCTGCACGCAGTTTAGAATCTCTCACAACAATACCTTTCTCAGAATGTCTTCCGCCAATGTAAAGAACGCATCTTCAATGTTGATATTCGACTTCGCGCTCGTCTCGAAGAACCTGATACCATGCTCCTTGGCAATCTGAGCACAAAACAAGAGTTAAAGACAAAAATAGAATACTCTGTGCTGCCAAGCCGTCTCCGTGAAACACAGCGGCAACAGCTTTCAAAGCTAGACATCACGAAACACCGACTAAGATGAGCACGGATCTGTGGTATCGATCAAGTACAACAGCGTGCATTATACACAAAAGGTTTCAATTTTGTCCAACCTCCCCCCCCCCAGGATGACAGCGTATTCCCACAACAATTTACAACATGAATGATGAAAAAGCAGACCTAAACATCAACAAAAAACAAGTTTCTAAACAAGCCATAGGCCATATATGGTCAGCGCTTAAAATAGACTCCTCCATTTTAGCTGAGCAACAGCACACCAAGTGTAAAACAGACTCATCTTCAACTTAGCACTTAAACAATGCAATCCTACACCTGGACATCACCTTGCACTGAAAAACTTCAAGTTAGCATTTGTATTACTTGCAACAATGCAGATATCCTTTATCTGAACAAAATAGATAAATCAGAGCAAAGTGCTTCTCTGGCCAATTAAAAATGACCAGGATGCGACCTTAGGCGAGTCAGGTTCCATACCTGCTCGCCCTTCTCCTTGGGCACAAGACGCTTCTCTTCCATGTCGCACTTGTTTCCAAGCAACATACGCTCTACGTCCTCACTGGCATGCTGGTGTGGCAAACACAACAGCTCATAAAAAGTCAAGAATAATGACAACAAAGTCGATTCAATTCTTCATGATGGGTCAGATAGGCATCAGAGGCAGAGTATGAAGTCAACATACCAAAGCAAAAGTGATTTGGGGAAAACAAGGGTGCACGTGTACACGGTAAATGCTGCGTCAAATCAAATACAGGACAAAATAAATTATTGTGCCGAGAAGAGCCGTACACTTCTGGAAATGAAAGCACGTACATAGAGGGTAATACAAAAACGTAAGTACAGGAGACATAACTGCACTGTATCCACAGTCCAGCAGTCCCACTTCAAAGAAAATTAAATAGCTCATTCCATACAGGCCATTTGACTAAGTTAGCATTAAAAACAGTATCTAGACGAATATTTCCAAAGATACTGTGGGATCCAGCATTAGATTTTCGGTTCCTCGAAAGACGTGCGATTCGGTACTCCAACCAAACTAACTCAAAAGATAATTATACCATCTGGAACCCTCATTTTATTGCCACTTGCACCTGTCGGACATTGTATTTTTGGTGCTTAGTTTAACCATTCGTTAACCTGGTTTTCTTTGTTCTCATCTGTATAAACCATGTCATCTGCTCCACCTCCTTTACTTTCCTCTATTCATTCCACCCCCC
>CM068966.1:24081215-24094248 GCA_035128595.1 Eptatretus atami | reverse complement strand
TAATTCCCTGTCTAGAAGTTAGAGGTAAGGTGGGTGAGTTCATTGGAGTGTAAATTCCACCCTTAGAGGTAAGAAGAGGTGTGGGGTTCGTGGGTTAATTCACCTCTGTGAGGAGAAGGTGAGGTTCATATTGGCATTCACCTGTTATGAGAGTTTGGATAGTTCGGAGTTGAATTCTGCCTTGTTTGGATGTTTTTTGCCAATATACATTCTGAACGTTCATTGGAAAAGCAAGAAGATGTGAAGGACGATTTTCCTTTTTTTTTAACCGTATCAAGACTCGTAGAGTACAGCACTGAAAGGATCATGTTGCAACAAAACAAATAAATAACAGAGCATAAGAGGAGAAAACGCCAACGGGTTTGAGGCAAAATAGAGGAAGACTGGAGGAAATGAATGGGTGGAACATGATGGGATTAGGGAGTAGCGGGTGAACAATATGGATACAGACCAAACTGGCTCATCCACAGCAGTGGAAGAAACAACTGGATTAATCCAAAGGAGTGGGCTTTGACGAGGTTAATGGAGGCTAGACAGCATTGTCTTTGGCTGATTCCTTAGATGGTGCGTGAACAGCTGTTGAAAGCCCTGGAGGGAAGAATGAGATTGAAGAACGGGTGAAGTTGTCCACACAGCGTGGAAAAAGCACGACGATTGCAGTTGGGTGTGCATGGTGATTGGTTGTTTCATCATTGTGCACTATGCGTTGCTTTGGGGTTGTTTATGAGGTGGACGATTTGTGTTATGTAGCTTCATGTTGTATTTCATATTGTATTTTTTTTGTAAATACAGCAAGTCTTGGCTCTCAAAAGGGAGCCAAACGGTTGTGAAAAATCAGGTTCCGCACACGACTACAAATTTAAGGGGAATGGGAGGCTATCAACATGAGTCGAGAGTGGCAGGATGCGAAGTTTAGGGGAGGAGAGGGAGAGTGAGTGTGACTAGGGTAGAAGCAGTTATTGTGGGTTATGGGAGTGAAGCATGAGAGGTCATGATCTCGAGTGTCGTGGTCTGTGGTAGTAAGCACAGAACGGTGGATGGATGGTGTGGTTGTGGGAGGAAGTCCATGGTGAATGATGAGCTGGTGTTCAGTAACGCATAGAAGTGATTGCATAATGAGCTGGTTGCGATCATGTTTGTAGTAGCATGAGTGTAATTTGATGAGCTGTTGTGTCGTGGCTAGTAACATGATGGTATGATAGCTATGGGTGTCAGTTTAAGCATGAGTCGCATGATCATTCGAGCTGCGGTGCTGTATTAGTATGCGATAGGTGTATGGCCATGAGGCTGGTGGTTTGGGTAGTAAAGCATGAGGTGCTGATAGCTGGCGTGCGTTGTGGTAGTAAGCATGACTTGGTTATGATGAAGCTAGTGTGTTTGCTATAAGATGGGGATGATGAGTGGTTGTTGTGTATTTATTCAAATAAAGAATTATGCACTTGTAGTTACCAAGAAAGGAACCAGACCAGCAAACCGACACAACACACACACTCACACACACACACACACACACACCCACACACACCACACACACACACACACACTCACACACACCTACCTACAAACACACATATATAAACACAACAAACCACAAGTATTATTATACTGCAAGTTACGTTAGGGTTCCCACCCTCGCTTCGGCGGAATAGAACCGAAAATCGCTTTTAGCTAATCGCGGGCTACCGTCCACCGCGGCGCAATACTGTCGCAGCTTTCGATCACTGCCGAACCCAGTCTACGGGTGTGTTTTTATCTCCACCGAAAATCACCACTTTCATGTCACACTCGCGACAGGTCCGATGCACGATCATTGTCATTTTACCTAAGTATGCGCACGTAACAGAAATTCGCGGGGATTTACATACTCGACGCGACCCGTACGGACGAGCCTTTGATACGCATGCTCCATCGTTTGCATTTCGAGCAGTAGATTCGCCTACCCACGCGATTACGTTTACTTTATCTGCTATTAAAGCAAGCATAAATATCCTATAAATAATGCGTCTCATAACAAGGAAAGAGCCACTAGACACATGTGATCATTTAAATCAGGACCATTTCTGCTACCCACGTACTGCAGTAAAAGGCATGAATTGCAGATGAGGGCGTAAGGGAACAGGACACGATGCAAACAAACTATCAGCCCTTTTGTTATTATTCTGTACATGTCACTTAACATTCTACCTTCTGGACCACGGGCTAACTTTCATACAAAAGAGAAAACCCCAGGAAAGGCAAGGGTCAGCACTGACCATAAGGCCTTTCATTCGTTCATTGATACTGTGAACGACCAAGATGCTTCCACGAGACCGTGCTGGACCTTGCCACCCTCGATGGGTGCACCTGACTGGCTGGCCGATCTTCTCTTATCCGCTTTTCTCCCCGTCCCGCATCTGCCATATTGCTCCAGCTTGCTGCGCTTATCCGAGCCCTTCACTGACTCACCTTGATGGTGCTTTCTGCCGACTGCACCTGTCGCTCCAAAACGAGGACTCAGCTCTACTCGCTCCCAGACTTCAGCAACGAACTCCACGCCCCCGACCGGATACAACTCGACACTCACTGTTTGCGCGACCCACGTCCGACTCAGGCAATAATACCAGCGGCACTCATCCATGCATAGAAGAAACGCTCTCCAGGCAATAGACACTGACTCGCTGTGCATTCCAGCGCACTTTTATGGGATTCCGTGGTCTGAGAATGAGTTTGTATCCCCTCACTCTCGATCTTTACCCCTCTGTGGCTCGCCCCTTTTGGTATTTTTGTCTGATATTTCGTGAGCGAAGCGGAAGCGGACGTCTGTTAGAACTCAACTCGCCTGGAACCGGTCGTTGTAGAAATTCAGCCGTGGTGAAACGGACTTGTAGAAATACATCAGCGTGGAAAAGGATTTGTAGAATCATCAGCCGTGAAAGCGACATTAGAACATCATCAGCTTGAAAGCGGCTTTGTAGAATTCATCGGCTCCCTCATCTGTCGCGGTAAGAGCCGTGTCGTGGATTCCCGTGCTGGCGAAAAGATAGCGGCGATTGTGAAGTGTAAGTGAGCATGTTGTGGTTGCTCGTGGTGGGGATGACTGTCGTTGTGAGATGCGTTTTTGGTTGTTGATAGTCGATCGTGTGGTATGTGGGTTTGCTTGAGCAGTAGTCGGTTGTTCCAAAATAAAAGATAGCAAAGAATACTGCCGATCAAAGATCACAGCCCGGTCTACATCGAATTAAATCCCTTTAGACATCGGTGGGGACATCAAATCTGAACACAATCTACTCCACTTATCGATCATAACTGATCTCTGGACCTGATATGAGTGTTCTGTGAATCCCCACCTACGTAGTACTCAAAGCTATCTTTATTTGATGTAGTACCTTCTTACACACAATCCTGATTTCCACTTGCCCGCGATCATCAGCTGCGGCACCGTCTGCATGAGGTTTCGATCCTTAGCCAGAACCTCTCCAACATGTGATCACAACTCAGTCGATACACAGTAGTATTTACTAAACTACAATGACCACAACTCAAATTGTGCTCGTAGTCATTCACGCCACAGCAATGCAATAATCCTTATTCAAACCTGCTATTTAAAGTATTTCATACATTATGATTAACTTTCATCGATCCATCACTTTATCCTTGGATAAATAAAATTTTTAAGCAGCGATTAAACACTGTTACCATGCATGACATGTCCATTTATACCACACCTCCATTCAAACCCATGACTGACTCAACTGTCATTAAATAACTCAACTTGATACTAACACCCATTTTAATGAACAGCACTGGCATCTTAGCACTCCAATAATATATATATTAATACTTATTTAAATATGTATGTTATAAATATTATTTCTGTATTTCTCATTATATACTCATTATTTTAATACCATGTCATAATTATAAGAGATAACATAATATATATAATTATATTATATATCAATTACATGTATGATGATATACCATATCTAATCAATAACTTATTCTAGACATACCTCACTAACATAACTAATTCATTCTTATCATATCAAATGCAATGAATTGGAATTTGTTGCATGAACAACCAACTAAAATAAAGGTGGCGATGAGTCCTTAAGAGAGCAATTCTCACAAGACCCTGCATCACTCAATTACGCAAACTATCCTCTGTTAACATTTTACATGATGGGAAAAAACTTTCAGCACGTTCCTCAAAACATCTTTATGAACAAATTCTTGTATAAGTCTCACGAGCTGAGATGAAAAGATCATTGAACCCCATTTTAATTCGCTACTCTGCTACATGGGAAAGGGGTACAAACTACAGGGACTGAAAATTCATTATAGCTGCGATGACAATCAGCACACTTTGTAAAGACTGAAGCGAGGGACACTCTCGAGAAGTAATTGCGTAGCTACGTAGTTATTTCTCTTTGGGCTAATTAGCTGTAGCGTGAGAAATTGACCATCCTGGAGAATGTGTCGTATTTCTATTTGAAGCAGGCGTTCGTCCTGCATTTGTTGTCTTAAATATCGCTTTCCCCGACCCTCAGTTTTATCTCGATATTGCCCTCTACGCTTTTTTTGAGAAACGGCCGTGGCAAATTCTTTGGAGGATGAGCGACAGTTTATTGTGCAATGAAGTGCTTTCCTGCCCATTTTCGCAGAAGCAGAACTTGCTGCGCGTTTTAAGGTGAGTTAGTCGCTGTTCGATTACGGCGAATGCCAACTATAATGCCAAGTGATGTAAAGGGAGCTACGTCTTGGATGGTGCATTTCAGCAGATTTCATTAAAAGCCGCGTTTTGCCGTTCTTGTGCCAGGGGATTCATGCAAAAACAACGAGGCCTTGATTACGCATTGTCCGATGGCAGCAGAGCTCTCTGGTTTCTTGTCCTCATCTTGTTGATGGTTTACTTTTGTTGGCCCATCCTGGTTGTTTCCCCATTGTTGGCCGAAGGTCAGCAGCTTTGGTGACATCGGACTGATACGCGAGATTATGGATCCAATTTTTCAAGCCATTGTCAATACGCACGCTTGGCTCCCATCTGTGGTCGCCGAAGGTATCCTTCCTTTACATTCGTTGCAGCACAAGTGCTGCGTTGATCTTAGGCGTCCCTCTGAGCTGGGAAGGCCGATCGGTTCTAAGTGGAATGCCGACATGATTTACATGCAACATCTTCATTACACAGCTCCATGGTAATCAATTTTGCCCTACACCCTCAAGCAAGAGACTAGCTGAGGTCTAAAACCGTACCTCACATGACGCTGATACAGCATTGACCATTAGGTAGATCCCATCAATCTAACTACTTGACACCAGCGCCTGAAAGAAGTTCAGAGACACTCACCAGATCCAACCAGGACAACCAACATCTTCAGACCTACTATCGCCAACAATCCAGAGCCGTCAACGGCCTGCTGGAAGTCTACTTCATCTTTGTCCATGATCATGTTCTTAGTCCCCTTGCTTCCTCTCTGGATTTTACGATCTGACGCTCAATTTAAATTACAACGTCTTCATAGATAAACTCGAATTTGATAGGGTATTTATTGCTTTGTCCACCATTGGTATTTGCCGATCCCATCAGGTAAGTACGTCTCAGTATTATGCGTCGTTGACCTGAAATCCTTGTCACAGTTTGTACGTAGTATAGGCCTGAAAGTGACCATAAGCCTCGATTGATGCTCGTAAAGATGTCTTCTCGTGTCCATGTAATAATTTCCCGCGTTCCCATGTTGAACACTTATCATCAGTAATGCACCATTTAGAGCCAGTACTATTTTGTTCCTCTGCTGGTGCATTCTGATTTACCACTGATTGACACTCGCCATAGCACTAGTTAATAATCCTTTGCACGAAGAGGAAGAAGATAATGTTATGCAATATGGAGTCCATTCTAGAGTTGAGTTGCAACATCTGAAGGATTTTCATTCTATCTTTTGCTCAAATGATTTCGTAAGTTTGTTTTTGCGTCTGGTCGCCGCAGTAACCAACATAAAAAATTTGAAACAAAAGTGACATTAATTGATAGCAGAAATTTCCGTGTTTGATTTTTATGGGCTGAGCCTTGAAATGTTCTTTTGCTCTCAAAGATGGGACGAAATCGTTTATGCTGTTATGCACTTTGTCGGCTGTTTATTGCATGTGCGAATGTGCATTGCTTTTTGGCGCATGTTTTGATTACAGGTTCGTCAATATAGCTAATTCGTATAAACATGGAAGCTAATTTACATGACCTCATAACTCGTTTGTTGTAGAACTTTTCTAAAAATGACTATTAATCTTGGTGTTGAATATCACTATTAGCTTGCTGGACCCTTGTGAGTATATTCTGCAATCCATCTCAGTGGCCGCATTTTTCAGTCTCACTTAGGCCATCGAAAACCTCGAAAAACCTTACAATTTCTCCGTGCATAATCAACCGTCGGAAATCACTCTCTCGAATTGCCTTTACGTTTATCCTACCGTCATGTTTATGCCATCAAACGAATTTGGTTTCTTATAGTTTGCTGTCTCATAACTGCATTTATTCCGCTATTATTCTCGTCGTCTTTCTTAATGTTCATACATTTATCCGCCCCCCCTGCTGATTGGTAACATTTTATTGTAAAGTACGTTTTGGATGCAAATCTATCCTAAGTTGCTGACTTTGACCTATGCTTGCCCATTATCATCCCTGCTTCGACCGGACTACTATTACTGAAAGGCGCGTAAAATCTATTATGCGTCTTCCCAAACCCCTACCATTAGTGTCGGGGTACAGAGAGTTTTCAGTTGCAAAGATACTCACTTGAAACAAAAAAATAATTTGGATCTTCCTGTGATACGGCTTTCATGGTCCCCTATGAGTGACCAACACAAACACACGCACAGATCTGCATCACCCGACACCTCCTCCTTGAATCCGATTTCGTATAATCAACCAGAGGTATCCGACATCTCGACCAACTATACTAGAGAATCAATCTAGCTGCAGAATTTTTGCCAGAGGTAATACAAGAGCGAGAACGAGTCGGATGGTGCCAGAAACACCTATTCTGTCGGCCAAATAATTCCCTATTCATAACCAAAATGGTTAATAATGTCTGGCAAAACGAAATGGTCATATAATTTCGGTGGCACTTGAAATTTCATCATGTGACCCATAGGATTACATTGTGGTGCTAAGCACCCTAACATTCCATAATTTGCAGAGTCAAGATCTTTCTCGAAATGGTTACCATGTATCGTTCCACCAAGCTCCCCCGGCCCGAATCATTGGTTGACCATTGCCTTATTCACTTCAAAAATAATAGGTGCGTTGGGAATTTTTCT
Source organism: Eptatretus atami (assembly GCA_035128595.1). Taxonomy (NCBI): domain Eukaryota; kingdom Metazoa; phylum Chordata; class Myxini; order Myxiniformes; family Myxinidae; genus Eptatretus; species Eptatretus atami. Next base: position 24,086,955 of record CM068966.1, on the reverse strand, counting down.
CTCCGCTCATATTTCTCGCAACACCAGCCTTTTTTCCGGTCACTTTCTCTTACAGCTCCGAAAGTAGGCTAGATTAAAAGTTTTTAATCAGCTTAGGTTTTGATCTCTGAGGATGAGATTTGATATGCATATCCCCATAAATTTGTTTTATGTCCTCAATATATTCGGCGTACTTATGATAGTCACTTTGTCTGTAGTCTCTCTCGATGTGTGTGTTGAACTACTCAAGACTCATAGATTTGCCCAGCCCGCTGGACCTCTCGATGGTCTGTCTGTTCTGCTTAATGTCTCTGGCCTCCTTCCCAATCGTCTTTTACACAAATGGGGGGATTTGGAATTTCGAGCGAGATTTATTGCAAATTGATCCATTTCTGCATCCTTCGATCCTTCTTGACCTATAGTTGACCTTCCATCTTTACCATTCGTAAGAAACATTATAGCTCCAGTGCTTATTGATCTAACAATCTAAGACTTCAACGAAAGCGCTTTTTGTTCTGATTTTTGATGGTCATATAAATTGTCAAAATTTCAACTAAGGCCATATAAGTCAGACACACTTCGGTGTCAGATTTGCTGGATAAATCCGTGATCGTGAACCAAAATTGGTTTAATAATATTTTTTCATTGGACCTGTCGGCTGGTATATGTGGACTATGTAACAAAACTGATATGAAACACATGAATAAAACAAGTATTTGACAACCGATTATAGAACCTTTGAATAAAATTTTTTCTAGGGTTCTCCAATAACATGATCAGAACAGACAAAGAAGATGTCGTGCACTGAAGCACTTTGATACCCTTTACCAATATATATATTCTATACATGTCGAAATTTATCTTCGTCAAAATAAAATTGGTAGGTTGAATTCAATGACCAATATGCAATCCTTTTCAAATTTAAGTAGTCTCAATTTGCGAAGACTAATCAACAATGGCCATCATTCATTATTGTTAGGATGTCGATAGATCCTCGAGATTTGATCCCATTTTATCCCACTCATACAAAGAAAAACAATTTAGTTGCTTTGAAATTGTTTGTTGTGTAAGGTTAGGTTTATACTGAGTCATGTTTGCTACTTAACAATACGAATATTTCATGCTTCAAATATTCATGTCAATTGAATTCAATACACCTCACTTTAGACTGATAAAATTTGCGATGAGATCAAAATTTTAGTCAATGACATTCCCTAAGTTTATGGTGCATTTTGAATGACCTGTTTATCGTGCTTTGCTGCACGAATCTTTCTATGTCTGTCTGTCTGATTTATTGCAAATATCGTGCAAAGAATTTCAAACAGTATATGCGTTAGTCAATTGTCTTTCTGTTTGTCCGCTCAGGTTGTCTTATCAATCACGAACAGTCTCAAATTTTTAAACCAATTTTCACGAAACTTCACCACATCGATACGAAGTTTTCTAAGCATGAAGCCTATTGTGTTTGAGGTCAAAGTCAATTTAGGCAAAGGTCACAACAAAATTTTCCAAATTCTAAAATCCTTCAATTTTCATACCCATTGACTTGAAATTTGAAGGAGTTCACTATTTCACGTCACTGGAATTCAAGCCGCATTATTTTGGAGTTCAACTCGACCAAAAGTTAATACATAGGCCTATTGTCAACACAAATGTGTCGTTTTCTAAAAACCAAATTTTAATCCCATTGACTTGACATTTGAGGAGTATTTGCATATGAGGACGAATAATCCAACCACCATTATTAATTTGAGGTCAACCTAGGCCAAGGTCAACATTAGGCGATTTCGAAATTGTCAATTTCATCCCGATTGACTTGAAATTTGAACGAGGAGTTGCCATTTGTCATTGAATTCAACCACAATAATTTCTTTTGAGATCAAATTTGTTTTATGGATTTTGCAAAACTATTCGTGTTCTGCACGACGTCTTCTTGTATCTTGCAAATCGAAGATTTTTCTAGTATTTTGGTATGATCATTTGTTATTCTATCTGTCTGTCTGTCTGTTTGTTTGTCTCATCCCTACAGTCCAATTTAAACTATCTTCACGAAAACTTCACCACATCGGTAGAGTTGTCAAAAGAAAAGCCTTTTGTTTGAGTCAAAAGGTCAAAAGGCAACATAGGTCAAGGTCAACAACTTAGGTGAGATTTCTAAAATCCTCAATTTTCATCCAATTGACTTGAAATTGAAAGAGATTTATATTCAGGTCACTGAATTCAACCAACCATTATTTTTGAGGTCAACATGACCAAAAGGACAAACATAGGCCGGATTTCGAAAATTGTCAATTTTATCTGATTGACTGAAAATTTGAAGAGAGTTGCATATTTGGTCATTGAATTCAACCACCAATTAATTATTTTTGAGGTCAAATTGTTTTATGGTATTTTGCAACTGTGTCGTGCTCTGCATGACATCTTCTCGTTCGATTTTGATAGATATTTAGTCAGTCTTTAATTTATTTTTTTTTTTTTTTTTTTTATCTTGCCAAAACGAAGTTTTGCAAGAATATGTTAGTCAGTCTGTATGTTTTTTTTTTTTTTTTTTTTTTTTTTGTTTGTTTGTCTTAATCACGAAAAAAAAATTCTGCAGACCACAGTTTTCATTGGAAATTTTTGTAACTTCGCATATCAGAGGCCTATATGGATCCCTTTCAGGCCATTAAAATTTGAAGGTCAAGGTCAAAGGTCAAGGTCACGTCGCAAATCAGGGGAATCGACAAAACCCTATTTTTTGAGTAATTTTGTCGGATCGTCTTCAAACTTCATGGAATATAGTTCATGGATTCTGGCGCTCAGCTGGATTAATTTTGTTGGCGATTGCCTGACCTTCATGTTGTTTTTTTTTGTTGTTTTTTTTTTATCTGTAATCACGTATTAATCACTCTGCAGAGCACAGTTATCATTGAAATTTTTGACTTCGCATATCAGAGTCCTATTAGAGTCCCTTTCAGCGCATAAAATTTTGAAGGTCAATCAAAGGTCAAGGTCACTTTGTCGCAAATCAGGGAGTCGACGAAACCCTTATTTTTTGAGTTAATTTTGATCGGATCGTCTTTCAAACTTCATGGAATATAGTTCTATGTATTGGCCTTCAGCTGAATATTTTTGCGGTGCGATTGCCTTGACCTTCATGGTTAACGCCTAAGGTCAAAACATATTGACCCCAGGTCAAATTTTCAAGTTTTAGAACAATCGTTGTAGTACCTCAAATTGAACACCTCGATGAGTGCTTTATTCTGATATATCAAGGCTTGAGACATTAGACGATTTGGTGACGTTATGAGGCAAACGCATATTTTTCATGGTTACTCTGTAGAACGATTCTATTCGAATCTCTCATAGGCAGATATTCCTCAAGGAGTTGCTCTGGTGATAGCAGCTTTCATCAGTGTCCTTAAAGAAGACACGTAGGTCACCTTTACGTCAGATACGATCACCCTACGGTGACATTGGTTTATTTTTTGTTTGTTTGTCGTTTGTTTACTTGCAAAATCGAAGATTTTTCAAGTATATATTGGTCAGTCGATTTTTGATATCTGTCTGTTTGTCAATCGCCACAAGGTAGAATTCTAAACCATCGTTATGAAACTTTACCAAGTTGAGAAGTAATTCCCACCTGAGAACCTATTGATTTTGAGGTCAAAGTCAGGTCATTGATGGTTGTGATTTCTAAATCGTCATTTTTTCATCCGATTGACTTCAAAATTTAGAAAAATATTTGCATATTGTGTCACTGAATTGGGAAAGCAACTATTTTTGAGGTCAAAAAGGCAAAAGTCAACTCAAGGTCAAACTTCTAAAATCATCAATTTTTAATTGAAAAATTGTCCAATTTTCACTCGATTGACTTGAAAAGTCAAACAGAAAATTGCAGAGTGAAATACGAATTGGAAACAACTATTTTTGAGATCAAAAGCTCAAAGTTCAATGAAGGTCAAACTTCTAAAATCATCAATTTCAAATAAAAAATCATCACTTTACATACATGAACTTGAAAGTTGAACAGGATTTGCATATTGCGTCACTGAATTGGGAAACAACTATTTTGAGGTCAAAAGGGGGAAAGTCAATCTTAAGGCCAAACTTCTAAAATCATCAATTTTAATCTGACAAAATAATCAATTTTCATCCGATTGACTGAGCTTATTGATTAGTTTGTCAATTTTAATGTAATGAAATGACCAATTTGTTGCATCCTGCAACCTTTGGAGAGGGAGTGGATTTTTTAAGATTGTTGCTCTGCACGGTCTTTTTTTTGCTCTGCTGTTTGTTTGCTTGTTTGTTTGTTCTGTTTGTTTGTTTGTCTGTTTGTTTGTTATCTTGCCAAAACGAAGTTTTGCAGATTATGTTAGTCAGCTTGTATGTTTTTTTATTTTTTTATTTATTTGTTTTTTCTGTAAATCACGTATAAAAAATTCTGCAGAGCACAGTTATCATTGGAAATTTTTGTAACTTCGCATATCAGAGGCCTATAGAGGTCCCTTTCAAGCACCAAATTTGAGGTCAAGGGTCAAAGTCAAGTCACTTTGTCGCAAATCAGGGGAGTCGACGAAACCCTTATTTTTTGAGTAATTTTGATCGGATCGTCTTCAAACTTCATGGATATAGTTCATGTTCTGCGCTCAGCTGATTAATTTTTGGTGGCTCGATTGCCCTTGACCTTCATATTGTTTTTTTTTTGTCTGTAATCACGTTATAAATCACTCTGCAGAGCACAGTTTTCATTGGAAATTTTTGTAACCTCGCATATCAGGCCTATAGAGTCCCTTCAGCGCATAAAATTTTGAAGGTCAAGGTCAAAGGTCAAGGTCACTTTGTCGCAAATCAGGGAGTCGACAAACCCTTATTTTTTGAGTTATTTTAATCGAATCTCTCCAACTTTATGGAATGTAGTATATGTCTGGCGCTCAGCTCATTAGTTTTTGGTGACATTGGCTGACCTTCATGTGTAGCGCCTGAGGTCAAACATATTTGACCCCAAGGTCAAATTTTCAAGTTTTAGGAACATATCGGTGTAGTACCTCAATTGAACACCTCGATGAGTGCTTTCTAGATATGTCAGCTTAAACATTACGACTCATTGGTGACGTTATGAGGCAACACATTATTTTCATGGTTACTCGTAAAGAACTTCTCATCGGAATCTCTCGTAGGCGAATATTCCTCAAGGAGTCGCTCCTGGTGATAGCAGCTTGTTCACCTCAGTGTGACTTAAAGAAAGTCACATGTGGTCACCTTTGGCAAGATACGGTCACCCTGCGGGTGTCATTGGTTTATTTGTCCTGTTGTTTGTGCACAGATCTTTTTGTATTTTTCTAACAAATTTAACAATCTAACAAATTTCACCATATGGAGCTATAACTCATGTATAATGTTTTAATTATAATTATGACGTCAAGGTCACGTTGGTGTGGCAGCCATGTGAAAATAGAAAAACTTTTGACCCTCTGATCTCTGAAACGCCACTCTCATGACGTGGGCAGACTTTCAGAGATACAGAGGTCAAAAGTTTTTCTATTTTTCCAACATGGCTGCCACACCACGTGACCCATGACGTCATAATTATAATTAAAACATTATACATGAGTAGTCGCTCCTATGGTGAAAATTTGTTAGATTTGTTAAATTTGTTAGAAAAATACTAAAGATCTGTGCAGACAAACAAACAGACAAATAAACCAATGACACCCGCAGGGTGACCCGTATCTTGCCAAAAGGTGACCACATGTGACTTCTTTAAGGTCACACTGAGGTG
>CM068966.1:24035051-24048368 GCA_035128595.1 Eptatretus atami | reverse complement strand
CAGTCCACCAGGGGTTAGTTTCCTCCTAACCACAGTCCACCAGGGGTTAGTTTCCTCCTAACCGCAGTCCACCAGAGGGAGTCATGCACCCTTTATTCCATTTAATAACGCATTATTCATTCAAACAAGATATGATTGTGAAATCACAATGTGTGTTCCATGTATAAATCATTCCAAGTTAGTATAATTGACACCTCTTTAAATCGTTACCAGCGATTGGATTTTTCCATCGAAAATGCTCATAAATGTTTATTTCAAAGGAAAATTAAGTGGGATAAAATTCATCATAATACTTTAGTAGGGGGGCAATAAATATCAGTCCCCCATCCTCCAAAAAGTGGAGGGTATACCCCCCCATCGGTCCCCCACGGAGTGACCACCATGACCAGGTGTATTCAATTCCTGTTCCACCAACTCACAGGTAATTGAGCTCACATTCATTTTTCACATTTATTTTTCCTGTTGCACAAATATGTGTAATTATTAGAGATTAACAGGTGTGTTTGTGTCACCCGCAGAAATTCCACATTATGTAAAATGTGACTTCAATAATATTATGCAAAGAATATTTAACATATCATGGGAATTTACTATTGTCGAGTTATGTGCTCCTAATAGATGTTGGATGATTAAATCAACCCCAACCATCACAAGTCCTCAACTCACACCCCCAACTCCAAGTTCCACTCTCCCTCTCCCAACCCCAAGTTTCTCAAACCCTTGCCCCACACCATCCCAAATTCTCAACTTTCCCACCCCAAGGCTTCAATCCCCTCCCCAAACTCTGTCCTTTTTCTGCCCCTCACCCCAGTTTTCTCTGCTCCCCTCTCCCCTTTCTTTGCATTTTCTTCAAAGCAAGAGGGCATTCTTACATCATTGCGTATTATGTTATTCATTAACCAATTAAAATGGTGGAATAGTTAATCTCTCTTTCCCCTCCCTCTATCCACGTTATTATTATGCCATTACCAACTACCCCTACTTCTGCCTCCTCATAACCTGCTTTCCTAAATTCCCAACTTCTACTTTCACTACACACACAATCTCGGTAGCAGCGAGATATGTCTCTGAGAACAGTTATCCAAATTACTACTTGCAGGTCCCCATTCACAATCGAGAGAGATATATGTCCCATGAAATGCTATGGAATTGCCACTCTCAAGTGAGTGTGAGTTGGATTAGTTATGGTAATAAATGATTCCAAATTAATTATCTCCTTCGTGATGCATTACTACAGTTCAACGTTAAAATGAAATAATGACAAAACAATGTTCAATTTGCAATCTCACGAGATTATGTTCCTTCCCCAACTCTGTCCTCGAGAAATTGCACGAAAGCATTCCAAAATGGATACGTGATGTAGGAACAGACAGGCTGGCAAGCGTATTGTTACATAAATAACACCCATCATTGCATTTTACTGAAAATGCACCAGGAACGTCATCTCTCCTTCATACATCAAATCAGTTCGGCCTTGTCACACACCGAACTTGTCCACAAAATTTCATCCGGATTCGTCCACAACTTTTTGAGATATCCTGCTCACAGACAAACAAACAAACAAACAAACAGAGAGGGGTAAATACATAACCTCCTTCACCTTCGGTGGCGGAGGTAAAAATGAATGCTCACAAGTACAAGAAGATCCGGATCCACCATGGTATCCCATCAAGGAGACTAATTGGTGACAACTTTGTTTTCCAGCACAACAACGAACCCAAACACACTGCAAATGTCATTAAAACACATTTACAAAGAAAAGCAGAGTCAGGAACTTTACAACTACCGGAATGGCCCCCCTCAAAGCTCAGATCTTAACGTCATACAAGCTGTCTGGGATTATTTAAACAGGAAGAAAAAAGAAAAACAAACCAAAATAAAAATAAAAAGATGAATTATGGGAAACATTGCAGAATGCATGGAACAACCTCCCAATGGAATTTATCAAGAATTTGCAGGAAAGAATTCCATAACGGACGTCTATTGTTTTACATTAAAAAGGTGGTCACACCGAATATTGAAATTTCATTCATTCATATGATAAAATATAATACAATGAATTTTTGTTTCTTCGCAGTTTTTCTCGATTGCAAAATCAATGTGAATGAAACTGATCAAAGACACCAAAACCGATAATTGCACAACCGAAACAACAGCCTCCTGGGGAAACCACTCGTGTGTTTCGATACTGTACTTGTTTTTCCAAAGATTGCTCAACTAAAACACACTTTTGCAAAACGCTTCACACAAATCTCTACATTTAGCACAACATTTATGTGAGACTTTCTTGTTACCTCCACCACCGAAGGTGAAGGTTGTTTTCACCCCCTTTCTGTTTGTTTGTTACTTGCAAAATCGAAGATTTTTCAAGTCTGTTTGGTTTCGCGATTTGGTTGGGTAGTCGATCTAGTCGAAAATTTTTTTTTTTTTTTTGAGATTTGTTCTACCCTTATTATCAGTATTTAAAATGGCGATTTCAGTTGATACAATGGCAATTTCGATGAAACTTGCTTGGTAGGTTCATACCATGACCTAGTTGTGTGCAAATGAGAACCGTTGCTATGGACACCACGTTGCCTAGCAAAGGACTTTGAAATTTTTGAAAATCATAAAAAAAATTATTTTTTCGAAAATCAAAAATCGGGCCACGAGCGACTGTGGGCAGTACATTCAGCCATATTGTCAAAAATTTCCATCCGGATCCTATGAAAACTGTCGGAGAAGATAGACTTTGAATGAACCCTGGTCGAAAACAATAAAAAAAACGAAGTTCGCTATATCTGAGACTACGAGTCAGATATACATGAAACTAGTATGGTAGTTCATGGTATGTCCTAGTTATGTGTGAGAAAGAACCGTAGCTATGGACCCCTCCGTTGCCTAGCAACGGCCGAAAAACTCTAAATGTGGGGTATTTTAACGAAAAACAATCTGCAGCATGAACCCTTGAAGAGAGAATCATGAATTTTCTTGTGCTTAATCCTCAGGTCATTCCCATCGAACGGGCCCATAGCGTCAGGTTCTATTGGTAAGCGACTACCCATGTCCGCCTACCGGCTTTTCTGTTGGGTAGTCGATAAAGTCGAGAAAAAAAAAATTTTTTTTTTGATCTACCTTATTTTCACTTTTTCCGTCGATATGTTTGGCTGTCTGTATGTCTGTATGTATGTCTGTCTCTCGGTCCATGCTCCATTAATACAATGGCGATTTCGATGAAACTTGGTGGTAGGTATAACATGACCTAGTTGTGTGCAAATGAGAACCGTTGCTATGGACACCACCGTTGCCTAGCAACGGGACTTTGAAATTTTTGAAAAATCATAAAAAATTATTTTTTTCAAAAATCGGGCCACGAGCGACTGTGGCAGTACATTCAGCCATATTGTCAAAATTTCCAGCCGGATCCTATGAAAACTGTCGGAGAAGATAGACTTGAATGAACCCTGGTCGAAAACATAAAAAAACGAAGATCGTTATATCTCAGAGACTATGAGTCAGATATACATGAAACTGGTATGGTAGGTTCATGGTATGTCCTCGTTATGTGTGAGAAAGAACCGTTGCTATGGACCCCTCCGTTGCCTAGCAACGGCGAAAAACCTCTAAATGTGGGGTATTTTAACGAAAAAACAATCTGCAGCATTAACCCTTGAAGCTGGAATCATGAATTTTCTTGTGCTTAATCCTCAGGTCATTCCCATCGAACGGGCCCATCGCCTCAGGTTCTATTGGGTAGGCGACTACCCATGTCCGCCTACCGGCTTGTCTGTCTGTCTGTCTGTCTGTTCGGTCCAGTGCTCCGTTAATACAATGGCGATTTCGATGAAACTTGGTTGGTAGGTTCATACCATGACCTAGTTGTGTGCAAATGGAACCGATGCTATGGACACCACCGTTGCCTAGCAACGGGACTTTGAAATTTTAGAAAATCATAAAAAAAATATTTTTTCGAAAATCAAAAATCGGCCCCCGAGCGACTGTGGACAGTACATTCAGCCATATTGTCAAAAATTTACAGCCGGATCCTATGAAAACTGTCGGAGAAGATAGACTTTGAATGAACCCTGGTCGAAAACTAAAAAAACGAAGTTCGTTATATCTCAGAGACTATGAGTCAGATATACATGAAACTGGTATGGTAGGTTCATGGTATGTCCTAGTTATGTGTGAGAAAGAACCGTTGCTAGGACCCCTCCGTTGCTAGCAACGGCCGAAAAACCTCTAAATGTGGGGGTATTTTAACGAAAAACAATCTGCAGCATTAACCCTTGAAGCTAGAATCAGGAATTTTCTTGAGCTTAATCCTCAGGTCATTCCCATCGAACGGGCCCATCGCCTCAGGTTCTATTGGGTAGTCGACTACCCATGTCCGCCTACCGGCTTGTCTTGTCTGTCTGTCTGTTTGTTTGTCAGTTGTTTGTTGCCTTCAAGTCACAATTTTAAACCGATCTTCACGAAACTTCACCACATGCTAGAACTCATCATAACCAAGAAGATTATTGTTTCTGAGGTCAAAAGGTCAGCATAGGCCCAAAGGTCAACAAATTTGTTCAAATCTCTAAAATCCTCAATTTTCATCCAATTGACTTGAAATTTGAAGAGGATTTTCAGATCAGCTCACTGAATTCAACCACCTCTTATTTTTGAGGTCAAATTAGACCAAAAGGTAAACATAGGCCAAAGATCAACAACTTAAGTGAGATTTCTAAAATCCTCAATTTTCATCCGATTGACTTGAAATTTGAAGAGGATTTATATTTCAGGTTAGAGGATTCAACCACCAATTATTTTTGAAGTCAACATCGACCAAAAGGTCAACATAGGCCAAAGGTCAACAACTAAGTTTGGCTTTCTAAAATGCTCAATTTTCATCCGATTCACTTGAAATTTGAAGAGGAGTTGCATATTTGGTCATTGAATTCAACCTCCAATTACTTTTGAGGTTAAATTTGTTTGATGGATTTTGCAAATATCATGCAATGCACAACTTCTTCCTTGTTTTTTTTTTGTGAACAAAATACCTCTGAACGTTTTTTACAGATTCGGCCGAAATTTGCTGGAGAGCTTGGGTATGTGACGTGGATGAAATGATTAGATTTCGGTGAAGATCCGGATCCAGATTTGGATCCGAGAATTTTTTATGCCGATTTTTCACCATTGAGAGATAGGGCCAAAAACGACATATAGCAAGATTTCTGAAAAAGTTGTGGACGGATTCTGATGAAACCTGGTGTGCATGTTGGGTATGTAACAAGGAAGAATTAATTTGATGTTGGTGAAGATACCAATCCAGATCTGGAGCCGATAATTTTAAGTGATTTCCTTCACTGTTGAGTGATCAGGCCAAAAACAACATGTAGCACGATATCTCAAAAAGTTAGGGACGGATTCAGATGAAACTTGGTGGATGAGTTTGTTAGGTGACAAGAACAAGCCGATTAAATTTTAGTTCAGGTCCGAATCCAGATCCGGTCTATTAATGGGATACAAAACGTAAACTAATCAGCCTGGCAAGTGGCCGTTCTAGTTTTCTCATTGAATCCATATGTTTGCAACTGAAAGCAATCAATTCATTCATTTATACGTCACAAGTGCAAATGGAAATTGTTAAATTTTTCAATCATCTATCAGAACTTGATAATGAATAAAAGGGACCTCAGTTGAAATCTGTTGTGGGAGAGAAATTGAGCAGGTATGAGAGACAAGACAAAACAAAACAACATGGAGCAACAAATAATCTATCAAATGAGATAAGAACAACCATTGTTAATCATGAACTGACCATGAGAGAAGCTGGGCAGTGGGTGAAACCCAATCTCATGAGATCAACTGTTGCTTCAGTTGTTCGTATCTTTAGGAATGAGAATAGGTAAGTGACCTTTGCAAATTGTGTACACCTCTGTACTGTATGTAGTGTATCGCACCGTAAGCGATCAAGAAAAAGTATATTTGTGGTGTCGTTTTGCTTTTAAGGTATTTCTATCTGTCAACATTCCATCCATTTTTAGAATTGAAAGAAAACCTCCTTCTGGTGGCAGAGGACGACTCTTCACAGAACAACAGGAGAATGCAATTGTGGCCATGGTCATGACAAACAATGCCTTCCGTCTCAAAGCCAATCAGAGCAGGATCATTCAGGATAATGATACATTTCCAAATATTACCCGAATTAGTGTAGTTTGGCAACGCTTGACCACATCCTAAAGAGAAACCGATTGAAAACAAAACAAGTGCACAGAGTGCCATATGAGAGGAGCACTGATACTGTAATCTATCCCTATACATATTGTCATGGTACTGGGAACCAAGACCCCAAGGCAATGGCACACAATATGTAGCACTTCCCGAGTTAGTTATTCCATTATTACATGTTCCAGATAGGGTTCTCCCCTTGTATCTATTGGGTTATGAAGGGAATATGCATGTGAGGGATTAGTTAGGTTTTCCCCACTTTCCCCCCATCTTCTGATTGCATCTTCTATCACGTGCAAGATCGAGCACTCTCTGCTAACTACCCCATTTGCAAATGCGTGTCAAAACTACATTTGAATCTGCACACCAGAATCAAATTGCTACTTCCACCACAATAGCACATTCATAGCAATTCTCTCTCAATCACAGCGATAACCATCCTGCCTGCTTCAAATACACATTGGACTTTATTTCCATGTCACTCAAAACCCACCATTCAAGCTCGCCCTTCCAGCCTTTGCTCCCAGCACACATCGCCATTGCCCAACAGCGCCACTTCAACAACTATACGAACCTCCGTATGCCTCACCACTCACCAAAGGACACCTTCGGACAGCGCTCACACGAAATGCAAGTGCTGCCACAAACGGAGCCTGTTACACATGGGTGTAAGTGTGTGCTTCCCATTCCATTACATTGCTGTAGCAGCCAAGACCACCTTGTTATCCACCATGACATCTGCACCATTCCCAAGCATTCGGATGGCAAATGAGGACCACTCTATGACGGCCCCATGTTACGTCGGGAGCTCGTGCTTATAGCACGTTCTGGAATTTTCTAAAGACGTTTCCAAACCAGCAATCTCACGGAGATGGTGACGTCACAACGAAGCATGTCTGGGGCAATGGGCAATGCCGTGCTCAGAGCCAAGAAGGCGGCACGTGACCATGACCCTTGCTCCTGGCAACCATACCTATAAGAGGCAGGGAATCCACTCTGACCCCCGCTAAGCTCCACCCCTCCCAAGATGCTTAAATAGCAGAATTCGCTGGTCTGTGTGCCGTTTGCTGGCCGCTGGTGAGAGGAATGCTGGGGGAGTGAGCAGTCCGAGCGCCATCCAGTCTGGGCGCAGTGTGTGAGCAAGAAGCCAGACCAGCAACGCCACCTATTAGATAGTGCTATTTCTTCCACATTCTTTCTCTCTTCCGACTCGTCGACTGTGGACACACGAAGAGTATCAGTGAGGGCAATCCTGACCAAATGTTTTTTTTCAGTGACTACTGACTCACATCTTGTCCATTCTTCATCTAATGCACTGAATCTAATAGCTTGTGGGCGAATCATCAGCAACAGTGCAGACATTTATATAATCCTAGCCACCTGGATTTAATTGATTAGGTGAGAGCTAATTGCTTATTCCCTCCATTCACAGGTGAAAGATGTAGGTGGGTCTTTGTTTTTCAAATTATATTGAATTTTCAAATTATATATTGATCGCTTTTGACATTTGCATGTGGTACATGCCTGGGAGCCTCAATGGTGCACGTTTCTGTCTATGCTGTCACTGATGATTTGCCAACAAGCGATGAAACTGGTCTGGCAGCTGAGGGGGTTTGTAGCATTGGGATTCTCATGTGTACACCATTTGTGAATGTCTTTACAGCTGTGGAGGAACTCTGGGAAGGGTTTGAAACAGCAATGGGCTTACCCTGGTAGCCTTTCTTGGTTACTTTATGCAGCCTCTTTGGCTGGAAGAGCATGGGAAGAGTTGATTTATGTATATAATCCTAGTTACCTGGGTTTAATTGATTAGGTGATAGCGAATTGGTTATTCCCTCCATTCACAGGTGAGAGATGTGAGTGGGTCTGTTTCTGATATATATGTTTATGTATGTATGTATGTACATAGATATATTTCCAGATAATTCCACATCCCTGGCCCAATCTCCACCATATTTTGCATACGTGCAGGGTCAGGTCATGGCCACAGACCAGGTCATGGCCAATTCCTCTGTATGTATGTGTGTTTGTACTTCTGACAATTAAGAAACTGACATCGAACAAATAAATGAGGCCATTTGGCCCATCATTGTCGTGGTGCACTCTCGGGTTAATTTTTTTTCTCCAGCTGTAAACCTCGATCTTCTTCACGGTTTACTTAACTCTAAATGAACGATCTTGATCGGATGACCCAGCTTGTACATATATATATATATATATATATATATATATATATATATATATATATATATATATATATATATATATATATATACACATATGTATTTGTGGGTATGTTGGCATGTGTTTTCGGTGTAAACTTTGCCAAACACAGTATTAGCTCTGAACGTAAGATATCATTTTGTGAGGTTTAAAATGGTGAATTCACACTTCATGTGATATTTTGATATTTTTTTTAATCATTATAATTGGTGTGCTTTGTCTCACCCTAAAACACCCACACGAGGCTCAGAAAATGTTGCTTTTCCCTTGAATGGAAACTTTTTTGCTTTTCTTGCCCAGCACGGCAGGAGACGGACGTGCCTGGCAGGAAGGCTGACGTTGTCCGACCTCTTCACCCTCCTTTTCCTCATCCTCCGTGAAGGGTCTATCACAGCCTTGCATGGTCAGAACTCAAACCCACGAGAAGGACGTGCATGGTGAGTGGATGCTCGAGGCAGGAAACCTTCTGTGGGGGCTTTTAGCTTGGGGGGGGAGAGGGGTGTAATTCTTAGGTTGAGCAAGGGGGGGCTCTATTAGCCCCCAAACCGTTCTTCCTTGGAAAGGTGATTTGCGCTCCACATGGAGAACCAACATATGAGGGATATATCATATTGTAGTTTTACATGAATTACAAGGACAATAAAAGAGAGAATGGAACATGGAGTTGACACCTGAATTCTCAACATCATGAAGCAGGTGTAAACAGGCTAACCCCGCTTCAAGTGGACATTAAACAAGCATGAACAAGGCGAGCGTTCGAGTCTTTCAATCTGTATATCGTGTATGATCAGGGGTCGTGATGTGAATCACAGGTGTACCTCCTCGGTCACGTGATTCACATATGATGAAATTAATGTTATTAGAAATCTGTTGGGACAACCGGGAAAAGAAAACGGGAAACATTTATTTCGTTGCTGAACGTTGACATGGTCATGATTGTTCACAAGAAGGAATGGGATAACTGATTATGTGTATGTACAAATATGAGGGAATCAATCGGTCAATGTTCTGGTTGCACACACTCAACACTCACCCCACCCCCGACATCCCCCCAATTGCAATGCCCTTTAAGGCCATTCACCTTCTCGACATGTCGTCTAAGCCGTAGCTCGCTGTGCAGCAGCACATGAGTGATGAAATGTTGGAGAACATTCTGTAGATCTCGAAAACCTATGCATGCCTGCAGGGAACTAGCCCATGCTCCACCGGACGTGTCCCTCCTTCATTATTGAACAACTCCTCGACGCTTTGTTATGGATTATTATTGATGGGTTTGTACTTGCAAGTCGTGTGGAGAGCTCACGAGGTGATTCGGAGTGTGCAATTTAGCCAATGTGCCCCGATTATGGTTCCTTGCCATATGTTAAAATAACCAAACTGGTCTCAAAGGCCTCTCCACAGGGATAGGCCCGTATCTGCTTCAGGCTTTCCTTCGAATGTCATCACGTTTACATCACAACGTCATCGCTTCGATACATGGAACATTCTTTTGCATACACATGGGTATTATGTGAGGACTTTTTCTCATGACGTCATATTCATAGCGAGAAACAACGCCGTGATAACGTGCTATGCATGCTTACGTCGTAGTGCCTTCACCGATGTGAGGGCCGGTCAATAGATATCTTCCATTCAGATATTCTCAACAAGATGAAATGTTCATGTTTTTTACATAATATCACAAACATCAATAATGCATTTAATACATTTTCCCTCAAGCTGTCTGTGCCATGAAAACAGAAGTATTTTGACTGAATGCTCCTGCAACTAGGCCTCGGAGGCCTCACTAAGTCCATTGTCTGAAAATTGCATGCCACAAGGGTGCACTTCAGGGTGTCAGAACAAATATTAGTCACTCGGGAGTCTTGACTGTATAAGAAAGCCATTCAAGTTCTCAAAGCCACCATCTCGAATTGGGGGTAGGGGGGTGGTCGTTCAACAGGTGTCTTGTGAATGCACAGGCCCAATGCAATGAAAGAATTGCACGAACATGCTCAGTATTCCTCAAAGTTTTTTCTTCATGGTCTTCCACAATTTCCGTGACAGGTTGGCAGACGATAGTCAACACCGATTACAGTATTACGGGTTTATATAGTCAATCAGCAAGCAGCACACCCTGGAAACCCCCAAAAATTGACGCCGTCATCTTGCCTGTCAATGGCGGGGTGTGATGTCGGAAACTTTTATGCAAACGTAATCTGTATATAGCCTCTAATTGACCAATCACGGCATGATTTGCAGACAGAAGCATCTTTGCTTCCCAGTTTGGCTGAAATTCTGGATTTTTCAAAAACACCAGAATTTGATGACCAATGAAGAAATGCAATGGAAAGGTGTAATCAGGAGACGTGCAAACACAGTTGCATTACAATTAGTAGTTGCATTATAAGTACAGAAGAAGTACATTTTGTGCCTTTTCCTTCAAGAACAATTGCATGAGAATATTCCGAAGGTCTGTGGTCCATTCCAGAACTTGAAAGACTTTTTGGGACGGGGGTAATCACTTCCATATAGTAACACCACGACCACACGGTGACGCATATTGCCGGGACTAATTCACTAATAGCTGCTCATGTAGCTGAACATTACATCAGAGTTCAGACCCTTGAGCTCAGAGGTAAAAAAAATGTTCGGGGTAAACAAAGTTAAAATGAACCTTGCTGAGGGTTAATGCAACAGGTGGAACCCTTGGGTAAAGTCTCGTCAGCACACAGATTTGGGGGCACGGAGCAGCGACAAGAGACACATGTGCTCCTCATTCAGAGGAGCTTTACTGGGTGTCCTGTTGAGTCGAAGCTCAGACGTAAGCCACCAATTTCAATCATTGTGACAGTTCCAACATTTCCCCAGTATTCCTACGGAATGCAGAAGTGTTCTGTCTGACACTTCGTTCACTGCACATGCCGATAGCAACACAGCTCTTCTTATTCAACTCTGACCTGGTCAGGAACATTTTTCCCAATGTGCAACTTGAAATGAAAAATAACTAGATGAGGATTTCAAAACTTGCTTGCTATGATGTGACGTAGGTGTAGAAAGTGCCCGATCGGATTGTTGTGAGTAGTTGCCCGACATGTCCTCGTGCAACAGTGATATGCACTGCATATGTGGAAGGTGATGGTGGGTCTGTCTTGGACAGTTTGACTTGCTTCTGGGGTCTTCTCACAGTTCCAAAACGTCTTCTCACAGCACGGTGCAATTAGGCTCGGGAGAGCACATGAGAAGGTAACATGGCCGTAACGGAAACCGGTCCAGCCAACGGCTCCACCATCTCTCCCTCAAGCTCCATCCACGAGTCTGTCTCGGGGTTGTAGCACAGGGTGCTGGACTTGTACGCCCCCTGCATAAAAATTCAGAGAGCACAAGCGTCATGGAGGTCCACAAGAAGAGGACATTCGAGTCCTGCCATTTCGATGTGATGGAGCTCATCAAACAGAGGCCAAAGTCAAAAGGTTTCTCAATATGCAAGGTCCTCTCTCCCTCTACACACTGTCAATAGGTTTAAAAATATAACGAATCTCAATCGACTTACTTCAAAATAAATGAAAGCAGTGGATGTCATTTTTAATGAAACTCTATCATCATGAGGACAAAACATTCTTCTAAGCTTTCCTTCCAACCTCCAAAACTTCTTTGCACAGAGACTACAAAATTGCTTGGAATGTTTAGCACGGGGCTTTGGGGAAAATAATTTTTCCGAGTCTTCTCTATCCATTGTCATTCGTCACTAAAAGGTCTCCAAAACAGGAATTCGCAATAATGGCTGCATTGACCTCTTCCCATTTCCCATTTCCCCATCCAATCAAAGCTGATTGGTTGTGCCCCCGGACACAAACCGTTTGAGTTAGAAAGGATTGAGCCTGATCTGTTCTTCGTGTTTTGCCATTGCTTTTCATTTTCATGAGAGCAGCAATGTGAGGACCTGATTATTATTATTATTATCATTATTAGTATTGTTATTATTCTTTTTACAATGTATCAACGATACTAGTTCGATTCCTTGTGGAATTGAATTCAAATACAAATGCCACTTGACGCAGTCTGCGAGGGGCATTGTGCAGCAGGGAGCACATGGCCCTTTTATGGGGACTTCAGACAGCTATTGAATCTGTTTGTACTTATTTGTAGACGTTAAAGATATCATGATATAGTTTGCAAAAAAGTGTGGCTCGAGAGTTCCAACAGGTCAAAGTGCAAATTATCTGTATTGGTCAATTTTTTGCCTTTACTCCAAACACTTTCAGCTCTTACATGAGCTTGGACATCTGTTGAAAAAAAAATCCTTCACTTCATGTGAGTAATAACAATACCATCAACCATAACCGTGGGTGATCAGGAAGAAGCTCACCGCTGTTACTTGTGTGAAAGATGCTGAATTTATCAAGTCCGGTAAGGCCAGGGAACAGCGGTCTCGTAGAGCACTGTGATTCGCAAGGGGGCACCACTCTCTATCATCTTGGCATATGTGAGCAGGTTCCAGGCTTCTCTCCTTTCCTTTCCACACTTGTATTGAGTCCGCACAAGAAAATGTGCCTCTCTCTAATCTTTGACTGCAGATTGTAATAATACTGCAAATGAACTGCCACCTCACCTCTTCTTATTCTCTTGCCAGAGCTGAGAGTACAGTTGGTTTATTCTTGGTAAGTTGTGCCACGAACCCAGAGTGTATAAATATTTTTTTTTTATAGACATCTAGCTAAAGATACCTTATAAAGTTTGGCCACTTTTGCTTTTCCAAAATTAGTGAAGGTCTATATATGTGTATATATATATATGTACTGTGTAGTACCGATAGAAGGTCGACACCATCCATCCATCCATCCAGTGGGACCATGCTCTGCAGAGCGTTGGTGCTGCCTAAGCAGTCTCCTTGGCTATTGGGCACAATCCTGGACGGGTCAC
>CM068966.1:24024689-24035041 GCA_035128595.1 Eptatretus atami | reverse complement strand
ATAGCCTGGAATTAAATTGCATGAAATCAGACTTTTTCCACCATTATTTACACATTGTAACTCACAACTTCCAAGTGAAAAACGAATTCCACAAATTTCACCAGGTTAATTAAAAATACAAAACTAGACTATCTCGGTTGGATCGGTGTCCACCCCCCAGCTTAATACTTGGGGGAAGCACCTTTGACAGCAATTGCAGCTGTGAGTCTGTTGGGATAGGTGTCTACCAACTTTGCACACCTTCATTGGGAAATATTTGCCCATTCTTCTGCACAAAACTGTTCAAGCTCAGTCAAGTTACATGGGGAGCGTTGATGGACAGCAATCTTCAAGTCATGCCACAGATTTTCAAATGGATTTAGGTCGGGGCTCTCACTGGGCCACTAAAGGACATTTATCTTTTTGTTCATGAGCCACTCCAGTGTACCTTTGGCTGTGTGCTTCGCATCGCTGTAATGCTGAGAGGTGAAGTTCCGTTCCAATTTCAGCTTTCTTGCAGAGGGAAACAGGTTTTCCTCCATACATTTATTTATTACTGTATTTTCCTCCATACTGTATTTTTCTCCATACATTTAACCTTCTATCCTGACAAGTGCCCCAGTCCCTGCTAATGACAAGACATCCCCATAACATGATGCTGCCCCCACTATGCTTCACAGTAGGGATGGTGTTCTTTGTGTGATGTGCTTTGTTGAGTTTGTGCCAAACATATTGTTTTACATTTAGACCAAAAAATTTCATCTTGGTTTTGTCAGATCACAAAACTTTTTGCCACATGGCTTCAGAATCTCCGGAGTGGTTTTTTGCGTACCTCAAACGGGACTCAAGGTGGGATTTTTGAGTAATGGCTTCCTTCTTGCCACCCTATGGTACAGGCCAGACTTGTGGAGTGCTTTGGATATTGTTGCCACATGCACACAGTGACCAGTCTTTGCCATAAAGGCCTGTAGCTGTTTCAAAGTTACCATTGGCCTCTTGGTGGCCTCTCTGATCAGTCTCCTCCTAACTTGGTCATCCAGTTTGGAGGGATGGCCTGATCTCGGCAGGGTCTTGGTGAAACCATACGCCTTCCACTTCTTAATGATTGTGTTGACTGTGCTCCAAGGGATATTCAAGATGTTTGAAATATTTTTATACCCATCCTCTGATCTGTACCTTTGCACAACTTTATACCAGAGGTCTTTTGAAAGCTCCTAAGGGACTCATGGTTGAGTCTTTGCTGTGAAATGCACTATCCAGCAGAGGAAACCTACAGGAACAGCTGATTTTAATCTGAAACAATCAGAATCACTACAATTTAACACACGTGGAGGCCAATTAACTTGGTATATGATTTTGAAGGTGATTGGTTACACCTGAGATAATTTACAATTGCTATTATAAGGGGGGGGGGCATTCATCAAACCAAGATATTCTAGTTTTTTATTTTTAATTAATCTGGTGAGATTTGTGGAATTTGTTTTTCACTTTGAAGTTGTTGGTTACGATGTGTAAATAAAGGTGGAAAAGGTCTGATTTAATGCAATTTAATTCCAGGCTATAAGGAAATAAAAGGTGAAAATTTTGAATGGGGGTGTAGACTTCCTGTAGGCACTGTGTGTGTATATATTATGATGGTTCTGGAAACTGAGACCCAAAGGCAATTGATGGCGCACAACATACAGCGGTTCCCAAGTCAGTTATGTGGGATGGGATGAGGGAGAGGAAGGGATGGGAGGAGGGATGTAAAGGGGCAGGAGAAGGGACCCGGTGTTGCCCGGTGATGCCAGGAACCCTTGCTAGTCCAGTAATAAACAAGCAAGAACAGATCCGGTCTCAGGTGACATTTTACCTGCTTGCAAATGGGCTTCCTTAGGCCAGTAGACCTCCTGCAGGGAAGCAGGTGAAACATCGCCTGAGACCGGATCTGTTCTTACTTGTTTATTATTAAATGATCATGGAAGATTTAGTTACTTTTTTGGTTGTATGTGCCTTCTTTCCTTAAAAACAATATTGTTGTGGTTTTTATATCCCCAATAAATCCTCCCATAGTTTAATCAGTTATTTCATCGTTATATTGTTTAGTTTAACTGGCTAAAGTCCATGTTGATGGATCTGCGTTGCGATTGTGTATTTAGAAATCCCTAAATATCATTTTTTTTCATTCCACATTCCTTTCTACGGACATCTGTCGCATATTTTCCTCACCCACAAGCACATTATCCACACCACCCCCCCCCCCAAACCATTTCAAACCGCGTCATGAGTGTTATGTGACGTTGGTTTCACTCGGCCGACTGACGAAGGTCTGTCACGTAGCCGCCGGCACCGTACCGCTCACATTCGGGCTTTGTGTATGGTAACTCGACACGGGCGTGTGATCCTGTGGAAGTTATAGGGTGACTGGCGATCATGGTCTGTTGAAGACACGCTATCCTCTTGGAGTTATCCAAGGTGAACGCCAGAAAAGAGTTCAGATTATCCAGAGGCGCTCTTGATTGTTTATTAATTATTAAATGATATCAGGGTAGATTTAGTTACTTTTTTGGCTGGATGCTCCTTTTTCCATTAAAAATATATATATATATACTATATATATATATATATATATATTTGTTTGAGTGATCTAAAGCTCATGCAGCAGTTTGCACATAAATCGTATTCAGGATAAAGACATTAGGAGATGTCAGTGTATTTTTTTCATGAATCACAAAGACATAAATAAAACACAATGGACAAACACCTTGTTTATGGAAGTTAAACCTGCATTCCTCGTACCATGAGTCTGTGACCGAGGGGTTCAGAGGGGAAAACAAACAGTGTTTCGATCAAAGATGAGCAAATAACGTTCTGCTGGTGTGAGGGGAAGGTATTTTCTGGTTGGAGAAGCTGGGAGTTTTGTTTTCCTCGGAAAGGTGAACAGGTAGGTGCACAAAACAATCTGCAAGGTATGCCGTGTGGTTGGCTGAGCAGGGAGCACCAGTGATGTACTAATTAGTTCAAAGTTTTTAAATTCCCTTTTTCTCTTTTTATGCATTTCCGTTATCGAGTTGTTAATGAGGGAGGTATTCAAGAGTGCTGAATACCTGTTATCAAATTTGTATTAAAGAGTATTTGTTTTAACAAGAGTTTACTTATGGCATATAATCAGAATCAGACTATATCATTTTGTAAATTTAAACTTAAAATGCACTTATCATCCCTTGTGTTCCTTTATCTATCTATAATTC
This sequence comes from Eptatretus atami, assembly GCA_035128595.1. NCBI lineage: Eukaryota > Metazoa > Chordata > Myxini > Myxiniformes > Myxinidae > Eptatretus > Eptatretus atami. The sequence goes on along the minus strand of CM068966.1, from coordinate 24,031,832 downwards.
CAGCAATCTCTGTGTGTGTGTGTCTGTGTGTGTGTGTCTCTGTGTGTGTGTGTGTCTGTGACCGCTGTTTCTCGACAACCACTGGTCCGATCAATTGAACTTGCCAGGTATATTGCTGGGGACCTGAGGATGTGCCTTTTCAAGGTTTGATATTAATCGGACAAGTGCTTCCCAAGTTATGGCCATTTATTTACCAACCAATGACAAGACACGTTGTTGCGTGGGCGTGGCCGATGGGGAAGGGAAGCTCAGCCCCGTTCCCCATTACGGGTTACAACGTACGGGCTTCCGGAGAGTGATGACTTCGTGTATTCTAATAATTTCTCGATTTCTTATGCGCATTTATAGTATAACACAATGCCGCAAGTTATGATCGTTTTCATATGAGACGGTCCATACATTTCGGTAACATCGGAGTGCTGGTGTGCTCCGAACCAGGAAGTAATTTTTTTTCTCTCTCTTCTCTTTTTGTTTTCCTTTTGCGATGACATTGCGAAAAGGCAAAATAGTTGGCGCTAATTGAATAATTGGCCATTAAAACCTAAATTGCGAATCATCGTAACTGTGATATGCGAACTTCCGCGCCAGCACGTACGGGCACGCGAGAGCGAAGAAACGGCCTGTGTGTTGTTGTTTGTCTCGCGGTTGGATAATTTATTATATATATATTTTTTTTACGGCACGTACTAGTCTATCTATAATTCCAGCATGTGTGTGGTGTGTTGTGTGTGTGTGTTGTGTGGTGTGTGGTGTGTGTGTGTGTGTGTGTGTGTTGTGTGTCTGCGACCGCCGTTTCTCGACAACACTGGTCCGATCTAATTGAAACTTGCCAGGTATATTGATGGGCCCTGTGGATGTGCCTTTTCAAGGTTTGATATTAATCGGACAAGTGGTTCCAAGTTATGGTCATTTATTTACCAAGCCAAAGACAGGACACGGCGCTATGACGTCACAATTGACGTCACAATTCCTCTTCTTCTTTTTTTCTTTCTTTTTTTGCACGTACGGCCACGCACGTATGGGCATGCGAGAGCGAAGGAACGGCCTGTGTGGTTGTTGTTTCTGGCACGCGGTTTGAAAGTTTTTTTCTTATTATTTATTTTTTTTGCACGTACGGCCACGCACGTACAGGCATGCACTAGTAAAGTAAATGTTGTGTCCAAAATGCAAAGGATGTATCAGGATCACTTCAATTTCACACGAGGTTTGGACTCGTTAAAACTTCCATTCTGGTGTCGTGCCGGCAGGGGGCACTGCATATCATTATATCCTTTTGATGGGGACGTAAAACCCACTTGTACCCTCTTTACCCCACGCACGCAAAGCGAAAAGCAGGGTTAAGAAATTGGTTAACTTTGTCTCTGTCTGTCTGTCTGTCTACAATGAAGGGGGGGGAGAGTGGAGAGGTTTTGGGGAGATAGGAGTAAGGGGAAGAGAGGGAAGAGGCATGTATAGATAATACTGGGGGTAGGTGGGGGGGGGATAGGGGAGGATTGTTATATCATCATGCAGTATTTGCAAAATTAATGTGAAATACAATTTGTTTCAAGGAGAATCAATTCTAGTAAAAAAAAAAATGTTTTTTTAACACATCTAGTTTGAATTTTGGAGTACACAATCACACCAATACAGCCACAATCGGTCATTTAAATCACCATGGTTAAAGATTGGCTCGAAACCATGAACATTTCGGTGAAATGTCGAACTCACCATGCTCCAGCTGTAACCTCCAACCAGATAGACGAGGTTGTCCAAAACAGAACAGCCCGGGCCACTGCGCCCTTCCAACATGGCGCTGGGCAGCACGCTCCATGTGTCCGTATGGGGACAATATCGTTCCACCAATAGCACATCGAGATGGCTGGAACCTGAAACGCCGCACACACGGGCACTCAACCTCTGTGCTGCACACTCTCTCATGTTCATGCACTCATGTTCGGTGAGTATACTTCCCGAGCCGCACACACACTGATATATAAATAAAAATGATCATTCCAATGAATGTATGATAGATGATCAATGGTCGTTTCATCATCATAGAATTGATATGAAACTCCGTTTGTACTTTGACACATTGAGTAGTTTCTTCAGGACATGATCGACTTACAAGGATTTCACAGTGAGAGTAATGTGGGGCAAGGTAGCTACTACTCCCCCCCATTATCCCCCTCACTGTCGCCCATGACCACCTCACTGTCGCCTGACCCCTCTCGATCCTAGCCACCTTCTTCCAGTGACCACACTCCCCTCCCCATATGTCTCCAATTTCAAATTGAAAAATGTTTGCTATTGTGTGATGAGTGTTGTTGTAAAGGAGGATGAATATATATATATATCCATCCATCCATTGGGACCATACTCTGTGCAGAGCATTGGTGCTGCCTAAGAAGTCTCCTTGGCTATTGGGCACAATCCTGGACGGGTCGCCACTCCGACACAGGATACCAGCAAACTGGCACTCATTTTTCTGACGTCGGAAGGATGACAGGCAGAGTCAACCCCACCTGGTGTTAATTCAACAGCCGAGTGGGATGAATATATAGCGTGTCCTATAAGTCGACAACCCCCTTTTGCCGAGCTGTAGATCGTGGAATATTTCATAAAAACGCACTTTCTGGCATCCAAATTTCGCATAAGGATCAGAATTGGGATGGCACTGCTAACCCCGGGGATTTGTCCCTTAAATAATAATGATAATAATAATAATAAATAAAAGAATCGAAGATGATTTCCTGGGCGGAAGAGAAACGTGCCTGGAAATTTGTTGACCCCGCTGGCTCGGTCTTCGATCACTTTAAAAAATAAAATCACTGAACTCCATGTATGTCCTCAAAGAAATCCTGATATGTGTTTGTCTAACAATCAAAGAATCGATATATATCCATTATCCATCCATTGGGACCATACTCTGTACAGAGTGTCCGTGCTGCCAAAGCAGTCTCCACATACTATGCAAAGCAGATATACGGTACTGTGCAAAAAACTTTGGCCATCACATTAGTTTCACTAATTTGTAATTTTTTCTCTTGCAGGTAAGTATAAACCCACAACATTCCCAAGATATCAACTCGACAAGACTCAAAATAACAGTTAAAGAACAGAAAGGAAATTTTCCGAGTGAAATATCCCCCAAAACAGGTATTTCCAGATGTGGCGTTCAAGTAACAATACAGGATAACAAGATCAGAAAAGTTAAAGAAAGAAAATTGATTGGAAGGCCAAATAAACTGTCTGGAACAAAGAGAAGGCGGTATGTCAGAAGGAGGGTTGGTGAGAAGTATTTAAGGGTATGGGTCGACAGCCTACTGTGAAGCATGGTTTGGGGATCTGTTCAGGTTTGGGGATCTATTCCTGCTGCTGGAGTTGCTGATTTGGTGAGAACTGAAGAAACAATGAACGCTCACAAGTACAAGGAGATCCGGATCCACCATGGTATCCCATCAAGGAGGCTAATTGGCGACAACTTTGTTTTCCAGCACAACAACGAACCCAAACACACTGCAAATGTCGTTAAAACACATTTACAAAGAAAAGCAGAGTCAGGAACTTTACATCTACTGGAATGGCCCCCTCAAAGTCCTGATCTTAACATCATACAAGCTGTCTGGGATTATTAAAACAGGAAGAAAAAAGAAAAACAAACCAAACAAACAAAAAAAAAAAAGATGAATTATGGGAAACATTGCGGAAAGAATGGAACAACCTCCAAATGGAAGGGGTGTGACCGCCTTTTTCATGCAACTCCTGAAATTTCTCCAGAATTTATGAACATATGACACAATTACTCCAGAAATTTCAGGAATTGCATGAAAAAGGCGGTCACTCCAGATATTGAAATTACATCTAATAAGACTAATACACCAGCTCCCTAAAGTAGCGGCAGGAAGGGTCACGTTGTTATCCTCTCTGGGATATCTATATTTATGGCGGTGGATGACGCGATAAGTATACATTCCATATAATGCCTCAAGAACGTCGGGTTTCCTCCCTTTTAGTTTAGTGTTAAACAGCAATAAAAACTGTTTAAAATAATGTAATCACCTGCGTTTGTGGTTTATAATTTATTTATTTTTTTACTTCCGGTGGGGGTGCTCCACGAAACACCACGATAAGCTATTTATACACATCAACATGGCGTTTGTGCAAGGAGGAAAAACCTCTTGGGGAGAGGGGATATTATTAGTGTTGATATTGATTTGTAATGACTTTAATAGTCTGCTATTGTCATTAGTGTTGCTGTTACTTTTGTTGTTAGAAGCGACCTTGGAAGAATGCCACAGTTAGCTATCTGAACACTGAGCCTGGTGTTGGCTTAGTGGTTAGGGTGGCGGCTTGGGATCCTAGGGTCCTGAGTTCAATCCCCGTTGGCCGCTGAATTAAAAATACACCAGGAGGTTCACTCAGCCTGTCATCCTTCCGAGGTTGGCAAAATGAGCACCAGTTACTGGTAAGGGGGACACTGCATCAGCGGCATAGCCGTGTCCCAACCAATGATGCAACCAGCAGCCACAGGCTGCACGAGGAAGAGAGAGAAAGAGAGAGAGAGAGAGAGAGAGAGAGAGAGAGAGAGAGAGAGAGAAGAGAGAAGAGAGAGAGAGAGAGACAGAGAGAGAGAGAGAGAGAGAGAAGAGAGAGAGAGAGAGAGACAGAGAGAGACAGAGAGGACAGAGAGAGAGAGAGAGAGAGAGAGAGAGAGAGAGAGAGAGACAGACAGAGACAGAGACAGAGACAGAGACAGAGACAGAGAGAGTCTATCTGAACAAGGATATACATCAAAACACGGATTTTGCCCAAGGAAGAAAATCCCCCAAAAGGAAAGGGGGAAATTGAGTCGTTACAACCTCCACTGTGTGACCCTTAGTCCTCCCGTCAAGATTAGCTGAGATTGGATACGTAACGACCGAATGTGTCGCAGTTTTGCGTATTTTACAGACAGACACCAAATTGAGTATTTTAGTTTGATTTCAAAATGCAATTTTTGTTTTTCATAAAACATGACCACAATAGCACCTTTTATTTATCAAAATATGCCAGTGTAACAATAAAGATGTTCATTTTCAAGGTGGCTGATGACTTTTGCACAGTACCATACATCATCCATCTGTTGATCCATCACCTTGTAATTTTCAACAGAGAAAGCAGACTCATGAAAGGAACACTTCAATGTGTGTTCCATGGCAAAATGTAACAAAAAATTTTTGTCGAATTTCCAGGAGGTATGCAGTGGTGGTCCTGCCTTTAAGGTGGTTTCCTCCGATGGCGTAAAGACATCCCCCAAGGGACGAGAGCACGTGGATCGCCCTCTTTGTGCTCATATTCGCTCTCTTGGTCCACACGTTCCGCTCGGGGTCGAAACACTGCAGCCATTTCACGTATTCGCCATTGTGAACACCGCCTGTAACCGCATGCCGCCGGCATAGTAATAATCATGGCCGACGTGCTCATACAACATACGCCACACACATGAATTGGACCTCTTTTAGTGAGAACCCAGCGGGCACCTCCATGGAACAGGCCCAGTTTTAAATGGAAATGTATGTTGAGGTTGCGGGTCCACCATCCTACCGGAAACATAAACTTTTCCATTGTGCAAAGCACCGGCGTGCGCTGCCAGGGGGCTCGGTAGTGCCGCAGTGTAGTGCCACTCATTTTTCTCCAAGCTGTAGCCCTCCACCGATGACAAGTAACCGGTCTCATTGCGACCACCAACCACAAATAGCTGCTTGTTAACATGGCATGCGTAGAAGCTGGCACGCCTGAAATTACACACGGCACACTGACTTTTGCAAGGTTGATTGAAACAACTCTTGAACATTTTCATTTACTGTGGATTTGACTCATTAAAGGAATTATTACACAACAGATTTGTACTTGAATCACAGCCTCGTGTATCTTTGGTGGTCTTCAGTGAACATATGACACACGTTAGATACGGGTGGCTCATGTCCTGGTGGTCATAAATAAACAAATAAGTAAATAAAATTTTGATGGATATGTGAAAACATCGACAACAAGTTGACCATGTCAAGGTTGGAGGTGGGCCGGCCCTTCCTCCTGAAATCCTTGTCTGAAAGTGGTGAAGCCGAAGTTGCACGAAAGCACAACTTACAGTTCATTGCACAACGTACAGTCCTCGTTACAGAAGACCACCAAAAATCAAACTCGAATGAAATCGTTATTTTCTCTTAGAAGTGAATGTTCATTGTTCTTCATCACATTACCATCACTGGCTCTCAGCAGATAAATATATGAAAAGATAACACCTGCATGGGCCAAGAGGCCCCAATTAATGCAGAGATAAGGATTAATATTTGAATTTAAAACGTCCTGTGCCACACCAAAATTATTTCCTGGTTCCTTGAAGGTCATTGGGGTTGCCTAAAAGAGCCGACCAGCGGGGCAAGACCAACCGAGAACACAGCCCTTGGGCAAAGTCACCGGCCAAGGCTCGCTCCGCGCCTTTCATTAGGCTGATAGGAGAAGCCCGTTAGCCCCGGCAAGCTTTAATTCCTCGCCATGATTCAGTGGAGCATGCAGAAATGCTCAGCCATCGACAGGCCCGGCCCTTGCACGCACGGGCCAACGGCGGAGCCATGCAATTGGTGTGGGCCGAGGAGCGCGACTTGCTCCCTCCGCCTTGTTCACCAATGGTGTGAGGAAGCCTGGGTAATTTGCCTGAGTTAGAATTAGATTTTAATGGTCTTTTTTTCATTACTCTGCTGCAGTGAAACATAAACAGGCATCAGCCATTAATTCTTGGTGAAAGAAATTCCTATTTAATATTTATTAATGCGATGAGAACGAAGAGCTCCCTTTGGCGAATGCCCTCACCTCTCGTGCATGGGAGGAAGTTGAACCCAGGTATTGAAGCGTGGGTCATAGCGGCTTGCAAAGGAGGTGCTGTGTTTACCTGCGGCACAGGTGGACAAAACGTAAGCCTTTAATTAAACTTGTGTAAGCTCTGCCCTTTGCACGAACACTTCACTTGAAAAGGCCTTGTGGTTGATCATATGGATTCAATCTCTCCAAACTGTAGGGCAAGGAGGATTGAAACTTTTTATTTTCTAAAAACTAAACTTATTCAGGTGTGGACAGTTGAGGGTGTCAATGTAAACGGGAAATGTTTTTGGATGCATCTCAAGC
>CM068966.1:24010484-24021943 GCA_035128595.1 Eptatretus atami | reverse complement strand
TTTGGTTGTGTTTGGGTTGGTTTTGGGTGTGCTAGTGTTGTTTGTTGTAACGGTTGGTTGGTTGTGCTGGGTGGTTTGATTGCTTGGGTGGTTTGGTTGTGTTGGGGTGTTTGGTTGTGACCAGTACAACCAAACTACCCAGCACAACCAAACCACCCAACACAATCAAACCAACCAGTACAACCAAACCACCCAACACAATCAAACCACCCAACACAATCAAACCAACCAGCTCTACAGACAAACAACCCAAACTAATCCACAACCAACCACCAACACACATCACCCCACCAGCCAACAACTCAACCAGTACAACGGACTACCAGATCAACACCCACACAATCAAGACCAACCAGTACCCAACCAAACACATCCACCCAACAACTCAAACCCACCAACAAATCAACCACACCCAGACAAACCCAACACAATCAAACCAACCAGTACAACCAAACTACCGCCAGCCAGACAACCACACCCAACACAATCAAACCAACCAGTACAACAAACCACCCACAACAACACAACACCACCAACACAAAAACAACCAGTACAATCAAAACCACCCAGCAACAACCAAACACCCAACACAAATCCAACCAACGTACACACAAACCACCCAGTACAACCAAACCACCAACACAATCAAACACCCAGCACAACAAACCAACCAGCTACAACCACTACCCAGGCAACACCAACTACGACCCAAACACAATCAACCAACCAGCATACACCAGCAACCACAACCACACATCAAACAACCAGTACAACCAAACTACCCAGCACGCCACACCATGACAACACAATCCCAACACATCAACCAAACCAGTACAACCAACTACGCCAGCACCACCAAACACACACAACACAATCAACCTACCAGTACAACAAACTACCAGCACAACCAAACCCACACCAACACATCAAACATCACAGTACAACCAAACTACCCAGCACAACCAAACACCCAACACATTCAACAACCAGACAAGCTCACAATCAAACCACCCAACAACAATCAAACCAACCCAACTACCAAACACACACCCAACACAATCAAACCACCAACACAATCAAACCACCGTCAACACACAACAACAACACCCAACACAATCAAACCACCAACCATACACATAAACACCCAACAATCAACAACCAGTACAATCAAACCACCAGCAACAACAAACCACCAACACAATCAACACACCAGAACAATCAAACAACCCAGCACAATCAAACCACCCAGACGTCAACAACCAGTACATTCAACCACCCTGCAACAACACACACCCACACAATCAAGCCACCCTGCACAACAAACACCACACACAAACTCAGCACTCAGCCCGCACAACAACCACCCCAGCAACAATCCAACACACCCAGCACACACACAAACCCACCCCAGCTCACATCAAGCACCCTGCACAACAAACACCACCACACAATCACAGCAACCCTGCACACACAAACCACCCCAGCTCAATCAACGCACCCTGCACAAAACACCCACCACACACCCCCCCACTCCAGCCACTCAGCACACCAAAAACACCCACACTCCACCCCCCAACATCAAACCACCCCAGCAATAGCAACGCACCCTGCACCAAAACACCACACCCACTCAACGCACCCCGACAACAAAAGAACACCAACGCTCAATCAAGCACCCTGCACAAAAAACCACCCAGCACAATCAAACATCCAGCACAACAAACCACCCTGAAAACAACCACCCACACAATCAAGCCACCTGCACAACAAAACCACCCACACACTCAAGCCACCCCCGCACAACAAAACCACCCAGCTCAATCAAGCCACCGTGCACAACAAAACCACCCACACAATCAAGCCACCCTGCACAACAAACACCCACACACTCAAGCCACCCGCACAACAAAACCACCAGCTCAATCAAGCACCCAGCACAACAAAACCCAGCCAGCACAATCAAACCACCAGCACAATCAAACCATCCAGCACAACAACCACCCCACACCACAAACCACCCCAGATCAATCAAGCCACCTGCACAACAAAACCACCACACAAATCAAGCCACCCTGCCACACCCAAAAACCACCCACACAATCAAGCCACCCTGCACAAACAACCACCCACCACTCAACGCACACCCGCAAACAAAACCACCCAGCACAATAACCACCCAGCACAATCAAGCCACCCTGCACAACAAAACCACCTGACAACAAACACCCCAAGCTCAATCAAGCCCCTGCACACAAACCCACCCACAACTCAAGTCACTCAAGCACACACAAACCACCCAGCTCAATAAAGCACCCCTGCACAACAAACCACCCAAACTCAAGCCACCCTGCACACAAAAACCCACACCCACATCAAGCCACCCTGCACAACAAACCACCCACACAATCAAGCCCACCCTGCACAACAAAACACCCAACACTCCAAGCCACCCCACACAACAAAAACCACCCAGCTCAATCAAGCCCACCCTGCACAACAAAACCACCCACACACTCAAGCCACTCAAGCACAACAAAACCACCCAGCACAACAAAACCACTCAACATAATCAAACCACCCAGCACAATCAACCCACGGAGAAGCACTGATGGTCTCTGAACAGTCAGTCTGGTACATTTTATTGATTTCTTGAGTTGTATAATTTGCCTGAAAATATTCTTCAGGTCATTGTGGTATTTCACCACATGGATCTTTACTTTTACTTCTCTGATTATCATCATTATGTTTGTAAATACTTCTCTGAAAATACTTTTGTAGATACATTTGAAAACACTTGGCAGCAAAAAACATTTGTGTTTTTACTCTCCCTCCCTCCCTCCCTTTATCTGTCTTGGTCGTGCTTTCACTTTAAGATGCTCCACCTTGTCTACTGCTGTTCTAACCATGGATTTGCAGAGATGAGGAAGCCGAGCGACATTAAACAGGAAACTTAGGTCTGTCTGCCTGAGCTTTGCTGCGCCTGGAGCGCAAGCCTCGAAAGCCTCTCCAACAAAAGTACGACTACTACTACTTCGACTACTACTACTACTTTAGAGGGCCCTGATTATTTCATCTTCTTGTGGGCTTGGTGGAAGAAAGTATTTGGCCCAAGTGTTTCAAGAACTGACTGGCCAGGCTTGACCATCAACTGAAGGTGATTTACACAATAATTTGCAATTTGTTTCAGGTGTCTGTGATAACTCACCTACTCTTCAGGAAGGATAGCATGGGATTTTTAACATCCACCAACGACCAGTGCTAAGAGGAATCCTCTGGCTTAACGTCCATCCGAGAGACGGTGCACACATTGATATCTCGCCTGCATGCGGAACACCAGGATGAGATTTCATAGTTGGCTCTGGATTGGAACCTTGGCTAGACAGCTTAGAGGTGAGCGTACATTCCTTTAAGCTTCCCTGCCAGCCCAGGGAATCTGATTGCTGAGAAATGCAGAAAGTATTGTAACAGTGAGTCAGATGATACATTTCTAGAGAAGAATGAAATTCTGAGATGTATTGACCCCACATGAAATTGTACGCAAAATAATGAATATTTGGTACTTTAGTAGAAAACTTCCATCGGTCAGTGCAACAGCCCACCACTCAAAAGGTCCAGTTTGGAAAGTCCACATGCAAGCCCAAATTTTTATATGCAAACCAGACCTTGGAAATCCTATCAAAGTTTGCAAAGCAGACTTTCTGTACAAAAGGGGTTTTGAAAAACATAGATGTTCATAATCAAAATGTTCATTACGTGGTCAGGTTTGGCTTTCCCACGTGAGCACGTGAGCTCATGATATTAGGATCCCAGATTCGAAACCATGACGCACTGTTTCTTTGTCCATTGCCGACTAATGCCCTCGTCATACATGTAAAAGTACAGTGATGTCTCTTGATGTCCTCGGTCCGCATGTGGTTTGTGCACAACCTCCTTTGTGGGCCTTAGATCGCTGTAGAAAAGGTCACTACCAGCATTCCATGAAACATTATCTATCTTTTTTACAAGAGGCCAACAGCATAAAAGCCCAAATAGGGGATGATGGACCTTTCAGTTCTAGCTCGTCAAACTGGTTCATATAAATGACTAAAGCAAACAAAACAAACCAACAGGAAACGACATTAATGTACCTTTACATAAATATTACAAGGACATTTGTTGGCAATGGACAAACACATATGGTATGTGGGACTTGAACATACTGGAGGTCCCTTGCATCATGAGCCATGAGTTCAGATAGGAAAACGAACAGAGCAAACTTGGAACTAGAAATAGAAATCTTTTGAAACAGGAAAAGAAAGTCATAGTGCAAGTTATGCAGAGAAACTTGTCTAATCTCTAAAGACAACCCATTATGAGGCAATGGAACGGGATTTGTGGTCGAGTTTCCAAGTATGCGGGACAGGTAATGTAGGTGGAAGAAAGAAAGATACATTTGGAGAAACAGATAACTATTGATGGACAAAAGAGGGAAATGCCTTTCTCATCCCCAGACATTTAGCCCTTCCCTTTGGAAAAGAGCAGGCTAGTGTGTGCCGGTTCCTTTAGTTGCTTGAAAGCAATAAAAAAATAGGCCAATGCAAGAGAGTTAAAGGTCTACAGGCAGTAGGCCATTCGTTCTTAAACGAGTGCGATTGCATCCACCGCCGAGGGAAAAGAACAGAAGAAGGATAGAGCAAAGGAAAGAAAAGAAAAATGTTGATATAAGGGATGAGTTGAGATAGAAAAGAGAAATGAAATGAAATACAAGATGAATGGCCAACCAAACCAACTCATCAATTGCACCGGATCGGATCAATCACTCATGTGCGTAAGAATGATTCAAACAGGAGAGCGACTCAAACGAAATGGATAATCAATTGCAAAAACAGAAAAAAAAGAAGGGCTCCTCTAATGTAGGGATTCATCTTGAGATCTCCACCGAAAATGTAAACAGTGTGCAGTGACTGTTCAAGTTGAACAAAATAATTAATCAACCATCATCCAAACAGATAGACCATTTCGTCATTTGTTCTCACTCGGGGTTAGCAATGCATGTGCGGTCTACTTTCCGGATTACAGTTCCTCTAATATGGTCCACCATACGAAACCTCCGGTATAAGATACTGGACAAAATCTCTGATGTTGTACATCTTCCCTAGGTTTCTGCCACACGGCCTAGTCACCTAGCGTGCCGAGAGAGGTACCGTGGAACGGCTTCCCATCACCACGCTAGGCCGCGTGGCCCAGCACAAGGGCCAGGGTCGTATGGAGTGCCACGTGAGGTAATTGATGTGGGTGGCGGCGCTTCGAGGCTCCACACGCCTGCACACCCCTCTTCCCTTTATCACGGATGACAGGCACAGCAGCCATGCATCAATTTATGCTTCTTTCCATTGCCTCCAAGCTCCCCCACCTCCTCCCACAACCGGCCTACGCTGCCTGTATGAAGGTTAATGGCAGTTATTTCTCTGAGTTTATCTGGATGTCCCTCCTACTCTCGATGTGTCTGTCCTTCTCAAAGTCGTATACCATCCATCAATCTATCCTAGCACTTGCGTGTCCTTTTTTGAGGAATCCCTCAAACTTTGCAGTCAGGAGACCGAGTCGAAAAGTCACCGAGCGACCACATACACCTTGATGCCATATGTGATACGACGGCAGAAGCTTCGATCGGCAAATGCAATAATCCCCATGTGCAAGGGTCTTCAGAGGCTGCCTAATTTGAGCTATAGAAAGCATGTGTGCCTTGTACAGCCTTGTAATTTGGTAGTCCCCCGAGCTCTGTGCATCCTGACAGAGACCATTATTATTAATTGTAATGAGTGACTCTACAGGCCATGGGCAATCATTTTAAATGGCTGCTTTTCGCAAGCACTTACGCCTTAATGAGAGTGGATGTCTGCACATCACCGCTCACAACCCAAACCAAGACTGATTTCTGGAGACCCAAAACACACGGGGTCTCGCTTCTGACCCTCTGCAGCTAACAAGACACTCAGCCGTCCATTCCACATGCCTGCTGTGAGGCAAGAGAGAAAGTGCCAAAGAAGGAACACAGTTGGGAGATGGTCGCTTTGCAACAATAGTCCTTTTCAACTGTCCACGCTCGACTGCCTTGTGGGAAAGCCTTAGAACTGTACCTGCTCTTCCGAGACGTGGGTCGCCTTTCAGTTCAAACCGTTTCAAAGTGCTTGGCTTTCCAAACTTGGTGAGGCATGTCTACTGGAAAGAATGGTTTGTGAAGTGATGAAAAATTGGGAGATTTCATGGAGAAATGTGATGAACAGCGGAGTGACACTTACCTGTAAGAATCTTCCAAGTTTTGTGCGTTTCATCATAAAACTGGATTAGGTTGCTGGGCAGACGATCTGGTCCGGGTGGCAACCCCCCAAGGAGAAGCAGCGTTTGCTTGTTCGAGCGAATCCTGCGGGAAGTTGGAGGGAGGGGTGGAGTAGGGGCATGTAAGTAAATGCCCAGATCGACATCACGTGGTGCGACTGACATGTGCGATGAGGGTCAGTTCAGGTGTGATACATATCTGGGGATGGTACAGAGGGGCCTGGGATCTGGTGTTGCTCATAGGCTGTCAGTGTGTCCTCTTATTACGACCTCACCGAACACCGAATCGCTTGGTTGACCAGGTGAATACGACGTTCTCTATGTTCCTTGCTACTTCTTCTATCGAAAAGGATCATTCTATTTCAGTGTTTCCAAAGGATAAGGCAGTACAGCTGTACAGTGCATTGGATTTCCTTAAAAGGGATGTTGTGTTTCATTCACCCTGAGCATCTTCCAAAATCACATATTGCAATAAATGAGGAAACACGTACACACGTTATATGCACCCAGGTGTACAAGGCACTTCTGTATCTCATAAAAAAAACAACCAGTCGATGTGAATGAATTAATTAATTAATTAAAATAATAGTGAGGGATGGTTGGTATGTTCTTTTTAATAACATGGAAGGCCACTGGAGGCAATAACATGGAATGCTTCGATGGAAAGTTATTTAAAGAAAGAAAAACACAAAAAGGGCAAAAATAGAGTGAAAAATGGAAATACAAAAACACCATATGATAAGTTTATGACAGTTCAACAAGACTTCAGAAAGACTGGGCTTAAACTCAAGACTTAATGAGAGACTCAGCACTTGATACTACCCAACAAGTCTGTTGTTCCACCAACAGGATGTTTACTCCTTAACACAAGAAATGCAAGGAGATCAACAGAAATGTAGATCCAGGGGGAGGCAATTCTATCCATCCAGGGACAAGGGTGCAGCACGGCTCATTCCGGGGTGGTGGAACGTACGTGGCGCGTTCAAAAACCTAGTGGAACGAGATGCATATAATAGTGCAAGACACACCAACTTTTATCCATTTCCACTTATTTATATGTACATGCAGTTTATTAAAAAGAAAAGTTACGGTTTCTTGGACTTGTGCGGGGATCTTGTTCGCAGAACTTTTTGAACGCTCCTCAGTGAAAATATGAGATAGTTTCCTTATTCATGGGCACGGAGGTGGGAATCTGATGCAACTCTTCAGCGTATGATTTATCCAATAACAACGCTGTAGCAAAGCTTTTGTAAGCACATACATGGGAAAGAGAAAGACAAGATTGCAGACAAAGATGTTTTTGGAGACAAGGTGCAGATAAGTTCCTCCTTCAGATCAGTTGTCCAATTGAAATCTCACCAAAAATGGCATCCCATGGAGATAACACAAGCAGTTATTGGCAGTGTTCAAAGGGTCGTGAAGGAGCTGATACATAAAACACATGCCAGACGTGTGAATACATCAGTAGACATCAGTGTATTTCAATGGTTTCACTCATAGTAGACAATGGACAAATACACTTGCTCTACGGGATTTTAACCCGCGTTCCTGCATCATGAGCCACTGATTCAGATGAGAACGCAAAACGGACCAATTCTTAACGGGTTAGTGTGGTCCAATGTTCACGAAACCCTTGTAGGAAATGTGGAATTATTATTTAATTATGGGGAAAAACCCAATTATATCATGAGCACTCTACCGCTCAGCTAATATGAGCACCCTATCACTCAGCTATGCAGCCAACTCGGATTTTTAGATTCGGCTGAGAAAAAAAAAATACCTTTGGTCTGTTGATTGGTCTTGAGATTAACTTTGCTTAAAGACTCGATCAAAATGTTTTTGCCTTGAAATAGCATTTTTTTTTTTTTTATGTTTCCTGCTCATCCCTGAACTGTGCCCCAAACTCATGCTTTGTCAAAGTTTCTCATTGGCTCAACACACACACACACACACATCAAAGCCAATGTGAATGGTCAACTGTGACGGTTCAAAATCCTACATAGCCCCCTGTGCCCTGCCCTTTAGTGAACCAAATTGATAGACTTGTACCAGGGACGTACGCATGGCTGAGATAATGCAGACGATACTGTAACGGTGAGTCGGACAATACATTTCCAGAGAAGAATGAACGCCATTTTGAGACGGTTTGACCTTACTTTAAATTGTACTGAAAAAAATGAATATTTGGTAATTTGGAGAAAACTTTTCTGACCATAAAGAGCTTGGTGGTGGGTCGGGGGGAGAGGGGAGGTAACCTTTGAGTCGAGCACAAATTTAAGAGGTAAGGAAGGTAGAGTGTCCTGCCAGAATAAAATGAATTCCCTGGATTGGAAACAAACTTAATTTTAACCAGAATGGCACTCGGTAGAGCACGTACCTCCATCAGGCCAAACACTTTACATTTTGTATTCCACTGATGGGCCAGATCTGGATCCGGAACCTGAACCAAAAATCGAATCGGCTTGTTCTAGTCACCGACCCAACTCATCCACATAGTTTTGTCATAACTCATCCACGACCTTTTGAAATACCATGCCATATATCGTTGTTGGCACTGTCTCTCATTGGTGAAGAATTACTTGAAAAAATTGAAATTCTCGTGCAAAGATCCCATTCCAGATCTTCAACAAAATCGAATCAATTCGTCCTTGTCACACACCCAACCTGTCTACCAAGTTTCATCCGAATCCATCTATAAATTTTTGAGATATCGTGCTATATATCATTTTGGGCTCTATCTCTCAATGGTGAAGGATCACATGAAAAATTCTAGTATCCGGATCTGAATCTTCACTAAAAATTTAATCATTTCGGCCTTTTCACAGACTCAGCCTGTCCACCAAATTTTGTCCAAATTCGTCCACAACTTTTTGAGATAACGTGCTCCCAGTCAAACAAACAGACAAGGGTGAAAACTTAACCTCCGTCTACCTTCGGTACAAGCAAAATCAAGTGAACTCCATGTGTTAGCGTCTGGTGGCACGTCCTTAGGCGTCATGTCATGCTGGAACCCGTGAAAATGCCTTCCTCATTTAGTGGAAAGAGAGCATCTTGTATTCCAGCAAGGCCCTTTGCAGTGTGTAGCACATTTACTGCAAGAAAATGGGACCACATGCCATACATCGAGAAGCACATTAGCCTGGAAGAGACCAAAGGAGCTGTAGCTTCTTCCCTTGGCACCACAGAGGCCTGAAATGAGTGCCATGAAAAATGTCTGGGAACAAATTGACCCGGAGCTTCAGAAAACACGAACTCCACCAAGTAAGATGTAAGAGCTACAACAAAATCTGCTCCATATTTGGCAACATCTCATTCAAGCTAAATATCATTGATTCAACACCTTCTCAAGCTCAAGCACTACATGCTATGAAAGGACATCCTACCCATTGTTGTTTCATATGTTTTGCATTCGCTGCTGCTGGTTGCATCATTTCCTGGAAGCACAGCTGTGCCACTGATTCAATGCCCCTGTCACCAGTAAGCTGGAACTAATTTTTGCCAACCTCAGAAGGATGACAGGCTGAATCAACCCACCTGGTGTTCTGTCAACAGCATGATAGGGGTTTGAACCCAACACCCGAAGATCTCAAGCCAGCCACCTTAACCATTAAGCCAACACAAGGTAAGACATTCTGCCTGATATAAATAGGTGGAGTCGATTTGATTGTGTTCATATATCACCAGATTAATTGTTAAAATCAAGATTAATTACAATCGAGGATGTTCATGATCTTATTCTGGAAGGGCACGGCCTAGAATTGCAACAATGATTTTTCCATCATACATTATATATATATATATATATAATTATATATTTATATATATATAATATATATGTGGTATATACTGTATATATATATATATATATATTATATATATTTATGTATATATAATATATAATATGTGTGTATGTATATGTATATGTATATGTGTGTATATATGTATGATATATACATACATATATATATATATATATGTAAAAATATATAACAGATGTTTGGTACTACAAAACTTTAATATAGATACAAATAACATGACATAATAGTGACCGAAGCTTTTCGTGCTGCACTCCTCAGGGTAAAAAATTTGAAGTTGTCAGTTACGTGCAGTTGTCATTTTTACCCTGAGGAGTGCAGCACGGAAAAGCTTCGGTCACTATTATGTCATGTATATTTGTATCCTATATATATATATATATATATATATATATATATATATATATATATATATATATATATATATATATACATATATACTATATATATAATATATATCATAAATATACATATATAATATCATATATATATATATACTATATACAATATTATAAATATATATATATATATATATATATACAGATATTTATAAATATATACATATATATACATATTATACATACATATATATACCTATATAGACAACAATATATACATATATATATATATATAACAGAAACATATTTATACATATATATATAACATATATACACATATACATATATTATAAATATAACTATATATATATATATATACAGATATTTATAAATATATACATATATATACATATTTATACATACATATATATACCTATATATACACACATATATACATATATATACACAGAAACATATTTATACATATATATATATAAACATATATACACATATACATATATTTATAAATATAAACATATATATATATATTTATAAATATATAATATTATATATATATATATACATATATATACATACATATATATCTATACATATATATGCATATATATAATAATATGCATATATATATATATCATATGCAATATAATATATATATATATATATATATATATATATAGATAGATAGATAGATAGATAGATAGATATAGATATATACAGTCGCTCCAGAAAGCCCACACCACCTTTCAAATTTTTAAGCCTTTTGTTGCCTTATTGCCTGGAATTAAATCGCATTAAATAAGATTTTTTTCCACATATATTTACACATTGTAACTGACAACTTCAAATGCCTGATGTTGGCTTAATGGTTCGGGTGTTGGGCTTGGGATCCTAGGATCCTGAGTTGAAATCCCACTTGACTGTTGAATTAATACCATGTGGGATTGTCTCTGCCTGTCATCTTTCTGAG
>CM068966.1:23995691-24010474 GCA_035128595.1 Eptatretus atami | reverse complement strand
TGAGTGCCAGCTTGCTGGTATCCTGTGTTGGAGTGGTGACCTGTTCAGGAATGTGCACAGTAGCCAAGGAGACTGCTTTGGCAGCAACAATGCTCTGCACAGAGTATGGTCCCACTGGATGGATGGAACTGACAACTTCCAAGTGAAAAACAAATTCTACAAATTTCAGAAAATTAATTAAAAATACAAAACTAGAATATCTTGATTGGATAAGGCTCTGACTGGGCCACTCAAGGACATTTATCTTTTTGTTCCTTAGCTACTCCATTGTGTTTTTGTGCTTTGGGTCAGTCATGCTGAAAGGTGAGCTTCCATCCCAATTTCAGCTTTCTTGCAGAGGGCAGCAGGTTTTCTTCCAGGATTTTGATGCATTTTGCTCCATCCATTTTCCCTTCTATCCTGACAAGTGTTCCAGTCCCTGCTGATGAGGAACATCCCCCTAACATGATGCTGCCACCACCATGCTTCACAGTGGGAATGGTGTTCTTTGGATGATGTGCTATGTTGGGTTTATGCCAAACGTAACATTTTGCATTTCAGCCAAAAAGTTCCATCTTGGTTTCAGCAGATCACAAAACGTTTTGTCACATGGCTTCAGAATCTCTGGAGTGCCTTTTTTTCCTACTTAAAATGGGACTCAAGGTGGTCTTTTTTAAGTCGTGGCTTCCTTCTTGCCACCCTACCATACAGGCCAGACTTGTGGAGTGTCTGGGATATTGTTTTCACATGCACACAGTGACTAGTCTTTGCCATAAAGGCATGTAGCTCTTTCAAAGTGGCCATTGGCTTCTTGTTGGCCTCTCTGATCAGTCTGCTCCTTGCTTGGTCATCCATATTGGAAGGACAGCCTGATCTAGGCAGGGTCTTAGTGGTATCATATGCCTTCCACTTATTATTGATTGTCTTGACTGTGCTCCAAGGGATATTCAAGGCCTTTGAAATATTTTGATACCCATCCTCTGATCTGTGCCTTTCCACAACTTTATCCCAGATGTCTTTTGAAAGCTCCTTAGGGACTCATGGTTGAGTCTTTGCTGTGAAATGTGTTACCCAGCAGCGGAAACGTACAAGAACAGCTGATTTTATTCTGAAATAATCAGAATCACTCCAATTTAACACAGGTGGGGGCCAATTCACTTGGTGTGTGATTTTGAAGGTGATTGGTCACACCTGAGCTAATTTGCAATTGCTGTTTAATGGGGGTGGACACTTATCCAACCAAGATATTCCAGTTTTGTATTTTTGATTAATTTTCTGAAATTTATCGAATTTGTTTTTCATTCGGAAGTTGTGGGTTACGATGTGAAAGTAAAAGTGGAAAAAGTCTGATTTAATGCAATTTAATTCCAGGCTATAAGGAAACAAAAGGTGAAAATTTTGAAGGTGTATACTTTTTATAGGTAATATATGTGCGTGTGTGTGTGTGTGTGTGTGTGTGTGTGTATATACAGATATTAGATTATATATATATATATATATATATATATATATATATATACACATGTATACATACACATGTATATCAAAGTGGACCCATATGTGGTAAGGAAGGAACTTACTTTAAGTAAATGTGGGATATATGGCATTTATGAGGAAGAACATCAGGACAAAATACATTCCTAATGAAGATCTATCACCTTGACAAGCCTTGACACGTGTGTAGAAGACAAGATATGAGAATGCACAGCAAAAGGATTTCGATTGAATGCAGTGACAAGACTAATGGGATTTTAGGACATTATTTAGGAGGTGTGATGAAGGTTGTAAAAAATCCTGAGTGTAGTTTACATTGGAGAAGAGATCACATGACCGAATGAAAGAGATTAATCGAGCAATTGCAAGGAGAAAGAAAAAAAAAAAAAAGGTTCACCTTCATAAACGATAACAGAACCAATGGACTAAAAAGAACACAATTAAAATAACATATCAATCAAATCAAATTACCCATTTGTGGGCCACTTGACCAAAACGATCTTGTTGTTACCCACAGACAGGCAGATTCCAGCTGCTTCATTTTCACTGACACATCCCAGCTGTCGAACCAGGAAATGACAGACACCAGGAGGTACTGGGCATCATTGTTAGTGTGAAGTGGGTCGTACATCTCCCAAGAATCAACCAAGCTGTTCAAGCTCACTATAAAACGTGGTGCAATGGAGAGCTGAAGAGCAATGGAGACCCTATGAAGTTCTTGCTTCCAACAGAGATCTCACCTCCAAAAGAAGACCTCACCTTCATTCCAGCTACTAAAAAAAGCCATTGCCTCCAATCAATGAGGAACCCTTCGACTTGTACAGAGTTTTCAATTTCCAAATAAAGAGCATGGCAAAAATCCCATTATCTCCCTTGTTCATTCCAAGCAACTGCATTTCATTAGGGCTCCTCTTGCAGTGCACCACAAACCAGCGTACAAAGCACAAGCACGACTCTCGGTAATAAAACTCGCTCAGTCAAGAAACTATGCAGCTAGAAACTTTGTAACCTCAATCGCAACAAGGAGGTCGACAACCTGATAGACCCTGCACACACAATATGAATCAACTCTTTATCCTGTACATCTCACTGAGATACGGAACAGGTTCCATTGAAAAACATCAAAAGTAGAGTCCTCCAGGTTATCTTGAAAATGTCCCAAGAAGATGAGGTTCTTCTCAACATCGGATCCCAGCACGACTCGGCATCCAGTCTCAAGACTAGCTGGGTCAAAATTGAAGCTGAAAACGATACAATTCCAAGCACTAGGGAATTCAGGAAACAATGGCTCAGAATAGAGGCCTTAACCTGTGAGTCAACAGCTGCCACCATTTGCAGATGCTGCAACATTAACCTTTTGGAAGCTAGATGATCTCGTCCATTTATGGTTAAGAAATGGAGTGGAGGTGAGAGGAATGCCTTCATGTAGCAGTGCACGAAATCCACTCCACTATTGATCAACACGCATCGGCAATGACAAGGTGAGACTTAACGGAACACTGCCTGCCGGGTAAGGGTGTATAACTTGTTTGTACAACTCCATAGCAAAAGGTAACCATCATGAAGCTTTTCAATCTCCATGCACTCAGTCCTTTGGATGACCACCTGGAGCCGGCTGTCCTATATGAATTCATGTTTTGGATGTTAAAGATATCTCAATGACCTTCAATATAGCACCACCCCTGGAGCAGGCTTCGAGCAGCAGAGTGGGAATATGGCACCGGCTTGAGAGGCCAAAATGCCTCCTCCTAAAGAGTGTCACTTTCCTTCTCTGAGTGTATCCCTTTGAATTAATTAATGGCAGAAACCGTAATCCTTCAGTCATTGGCGAAAAAATTAGAGAATGAACCTAACAGTGGATTCTGTCACCTCTGGTTTGAATGGTGGCAGCAATATGATTATCAAGGGCCTCAATTATTCTGCTAAAATGAAATGGTAAAAGACATCCAGTTCGTTAATACGATTCCTTTCAATGGGCTAAAAGGTAGTTGAGTCAAAGAGAATGGTTACTGTGGACGTTTGCTGGCATGACATTCTACCACGATGGTTGTTCTGAATGTAGGGTCAAAATATTAATGATATCTTCTGTACTACAGGAGTGAATGAGAACGGCACTCGGTAGAGCGCATACCTCTGCCAGGCTGAACAGTTTACGTTTTGTATCCCACTGATAGGTCGGATCTGGATCTGGATCTGAACCAAAATCTAATAGGCTTGTTCTTGTCACCTAACCAAGTCATCCACCCAGTTTTGTCATAATCCATCCACAACTTTTTGAGACACCATGCTATTTATCGTTTTTAGCTTTATCTCTAAATGGTGAAGAATCACTTAGAAAATAAAAAAATTATTGTATCCAGATCCGAACTCGGATCTTCACCAAAATGGAAATGATTAGTCCTTATCACACACCGAACCTGTCCACCAACTTTTGGCCAAATCCATCCATAACTTTTTGAGATATCCTGTTCACAGGCAGACAGATAGGCAGACAAACAGACAAGAGACAGACAGACAGACAGACGACAAGCGCGGTAGGCGGCGATGAGTCGCCGAGCATGGAAACTATAAGATATAGAGCAAAATGGATTCATATAGCGGATAGGGAATCACCTTAAGTTATGCATATCAAATCTCATCCAGTTCCATCTACTGATAACTCTCGGTATCCATTTGAATGAAAAGTACCGAAAATGCGGTTTGAAATCGGAAATCCCCAAAGTTCGAGGGGGTGCTGTGGGTGAACAAAGATCTAAATCGAAAATCCGGCTCGATCGTTTGTGCACAATCTATTCCAGACGATTAGTGTGAATTTTCATGACCATCAGACCATAACCCTAGGAGGAGTAGCATTTGGCGCGAAGGCACCTCCAGCTCTCGCATATTATCGATTTTTGCACTAATTGCCTTTGACCCCTGACCTAAGCGAAATCGGTCAATATGTCCTGAGGCAAAGTTGTAGTACTCATTGAGTACCATGAACCTGCAATGTTTCATTCGTATCGATGCACTCACCTGGTCGCTAGGGGGCCTTCAATTTTCACGCATACCCTAATTGTAGGGGGCGCTGCGGTAAAATATTCCATATATCACAAAAACCGGAATATATTGATAGAGCATCACCTGTAGATCATTCGTGCCAAATTTCATAACCCTACGTGGGATAATGGCTTTCGGAATTGATTTCGCGTGAACGGTACCGATTTCGAAGGTTTTTCGGTTGTTGCTAGGGAACCAAAGCGTCCCAAGCAACCATCACAATTTCAAAGCACTAGGTCATAAGATGTACCTACCACCCGAGTTTGGTCAAAATCCGCCCACGTTTACTACCATTATGCTGATGACAAACGAAAAACATCCAAACAACATCCAAACAAATAGACAGAATTACTGACAATAAGGGTCACCTATTTCGGCGACCCAACAGGGGTGAAAACATAACCTCCGTCCACCTTTGGTGGTGAAGGTAACAAGGGTCGGTGACACATGAAAGTGTTACCGTGTCCTCCTTGTTGTAATAAAGGGCTGATGTGTAGTTTTACATTCTCATAGAGATTCTGGTGTATTCTGTAGTTGTGGAGTTTGTTGATAATTATTTATTTATTTATTTATTAGAATTAATTATAACTATTATTTAAATAAATATTTTCAAGTGTTTGTGTGTTTGTTTGTGCAATTGTCTGTTTGGTTGTGCATTTCTGTGTTTGTTTGTGTATTTGTACGTTATTCTTTCATGACCGAACCATATTACCTCGAGGCCCCAAATTTTGAGTGCATGTACTTCAGAATCTGGACAGGCTTTTGAGCTACCACACATTGGCCTTGGCATCTGTTTTGAGGCCACAAGCCACTAAAAAGTGCATATTGGGATGTTGAGTCAGGCAGTGTTGCCGCTGGCCCACAGGTAAGAAGGTAACCACCATGAGGCCATTAACTCCATGGCTTTTCAATGTCCAACATGTCACGAAACCACCACCGGGAAAAGGTCACCCAGCTGGGCAGCACCAGGTATCTCCCCCTCCACTGCCCCCCCCCCCCCCCCCCCCCCCCCCCCCCGGCAGCTATGGGTAGCCCCTGACAGTGAAAAATAATCGTCTTCTCGAGTGACATCCTTGAGTCAAGTCCTCAATGTTGATAACATCCATGGAGGTAGTTTAACGATTGCTCACCTGAAATTAGGGGGTGTGAAAAGCGAGCAAACAATACCAACTCGGATTGTGTACAATAAGTGCACAAGCATTTGAACAATTATTGTTCTTGTGAATGTATTCTGATCTTGCCAACCGTCGAACATTTCCATGATTCATTCAACTAACTGAAGGACATCCTGCGGCTTCCAACGAAGCGACCAATTAATCTGCAGTTTCTTCCTGCAATGGTTCTCCTTCTGAAACCACAGTTCTATCTATGGTTGGATGTGTATTCTGGTTTTGTCATTGAACGCAGATCTAAATGACCATGTTGACAGGACTATAAAAGATGCCTTCACCATCTTTGGTTTTGACCTTCTCTTGAGGAATGATCCAGCCAAGCAGCACGACCCCCGGCACGCTCTTTGTAAAGTCTCTCACATCCTTGTGCTTTTACACACGTTCTGAGGTCTTTAACACTCAGGACCAAAAAGCCCTCTTTTCACCAGTTGCAACTGCTATTATGACATGGAACTGATTGTAATTTTTCGTGATTGTAATTCACAGATACCTCTGTATAAATAACACACGTTAATGGAACGGATTCTGTAATTTTTGTGTTGGCTAGAGTTCAACTTTCATGATGATACATCCGTTTAACCTTCAGTTTTTGAGAATTTGTTAATGCTGCTGCTGCTATTGTTGACACAATTTTTTGCAAGGTATTGCGATACATAACCTCCAATGCAGTCGACACATTTCTGCCAACATTCAAGTCGTTTTATGATGCTGTCATGATAGAACTGTGCATCCTGCTGACTTAACCAGCACTTCACAGTGGCCTTAACATCATTGTCAGAATAGAAATGTTTTCCATGAAGGTGTTCCTTAAGTTTGGGGAAGAAATAAAAATCTGACAGAGCCAAGTCAGGGCTGGTGATCCTTTGTGGCAGTACTCCATTGAGCATCTCTTACTCTCAGGATAGTAATAGCGCACTCAGCTCTCATCTCCAGTCATCTCATCTCTCGTCAGTTATCCCAACTCTCATCTCCAGCACTAACAATGTTGTGCTGCCCTCTGCCATCTTGACTGATGCAGCACTGAAACATCAAGTGTCAGAATCACGACAACTCTTCGAATTTCAGTGGCGGAAGAGCTAATGTGGCGCACTGTGCTTTGTTTCATATGAATATCTTTCTTTACCTGCTTTGGAGAAAAATTATATGAGGCATTACTTTTCAACATGCCCTCACATATTATATTTATATAAATGCATATCCTAGCAAATACCACTAATCGCTTTGCTGCTGGGAATACAAAGAGGGGGGGGGGAGAGAGAAAGAGGGGAAGAGAGGAGTGAGGGAGAGATAGAGGGGGAGGGAGAGAGAGAGGAGGGAGAAGGGGGAAAGAAAGAGGGTAGGGGAGGGGGAGTGAAGAGGGGGGCAAGGAAGGGTGGAGGAGGGAGGGGAGAGCAAGGAGAGGAGGGGGGAAAGAGCGAGAAGGGGTGGGGGAAGGGAAGGCGGCATGAGGAGAGGAAGGCAACTTGAAGGAGGGGAAGGGAAGGCATTGTGAGGGAAGGGGAAGGGAAGGGTGTGAGGGAAGGGGAGGGAAGGCAGTTAGGGTAGGGGGAGGCAGCATGGGGTAGGGAAGGAAGTATTGTTGAAGAGGGAAGGAGCAGCGTGAAGAAGGGAAG
The DNA here is from genome assembly GCA_035128595.1 of Eptatretus atami. Lineage (NCBI taxonomy): Eukaryota > Metazoa > Chordata > Myxini > Myxiniformes > Myxinidae > Eptatretus > Eptatretus atami. The sequence continues at coordinate 24,003,177 of CM068966.1, read as the reverse complement.
GGAGGGCAGAATGAGGGAGGGGAAAGCCACATAAGGAGAGGGGAAGGGAAGGCAGTGTGAGGGGAAGGGAAGGCAGTGTACTAGGGCATTAATGGGGCAAAAGTGCTTTCACTCATTGGATGCGAAAGCAAACTTGTTGCTTTTGCAGACTTTTGGTTTCTTTGAATATGCATTCTCAACCGTAACGAATAGGTACTCTCTCTTTTTCTCTTTCTCTCCCTCTCCCTCTCCCTCTCCCTCTCCCTCTGGTGTTTGAGAATATTGGACATATTACAGGGATGAGTAATGTCGAATGAACAAAGTGAACATGCAACTTTCGGACTATCTTCTTTAACCTTCCCGAAATAGTTCCAAACTGCACTTTAGTACCTTTTGAACGACATATTGTCAAAACTTTATCAGTTGATGTATTACTTACCCATCCATCAGCAAAGCGATCAGCACACTGTCCCAAATAATTCTAAATGCCTTGCTATTCATTTAAAAGGAACACTCACTCCCCAAGGGCGTATTTAGTTTGCAAGTGTCTTGCTTTTGTTGCTATATTGCAAACGGGATGCCCGAGGAGCATGTTCCTTTTCAAATAATACATTACCATGTCACTTGTAACCGGAACATGCCCAATAGGGATGAAAATTTTTTTCCCTGAAAAAAATGCTTCTTTCTATTAAGTAGGAATTACTCAGAATTGATGTTAATTCCAGTTCACTACTCAATTCCTTTCAATTCCATGGTTGGAATCAAGTACCTTGGAATCAATTCTGCCCATGATAATTAAGCACTCAAGCACACACTCCAACAAAACAGTTGATAAGGAATGGCTGGCTGAGTCATACTAAGTACTATCCAGAGAGGTCCGGAGTCTCAAACAATGTGCAAATTGGACAAATGAACACTTTTTTTTAGCAGTCTGAACTGCTGCTAAGTTCAATTCCGCAGTTCAAAATTTGAATTTAGGTTCAGGTTTAGATATTCGAGAGCTCATCGCATTTTAGCTATAATGCATATAAACGACCAGAGTATTATGGGTATGGAGGGGAGAGGGGGTTTAGGAGGAGGTGGGAAGGGGGTTGGGAGGAGATAAGCATGAGATGTGGGGAAGGGGAAGCAGACATGCGGTAGAGCATTAATTACGATTCATACTGTCTCATCAAAATGATTCTGCATAGAATAACAGTGAAGATGGAAACAAAATAATGTCTAAAATACATTTCCTTCTGGTCACATTATAAACACCGCCCAGACACGTCCAGAGACAAACACTGTCTCGACACCTTTGGAGACAAACACCATCTGAACATGTCTGGAGACAAACACCGCCTGGACACGTCCTGAGAAAACACCACTTCGACACGTCCGGAGATAACCACCATCCAGATGCATCCGGAGACAACCATCGCACGGATGCATCCAGAGACAAACACCACCCACACACGTCCAGAGATAAACACCGCCCAGACACATCTGGAGACAAACACCGTACAGACACTTACGGAGACAAACACTGCCTGGACACGTCCAGAGATAACCACCATTCACATCCAGAGTATCAAATAATGTGTGAATACAACTCTCTGGACTTTTTTTTTAGCTCTTATACGAGCCTTGACATTGTATATTTAAAAAAAAAAATAAAAACCACCATTACAGCTCAAATGCGATATGCTCTAGAATTGCTTAACCTAAACTGAATTTCAAAATTTAAACTGCGGAATTGAACTTAGCAGCAGTTCCAACTGCTAAAAGAAAATGTTCATTTGGCCAAATCGCACATTGTATGATACTCTGGACGTCTCTGGTCAGTGTTTAATATGACTGCACTGGCTTGGCAAGCGATTAGCGATTGGTCATATTAAACACCACCTGGAGACACCTGGAATGTCAAACAATGATTCACACATATATACATGCATACACATGCATATGTATCGGCCTATTTATATGTATCTATCGTATATAAATATATACCTACATATATATATATATATGTATATATATATATATATATGTATAACTTTAGTCTTTAGAATAGACCCAAGTGTTGCTCACGGAAGCCATCTGGAATTGGAGGCGAAGTAGTGCGCTGTTTACGACGTTTAATGTCATGTTGCCTTTATTGAGTCGGAAGGGCCATTTCTGGTTTTAGTCGACTCGCATCGGCACTCAGCCCACCTTTGGTGGGCAATTTGAAGTGGTGATATTTCCACAAAGTGATGCTTTCTTCTGGAGTACACTGTATACTTGAAAAAAATTGGGATATACTGCAACTATATTTGGACTTGGTGGACCATACTGTAATGTTTTTGTGCAATAACAAAAATAGAATTTTCCACAAAGTGATGTTTTCTGGGACACACTGTACGCCTGAAAATTATTTTTGGGGCATACTGTAATCATATTTTGCCTTGCTGGACCACACTGTAAAGTTTTTGTGATGTAAAATGTTGAGTGATCAATTTTTAAATTTCATCACAATCTATTTTCATCATTCAGTTTACAGGAAACTAACCTACAATAACGGATTACTGGATTTTAATTGCTACAATCCAATCACCCACAAACCAAGTGTTGCACGGGCCTTGGCAGCTCGGCCATGAACTGTGTCATCTTCCAAAGCTGATGCAATTAAAGAAATTAGATTAGTTGGAGGAGTCCTGTTCAATAATTGGTGTTGCAAAGGGATACTCCCCACCCCAAAAGAACCAAAATGGACAGGACGGAAAGAGCCAGACACGAAAGGATTGTCAGGATAGTACGCAGAGCACTGATTGGTGTAGCCTACAAGCCTCTACGCAACATCCATAATGTCATTTCAAAACTAAAGGACACAATACAAACTGGTGATAAATCAGGAGTAGTTTACCATTCATCATGCACAGACTGTGACCAATTGCATATTGGTGAAACTGGAAGGAATTTGAAGCAATGGCTGGATGAACATGATAGAGCAGTTAGGCTTGGAAAGGTGACACAGTTAGCCATAGCGTGTCATTGCCTGCAATCTGACCACAAATTTGACTTGGATGGAACCTGTGTCCTAGACGACACAGATTGATACTGGAAGCATGGCACGTGAAGAGCCGGGAGGGTGGTCTAACTTGGGAGACTGTGGATTTTCCCACACAATACACACCTCTGATACAAATGGCAAAAACTGGATGGTGGAAGCAACTGAACAGGGTGAGAAAAAAACAGCGCAAGGTCCCCAACACCACACCCACACATGCACAACACCTTACGGAAACCACCAACCACGCAATCCACACATCATCACGTCCAACCCAGATGCAAACCCAGTCATGTTTGTGCCCCGGAAACACAAAAACAACAAGCACACACACACTCACTCACCCTAACACATACAACACCAGATGATCACAAGTAAGTAATAAAAAGAGCAGAGCAGACCATCGATGATGCGATTTCAGATTTAATGCTTAAGGTTTGGCAAAATAAAAATGGCCCTCAATTGACCTCACGCACTGGCACGTGACAAATGATGAACACTCACCTCGGGAATTTAGACGGACATGTGCTTATGTTTTGGGGTATTTTGGCCTGAGGAAACTCACTGGGAAGTGGGTGAAATGTCATCTGAGACCGGGTCTGCTCTTGCTTGTTACCGCCGTCACCCAAGGTACTGTAGATGGAGTTTATGCTTTCACTACCAGGATGGCAGTTTATACCTTGTTGGGGATTTGAACCCAGGCTAAAACAGCTCAGGGGCAACTCTGCACAGTTCTCGGTGGAGGCTATGCAGCCATCCATTTACATGCACAGAAATTACTTTCAAAGACCTTATAGTGGGACAGATATGTGATAAAAGGTGAAATTGTTTTTGATTCTGGACTGGAAATATTTAATTTTATTGTAAAAATATGTCTTGAAGTACATATCTGAATATAAGTTTGGAAAACTGAGTGACCATAATGAGTTTAAGGAGTTCAGTCTAATTGTGAATAATTTTTTTTTCTTCCTTTTGCATTGCTACTATAATAAGATTTATAGCTGCTCGAGCTCTCCATTTGGGTTCTATTTTACGAGATTTTTTCCTGGGCAGGGGGGCTTCCCCCTCCCGCCATCACCAGGGTGTTTCCTGGGGCCTGCGGCAGCTGTACCCTGTTACAAAATATTCTCACTCATTCAAGCAGGTTTGGGTTGACAGCTATGTATTTGGGAAAATTTAAACACCCCTTTTCTTGATAATTAACGGGTTACCTTCAGGAAAGGCTTATCCTTGGTCAGCCCAACTTCACCTCGTGGGCGTCTGAGCCGCCATTTTGATTCGGCCTACGAAAAATGTCTTGCCTTGGAAACAAGATCTACTCTCACGGACTAATTACCTCCACCACCGAAGGTGAAAGGAGGTTATGTTTTCACCTCTGTCTGTCTGTTTGTTTGTTTTTCTGTCTGTGTGCAGGATATCTCAAAATGTAGTGGATGGATTCAGATGAAATTTGGTGGACAGGTTGGGTGTGTGACAAGGACTAACTGATTCGATTTGGTGAAGATACAAATCCGGATCCGGATCTGAGAATTTTTTAAGTGATTCGACATCATTGAGAGATAGGACTAAACTGATATATATCACAATATCTCAAAAAGTTGTGGACGGATTCACATTAAAACTTGGTGGACAGGTTGGGTGTATGACAAGGACGAATTCATTCGATTTTGGTGAAGATCTAAATCTGGATCCGGATACAATAAGTATTTAATTTTTTAAGTGATTCTTCACCATTAAAAGAGGAGGAGAGGAGAAGATTGGGACCATACTCTGTGCAGAGCGTTGGTGCTGCTTAAGCAGTCTCCTTGGCTGTTGGGCACAATCCTGGTTCGGGTCGCCACTCCAACACAGTATTCCAGCATGCTGGCACTCATTTTACCGACCTCGGAAGGATGACAGGTCGAGTTAACCCCACCTGGTATTAATTCAACAGCTGAGTGGGATTTGAACTCAGGACCCTAGGATCCAAAGCCCGCCATCCTAACCATTAAGCCAACACCAGGCATACCATTGAGAGATAGGGCCAAAAACGATATGTAGCGTGATATTTCAAAAAATTATTGGGCTCGATACGTTCCACCGGATCAGGCATTGTGTGGCAGACCTATGCGCTCTACCGAGTGCCCTTCTAGTTAAAGTATATAATCAAAATATGATTTTGGATTTGAGGATCGGATCTGGTGGACTAAATAAGTGTCAAAATCTGGAGTGAAATCTGAAAATGGGAAGAAATTACCAATTCTTATAACTAAGCATATAAGTGTATTTATTTAAGGGGGGCTATGCTTCCATCTTCTCCATATTTGCACAACAACATGTACATTGCCAAAGCATTAAACTTAACTTTTTCTACTGTTCCAACAATTATATTGAGTGAAGAAAAGATTTACAAATATTCCCGAAGTGTAACTTCAATGAGTTAACTTCACTGAGTGCAACAAAAATAATTTTAAAGCAGGTGAAAGTTCCCGTGGCGTGAAAAATGGGTGTGGAAACCGCACCTTGGTTCTCCATGGGGAAATCCCCAGAGGTTGGAAGGTAAAATAAGTTACAGAATTAGAATGAGTAAAAAGAAAGTACAAGTTCAAGAGAGAATTGAAAAATGTTTTCAGTGGCTACAAAGGGAGGGGGATGGGTGAAGTGGGAAGAGGGAGGGGAAGGGTGGAAGGGGAAGGGTGGAAGAGTGGAGGGGGGAGGAGAGAGGGGAAGGGTGAATGGGAAGGGTGGAGGTGGGAGGTGGAAAGGGAAGGGTGGGAGGTGGAGGCAGGAGGGAATGGTGGAGGTGGAGGAGGGAGTGGAAGAGTGGAGGGGGGAGGAGGGAGGAGGGAGGGGAAGGGTGAAAGGGGAAGGGTGGAGGTGGGAGGAGAGAGGTGAATGGGTGGGGTGGGAGGAGAGAGGTGAATGGGTGGGGTGGAGGAGGGAGGGAAAGGGGGAGGAGGGAGGAGGGAGTGAGAGGTGGGGTTGAAAGAGGGAGAGAAAGGGTGTAGGTGGGAGGATGGAGTGGAAAGGGTGGGTTGGGAGTCAGGATGGAGGGGTGGGAGTAGGGATCTGGCATTTCTCAGCAATGCTGAGTACCTTTCCTTGTGTGTGTATATATATATATATATACATATACATGTATACACACAAATCAAAGGTGTGAGTGTGTGTGTGTGTGTGTGTGTGTGTGTGTGTGTGTGTGTGTGTGTGTGTGTGTGTGTGTGTCAGTGTGTGTGTGTCAGTGTGTGTGTGTCTCTCCATAACTCCAAAACCATAAAACCTTGCAGCCTGAAACTTTGCATGCATTCTAAAATAAACTCCAAGGAAGTGCAAGAGTGAAAATTGGGTGTTTGGGTTAATTAAAACACCCCTTTTGAAGATAATTAATGGTCTTATTTAATTATATCCTTCATCAGGCAATCCTTGGCCACCTTGATGTCTGGGGTCTGAAGGTGTTTCCTGGGTAAACTCACTGGGGTCTGAAGCTGCCATGTTTTTTGGCCTGCTCAGCCATGCCTTGACTTGGAACAGGCCGTAACAATTTCTTTACAAAAGATTTTTCTTCTTCACTTTCCTCACTCATATTATCGAATGCCTGTTCAGCATCACAACAAATTGCTGGGAATATTGCAATGCTTATAAAAGCCAGGAGACGCCAGCGTTCGTGACTTTATTTAATTTGCGTGTATGAATAACCGAGAGAATCTCTTAAACTCAGCATGATTGCAAAATGTAAACTCCAGATTTGAAAGCATCAGCAGTTCTGACTCCGAAAAAAGTGTTGATTTGTCCAATTCGGACATTGCATGGGCGTTTTCGGATGCATAGTTGGATTGACAGCAATTGGTAATCGCTTGCCAAGCCATGTGTTCTGTTGGAGTGGTTGCTTGAGCACTTAAGCCATTTACCAAGCAGTACAGTACAGTTCGTGTCTTTATTGGGATGCAGAGTCGACAGTTACTCAAAGGTAGAGGTACGTATACAGCACACACAGACGTGGTACTTTTGGATAGATTTCGATCTGCACAGACTCCCCGCGGGTGTGTGGACATGCCATGCCTGTTACGGGTGCAGTGGTGGCAAAGTTTCATCCTGAATCTTATGGAGGTTTTATCAGGTTTTCCTTTGTCCTCGCGCCTGTTTCGAAAGCATTTGGTTATTGGATTTGCTTTACAAAGGTTGTATGTTTCTCTTTGTGAGTTTCAACGCAAAATGTATTTGATAACGCCCGATTTCTGACCCGTTTGCGGTATTCACGAATTTTATAAATTACCGAGCCAATTTTTTTTCCACCCTTCACACGTAGCTTTTTATGAAGAATAATGTTTGTGATCATATCCCTGAAATGTCTATTTAAATATAACGTTGTTTTTCGGTGAAAGCGACTCAAGGTTTTGGGTTGTATACAGTATGTACTGCAGTCGATACTAACTCCAATCTGACTCCAACCTGCCGATTCCAGAAAAATTGCCGATATCGGCCAAGCGTGTGTGTGTGTGT
>CM068966.1:23983054-23994107 GCA_035128595.1 Eptatretus atami | reverse complement strand
TCAACTGGGAACATTTTCTTAAATTTGGTGATTTCAGATGGAAATTGACTCTGAGGGTGAACACCAGAGAGCGTATTTGTGAGTAATCTTTTGAGGGGGTGGAAGTAACGTGTGGTCAACGTGATTCTCAATCCTGCTTACAGGGGAATCGCGCATTGCATTCCTCAAGCCGCGGCCTCGTTGTGTTGCGTTTAGAGCAGAGGGTAGTAGGTTCTGACAAAGGAGTCCAAAGTGAAGGTCCGCTGGGCAGGGACTTTGACGGCTGTAACCAAGGCTGATCCCACTAGCTGTGGAGTTGGATGTCAGGGGTGCTACTATCGACTATTGCTGACCCTTCAATCAGACTGTGCTCCAAACATTCGTTTGTGGAAAACACAGGCTGCGGTGAAAAGGTTTGAAAAATGGGGTGGAAGGCTACTGGACTATGGCATTCCTGCTGAACTTCTCAAGGCTGGTGGAAATGATGCACTCATGTTGTGCATGCAGTTCCGTGCTCTGCCTGAACAGCAGGTATCATCCAATGACTCGAAGAAGGGCCTTGTTGTCCTCTCTGGAAAAGGAAAGGGTGATCACCAAGACTGCAACAACTACCAAAGGGTGAAGCATGCTCTCAGTGCCGGGCAAGAATCTTTGCTGCGATATATTCATTGATAGGGTTCGCTTCCACTGCTTGAGCACCAGTGCCAGACACTCAGGCTTTACCACCAAAAGAGATCAATGAATTGAAGCCGTATCCTTGCTCTTAGGTCCTCACCGAATGCAGAGAGAGTTTCGGCAGTGTTGCTTGCAGCCTAACTGCTGACCTCTGCAATACCTTCGATTTAGTGAATTGGGATGCCCCTGGAGATTCCTGGTCCTTCGTGGGGTGCCACAAAACTGATCAATCTGAAATGTTCGAACTTTACTCTGGTACTGAGAGTGCTGTGAGATGATTGGTGATACCATCTCTGACTTATTTCCAGTTTTTACTGGATTCGTCAGAGTGTGTAACTGCGCCCACACCACTTTTCATGCGCTTGCATTGGTTTGGGATTCTGGGGAGGATGTCACAAAGGATCTAAGCTGCGGTGCATCATTTTGCTATGTCAGATCTCTGGACGCTTGATTTCGCAGAATGTATGCAGTCATCGTTGTGGAGACTTTGGATATCATTTTGGGGGGCCCTCGAGGTGCTGATGAGGAGTCGGGAGCTGCTGAGATTATTGGTTTCCTGGGTCAAACTGAGAATCCAGGATTTCAAATGACATCATTAATGCCTGCTATCATCGTCTGTACTGTTGGAGGTTGAGGATGTTCAGGTCACGGAGAGATTCACTTTCCTTGTCCAGTGATATTCAATGACTGCTGGCTGTGAGCCAGAGGTTACCGACGTCAGGGTGGTCCTGTGGAGTCATGGATTCACTGTAATCATGGGGTGTGGGTGCTGTCCGGTTACTTGTTGGCAGTAGGACGAAGTTACAAAGTCTCAGGTCCTTGGTGCTTCCAGTGTTTGCTCTAACGGATGTGAGACTTGGACTCTGACCAGGGATCTGAGATGGAACTTAATTCGCTTTTGAATGAGGGAGTGCTCTTGCTGATTCAGGTCTCTTCAGAGATCTTGCTTGCACTGGTCAGAGTTGTGTCCAAACGAGTGGTTGCTGAGAGAAACTCAAAGAAATTTGTTTCCTGCATGGTCCGTGAGCATCAACCGTGGGCTGTATGGACAATGTGGCTTGTTTTCCTGATGCTGATCTTGCTACAACAGCATTCTCTCAGCGAGGGAGCTTGTGAGTGGAGGAGGCAATGGGCTGATCACACGCCTCATGGTTACGCAGGTTGATCAGCATCTCAAGGAGATGGCCGATGGGACAGGCATCTGGCCTGGGGATGACCAATGGAGGCCCTCTTGTAATCTGTACTATCTACTTGTTATGGGAATCCATCTGCGGAAACATCTCGTGATTTTTTCCGACGGACTGTGTGCACATGAAAGTGTTGCATGCTTGATGACAGCAAATTGAGTGTTGTACTGTATACCGAGGAGAGTACTGCATGCTGATGTATATTACATGCCGAGGGAGTGCGTCTTGGCTGATTGAGTGCTGTACTTCCTTGCAGGCTGAGTGACGTGTAGTAGGGTGAGTGAGTGCCTGTAACGCTGTATGTGTCATTTTGTTCCTTTGGTGAAGTCAATTCATTGAACCCTGCCGACTGCCGTCCTGGTGCAGTGTTTGCAGGAGGAGGGGCTGCATCTTGAGTCTTCCCAAATGGGGGCCAGGTGTTCCCGCCTTGCATTTAGGTCCGTGAACATCACAACATTCAATCTTTGAAAAGAGCCAGGTCATTGTGTGCTGGCACCTGGGTGAAACTGCCTGTGTAGAGAGATTAAATGGACAAATACGTTAATTATACAAGTTGGCCTTTTGCCAATTAATTATTGTTCAAGGTAGTATTTCTGAGTCCCAGGTTCAAATCCCCATATTGTGTGCCACATTCTTCTAAATGCCGCTGTGATTGAAGGTAAAAAACACAGGGAGGTCTCCTCATGGCCTTGCCTTTCGCAATGGAATATACTCCTCCAGAAGTCTCGATTCACAAAACAAGGAGTAAAAAGTGATTTAGATATTCTGAATATTAAGTTCTTGTTGATCTGTGGGTGTCTGACATAAGGTGTCAGTATGGCAGCACAGCCATGCTGGGCCAAATAGTCAAAGTTAACTTTCTATTATTGTATAGATCTTTTTGTTTCTGCCTCTGTATGTTTTATGAACTGTGTTGCAAAATTACTTTTTCTCCTTATTGTCCATGAAGCTATTCTATTTATTTTGCCTGATGTATCCTAGCAGGTGTGGCATACTATCCTGAAGCTGTCTAGGCCTGGTTGGAAATCTCAAACCCAGTGATAACTGCGCCAATCTTTGTTGTTTTTGGCAGGCCATGGCAATGAGGCGTCAATGTCTGTGCCATCCTCGGGATGAACGTTAAGGCGGGTGTCCAATGTTCTAAGCGTCATTGGTGGGACGTTAATTGTAACCCGAGCCTTGAAACCTGCTTTGGCAGAACCGATGCTCCGTACAAACATGGTACATGATGACGACGACAGCACAATTTTCAGGACATTTTCCAACCTTCAAAACTGAGACTTGAAAATTATATTACAACGTTTTGGGGAAAGTACAATTGATTGAGCAGTTTACAATTTCGAGGAATTGGGACAACAGGATTGGGACAAAATGTGTCCAAACGCTGATGATCTTAATTCATCCTTGTTTGACTGTCTGTAGTGTGAAGAACGAATTTTGAACGCATCACCAACCACCAACCATTCGCAACACATACCAATGGCAATTCTCCGAGATCGCAAAATACATCCCTATTTTCTGGATTGCTCAATCCCACTGTTTGAAATTCCACTCAAACCTTCGTTCACTCACACCCGGCAGCTTGCTGAAGACCGATTGGTTAACTGTGCTTTTTCTGTTTTTTGAAAAGTTTGCAGTTAACTTTTTCATGTGTTGATGGACAGTTATTTGTTCACTCAATAAACATCCTTCATCGTTGGAACAAATGAAAGTTGATATTTCGCGTGGGTCTTTGGTGGACCTCCATTGGTGGCACACAAAACTCCCTCCTCTGGGTGCGGCGAGGCAGTCCGATGTCCCAGCCATACTGTGGCTTCACGAGTATGAATCTTTCTCCATTAAATAAGCTATCGGACCTGTTAGAGCAACGGGGGGAAAGAATCGAGAGACCGTAGAATTTCGTACATCAGCTCATTCCACCAGAAACCATTGCCATTGCAATCACATCAAACTGAGCATCTGCTCCGTTAGGTGTTCATTCCACACATAGTTGCATGCGCATTATTATCCGTGGAAAATGCAAACAAAAGGATAGCACATAAACCACACAAGCACATATAACTGTGGAGGCACGGACAGACAGCATATAAACTTTTACAACCACCGATGAATAAAATTGTTCAACATTAAAACAATGAAAACGGTTTAATGACATCGGGACTGAGTTGAACAGAGAGAAAAAAAATCCACCTCAAAGTGTTACATCTCATTGACTGTACACACACACACACACACACACACACAACACACACACACACACACACACACACACACACACTACACACTACACACACACACACACACACACACACACACACACACACACACACACACACACACACACCACACACACACACACTTCTTCGGCTGGAAGAGCATGGGAGGAGTCGACTTATTTATATATAATCCTAGCCATCTGATTTTAATTGATTAGGTGGAAGATGATTGGTTATTCCCTCCATTCGCAAGGTTGAGAGATATGGGTGGGTCCTTCCTATCATTTATAGATTGACTTAGTTTTGGGACGTTTGGCACGTTGGTACAAATGCTTGGGAGCCTCATTGGCATGCATTCTCTTTCTGCGCTGTCCACTGATGATTCACCAATAAGTGATGAAACCCGGTCGGGAGCTGGATGGGGTGTGTAGCATTTGGATTCTCAGTATGTACTCCTTTGTGAACATCTTTACAGATCGTGAGGACTCTTGAAGGGTTTGGAAACAACAAAGGGCTTTACAATTGGCAGCCTTCTTGGTGTTTTATCCAGCTTTTTCGCTAGAAAGACTATGGGAGGAGTCTATTTTTTATGTATCCACCACGGGTTAATTGATTAGGTGAGAGGTGATTAGTTATTTCTTCCATGCACAGTGAGAGATGTGGGTGGGTACTTTCTTATTCATATTCTTAAACATATGAAGCCCAGGCTTCTAACACTGATTGAACTGACTGATATTAAAGATCAGACGCTCGCGGGTGACGAAGAAAGCTGAAAATTATTTTGTGCTGAATTGGACTCGAAGCCTGTAACAAAGAAGAAAAAAAATCATCAGAATGCGTCGAACAGCATTTATATATGAATAATATATAAATGAAAAAAAAAAGACCCGAGACAACGGTGAAGCAACGGTGTATATACTATGTAATATACACCACCGATCCAAAAGTATTTAGAACACCCCCATTTTCCCAGTTTTTACTGAAATTTAAGCAGTTCAAGTCCAGTTGAATAACCTGAATAACCAGAGGTTAAAAAAAAAAGAGTTTAGGTCACCAAAACTGAAAAATAATGTAAATTTCCAGAGTTTGTAAAAAATTTCAAGAGCTTTTGACGTTTGCACGGGGTACATGCTTGGGAGCCTCATTGACATTTCTTTCTTTCTGCGCTGTCAACTGATGATTCACAATAAGTGATGAAACGGTCGGGCAGCTGATGGGGTGTGTAGCATTGGGATTCTCATGTTCCCTTTTCAGGAACAAGTAATGGGTTAGCAACTGCAGCTTGTTCTGCAGCAATGGAAGTAAATTAAGCCTTTAAAGTTGATGGCATACAATTCCTCAGGTGTCCAAACTTTTGTTGATTAGTTACCAAACCCTCTGTCTGTATAAAACCAGTGTTGGAACAGACTGTGTTGCTACACCCTCTTGAAAGCATTATTTGGACATATATTGCACTGCAGGAAGTAGTATATTGCTATCATAATGGCGAGAAAAAGACAATTAACAAAGGAACAGACAGACCATTATAACCCTTAAAGGTGGAGTCTTTCCTTTTGAGAAATTGTAAGGAAGTCAAGGTGTCAGTGAGTACAGTTTCCTGCACATCAAAAAAGGCATTTGGAAACTGGAGGAAACTCTGACAGGAAGAGGTCTGGCAGACCCAAGCCACAACACAATCAGAAGACAAGTTTCTGAGAGTCAACAGCTTGCGTGGTAGGCGCTCACCGGACAGCAGCTTCAAGCACAGCTTAAACTGGTCGAAGTAAGAAAGTTTCAGTTTCACTGTGAAGAGAAGACTTCGAGCTGCAGGTTTGACAGTTGAGTGGCAGTAAGAAAGCCATTGCTAAGATGGCAAAATAAGAAAAAGAGGTTTGCCTGGGCCATGAAGCACGCCAGTGGATGATTGAAAACTGGAAGAAGGTCTTATGGACCGATGAATCAAAATTTGAAATCTTCAGTTCATCACGCAGGGTGTTTGTACACCGTTGAGTAGGCGAAACGATGGTTCCTCAGTGTGTGACACCAACTGTCAAACATGGAGAGGAAGCGTGATGATCTGGGCTCTTTTGGCTGGTTCCAGAGTCGGCGACTTGCACAGAGTGACTGGCACCTTGAACCAAAGGGCTACCACAGCATTTTGGCAGCACCAGGCAATACCCTCTGGTCTACACCTAGTTGGTCAGGGGTCATCCTACAGCAAGATAACGACCCAAAACATACCTCCAGGCATGTCAGAACTACCTTAGAAGAAAAGAACAAGAACGGTAGGCTTCAATTCATGGAATGGCCAGCACAGTCTCCAGACTTAAAACCATCGAGCTGGTTTGGGATGAACTGGACAGAAGGGTGAAAGCAAAGCAACCTGCAAGTTCAACACATTTGTGGGAACTTCTGCAACAGTGTTGGGAAGAACTTTCCGAACAATATTTGATTTCCATTGTGGAAAGAATGCCACGAGTAGTTCGGCTGTTATATCTGTAAAAGGTGGGTACTTTGATGAGTCAAAAATTTTGATTAAATTTTGTTCAACAAAACGATTCCATTATTTCTTTTTTATCTGCAATTGTTTATTTGTTTCTGTGCTTTAATTTCACAGTAAATTTAAACGTTAAACTGCTTAAATTCAGTAAAACTGGAAAAATGGGGGTGTTCTAAAACTTTTGACTGATAGTGTATACATACATACATATATAGTTGCGGTCTGCAAAAATCGCATGCCTCTAAGGCAATGGCAACCAACATACGTGATCCCAGGCAGTTATTTTGCTATTCTTCGTGCAGTCAGACCTTCCCCTCACCCTCATGTCAGTGCGTTCACGGGACGAAGAAGTGCGTTGCCGTGGTCTTCTAGTTAGGTTCTATTAACTATAATCCCCATCTTCTATTCTGATTTCTATTCCAACCTTTCTTTTTAGCCATGGTACAAATCAAGCAAGCAAGCAAACACAACCGCACAGCCTCCCGTGGGAGAACACATAAGAACAAACCACGATACAGCACGCGCATGGCGTGTCATTTCATTCAAATCTGCGTGCCAATTTCCAACAGCATCTCAACTTGCTCACCCCTCACTCACCAAAAACTCACCTCTTTGACCACCGACACCTCCGCACACGGAAAAATGTTCCCCGCACCTCTCGTACCTCTGTAACGATACAATTTGCCACTAAACAGAGCATGCTACACGGCTCAAGTTGTGCTCGGACCGCGTGATGCGGGGACGAGCAACGGATGTTACTGGTGCCCGCCGCATCTCGCCGGAAATGTCCGGGTGAGTACGCGGATTGATGCGACCCTCGTCCAGTTGCCAGAACACGGCAAGAGGGGCGGCGAGGAGGGGTTTGCGGGAAGAGCAATCCGGGAGTTTGGTATGGATCCAGGAAGGCTGTGTTCACGCCGGATGTGTGAATGAGACCGCTTCCGGCCCAGTAAAGCCTGGTAGGGCGTGTCTAGGGCGCTGTGGCCCAATAGAGAAGGGGATTTGGTCCAGCGCGTCGTTTCGGGTCGTCACCCCACCCTTCGCCCGGGGCTTATAAAAGGCGGATCACGGAGCCGCTCGCCTCTTCTTCGCGCTCTCTGCTTCACCTTCGTCTTCACTGCTCCTCGTTGCCCTCTGCCTTTCACTGGCTCTTCATTGCCTCTGCCCATCACTGTCTCTTCACTTGCGTTGGTGTGTGACTGAGACGTGCTTATCTGGAGGACCAGTGTGGAGCACACGTTGCCATGAGCCCCAGAAAAGTGACTAAGCCAGAGATAACACCCCAACTCTTGAGGTGGGAACGCTCAAGTGGAGCGTCCCACGGAGGTACATGCTACACTAGCAGACCGATGCACGACTAGGTTAGGGATCTTTTGCCTCCACACATCTTCTCCTCTCTCTCTCTTTCCACCCCTCTATCTCATCCTTTTGGACGCGACAAAAGAGCACCCATTACTGACTTGCAATCACAGTTTCCTCTGGCAGCGACACCGCACCCGCCCCCCCATATTGCACTACACCATATCTCCCACTCCCACACACGTTAGACACCAGTATTTCTCCCTCCTACATCCCCCAAAGCGTACTGGATAGGGTTGGTTGGCCGACCGCGCCAGGCATTGCGAAGCCGTTTACCCTCGTCTGCTCTCTCTTTCTGGCGATCTAATCTTCCTCGGGGTTGGTGTGTGTGTGTGTGTGTGTGTGTGTGTGTGTGTGTGTGTGTATGTGTGATTGCTTGCCTTTTGCCGCACCCTAACAAATTCCTTGCTATCCTGCTGTACATATGAATAAACCCAATTTACTTTGGGACGCCAACCACCGAATTTGGCACACAGACCAAGTCCGACCTGGTGGTTGGCCTATGTATTTTCATCCACAACCTCAGCCTTTAAAGACCCTGAAGAACCACAAGACCTTTTTTAACATGCTTGAGAAAGACTTTTTATATGCTTGAGAGAAAAGATCCCTTAAGACCCCAAAGATCCAAAGACCAATAAGACCCTTAAAACCATTGAATTCCCAAAACACAATGAAGACACTTAAAAATCCATAGACCCTTTGGACCCCAAAGATGGTTAAGATCCCGAAGAGTCTTGAAGACTCCCAAGACCCTTAAGTCTTTTGAAGACCCTTAAGACCCCTAAGTCCCTGAAGAGCCAGAAGACTTTGAAGAGCCTTAAGACTCCAAAAACCCTTACAACTTGAAGACCCTAAAGAACCATAACACCCCAAAGACCCTTTAAGACCTCAAAGACCCTTAACACCCCAATGACCTGTAAGAACCTTAAGACCTTAAAGACCTTAAGAGCTCAAAGACACTTAAGACTTCATGACCCTGAAGACCCCTTTACCCACTGGGATTTTGGCTCTCCTGCCTCCTACACAGTCCCCCCCCTCCCACCCTCCTCCCCTCCCTCATCGCCATCGGTTCTCCTGCCCCGATCCACCTGTGCCATTCTCAGTTCTGCGGGCTCTCCTGCTTCTCCCACTTCTCAGTACCCCTGGCCCCCACACCCGGGCAACACCGGGTAACCCTGCATATATATATATATATATATATATATATATATATATATATATATATATCAAAATAAATATATATATGTATATATACACGTGTGTAATATATATATATATATATATATATATACATACATACATACATATACTGATGTAGTAAAGACGGAGGGGGGGGACTGTGTAGGAGGCAGGAGAGCCAAAATCCCAGTGGGTAAAGGGGTCTTCAGGGTCATGAAGTCTTAAGTGTCTTTGAGCTCTTAAGGGTCTTTAAGGTCTTAAGGTTCTTACAGGTCATTGGGGTGTTAAGGGTCTTTGAGGTCTTAAAGGGTCTTTGGGGTGTTATGGTTCTTTAGGGTCTTCAAAGTGGTAAGGGTTTTTGGAGTCTTAAGGCTCTTCAAAGTCTTCTGGCTCTTCAGGGACTTAGGGGTCTTAAGGGTCTTCAAAAGACTTAAGGGTCTTGGGAGTCTTCAAGACTCTTCGGGATCTTAACCATCTTTGGGGTCCAAAGGGTCTATGGGATTTTTAAGTTTCTTCATTGTGTTTGGGGAATTCAATGGTTTTAAGGGTCTTATTGGTCTTTGGATCTTTGGGGTCTTAAGGGATCTTTTCTCTCAAGCATATAAAAAGTCTTTTCTCAAGCATGTTAAAAAAGGTCTTGTGGTTCTTCAGGGTCTTTAAAGGCTGAGGTTGTGGATGAAAATACATTTAGGCCAACCACCAGGTCGGACTTGGTCTGTGTGCCAAATTCGGTGGTTGGCGTCCCAAAGTAAATTGGGTTTAATTCATATGTACAGCAGGATAGCAAGGAATTTGTAGGGTGCGGCAAAAGGCAAGCAATCACACATACACACCACACACACACACACACACACACACACACACACACCACCCCGAGGAAGATTAGATCGCAGAAAGAGAGAGCAGACGAGGGTAAACGGCTTCGCAATGCCTGGCGCGGTCGGCCAACCAACCCTATCCAGTACGCTTTGGGGGATGTAGGAGGGAGAAATACTGGTGTCTAACGTGTTGGGAGTGGGAGATATGGTGTAGTGCAATATGGGGGGGGGTGCGGTGTCGTGCCAGAGGAAACTGTGATTGCAAGTCAGTAATGGGTGCTCTTTGGTGCGTCCCAAAAGGATGAGATAGAGGGGTGGAAAGAGAGAGAAGAGAGAAGATGTGTGAGGCAAAAGATCCCTAACCTAGTCGTGCATCGGTCTGCTAGTGTAGCATGTACCTCCGTGGGACGCTCCACTTGAGCGTTCCCACCTCAAGAGTTGGGGTGTTATCTCTGGCTTAGTCACTTTTCTGGGGCTCATGGCAACGTGTGCTCCACACTGGTCCTCCAGAATAAGCACGTCTCAGTCACACACCAACCGCAAGTGAAGAGACAGTGATGGGCAGAGGCAATGAAGAGCCAGTGAAAGGCAGAGGCAACGAGGAGCAGTGAAGACGAAGGTGAAGCAGAGAGGCGAAGAAGAGGGCGAGCGGCTCCGTGATCCGCCTTTTATAAGCCCCGGGCGAAGGGTGGGGTGACGACCCGAAACGACGCGCTGTGACCAAAATCCCGCTTCTCTATTGGGCCACAGCAGCCCTAGACACGCCCTACCAGGCTACTGGGGCCGGAAGCGGTCTCATTCACACATCCGGCGTGACACAGCCTTCCTGGATCCATACCAAACTCCCGGATTGCTCTTCCCGCAACCCCTCCTCGCCGCCCCTCTTGCCGTGTTCTGGCAACTGGACGAGGGTCGCATCAATCCCGCGTACTCACCCGGAACATTTCCGGCGAGATGCGGCGGGCACCAGTAACATCCGTTGCTCGTCCCCGCATCACGCGGTCCGAGCACAACTTGAGCCGTGTAGCATGCCTCTGTTTAGTGGCAAATTGTATCGTTACAGAGGTACGAGGAGGTGCGGGAACATTTTTCCGTGTGCGGGAGGTGTCGGTGGTCAAAGAGGTGAGTTTTTGGTGAGTGAGGGGTGAGCAAGGTGAGATG
>CM068966.1:23966965-23981544 GCA_035128595.1 Eptatretus atami | reverse complement strand
TGTGGCTTTGGGTCTGCCAGACCTCTTCCTGTCAGAGTTTCCTCCAGTTTCCAAATGCCTTTTGATGGTGCAGGAAACTGTACTCACTGACACCTTGACTTTCCTTACAATTTCTCAAAAGGAAAGACCTCCACCTTTAAGGGTTATAATGGTCTGTCTGTCTTCCTTTGTTAATTGTCTTTTTCTTAATTCACAAAACTCTCTTTTTTAAATAACACACGTATGAACGATTCTTATTTGTTGTATTAGAGAGTTTCAACTTTCATGATGAACATCCGTTTATTAACCTTCAGTTTGAGGAATTTGTTAAATGCTGCATGCTGCTATTGTTGACACAATTTTATGCAATATCTTTGCGATACATAACTCCAATGCAGTCGACAACATTCTGCCAACATCAAGTCGTTAATATGCTTGATCACATGATAGAACTGTGATCTGACTGACCCCTTAAACCAGCACTTCACAGTGCCCCTTAACATCATTCAGATAGAAACTGTTTCCAATGAAAGGTGTTCCTAAGTGTTGAGGGGAAGAAATAAAAAGACTACAGAGCCAATCAGGGCTTATCCTCTGTGGCAGTATCCATTGAGCATCTCTATACTCGCAGAAAGTAATAGCGCACTCAGCTCTCATCTCCAGTCATCTCATCTCTGTCACTTATCCAACTCTCAATCCTCCAGCACTAACAATGGTTGTGCTCTGCCCTCTGCCATGCTTGACTGATTGCAGCACTGAAACATCAAGTGTCAGATCACGAAACTTCTGCTTTCAAGTTGCGGAAGAGCTAAGTGCCATAATTGCTTTTTCATATGAATATCTTCTTTACCTGCTTTGGACGAAAAAAATTAGTATGAGGCATTTTACATTCAACATCCCTCACATATTATATTTTATATAAATGCATTATTCCTAGCAAAATCCGACTAATCGCTTTGCTGCTGGGGAATACAAAGAGGGGGGGGGAGAAAAGACGGAAGAGTGAGAGTAGGAGGGAGAGATAGAGGAGGGAAGAGAGAGGAGGGAGAAGGGGAAGAAAGAGGGTTAGAAGGGGGAGGAAGAGGGGCAAGGAAGGGGTGGAGGAGGGAGGAGAGAGCAAGGATAGAGAGGAGGGAAAGAGCCGAGAAGGGTGGGAGGAGGCGCATGAGGAGAGAAGGCAACAGAAGGAGGAAGGGGAAGGCATTCTGAGGAATCGGAAGGGAAGCAGTCTGAGGGAAAGGAAGGTAGGCAGCATTAGGGTAGGGAAGCAGCATGAGAGGGGAAGGGAAGGTATGTAGAAAGGGAAGGAAGCAGCGTTGAAGAAGGGAAAGGGGAGACAAACATGAAGGGGAGGCGAGCCACATAAGAGAGGCGAGAAGGCAGCAAAAAGTGTGAGGGAAGGAAGGCATGATACTACGACGGCTATTAATGGGGCAAAATGCTTCACTAACAATTGAAATAGCGAAACAAACTTGTGCTTTTGCAGACTTCTGCACGGTTTCTTTGAATATGGCATCTCAACCGATAACAATCAGGTACTCTACTCTTTTCTCTTTCTCTCCCTCCTCCCTCTCCCTCCTCCCTCTCCTCTCCCTCTCCCTCCTCCCTCTCCCTCTGGTTTTAGTAATATTGGACATTACAGGGATGAGTAATGTCGAATGAACAAATGAACATGCAACTTATCGGCACTATTTCTTTAACACTTCCCGAAAAGTTCCAAACTGCACTTTTACCTTTGAAACACATGATTGTCAAAAAACTTTATCAGTTGATATTACTTACCCATCCATCAGCAAGCGCATCAGCACCACTGTCCCAAAAATTCTAAATGCCTTGCCATATTCTCTTAAAAGGAACACTCACTCCCCAAAGGTTCTATTTAGTTTGCAAAGGTCGCTTTTTATTTGCTAATATTGCAAACGAGCCGAGGAGCATGTCTTTCACAATAATACATTACCATAGTCACTTGTAAACCGGAACATTGCCCAATGAGGCGATGAAAATTTTTTTTACCCTGAAAAAATGCTTCTTTACTATTTAAGTAGGAATTACTCAAATTGATGTTAATTCCAGATTCACTACTCAATTCCTTCAATTCCATGATGAATCAAGACCTGAATCAATTCTCCATGAAATTAAGCACTCAAGCACCACACCTCCAACAAAACAGGTTGATAAGGAATGCTGGCTATCATACTAAGTACTATCCAGAGAGTCCGGAAAGTCTAAAGTAGTCTCAACAATGTGCAAATTGGACAAAGGGAACACTTTTAGCCAGTCATGAACTGCCTAAGTTTCAAATTACCGCAGTCAAAAAATTTTTGAATTTAAAGGTTTCAGGTATTAGATATTCGACGGCATCTGAGCTCATCGCAATTTTAGCTATAATGGCATATATAACCACCAGAGTCAATATGGTATGGAGGGGAGAGGGTTAGGAGAGGTGGGAAGGGTTGAGGGGAGATAAGCAGAGATGTGTGGGTACGGAACAGGGAAGCAGAATCGGTTAGACTAAATGGTATTAGAGCAATTAATTACGATTCATACTGTCTCAATCAAAATACTCGCCCATAGGATAAATAACAATGAAGATGGAAACAAAAATAATGATCTAAAATACATTTCCTTCTGCGTACATTAATAACACCTGCGCCGACACGTCCAGAGCCAAACACTTATTTGATTCTCCGACACTCTTTGGAGACAAACACCATCGAACTCGGTCTGAGAGACAAACACCGCCGGACACTCCTGAAGAAAACCACCAACTTCGAACGTCCGCGAGATAACCACCACCAGAGCATCCGGAACAACCATCGCACGATGCATCCAGAGGACAAAACACCACCCACACACTGGTCCAGAAGATAAAACACCGCCCAGGACACATCTGGGAGAAACAAACACCGTACAGACATATACGGAGAACAAACACTGCACCTGACACCTCCAGAAAGATAACCACCATTCACATCCAAGTATGTATCAAATAACTGTGTGAATACAACTCTTTTCTGCGGACTTTTTTTTTTTTTTTTACTTTATACGAGCCTTGGACATTGTATATTTAAAAAAAAAAAATAAAAAACCACCATACAGCTCAAATGCGATATGCCTCTAGAATTGCTTAACCTAAAACTGAATTTCAAAATTTTAAACTGCGGAATTGCAACTTTTAGCAGCAGTCCAACTGCCTAAAAGAAAAATTTCATTGCCAAATCGACGATGATTCGATACTCTGGACGTCTCTGGTCAGTGTTTAATATGACTGCACTGCTTGGCAACCGCGATTAGTCGAAAATGCGTCAAAATTTAAACACCACTGGAGACACCTGAATGTCAACCACTGATTCACACATATATACATGCATACACATGCATATTGTCATCGGCCTATTTATATTTATATCTATCGTAATATAAATATATACCTACATATATAAATATATGATGTATTATAATTAATAGTATATATATGTTAAACTTTCAGTCTTTAGAATAGACCAAGTGTTGTCACCCGGAACCATCTGAATGAGCGCGACATAGTTCAGTAGAAGTATGTGCGCTGTTTACGAGTTTAATGTCATGTGCCTTTTATTGAGTCGAGCAAGCGACATTCTGTTTTTCTAAGTCGACTATCGGCACTCAGCCCACCCTTTGGTGGTGGCAATTGATGGTGATATTTCCACAAAGTGATCTTTCTTCTGAGTACAGTATACTTGATAAAAATGGAAATAAAATGCCTAAACTATATTTGGACTTGGTGGACCATACTGTAATGTTATGTGCAATAACAAAAAATGAATTTTCCACCAAAGTGAAATGTTTCTGTACACACTTGTACGCCTGAAAAATTATTTTCCTAGGCATACTGAATCGATATTTTGCCTTGCTGGGACACTACTGTTAAGTTTTTTGATATGTGTAACTGTTGAGCAGTGTCAATTTTGTTAAATTTTTTTCATCACAATCTATTTCATCATTCAATTTTACCAGGAAAACTAACCTACAATAACGGTCAATATACTAGGATTTTTATGCTACAATCCAATCACCCACAAACCGAAGTGTTGCACGCCTTGCCAGCGGCCATGAACTCATGTAGTCATCTTCCAAAGCTGCATCAATTAAAGAAATAGATTATCACTGTTGGAGGATCCTTGCCTTTTCAAAATTGGTTTGTTGGCAAAGGTACTCCCCCACTCCAAAAAGAACCAAAATGGACCAGCGACGGACAAAGCAGCCAACCGAAAGGATTGCAGGATAGTACGCAGAGCATGATTTGTAGCCTACAAGCCTCTATACGCAACATCCAGAATTTGTCCAGTTTCCAAAAACTAAAGACAAAATACAAAGCGGTGATAAAATACAGGATAGGGTTTACCATTCATCGCGATAGCACAGAACCTGTGAACCCAATTGCATATGTTCTGTGTGAAACTGAAGGAATTTGAAGCAAGATGTGGAGTGAACATATATAGAGCATTAGGCTTGGAAAGTACACAATTAGCCATAGCGGTGTCATGCCTGCAAATCTGACCACAAATTTATCGTTTGGATGGAACCTGTGTCCTAGACGACAAGATTAACTGGAAGCATGGCACGTGAGCTGTGGAGGACTGGTCTAACTTGGAGACTTGGATTTCCACACATACACACCTCTGATACAAATGGCAAAAAGGATTTCAGGAACAGCAAATGAACAGGGTGAGAAAAAAAAAACAGCGCAGTCCCCCAACACCACACCCACACCATGCACAACACCTTATTCGAAACCACAACCACGCGACATCCACAATCATCAACGATTCCAACCAGATGCAACCCAGTCATGTTGTGCCCCGGAAACACAAAAACAACAACACACACACACTCACTTCACCCTAACACACTACAACACCAAGCGATGATCACAAAAGTAATAAAAAGACAGAGCAGACCATCGATGATGCCGATTTTCAGATTTAATGCTTAAGGTTTTGCAAAATATAAAAATGGCCCTCAATTACCTCACGCACTGCCGCACGTACAAATGATGAACCACTTCACCCTTGGAATTTAGACGGACCATGTGCTGGAGGTGTTTTGGGTATTATTTTGGCCTGAGAAACGTCACTGGAAGTGGAGTGAAATGTCATCCTGAGACCGTTTCTGTCTTGCTTCGTTACCGCCGTCACCCAAGGACTGTAGGAGATGGAGTTTATGCTTTCACTACCAGGAGATGGCATTGTATACCTTTGTTGGGAATTTGAATCCCAGGCTAAACAGCTCCAGCAATCTGCACATTTTTGGTGGAGCTATGCAGCCAGTCCATTTACATGCACAGAAATTACTTTCAAAAGACCAATAGTGCGGGACAGATATGTGCATAAAAGGTGAAAATCGTTTTATTCTGACTGGTGCGGAAATTAGCTTTAATTTATTGTTAAAATATGTCTTGATGTACATATCCTGAATATAAGTTTGGAACGATGACCATAATGAGTTTAAGGAATTCAGTGCAATTGTGAATAGATTTTTTGTTCTTCCTGCATTGCTACTATAATAAGACTTTATAGCTGCTGAGCTCTCCATTTGGGTTCTCATTACGAGATTTTTTCCTGGGCAGGGCTTCCCCCCTCCCGCCATCACAGGCGTGTTTCCTGCGGGCTGCGCAGCTTGTACCCTGTTTACAAAATATTCTCACTCATTCAAGCAGTTGCTGTTGACAGCTATGTATTTGGGAAAATTAAAACACCCCCTTTTCTGATAATTAAACGGTGGTACCATTCAGAAAAGGCTATCTGGGTCAGCCAACTTCACCTCGTGGGCGTACTGAGCGGCCATATTGATTCGGCCTACGGAAAAATTCTGCCTTCGCGAAAAGATCTGACTCTCACGGACGACACTAATTTACCTCCACCACCGAAACGTTAAAGCAAGTAATGTTTCACCTCTGTCTGTCTGTTTGTTGTTGTTCTGTTCTCGTGGCAAGGACTATCTCAAATGTACTGGATGATTCAGATGAAATGTTGGTGACGGTGGGTGAACATGTGACAAGGAGACTAACTGATCGATTTTGTGAGATACAAATCCGGAATCCTGATCTGAGAATTCTTTTAATGATTCGACATCATTGAGAGATAGAGACTAAAACTGATATATATCACAATATCTCAAAATGTGTGGACGATCACATTTAAAACTTGGGGACAGTTGATGTGTTATGTCTGATGACAAGTACGAATTCATTCGATTTTGGTGAAGATCAAAAATCTGGATCCGGAATTACATAAGTATTTAATTTTTTAAGTGATTCTTCACCATTAAAGAGAGGAGAGAGAAGATTACGGGACCATACTCTCCCAGAGCGTGTGGTGCTGCTCCTTAAGCATCTCCTTGGCTGTTGGTCACAATCCTAGGTCTCTGGCAGGTCGCCACCTCCAACACAGATTCCAGCATTAGCTGAACTCATTTTTACCGACCTCGGAAGATGACAGGTTCGATCGTTAACCCAACCTGGTTTTAATTCAACAGCTGAGTGGCGATTTGAACTCAGGGACCCTGGATCCCAAACCGCCATCCCTAACCAATTAAGCCAACACCAGGCATACCATTGAGAGATAGAGGCCAAAAAAAACGATATGTAGCGTAAATATTTCAAAAAATTTACTGAGCTCGATATACTTCCACCGGATCAGGCAACTTGTTCGTGGCAGACCTATGCGCTTTCTACCGGAGTCCCTTCTAGTTAAAGTATATAATCAAATATAGATTTGGATTTTGAGGCTCGGAATCTGGTGGACTAAATAAGGTCAAATCTGTGAGTGAAATCTCAAAATGGAAGAAATTACAATTCTTATAACTAAGCATATAGTGATTTATTTAAGGGCTATGCTTCCATCTTCTCCATATTTGCACAACAACGATTACAGTTGCCAAAAGCAATATAAAACTTAACTTTGTACTGTTCCCAACATTATGACTTGAGTGGAAGAAAAGAAAAAGATATTACAAAGTATTCTCCGAAGTTGTAACTTCAATGAGATTAACTTCACTGAGGCAACAAAAATAATTTTAAAGCAGGTTTGAAGTATCCCGTGCGTGAAAAAGGGGTACCTGTGGAAACCGCACCTTGGTTCTCCATGCGGGAAATCCCCAGAGGTTGGAAGTAAATAAGTTTACAGACATTAGATGAGTAAAAAGAAAGTACAAGTTCAAGAGAGAGAATTGAAATGTTTCATTACAAAGTGAGGGATGGTATGAAGGTGGAGAGAGTGGGAAGTGGAAGGGAAGGGCTTTTATTGGAGAGTGAGAGGGTGAGCGAAGGAGGAGGGGATGAAGGTGAAGGGGAAGGGTCAGGTGGTGGAGGTGGAAAGGGCAAGGGTGGGGGTGGGAGCAGGAGGGGATGGTGGATGTGGAGGAGAGGAAATGAAGTGCAGAGGGAGGAGACGAGGGAGGTCTAAGGTGAAAGGGAAAGGGTGGAGGTGGAGGAGAAGAGGTGAATGGGGCGGGGTGGGAGAGGATAATGGCCTGAAAGGAGATAACTGGTCACAACTGTGGGTGGGAGAGGGAGGAAAGGGGGAGGAGGGAGGAGGATTGAGAGTGGTGGGTTGTGAAAAAGAGGGAGAAAGTAGGTGAGGAGCGATGAGTGGAAAGTGGTTGGGAAGTCAGATGGAGGCGGTGGGAAGTAGGGATCTGCATCTCAGCAATGCTGAGTACCTTTCCTGTCGTGTGTATATATATATATATAATAATATATATATATATATATATAATTATAATATTATACTTTAATATTATATAGTAATACATATACATGTATACACACAAATAAAAAGGGGTGGTAAATGTTGTGTAGCATAGTGTGTGTGTGGTGCATAAATGTGTTGCGTTCGTGGGTGTGTGTGTCATGGTGCACTGATGTCAGGTGTGTCTGTGTCTCTCCATAAACTCCAAAACCATAAACCTTGCAGCCTGAAACTTTGCATGCATTCTAAAATAAACTCCAAGGAAGTGCAAAGAGTGATAAAATTGGTGTTTTGGCGTTTAATATAAAACACCCCTTTTGCAAGATAATTTAATGGTCTTATTAATTATATCCTTCATCAGCAATCTCTGGCCACCTTGATTCTGGGGTCTGAAGTGTTTCCTGGCGGGTTAAACTCACTGGGGCTGAAGCTGCCATGTTTTTTTGGCCTGCTCAGCCATGTTTTTCCTTGACTGGACAGGCCGTAACAATTTCTTTACAAAAGATTTTTCTTCTTCACTTTCCTCACTCATTATTATCGAATGCCTGTTCAGCATCACAACAAATGCTGGATATTGCAATGCTTATTAAAACCAGGAACGCCAGCGTTCGTTGACTTTATTAATTTGCGTGTATGAATAACCGAGGAGAGATCTCTAAAACCAGCTCGATGCAAAATGAAACTCCAGATTGAAAGCATCAGCAGTTCTGGGCACTCCGAAAAAAGTGTTGATTTGTCCAATCGACATTGCGATGGCGTTTCTCGGATTGCATATTGGATGACAGCAATTGTAATCCTTGCCAAGCCATGTGTTCTGTTGGAGTGTTGCTTGAGCACTTAAGCCTTACCAACATACAGTACAGTCGTGTCTTTATTGGGATGCAGACGTGACAAGTTATCAAAGGGTAGAGGTACGATATACAGCCACACCACAGACGTTACTTTATGGATAGATTTCGATCGCCACAGGACTCCCCAGGTGATACTGATGTGACATGCCATGCCTGTGACAGTTTGCAGTGGTTGGCAAAAAGTTTCATCGAATCTTATGGAGTTTATCAGGTTTTCCTTTTCCTCGCGCCCTCGCCTGTTTTCGAAAGCATTTTGGTTATTGATTGCTTACATAAGTGTTGTATGTTTCTCTTTGTGAGTTCAACGCAAATGTATTGATTAACGCCCGATTTCTGACCCGTTTGCGGTATTCACGAATTTTATAAATTACCGAGCCAATTTTTTTTTCCACCCTTCACACGTAGCTTTTATGAAGAATAATGTTGTGATTCATATCCCTGAAATGTCTTATTTAAATATAACGTTGTTTTCGGTGAAAGCGACTCAAGGTTTTGGGTTGTATACAGTATGTACTGCCAGTCGATACTAACTCCAATCTGACTCCAACCTGCCGATTCCAGAAAAATTGCCGATATCGGCCAAGCGTCCAGCGTGTGTGTGTTGTGTGTGTGTGTGTGTGTTGTTGTGTGTCCTACTTTAAGTAAGATGTGTAAAGTTCTAACGGGATAAGTCTTGCTCTCTGTGTCTGCTTTTGAAACATTGTTTTGTCGCACCCCACAAATTCCTTGCTATCCCTGCTGTACATACCATTAAACCCAATTTACTGTTGCCACCATACCGTTCCTCGCCATTGTAAATAAAATGCTTGTGTGAAATGTTCCCAGCTCATTTTTCTGTCTCCTTCATTGGTCCAGCATGGTTTGTATTCTCATTCAAGCCGGGACGTTATTCCCAACAATCTGTTTCTAGCCGGTTACATTCTGACAGTTACGCTCAGCTGCATCTGATTCAGTAAGGTGATCCGTTCGAGCAAGCGTACCCCCGGTAATTAAACCATGTGACCTTTAGGTAAACATATCAGATGGAGGACCCCAAGTCACGTGTGTCAAGTTATTGGCAGTTCAGGTCGATTTGCGACCCACCTCCCTCATGAAGTTATTCATGTGCGATGGCCTCGATTCTGGGAGACTGGTGGGAACCCGAGGTAGTTCATCCCTCCTGATCTTCTTCGCCCCTCAACCCGGTCCCCACAACAATATTATATATATAATATATATACATATATATAATACATATATATGTATATATATACTATATATATATTATATTATACACCACAGTTTTGCTGGTACCTGGTGTCGAGTGGAGAACCCGTCCAGAATTGTGCCCAATAGCCAAAGGAGACTCTTTGGCAGCCACCAACGCTTCTGCCACAGAGTATGGTCCAAGATGAGATACATATATAAATATATATATATATATGTATATATATATTTATTTTATATATATGTATATATATTATATATAATACATATATATTTAGATATTAAATACATATATCCCAAGCATGTACCACGTGCAAACGTCAAAGCGAGTCATTATATCAATAAAGAAAGACCCACCCACATCTCTCACCTGTGAATGTCGGGAATAGCCAATCAGCTCTCACCTAATCGACTACACCCAGGTGGCTAAATTATATAAATGAATGACCCCTTCCACACTCCTCGAGCCAAAGTTGCTGCCATAAAGCAACCAAGAAGACTTACACAACATCTACTTTAGTACGTTTCCACATGCAAAAAAGACCTTTGTGAAAAGAACCACAAACCCAGGTTTGTACATGATACATTCTTGGGAGCCTCATTGGTATGCATTGCTGTCTACGCTCTCGCTGATGATTCATGCCAATAAGAAATGAAACCACTCCGGGAGCTGAGGGGATGTATAGTAATTGGGATTCTCACGTGTGATTATGTGTGACGTCTTTATTAGTGTTGAGGAACTCTGCGAGGGCGTTTGAAACAGTGCAGCACTTACCTTGCTGTAAGTGTTCTGGGTTGCTTATGAAGCTATCCTCGGTTCTGTGGACTGTGCGGACAGGGTCAATCATTTATTTATCCTATGCCACTGGGTGTTCGTCAATTCGGTGAGAGCTTGCTTGGCTATTCCCTCCATTCACAGGTGAGAGAGGTGGGTGGTCTTTCTACACGAGTATATGTATGTATGTATGTATAATATATATATATATATATATAATATACACACGTGTATATATATACATATATATATTTATTGTATATATAATATATATATATATATATATATATATATTATATATATAATGCAGGGTTACCCGGTGTTGCCGGGTGTGTGGGGGCCAGGGTACTGAGAAGTGGAGAAGCAGGCAGAGCCCGCAAACTGAGAATGGCACAGGTGGATCGGAGAGGCAGGAGAACCGATGGCGATGAGGGAGGGAGCGAGGTGGGAGGGGGGGACTGTGTAGGAGGCAGTGAGAGCCAAAATCCCAGTGGTAAAGGGGTCTTCAGTGTCATGAAGTCTAAGTGTCTTTGAGCTTTAAGGTCTTTAAGCGTCTTAAGGTTCTTACAGGCATTGGGCTAAGGTCATCTTGAGGTCTAAAGGGTCTTTGGGGTGTGTGTACTGGTTCTTTAGGGTCTTCAAGTTGTAAGTTTTTGGAGTCTTAAGGCTCTTCAAATCTTCTGCGCTTTCAGGGACTTAGGGTTTAAGGGTCTTCAAAAGACTTAAGGGTCTTGGGAGTCTTCAAACTCTTCGCGATCTAACCATCTTTGGGTCCAAAGGGTCTATGGGAATTTTTAAGTGTCTTCATTGTGTTTGGGGAATTCAAGGTTTTAAGGTCTTACTTGTCTTTTGGATCTTTGGGGTCTTAAGGGATCTTTTCTCTCAAGCATATAAAAAGTCTTTCTCAAGCATGTTAAAAAAGGTCTGTGGTTCTTCAGGGTCTTTAAAGGCTGAGGTAGTGGATGAAAATACATTGATGCCATGACCACACACTGGTCGGTGTTGTCGGTCTATATCTTGGTGCTGTTGCGTCCCAAAGTAAATTGGTTTATTCATATGTTACGCAGGATAGCAAGGAATTGTAGTGCGCACAAGGCAAGCAATCACACTACACACACACACACACACACACACACACACACACACACACACAACCCCGAGGAAGATTAGATCGCCAGAAAGAGAGAGCAGACGAGGGTAAACGCTTCGCAATGCCTGGCCGGTCGCCAACCAACCCTATCCAGTTACGCTTTGGGATTGTAGGAGGAGAAATACTGGTGTCTAACGTGTGTGGAGTGGGAGATATGGTGTAGTGCGCAATATTGGGGGTGCGTGTGCTGCCAGAGGAAACTGTGATTGCAAGTCAAGTAATGGGTGCTCTTGTGTGCGTCCAAAGGATGAGATAGAGGGGTGGAAAGAGAGAGAAAAGAGAGATGTGTGAGCAAAAGATCCCTAACCTAGTCGTGCATCGCGTCTGCTAGTGTAGCATGTACCTCCGTGGACGCTCCACTTGAGCGTTCCCACCTCAAGAGTTGGGGTGTTATCTCTGGCTTTAGTCACTTTTCTGGGGCTCATGCAAGTGTGCTCCACACTGGTCCTCCAGAATAAGCACGTCTCAGTCACACACCAACCGCAAGTGAAAGACAGTTGATGGCAGAAAGGCAAATGAAGAGCCAGTAAAGCAGAGGAACGAGGAGCAGTGAAGACGAAGGTGAAGCAGAGAGCGAAGAAGAGGCGAGCGGCCCGTGATCCGCCTTTTTATAAGCCCCGGGCGAAGGGTGGGGTGACGACCCGAAACCACGCGCTGTGACCAAAATCCCGCTTCTCTATTGGCCACAGCAGCCCTAGACACGCCCTACCAGGCTACGGGCCGGAAGCCGGTCTCATTCACACATCCGGCGTGACACAGCCTTCCTGGATCATACCAAACTCCCGGATTGCTCTTCCCGCAACCCCTCCTCGCCGCCCTCTTGCCGTGTTCTGGCAACTGGTACTATGTCCATCAATCCCGCTACTCACCCGGACATTTCCGGCGAGATGCGGCTGGGTCATCGCATTAATCATCCGTTGCTCGTCCCCTCCATCACGCGCTTCTCGAGCACAACTTGAGCCGTGTACATGCCTCTGTTTAGTGGCAAATTGTATCTTATCTAAGGTTACGAGAGGTGCTGGGAACATTTTCCAGTGTCGGAGGTGTCGGTGTCTAAAAGAGGTTAGTTTTTGGTGAGTGAGGGTGAGCAAGTTGATCATGCTTTGGAATATATGGCTAGTCATTTTAATAAAAACCCTATGCGCGTGCTGATCGTTGTTGTCTTATGTGATTCTCTCACGGAGGCTTGCGGTGTGTTTGCTTGCTTGCTTATTTGTACCATGGCTAAAAGGAAAGGTATTAGAAATCAATAGAAGATGGATTATAGTTAATAGACCTAACTAGAGACCCACGCAACGCACTTCGTCCGCTTGAACCACGTAGACATGAGGGTGAGGGGAAGGTCTGACTGCACGGAGAAATACAAAATAACTGCCTGGGGAATCACGTATGTTGGTTGCCATTGCCTTAGAGGCATGCGATTTGCAGAACCGCAACTATATAATGTATGTATTACACTATCAGTCAAAAGTTTTAGAACACCCCCATTTTTCCAGTTTTACTGAAATTTAAGCAGTTTAACGTTTAAATTTACTGTGAAATTAAAGCACAGAACAAATAAACAATTGCAGATAAAAAAGAAATAATGGAATCGTTTTTGTTGAACAAAATTTAATCAAAATTTTTGACTCATCAAAGTAGCCACCTTTACAGAATATAACGCCGAACTAACTCGTGGCATTCTTTCCACAATGGAAATCAAATATTTCGGAAAGTTCTTCCCAACACTGTGCAGAAGGTCCCACAAATGTGTTGAACTTGCAGGTTGCTTTGCTTTCACCCTTCTGTCCAGTTCATCCCAAACCAGCTCGATGGGTTTAAGTCTGGAGACTGTGCTGGCCATTCCATGAATTGAAGCCTACCGTCTTGTTCTTTTCTTCTAAGGTAGTTCTGACATAGCCTGGAGGTATGTTTTGGGCGTTATCTTGCTGTAGTGAACCCCTGACCAACTAGGTGTAGACCAGAGGGTATTGCATGGTGCTGCAAAAATGCTGTGGTAGCCCTTTTGTTCAAGGTGCCAGGCACTCTGTTGCAAGTCGCCGACTCTGGAACCAGCCAAAAGAGCCCCAGATCATCACGCTTCCTCCTCCATGTTTGACAGTTGGTGTCACACACTGAGGAACCATCTTTTCGCCTACTCAACGGTGTACAAACACCCTGCGTGATGAACTGAAGATTTCAAATTTTGATTCATCGGTCCATAAGACCTTCTTCCAGTTTTCAATCATCCACTGGCGTGCTTCATGGCCAGGCAAACCTCTTTTTCTTATTTTGCCATCTTAGCAAAGGCTTTCTTACTGCCACTCAACTGTCAAACCTGCAGCTCGAAGTCTTCTCTTCACAGTTGAAACTGAAACTTTCTTACTTCGACCAGTGTTAAGCTGTGCTTGAAGCTGCTGTCCGGTGAGCCGCCTACCACGCAAGCTGTTGACTCTCAGAAACTGTCTTCTGATTGTGTTTGTGGCTTTGGGTCTGCCAGACCTCTTCCTGCAGAGTTTCCTCCAGTTTCCAAATGCCTTTTGATGGTGCAGGAAACTGTACTCACTGACACCTTGACTTTCTACAATTCTCAAAAGGAAAGACCTCCACCTTTAAGGTTATAATGGTCTGTCTGTCTTCCTTTGTTAATTGTTTTTTCTCGCCATTATGATAGCATATACTACTTCCTGCAGTGCAATATTGTCCAAATAATGCTTCAAGGGTGTAGCAACACAGTCTGTTCCAACACTGGTTTATACAGACAAGGGTTAACAATCAACAAAAGTTTGGACACCTGTAGGATTGTATGCATCAACTTTAAAGGCTTAATTTACTTCCATTGCTGCAGAACAGCTGCAGTTGCTAACCCATTACTTGTTCCTGAAAAAGAACATGAGAATCCAATGCTA
>CM068966.1:23946134-23966940 GCA_035128595.1 Eptatretus atami | reverse complement strand
CGCCATTATTATAGCCATATACTACTTCCTGCAGTGCAATATTGTCCAAATAATGCTTCAGAGGTGTAGCACACAGTCTGTTCCAACATCTTTTATCAGACAAGGGTTTGTAACTAATCAACAAAAGTTTGGACACCTGTAGAATTGTATGCATCAACTTTAAAGGCTTAATTTACTTCCATTGCTGCAGAACAGCTGCAGTTGCTAACCCATTACTTGTTCCTGAAAAGGGAACATGAGAATCCCAATGCTACACACCCCATCAGCTGCCCGACCGGTTTCATCACTTATGGTGAATCATCAGTACAGCGCAGAAAGAAAGAAATGTCAATGAGGCTCCCAGCAGTACCACGTGCAAACGTCAAAAGCTCTGAAATTTTTAACAACTCTGAAATTTACATTATTTTCATTTTTGGTGACCTAAACTCTTTTTTTTTAACCTCGGTTATTCAGGTTATTCACTGGACTTGAACTGCTAAATTTCAGTAAAAACTGGGAAAATGGGGGTGTTCTAAAACTTTTATCGGTGGTGTATATACATATATATACACCGTGCTTCACCGTTGTCTCGGGTCATTTTTTTTTTCATTTATATATTTTCATATATAAATGCTGTTCGACGATTCGTGATTTTTTTTCTTCTGTTTACAGGCTTCGATGTCCATCAGCACAAATAATTTCAGCTTTCTTCGTCACCCGGAGGGTCCTGATCTTTAATATCAGTCAGTCAATCAGTGGTTAGAAGCCTGGGCTTCATATGTTAGATATATGAATAAAGAAAGACCCACCCACATCTCTCACCTGTGCATGGAAGAAATAACTAATCACCTCTCACCTAATCAATAACCCAGGTGGCTGGATTACATAAATAAATAGACTCCTCCCATGCTCTTCTAGCCGAAAAAGCTGGATAAAACAACCAAGAAAGGCTGCCAATGTAAGCCCTTTGTTGTTCAAACCCTTCCAAGAGTTCCTCCACGACTGTAAAGATGTTCACAAAGAGTACATACATGAGAATCCCAATGCTACACAACCCCATCAGCTGCCCGACCGGTTTCATCACTTATTGGTGAATCATCAGTGACAGCGCAGAAAGAAATGCATGCCAATGAGGCTCCCAAGCATGTACCACGTGCAAACGTCAAAACTAGTCAATCATAAATGATAAGGAAAGGACCACCCATATCTCTCACCTGCGAATGGAGGAATAACCAATCATCTCTCACCTAATCAATTAAATCCAGATGGCTAGGATTATATATAAATAAGTCGACTCCTCCCATGCTCTTCCAGCCGAAGAAGTGTGTGTGTGTGTGTGTGTGTTGTGTGTGTGTGTGTTTGTGTGGTGTGTGTGTGGTGTGGTGTTGTGTGTGTGTGTGTGTGTGTGTGTGTGTGTGTGTGTGTGGTGGTGTGTGTGTGTGTGTGTGTGTGTGTACATGTCAATGAGATGTAACACTTTGAGTGGATTTTTTTCTCTTGTTCAATCTCAGTCCCGATGTCATTAACCGTTTCATTGTTTTAATGTTGAACAATTTTATTCATCGGTGGTTGTAAAAGTTTATAGCTGTCTGCTCCGTGGCCTCCACAGTTATATG
This sequence comes from Eptatretus atami, assembly GCA_035128595.1. Taxonomy (NCBI): domain Eukaryota; kingdom Metazoa; phylum Chordata; class Myxini; order Myxiniformes; family Myxinidae; genus Eptatretus; species Eptatretus atami. The sequence goes on along the minus strand of CM068966.1, from coordinate 23,965,345 downwards.
TGCTTGTGTGGTTCATGTGCTATCCTTTTGTTTGCATTTTCACGGATAATAATGCGCATGCACTATGTGGTGGAATGAACACCTACGGAGCAGATGCTCAGTGATGTGATGCAATGGCAATGTTTCTGGTGGAATGAGCTGATTGACGAAATTCTACGGTCCTCGATCTTTCCCCTCGTTGCTCTAACAGGTCCGATAGCTATTTTAATGAGAAAGATTCATACTCGTGAAGCACAGTATGGCTGGGACATCGGACTGCCTCGCCGCACCGAGAGGAGTGTGTTGCCACCAATGGAGGTCCACAAAGACCACGCAATATCAACTTTCATTTGTCCAACGATGAAGGATGTTTAATTGAGTGAACAAATAACTGTCCATCAACACATGAAAAAGTTAACTGCAACTTTTCAAAAAACAGAAAAAGCACTAGTTAACCAATCGGTCTTCAGCAAGCTGCCGGTGTGAGTGAACGAAAGGTTTGGAGTGGAATTTCAAACAGTGGGATTGAGCAATCCAGAAAATATGGGATGTATTTGGATCCTCGAGAATTGCCATTGGGTATGTGTTGCGAATGGTGGTGGTTGGTGAAGGTTCAAAAATTCGTTCTTCACACATACAGACAGTCAAACAAGGATGAATTAGATCATCAGCGTTTGGACACAATTTTGTCCCAAATCCTGTTGTCCCAATCCTCGAAATGTAAACTGCTCAATCAATTGATACTTTCCCCAAAACGTTTAATATAATTTTCAAGTCTCAGTTTTGAAGGTGGAAAATGTCCTGAAATTTTGCTGTCGTCGTCTCATCATGTACCATGTTTGTACGGAGCATCGGTTCTGCCAAAGCAGTTTCAAGGCTCGGGTTACAATTAACGTCCCACAACTGACGCTAGAACATGGGAACACCGCGGCTTAACGTTCATCCGAGGGATGGCACAGACATTGACGCCTCATTGCCATGCCTGCAAAACAACAAGATGGCAGTTTTATCACTGGGTTGAGATTCCAACCCAGGCTAGACAGCTCAGGGATTAGTATGCACACCTCTAGGATACATCAGCAAAATAAATAGAATAGCTTCATGGACAATAAGGAAGAAAAAGTAATTTTGCAACACAGTCATAAAACATACAGAGCAGAAACAAAAATCTATACAAAATAGAAAGTAACTTTGACTATTTGGCCCAGCATGGCTGTGCTGCATACTGACACCTTATGTCAGACACCCACAGACTCAACAAGAACTTAATATCAGAATATCAAATCACTTTTTACTCCTTGTTTTGTGATCTGAGACTTCTGGAGGATGTTTATATCCATTGCATGAAAGGCAAGGCCATGAGGAGACCTCCCTGTGTTTTTACCTTCATCACAGGGACATTTAGAGAATGTGCACACATATGGGGATTTGAACCTGGGACTCCAGTAGCTACCTTGAACAATAATTAATGGCAAAAGGCCAACTTTTATAATTAACTTATTTGTCCCATTTAATCTCTACACAGGCAGTTTCACCCAGGGTGCCAGCACACAATGACCTGTCTTTTCAAAAGATGAATGTTGTGATGTTCACGACCTAAATGCAAGCGGGACACCTGGCCCCATGGTGAAGACTCAAGATGCAGCACCCCCTCCTGAAACACTGCACCAGGACGGCAGTCGGCAAGGTTCAATTGCAATTGACTTCACAAAGGAACAAATGAGCACATTACAGCGTACAGCACTACTCACCCTACTACACTCACTCAGCCTGCAGGAGTACAGCACTCAATCAGCCAAGAGCACTCCCTCGGCATGTAATACTACATCAGCATGCAGTACTCTCCTCGTATACAGTACAACACTCAATTGCTGTCCATCAGCATGCAACACTTTCATGGCACACAGTACTCGTCGGAAAAATCACGAGAGTTTCCGCAGAGGATTCCCATACAAGTAGATAGGTACAAGATACAAGAGGGCCTCCATCTGGTCATCCCCCAGGCATAGCCTGTCCCATCGCCATCTCCTTGAGATGCTGATCAACCTGCTGTAACCATGAGGCGTGTGATCAGCCCATTGCCTCCTCCACTCACAAGGCTCCCTCGCTGAGAGAATCTGGTGAGCAAGATCAGCATCAGGAAAACAAGCCACATGTCCATACAGCCACGGTTGATGCTCACGGACCATGCAGGAAACAAATTTCCTTTGAGTTTCTCCAGCAACCACTCGTTGGACACAAACTCTGACCAGTGACAGCCAAGGATTCTCTGAAGGACCTGGAATCAGCCAAGAGCACTCCCTCATCAAAAGGAATTAAGTCTCCATCTCAGATCCCTGTCAGAGTCCAAGTCTCACATCCGTAGAGCAACACTGGAAGCACCAAGGACCTGAAGACTTGTACTTTCGTCCTACTGCACAAGTACCGACAGCACACCCCATGATACAGTGAATCCATGACTCCCAAGGACCGACCCTGACGTCTGTTAACCTCTGGCTCACAGCCAGCAGTCATGAATATCACTGACAAGGAAAGTGAATCTCTCCGTGACCTGAACATCCTCACCTCCAACAAGTTACAGACAGGATAGCAGCATTTAAGATGTCATTGAAATCCTGGATCTCAGTTTTGACCCAGGAAACCAATAATCTCAGCAGCTCCGACTCCTCATTCAGCACCTCGAGGGCCCCCAAAATGATATCCAAAGTCTCCACAACGATGACTGCATCATCTGCGAAATCAAGGTCAGAGATCTTGACATAGCAAAATGATGCACCGCAGCTTGACCTTTGTGACATCCTCCCCAGAATCCAACCAATGCAAAGCGCTGAAAAGTGTGGGGGCCAGTACACACCTCTGACGAATCCAGTAAAAACTGGAAATAAGTCAGAGATGGTATCACCACATCTCACAGCACTCTCAGTACCAGAGTAAAGTTCAGACATCAGATTGATCAGTTTTGGCACCCCACGAAGACCAGGAATCCTCCAGAGGCATCCCAATTCACTAAATCGAAGTATTGCAGAGGTCAGCATTAGGCTGCAAGCAACCACTGCCGAAACTCTCATCTGCATTCGGTGAGGACCCGAAGAGCAAGGATACGGTCAATCATTGATCTCTTTGGTGTAAAGCCTGAGTGCTCTGGGCACTGGTGCTCAAGCAGATGGAAGCGAACCCTATCAAGAATTATCGCGAGCAAAGATCTTGCCCGGCACTGAGAGCAGTGTCACCCCTTGGTAGTTGTTGCAGTCTTGGTGATCACCCTTTCCTTTCCAGAGAGGGACAACAAGGCCCTTCTTCGAGTCATTTGGATGATACCTGTGTTCCAGGCAGAGCACGGAACTGCATGCAACAACATGAGTGCATCATTTCCACCAGCCTTGAGAAGTTCAGCAGGAATGCCATAGATCCCAGTAGCTTCACCCCATTTCAAACGGTTCACCGCAGCCTGTGTTTCCACAAACGAAGGTGGAGCACAGTTGATTGAAGGGTCAGCAATAGTGATAGTAGCACCCCTGACATCCAACTCCACAGCTAAGTGGATCAGCCTGGTACAGCCGCTCAAAGTCCCGCCCAGCGGACCTTCACTTTGGACTCCTTTGTCAAGAACTACTACCCTCTGCTCTAACTGCAACACAACGAGGGCCGGGTCTGAGGAATGCAATGCGCGAATTCCCCTGTAAGCAGGATGAGAAACACCTTGACCACACGTGATGCTCCACCCCTCAAAGTTACTCACAAATACGCCTCGTGTTCACCCTCAGAGTCATTCCATCTGAAATCACCAAATTTAAGAAAATGTTCCCAGTTGACCCCCTCATATTTACTTTAAACTTTCATAAATAGTTCCCAGGTATCAAAATGAAGTGGTAAAATTTTAGGTCCATAAATGCGGTCAACTCCGAGATATTGAGGTGAAAATGTGGTTGTGGCCTATTTTTATGGTCGTTGCGAGCATCACAAATGAACAGCTACTTTTAAACTCCCACAACTTTAAAAAATATTTATGCTAGAGCCTTGAAAGTTAAAAGTAGCGTTCATTTTGTGATGCTCGCACGACATAAAATAGGGCCACAACCACATTTTCAACCATCAATATCTCAGAGTTGACCGCATCTATGGACTAAATTTTACGCAGCTTCATTTTGATACCTGGAACTATTTTATGAAAGTTTAAGTAAATCTGAGGGCGGAACTGGGAGGCCTCCGGTGATATGATGGGAATGACTCCTCAGCACACGTACAGTTTTACGCCTCAGCTCCCTGAACAAGCTCACTCGCCAATGAGCCTGACCTGTGACTCTGGTCAATGGATCCAGTGTCCCTTGAGAAACAAATCTTCTTCACCTGACAGTGAGTTCCAAGCATCCACTGGCAACATCAAGGATGGTGGTCTTGAAGGCACTCCACAAGTCTTCAGGATTCCCAAAGACTCAGACCCCCAAATGTCCACTCAGCCTGTTCGCAAACTCTCATCTACCCTCTCATCCTGAGCTGCCACATCCAGCCGAGCTGGAATGTGCTATTTCCATTTGAGCTGCAACATCAGATTGCACAACAAGCCTCTGGTGGTGTGAGGAACTGAGCACTTCGATAGACCCTGCAGTTCTGGATCATCCTACAGTGACCATCTAACGAGCACATGTTCAATCTCCTTTTGCCACTCACCAGCATTGCATACCAAGTCCAGCGGTGAGCTTTGTGGACACTGAAATCACGAACCAGCACCTAAGTCCATGATTCTTGCAAAATCAAGGAACTTAGGCTATTCTGGTTCACAGTTCAGATCCATGGGACCAACACATGTCTCATAACCATCCTATCAGTTCCAGTCGATGCAATGAAATCCCCCAAGACTGGAAGAGTATCTCGTCTCGGTACATGATCAACCACAGACTCAAGCGTGGAATAGAATGCGCACTTCACGGTAAGTTCACCCACCTCAGTCGGAGCATTTACAAAAACCACGGAAACGACACCTAAGGAGTGACAAATCCTGATCTCATAATACGCTCGTTGATCGGTGTACCTTAATTATCATTGGAGACAGCTTCTTGACACAGCTACAGCAACTCCTTGGGCATGCTAACATCAGAGGCGACCAGACCAATCGTTGGTGTACCACCAGTCATGATCTCGTCACTATCCGTCTCCAACCTCAGAGAGTGCTGCAAACTGATGTTAAAACGCTTTGAGCTCAGATGACAACAGAGACAGGTTGATTATCCTCTCTTTGGTGAGAGAGACATTCCAGCACCCACCCAAAGGGACCGGCCCAGGACATTCCTCAGGGACACTCAGGGAACATTCCAAAGGGACATTCCAGCTCAGGTTACCCAAGGAGACCACCATCTGGTGGATTACACTTCAGCACCACTCCGCCAACAACTACCGTAAGCTGACCCAGGAAGTTCCCCATGCTTTCCTCCTCTCATCAAGGAATTGGGGGTCCCGAAGACTTTGCCCCAATCCGTCATACGTGAGCTGGCCCTGCAAAGGGCAGCAGCACAGGAGGTACTCCAACGGAGTGGGTTTTCAGTTTTCTTTACATTTGTGGGTTTTGCGAAAGAAGTGTTTTTGGTGGCCGGCAGTGCAAATCCTGCCACCAACCTCCTAAAAAAAAGTAGCCCCACTGCAGGAGGACGTCCGTAGACACAATTGGACACTAAATATGGATGGCCGTTGGCTCACAAGGAGCTCCTCCGCCTTTGATAGTTTTGATTTATCCTGCTGGTTGTCATATCCATACACCTCCTCACCAGGAACCTGGTGGGGAGACTGTTTAGTCACCGACACTCGAACATGAAACAGGTTCGTACAGGTTTGACATGGTACTGTAGCAATCACAGATCTAATCTGGCCTGGCCTGCAAAGAATATGAAGGTACCAAATGGTACGAAAGGACATATAAGGTACAAAGTCAATTTCTGTCTAATATAGACGGTACCAAAGTCAATTTATGAGTCTTCAATAATATGGGATACTAAGGTCAATTTATGAGTCTCCAGAGTAATATGAGCGGTACCAAATTAATTATGAGTCTCCAGTTAATATGGGACACCAAAGTCAATTTATGAGTCTCCAGGTAATATGATGGTACCAAAGTCAATTTATGAGTCTCCAGTAATACGAGGGTACCAAAGTCAATTTATGAGTCTGCAGGTAATATGAGGGTGCCAAAGTCAATTATTAAGGTGCAGGTCATATGGAAGGTGTAAAAGTCGATTCCTGGATCTACAGGTATTATGAGGATATGAAGTCAATTTACGGGGATACAGTAATATGAGCGAACCAAAATCAATTATGAGGGTACAGGTCATATGGGAGGTATAAAAGTCGATTCCTGAATCTGCAGGTAATATGAGCGAACCAAAGTCAATTTATGAGGGTACAGGTAATGTTAGGGTACCAAAGTCCAATTATACTGAGTACAGGTACTCTGAGAGACAAAGTCAATTTATGAGGGTACAGGTATCTTAGCGATCCAAAGTCAATTTATGAGGGTGCAGGTCATATGGGAGGTATAAAAGTCAATTCCTGAATCTACAGTAATATGAGGGTCCCAAAGTCAATTTATGAGCGTACAGGTATTATGGGGAATTAAAATTCAACTTATGGGATACAGGTAATACGAGCAAACAAAGTCAATTTATGAGGATACATACCAAGGTCAATTTGTGAATATGCAGGTCTGTGGGGTAAAAAGTCAATTTATATGGATACAAGTAATGGAGGGTACCAAATCAATTCATGAGGTACAGGTCATATGGGAGGTATAAGAAGTCGATTTATGGGGATACACATAATAGGATGGAGAAAAGTTAATTTATGGGATACACATAATAGCGAGGGTAGAAAAGTTAATTTATGGGATACACATAAGAGGAGGATAGAAAAGTTAATTTATGGGATACAGATGATGCAATGTTACCAAAGTCAATTTATGAGGTACAGGTCATATAGGATAGAAGTTAATTTTTGATGTGCAGGTCATATAGGTATAGAAGTCAATTTATTGAGAAACAGCCATGTGGAGTTATAAAGTCATTTTACAAGGGTAAGGTCATATAAGGGGTATAGAAGTCAATTTACATGGCTACAGATAATGTGAGCATACAGGTATATGGGGGATGTTAGAAGTCAATTTATGAGGTACAGGTCATATGGGGTATAGAAGTCAATTTATGATGGGTACAGGCCATGTGAAGGTTATAAAAGTCAATTTACAAAGATACAGGTCTTATGGTGGTATGAAGTCATTCTGAGTCCACATGTAGTATGAGGGTATAAAAGTCAATTTATGGGGATACAAGTATATGAGAGTGGTCCAAAGTCAATTATGAGGGTGTAGGTCAGATGAGGTAATAAAGTGGAGCCCCTATCTTGAGCTTTGGGGTATTCGCCACAAGTGAAACCCTTCAAGAGTTGAACTCGGCTTGAACAGGAATTGCCACTTTTTGTTGTAAGGATGGATGCTCGACTGAGGATGGCAGGAATGATAAATTGTTCAAGGTGCCGCGCATAACTCGCCTCCTCTTCGCAATAGACACGAATCTTGATGTTCCAGCACAACTAACGTTGACATACGGTCTTCCTGTTGAACGTCCATCGATGGACGGAGCACATATTGGTGCCTCCGCTGGATGTGAAACACAAGATGGAGGTTTATAGCTGGGTTGGATCAAACCCAGGTAAGACAGCTCAGCGAGGTGTGTGATATGTGCATACAGCTATCCTATCTTGCCAGTCTTATAGTGGGCAACTTGGACTAAATTAGCATAACAATTGTGCATTTTGTGAGGAAAGCACCAAATTTGGCACACTAGTAGCCTATCATATTGAACAGATTTGGACATTGGCCATCTCAAATTCAGCGCTGATGGCTGTGGCAGCCATTTCCACTGCCTTCAAAAAATTTGAGATGGCCCAATATCCAAATCTATATATGATAGGCTACTAGTGTGCCAATTGGTGCTTTCCTCACAAAAATGCACAATTGTTTATGCTAAGTTGCCCCACTATCATGTGACGCTACAAATGGTAGTTCTGAGGTCACAGGTGATGTGAGGTACAAAGTCAACTTGTGAGGTGCAGGTGATGTGAGTTACAAATGGTCAACTTGTGAGGTTGCAGGTATGTGCAGTTTGAGTACTGGAGTAAATTATATGATTAGCATGAGAGACGAAACAATGGTCGTCTCAGTTTCGACGAGAAAAAGAGGAAGAAGAGGGCAAAAAGAACAATGACTCATGAGGAGAAGCAGAATAAACAAAAATATGTTAAAGGATAAAACCAGGGAGGTTGAACACCATGAGAATCGTGGAGACGTTTGGAGGAGTTATGAGGAGGTGTATGAGGTTATGAGGAAGTGTAGATATCGAATATGTGTGATGTATGAGAAGGGGATGTGAGCGAGTGGGAGAAAGTGAGAGGAGAGGAGGAGGAGGAGGAGGCGGAAGAGGTGACAGTGCGAGCGATTTGAAGAGTATTGATAGATGAGTCACCTGCTGAAGCGCTATCTCCTCCACACCCCATCAGCTGCCCGACCGGTTTCATCACTTATTGGTGAATCATCAGTGACAGCGCAGAAAGAAAGAAATGTCAATGAGGCTCCCAAGCATGTACCACGTGCAAACGTCAAAAGCTCTGAAATTTTTAACAACTCTGAAATTTACATTATTTTTCAGTTTTTGGTGACCTAAACTCTTTTTTTTTTAACCTCTGGTTATTCAGGTTATTCACTGGACTTGAACTGCTTAAATTTCAGTAAAAACTGGGAAAATGGGGGTGTTCTAAAACTTTTGATCGGTGGTGTATATACATATATATACACCGTGCTTCACCGTTGTCTCGGGTCATTTTTTTTTTCATTTATATATATTTTCATATATAAATGCTGTTCGACGATTCTGTGATTTTTTTTCTTCTGTTGTACAGGCTTCGATGTCCATCAGCACAAATAATTTCAGCTTTCTTCGTCACCCGGAGGGTCCTGATCTTTAATATCAGTCAGTCAATCAGTGGTTAGAAGCCTGGGCTTCATGTGTTAGATATATGAATAAGAAAGACCCACCCACATCTCTCACCTGTGCATGGAAGAAATAACTAATCACCTCTCACCTAATCAATTAAACCCAGGTGGCTTGGATTACATAAATAAATAGACTCCTCCCATGCTCTTCTAGCCGAAAAAGCTGGATAAAACAACCAAGAAAGGCTGCCAATGTAAGCCCTTTGTTGTTTCAAACCCTTCCAAGAGTTCCTCCACGACTGTAAAGATGTTCACAAAGAGTACATACATGAGAATCCCAATGCTACACACCCCATCAGCTGCCCGACCGGTTTCATCACTTATTGGTGAATCATCAGTGACAGCGCAGAAAGAAATGCATGCCAATGAGGCTCCCAAGCATGTACCACGTGCAAACGTCAAAACTAGTCAATCATAAGATTAGGAAAGGACCACCCATATCTCTCACCTGCGAATGGAGGGAATAACCAATCATCTCTCACCTAATCAATTAAATCCAGATGGCTAGGATTATATATAATAAGTCGACTTCCTCCATGCTCTTCCAGCCGAAGAAGTGTGTGTGTGTGTGTTGTGTGTGTGTGTGTGTGGGTGTGTGTGTGTGTGTGTGTTTGTGTGTGTGTGTTGTGTGTGTGTGTGTGTGTGTTGTGTGTGTGTGTGTGTGTGTGTGTGTGTGTGTGTGTTGTGTACATGTCAATGAGATGTAACACTTTGAGTGGATTTTTTTTTCTTGTTCAATTCTCAGTCCCGATGTCATTAACCGTTTCATTGTTTTAATGTTGAACAATTTATTCATCGGTGGTTGTAAAAGTTTATAGCTGTCTGCTCCGTGCCTCCACAGTTATAGTGCTTGTGTGGTTCATGTGCTATCCTTTTGTTTGCATTTTCACGGATAATAATGCGCATGCACTATGTGGTGGAATGAACACCACGGAGCAGATGCTCAGTGATGTGATGCAATGGCAATGTTTCTGTGATGAGCTGATGACGAAATTCTACGGTCCTCGATCTTTCCCCCTCGTTGCTCTAACAGGTCCGATAGCTATTTTAATGAGAAAGATTCATACTCGTGAAGCACAGTATGGCTGGGACATCGGACTGCCTCGCCGCACCGAGAGGAGTGTGTTGCCACCAATGGAGGTCCACAAAGACCATGCAATATCAACTTTCATTTGTCCAACGATGAAGGATGTTTAATTGAGTGAACAAATAACTGTCCCATCAACACATGAAAAAGTTAACTGCAACTTTTCAAAAAACAGAAACAGCACTAGTTAACCAATCGGTCTTCAGCAAGCTGCCGGGTGTGAGTGAACGAAAGGTTTGGAGTGAAATTTCAAACAGTGGGATTGAGCAATCCAGAAAATATGGGATGTATTTGGATCCTCGAGAATTGCCATTGGGTATGTGTTGCGAATGGTGGTGGTTGGTGATGGTTCAAAAATTCGTTCTTCACATACAGACATTCAAACAAGGATGAATTAAGATCATCAGCGTTTGGACACAATTTTGTCCCAAATCCTGTTGTCCCAATCCTCGTAATGTAAACTGCTCAATCAATTGATACTTTCCCCAAAACGTTTAATATAATTTTCAAGTCTCAGTTTTGAAGGTGGAAAATGTCCTGAAATTTGTGCTGTCGTCGTCATCATGTACCATGTTTGTACGGAGCATCGGTTCTGCCAAAGCAGTTTCAAGGCTCGGGTTACAATTAACGTCCCACAACTGACGCTAGAACATGGGACACCCGGCTTAACGTTCATCCGAGGGATGGCACAGACATTGACGCCTCATTGCCATGCCTGCAAAACAACAAGATGGCAGTTTATCACTGGGTTGAGATTCCAACCCAGGCTAGACAGCTCAGGGATTAGTATGCACACCTCTAGGATACATCAGCAAAATAAATAGAATAGCTTCATGGACAATAAGGAAGAAAAGGTAATTTTGCAACACAGTCATAAAACATACAGAGGCAGAAACAAAAGATCTATACAGAAATAGAAAGTAACTTTGACTATTTGGCCCAACATGGCTGTGCTGCATACTGACACCTTATGTCAGACACCCACAGACTCAACAAGAACTTAATATCAGAATATCTAAATCACTTTTTACTCCTTGTTTTGTGATCTGAGACTTCTGGAGGATGTTTATATCCATTGCATGAAAGGCAAGGCCATGAGGAGACCTCCCTGTGTTTTTACCTTCATCACAGGGACATTTAGAGAATGTGCACACATATGGGGATTTGAACCTGGGACTCCAGTAGCTACCTTGAACAATAATTAATGGCAAAAGGCCAACTTTTATAATTAACTTATTTGTCCCATTTAATCTCTACACAGGCAGTTTCACCCAGGGTGCCAGCACACAATGACCTGCTCTTTTCAAAAGATGAATGTTGTGATGTTCACGACCTAAATGCAAGCGGGACACCTGGCCCCATGGTGAAGACTCAAGATGCAGCACCCCCTCCTGCAAACACTGCACCAGGACGGCAGTCGGCAAGGGTTCAATTGCAATTGACTTCACAAAGGAACAAATGAGCACATTACAGCGTACAGCACTCACTCACCCTACTACACTCACTCAGCCTGCAGGAGTACAGCACTCAATCAGCCAAGAGCACTCCCTCGGCATGTAATACTACATCAGCATGCAGTACTCTCCTCGGTATACAGTACAACACTCAATTGCTGTCCATCAGCATGCAACACTTTCATGGCACACAGTACTCGTCGGAAAAAATCACGAGATGTTCCGCAGAGGATTCCCATACAAGTAGATAGGTATATATGGGAGCATGTGCTGGAGCAGCGCGTTAATGCCTCCAGGGGCCTCCATCTGGTCATCCCCCAGGCAAATGCCTGTCCCATCGCCATCTCCTTGAGATGCTGATCAACCTGCTGTAGCCATGAGGCGTGTGATCAGCCCATTGCCTCCTCCACTCACAAGGCTCCCTCGCTGAGAGAATCTGGTGAGCAAGATCAGCATCAGGAAAACAAGCCACATGTCCATACAGCCACGGTTGATGCTCACGGACCATGCAGGAAACAAATTTCCTTTGAGTTTCTCTCAGCAACCACTCGTTGGACACAAACTCTGACCAGTGACAGCCAAGGATTCTCTGAAGAGACCTGGAATCAGCCAAGAGCACTCCCTCATCAAAAGGAATTAAGTCTCCATCTCAGATCCCTGGCCAGAGTCCAAGTCTCACATCCGTAGAGCAACACTGGAAGCACCAAGGACCTGAAGACTTGTACTTTCGTCCTACTGCACAAGTACCGACAGCACCACACCCCATGATACAGTGAATCCATGACTCCCAAGGACCAACCCTGACGTCTGTTAACCTCTGGCTCACAGCCAGCAGTCATGAATATCACTGACAAGGAAAGTGAATCTCTCCGTGACCTGAACATCCTCACCTCCAACAAGTACAGACAGGATAGCAGCATTTAAGATGTCATTGAAATCCTGGATCTTAGTTTTGACCCAGGAAACCAATAATCTCAGCAGCTCCGACTCCTCATTCAGCACCTCGAGGGCCCCCAAAATGATATCCAAAGTCTCCACAACGATGACTGCATCATCTGCGAAATCAAGGTCAGAGATCTTGACATTGCAAAATGATGCACCGCAGCTTGACCTTTGTGACATCCTCCCCAGAATCCAACCAATGCAAGCGCTGAAAAGTGTGGGGGCCAGTACACACCTCTGACGAATTCCAGTAAAAACTGGAAATAAGTCAGAGATGGTATCACCACATCTCACAGCACTCTCAGTACCAGAGTAAAGTTCAGACATCAGATTGATCAGTTTTGGTGGCACCCCACGAAGACCAGGAATCCTCCAGAGGGCATCCCAATTCACTAAATCGAAGGTATTGCAGAGGTCAGCATAGGCTGCAAGCAACCACTGCCGAAACTCTCATCTGCATTCGGTGAGGACCCGAAGAGCAAGGATACGGTCAATCATTGATCTCTTTGGTGTAAAGCCTGACTGCTCTGGGCACTGGTGCTCAAGCAGATGGAGGCGAACCCTATCAAGAATTATCCGAGCAAAGATCTTGCCCGGCACTGAGAGCAGTGTCACCCCTTGGTAGTTGTTGCAGTCTTGGTGATCACCCTTTCCTTTCCAGAGAGGGACAACAAGGCCCTTCTTCGAGTCATTTGGGATGATACCTGTGTTCCCAGGCAGAGCACGGAACTGCATGCAACAACATGAGTGCATCATTTCCACCAGCCTTGAGAAGTTCAGCAGGAATGCCATAGATCCCAGTAGCTTCACCCCATTTCAACCGGTTCACCGCAGCCTGTGTTTCCACAAACGAAGGTGGAGCACAGTTGATTGAAGGGTCAGCAATAGTGATAGTAGCACCCCTGACATCCAACTCCACAGCTAATGGATCAGCCTGGTACAGCCGCTCAAAGTCCCGGCCCAGCGGACCTTCACTTTGGACTCCTTTGTCAAGAACCTACTACCCTCTGCTCTAACTGCAACACAACGAGGCCGGGCTTGAGGAATGCAATGCGCGAATTCCCCTGTAAGCAGGATGAGAATCACTTGACCACACGTGATGCTCCACCCCCTCAAAGATTACTCACAAATACGCCTCTGTGTTCACCCTCAGAGTCATTCCATCTGAAATCACCAAATTTAAGAAAATGTTCCCAGTTGACCCCTCAGATTTACTTTAAACTTTCATAAAATAGTTCCCAGGTATCAAAATGAAGCTGTGTAAAATTTTAGGTCCATAAATGCGGTCAACTCCGAGATATTGAGGGTTGAAAATGTGGTTGTGGCCTATTTTTATGGTCGTTGCGAGCATCACAAATGAACAGCTACTTTTAAACTCCCACAACTTTAAAAAATATTTATGCTAGAGCCTTGAAAGTTTAAAAGTAGCCGTTCATTTTGTGATGCTCGCAACGACCATAAAAATAGGGCCACAACCACATTTTCAACCATCAATATCTCAGAGTTGACCGCATCTATGGACCTAAAATTTTACGCAGCTTCATTTTGATACCTGGGAACTATTTTAGGAAAGTTTAAAGTAAATCTGAGGGGGTCAACTGGGAGGCCTCCGGTGATATGAGGTGGAATGACTCCTCAGCACACGTACAGTTTTACGCCTCAGCTCCCTGAACAGCTCAACTCTGCCAATGAGCCTGACCCTGTGACTCTGGTCAATGGCATCCAGTGTCCCTTGAGAAACAAAATTTTTCTTCACCCGACAGTGAGTTCCAAGCCATCCACTGGCAACATCAAGGATGGTGGTCTTGAAGGCACTCCACAAGTCTTCAGGATTCCCCAAAGCACTCAGACCCCCCAAATGTCCACTCAGCCTGTTCGCAAACTCCAACATCTACCCTCTCATCCTTGAGCTTGCCAACATCCAGCCGAGGCTGGAATGGTGCTATTCTCCAGATTTGAGCTGCAACATCAGAGTTGCTACAACAAGCCTCTAGTTGGTGTTGAGGAACTGAGCACTTCGATAGACCCTGCAGTTCTGGATCATCCTACAGCGACCATCAACGAGCACATGTTCAATCTCCTTTGCCACTTCACCAGCATTGCAATACCAAGTCCAGCGGTGAGCTTGTGGACACTGAAATCACGAACCAGCACCCTAAGTCCATGACTTCTTGCAAAATCAAGGAACTTAGTGCTATTCTGGTTCACAGTTCCAGATCCATGGGAACCAACACATGTCTCATAACCATCCCTATCAGTTCCAGTCGATGCAACGAAATCCCCCAAGACTGGAAGAGTATCTCGTCTCGGGTACTGATCAACCACAGACTCAAGCGTGGAATAGAATGCGCACTTCACGGTAAGTTCACCCACCTCAGTCGGAGCATTTACAAAAACCAGGGAAACGACACCTAAGGAGTGACAAATCCTGAGTCTCATAATACGCTCGTTGATCGGTGTTACCTTAATTATCATTGGAGACAGCTTCTTGGACACAGCTACAGCAACTCCTTGGGCATGCTAACCATCAGAGCGACCAGACCAATCGTTGGTGTAACCACCAGTCATGATCTCGTCACTATCCGGTCTCCAAACCTCAGAGAGTGCTGCAATACTGATGTTAAAACGCTTGAGCTCAGATGACAACAGAGACAGGTGATCATCCTCTCTTTGGGAGAGGACATTCCAGGCACCCACCCAAAGGGACCGGCCTCAGGGACATTCCTCAGGGACACTCAGGGGCATTCCCAAAGGGACATTCCAGGCCTCAGGTTACCCCAAGGAGACCACCATCTGGTGGATGACACTTCAGCACCACTCCGCCACACACTACCGTAAGCTGACCCAGGAAGTTTACCCCATGCTTTTCCTCCTCTCATCAAGGAATTGGGGGTCCCGAAGACTTTGCCCCAATCCCGTCATCCGGTGAGCTGCCCTGCAAAGGGCAGCAGCACAGGAGGTACTCCGACGGAGTGGGTTTTCAGTTTTCTTTACATTTGTGGGTTTTGCGAAATGAAGTGTTTTTTGGTGGCCGGAGTGCAAATCCTGCCACCAACCTCCTAAAAAAAAGTAGCCCCACTGCAGGAGGACGTCCGTAGACACAATTGGACACTAAATATGGATGGCCGTTGGCTCACAAGGAGCTCCTCCGCCCTTTGATAGGTTTTGATTTTAATCCTGCTGGGTGTCCATATCCATACACCCTCCTCACCAGGAAACCTGGTGGGGGAGACTGTTTAGTCACCGACAACTCGAACATGAAACAGGTTCGTACAGGTTTACATGGTACCTGTAGCAAGTCACAGATCTAATCTGGCCTGGCCTGCCAACAGTACATATGAAGGTACCAAATGGTACGAAAGGACATATAAGGGTACCAAAGTCAATTTCTGGGTCTAATATGAGGGTACCAAAGTCAATTTATGAGTCTTCAGATAATATGGGGATACTAAGGTCAATTTATGAGTCTCCAGGTAATATGAGGGTACCAAAGTTAATTTATGAGTCTCCAGGTAATATGAGGGCACCAAAGTCAATTTATGAGTCTCCAGGTAATATGAGGGTACCAAAGTCAATTTATGAGTCTCCAGGTAATACGAGGGTACCAAAGTCAATTTATGAGTCTGCAGGTAATATGAGGGTGCCAAAGTCAATTTATTAAGGTGCAGGTCATATGGAAGGTGTAAAAGTCGATTCCTGGATCTACAGGTATTATGAGGATATGAAGTCAATTTACGGGGATACAGGTAATATGAGCGAACCAAAATCAATTTATGAGGGTACAGGTCATATGGGAGGTATAAAAGTCGATTCCTGAATCTGCAGGTAATATGAGCGAACCAAAGTCAATTTATGAGGGTACAGGTAATGTGAGGGTACCAAAGTCAATTTATGAGGGTACAGGTACTCTGAGAGACCAAAGTCAATTTATGAGGGTACAGGTAATCTTAGCGATCCAAAGTCAATTTATGAGGGTGCAGGTCATATGGGAGGTATAAAAGTCAATTCCTGAATCTACAGGTAATATGAGGGTCCCAAAGTCAATTTATGAGCGTACAGGTATTATGGGGGATATAAAAGTCAACTTATGGGGATACAGGTAATACGAGCAAACCAAAGTCAATTTATGAGGATACATACCAAGGTCAATTTTGTGAGTATGCAGGTCATGTGGGGGTATAAAAGTCAATTTATGGGGATACAAGTAATGGGAGGGTACCAAAGTCAATTCATGAGGGTACAGGTCATATGGGAGGTATAAAAGTCGATTTATGGGGATACACATAATAGGATGGGAGAAAAGTTAATTTATGGGGATACACATAATAGGAGGGTAGAAAAGTTAATTTATGGGGATACACATAATAGGAGGGTATAAAAGTTAATTTATGGGGATACAGATGATGCAAGTGTACCAAAGTCAATTTATGAGGTACAGGTCATATAGGGGTATAGAAGTCAATTTTTGAGGTGCAGGTCATATAGGGGGTATAGAAGTCAATTTATGAGGTGCAGGTCATATAGGGGGTATAGAAGTCAATTTATGAGGAAACAGGCCATGTGAAGGTTATAAAAGTCATTTTACAAGGATACAGGTAATATAGGGGGTATAGAAGTCAATTTACATGGCTACAGACAATGTGAGCATACAGGTCATATGGGGGATGTAGAAGTCAATTTATGAGGTACAGGTCATATGGGGGGTATAGAAGTCAATTTATGATGGGTACAGGCCATGTGAAGGTTATAAAAGTCAATTTACAAAGATACAGGTCATATGGTGGGTATTGAAGTCAATTCCTGAGTCCACATGTAGTATGAGGGTATAAAAGTCAATTTATGGGGATACAAGTAATGAGAGGGTACCAAAGTCAATTTATGAGGGTTCAGGTCAGATGAGGGTAATAAAGGTGGAGGCCCCTATTCTTGAGCTTTGGGGTATTCGCCACAAGTTGAGAAACCCTTCAAGAGTTGAACTCGGCTTGAACAGAAATTGCCACTTTTGTTGTAAGGATGGATGCTCGACTGAGGATGGCAGGAATGATAAATTTGTTCAAGGTGCCGGCGATAACTCGCCTCCTCTTCGCAATAGACACCGAGATCTTGAATGTCCAGCAACAACTAACGCTGACATACGGGTCTTCCTGTTGAACGTCCATCCGATGGACGGAGCACATATTGGTGCCTCGCGCTGGATGTGAAACACCAGGATGGAGGTTTATAGCTGGGTTGGGATTCAAACCCAGGTAAGACAGCTCAGCGAGGTGTGTGATATGTGCATACAGCTATCCTATCTTGCCAGTCTCATAGTGGGGCAACTTAGCTAAATATAGCATAACAATTGTGCATTTTGTGAGGAAAGCACCAAATTTGGCACACTAGTAGCCTATCATATTATGAACAGATTTGGATATTGGGCCATCTCAAATTCAGCCGCTGATGGCTGTGGCAGCCATTTTCCACTGCCTTCAAAAAATTTGAGATGGCCCAATATCCAAATCTGTTCATAATATGATAGGCTACTAGTGTGCCAAATTTGGTGCTTTCCTCACAAAATGCACAATTGTTATGCTAAGTTGCCCCACTATCATGTGAGGCTACAAATGTAAGTTTCTGAGGTCACAGGTGATGTGAGGTTACAAATGTCAACTTGTGAGGTTACAGGTGATGTGAGGTTACAAATGTCAACTTGTGAGGTTGCAGGTGATGTGCATGTTGAGGTACTGGAGTAAATTATATGATTAGACATGAGAGACGAAACAATGGGTCGTCTAAGTTTCGACGAGAAAAAGAGGAGAAAGAGGGGCAAAAAGAACAATGACTCAATGGAGGAGAAGCAGAATAAAAACAAAAATATGAAAAGGATAAAACCAGAGGAGGTTGAACACCATGAGGAATGCGTGGAGGACGTGTTGGAGGAGGTTATGAGGAGGTGTAGGAGGAGGTGTATGAGGTTATGAGGAAGTGTAGATATAGGAATAGGTGTAGATGTATGAGGAAGGGGATGTGTAGGAGTGGGAGAAAGTGGAGGAGGACAGGAGGAGGAGGAGGAGGAGGCGGAAGAGGGTGACAGTGCGAGCGATTTGAAGAGTGATTGAATGATGAGTCACCTGCTGGAAGCGCTCTGCATGAAGTGCTGCCGAAAGGGCATCAGATGGTAGTTCATGGCGTCCAACAGCATCTTCTGACAAACGGGTTCGGTGCGCATGAAGTCCACCGACTGCACGTGTTCCACCAGCTCGGACGCGGGAATGAGCGCGAAGCGGAGGCGCTGCATCAGCTCGGGCGTGTGCACCATGCGCTCCTCCCGGTTGTGTTCCAACCACATGACGGCCATCTGGAAGAGCGCGAGCTCCGAATCCACGGGAGGCGGAAGTCCGTCGAGCACGGCGCACACCCCCGAAAAGCTCAGAGCCAGAATGTCCTCGATCAGGTATCGGTTGGCCAGCTTTCGGGTCTCGTCGAGGCCGTGAGCGGCTGCCAAGCGGTTCACCTGCTTGTAGTTCTGCACCGAGATCTGGTCGTTGAGAAACTGCGCGCAGAGCTTGTTCACCGCGCTCATGTGCAGGTGCTTCGCGGCCACCAGAACTTCCTCCACCGTGTCCATGCTGAGCGTGATGTTGGCCGTGTAGATGTACTCCAGCACGAGAGCCAAGCCCCCTGGGGGACATCCTGGAAGGGCCAGGCTACTGGCGGGCGCCGCCTTGGGTACGTCGGC
>CM068966.1:23908151-23926686 GCA_035128595.1 Eptatretus atami | reverse complement strand
CGCCCCCCTCGTGGGTCTGCTCCTGGCGCGTGTCGTCGCCTCGACCTCCACTCGGTGACCCCCTAACCCCGATGTTTTTCATTCATTTTGCGTCGGATTGTCCGATGGGAAGGAGAGGGCGGATTAATGTGAACCATCCACGAAGTTGGGAAAGCAGGAGTTTGAAATTATTTTATTCACTCCAACATAACTCGGAGAGGGGGTTGGGGGAGAAAAGGGGGTGAGGGGAGGGGTGTTGTCACTCGTGGGCACGAGGAACGCAGGGCAGAGTCCCAGGGTGAGCGAGGTCGCGGCGGACCCGCCGTGCGCGCTCCCCGAGGGCGATCGATGGCGTGCGAGGCGGCGGACATTCACTCGATGGCGCGGAACTCGCGACGCGTCGCCAATGCAAAGCAGGTGTGAGGCCGTTTTGTGAACGGGGGGGAGCACGCTCTTTTGGCGGAGCCGGCGTAGTCACCCGTCCCTGGGCATGATCGTGCCAGAGCGCCGGGTTCGCGAGCTCCGTGCGGGTAGGCCGACGGCGCGGTGGGGTCTGGACGAGGGGGCACAAGCGAGCTATCCCCGACGCCCGCGACCAGTCGGGGGAGACGCCAGTCGGCTCCATCAGCGGAAGAAAAATAGGGAGGCCTTTAGTTTCCATCAGTTCAGCAGGTTCTGGACACGCCGTGCTGGGTCGACATCGGAACCGGCGGTCCAAGAGAGAATTTCCACCCGAACAACTCGAGCCGTGGAGCCAAGCTCGGCAAACTTTCCTCCGTAACCCCCCTCCCCACCCCCTCTCTCAGCCACATGACACGTCCCATCCTCCTCGCGACCGGCTTGCCATCCAGGCTGCCCACACAGGTTTCCCTCTCCAGTTCTGGCCTCATCTAGTGTTGCTTGCCCCACCTCCCCTCACCATGACTCCCCCTCCCCCGCGGCACATCTCCCAGAAGCTTGATGGAGATTACTGTAGGGAAGCGACACATGATGCATGAAGCGAGGACTGGAAGGGAGCCGTAGCCTGCCTCGGGCTAAAACCATTACAGAAACCAAAGGCCATGAAGGAAAAGTAATTCCCTGTTAGAATGCAAGAAAAGACGGATCTGGATTACAGTCATTTATCTGCGTGATCGGGAGAACATTCCAGCTCACGTTGCTCGCACCGCACATCGGTGCGGTATCCGTGATCACTGCGCTCCTTCTCAACGTGCTCAGTTAGCCTCCTGTGGAGTGGCAAACTCGGGCCACCAACCACAGTGCGGATCACTCCATGCACTTCACTGGCTAACACAAGGCGTGCTTGGTTATCCTCCCACAGCTCAGCCAGTTCGGTCCCCTCCCATGGCTCGGCCCTCCGCTCCGGCCCCTGCCACGGCTCGGCTTGCTATGCCCCTTCCCACAGCTCGGACAGTTGGGTCCCCTCCCATGGCTCGGCCCGCTCTGTCACCTCCCATGGCTTGGCCCGTTCTGTCACCTCCCATGGCGGGCCCGTTCTGTCACCTCCCATGGCTTGCCCGCTCTGTCACCTCCCATAGCTTGTCCGCCTCTGTCCCTCCCATGACTTGGCCCGTTCTGTCACCTCCCATGGCTTGGCCCGCTCTGTCACCTCCCATGACTTGGCCCGTTCTGTCACCTCCCATGGCTTGGCCCGCTCTGTCACCTCCCATAGCTTGTCCCGCTCTGTCCCCTCCCATGGCTTGGCCTGTTCAGGCCCCTCACACGGTACAGCTTGCTCGGGCCACTAGGTCCCCTCCCACAATGAGGCTCCCTCAGCTCTGCCTGCTTCGTCCCTGCTCTCGGCTCGCCTGGCCCACCCACAGCTCAGCCAGTTCGGTCCCCTCCCATGGCTTGGCCCTCGCTCCGGACCCTACCACGGCTCGGCTTGCTATGCCCCTTCCCACAGCTCGGACAGTTGGGTCCCCTCCCATGGCTCGACCTGCTCTATCACCTCCCATGGCTCGGTCCCCCTCCCACGGTACGGCTTGCTCAGACCGCTAGGTCCCGCATCCCACAGCTCGACTCATACCCCTCCCATGGCTCGGCTTGCTCAGTACCCTCCCAAGGCTCAGCCTGTGTCATCTGCCCCCAAAGGCATGGCTGACTTGGCCCCATCCCACGGTGTGGCCCGCTTGTGTCCCTCTCACTGCTCAGCTCATGAGGTTTCCTCCCGTGGCCCAGCTTTCTCACCATGGCATGGTGAGATCCCCTCACCAACCCCCTCCCAGGGCACAGTTCGCTCAGTGCCCTGCTGCAGCATGGGCCTCTTGGCCTGCCTTCCAGGACTCGACCTGTGAGTTCCACTCCCACGGCGTAGCTCGCTTGGCCCACATACCACAGCTAAGCTCACTCAGACTACCTCACACGGCATGGCTCACAAGGTCCCCATGCTCAGCTAGCGTGGCTTGTTGGGTCCCCTCCCCATGGCTAGCTCGGTCCCCTCCCAGGTCGTGGCTCTCAGTCCCCTCCCACGGCTTAGCCAGATCGGTCCTTCTCCGATGGCTTGGCCTGATTGGCCTCCACCCATGGCTCAGCTCAATAGGTTCCCCTCTCACGGCTCGCTTGGTCTCCCTCCCACTGCCTGGCCCACTTGGTCCCCCTCCCACGGGTTGGCCTGCATGCCCCGCCTCACAGCGCAGCTTGCTCGGCCAACTCCAACAGCACAGCTCGCTCACCCCCCCTACCTCAGCTCGGCTCGCTCCCCTTGGTGCGGATCACTTGATCCCTTTCCATGACTCGGGTGGCTCCCTCCTCTCCTGCAGCATGCCTCACTCAGCCCTCTCCCACATCACAGCGCACTCAGTCCCCTTCGATGGCGGGGCTTGTTTGGGCCGCCTCCGCACGGGATGGCTCACTCGTTCACCTCGCACGTTCGGCACGCGCCCCACGGTTTGGCTCCTTCGGTCCCCTCCCATGCTCTGTTCACTCCCCACATTGTGGCTCACTCAGTCTCCTCCATGGCTCAGCTTTCTCCCCATGGTGCGGCTCACTCACTCACTCGCTCCACTCCCACGGCATGGCTAACTCAATCCCCTACTGCTGCATGCCCACTCGGCCCGACTTGGCTCGCTCCCCACAGTGCGGCTTGCTTGCCCGCCTTCCACGACTCAGCCCACTCGGACCCCTCCCATGGCTCTGCTTGCTTTCGTCCCCTCCCATGGCATATATCCTCCTCCCATGGCTCGACATTTCTTCCACTTCTCATAGCTTGGCCCACTCCGTACTTTCCACGGCGTGGCCTGCTAGGCCCACCTCCAATGACACCGTTCATTCGGTCATCTCCTATGGCTTGGTTCGGTCCCCTCACGTGGTGCGGCTCACTCGGTCCCCTCCCACAACATATCTCGCTCGGCTACCTCCCACAATGTGACCTGCTTAGTCCCATCCCACGGCTCAGCCCACTTGGTCCCCTCTCACTTCTTGGCCCACTTGGTCCCCTCCCATGGCTCAGTTCACCAACTTCCCCTCTCATGGCTCACTTGGTCCCCTTCCCACATCCCAGCTCGCTCGGTCCCCTCCCACGGTGTGGTTCATCCAGTCCCCTGCTGCCGCATGGGCTGGTCAGCCTGCCTTACATGGCTCAGCATACTCGGCCACCTCACATAGATTGGCCCCCTTCCATGGCGTGGCTCACGCGGTCCGCCTTCCATGGCTCGGCTCACTCAGGCAGCCTCCCACGGCTCGGAGCAACTCCCCTCCCACAGATTGGCCTGCTTGGTTCACTCACCCCTCTCCCAAAGCACGGCTCGCAAGGTCTCCTCCCATGTCTTGGCTAGCTCAGTCTCCTCCGAAGGCTCAGCTCACTCAATTTCCCTCACACAGCTTGCTTGGTCCCCCTCCCACGGTACGGCCCATTCGGTCCACTCCCTCAGCTCAGCTCAGTCAGTCTGATTGGTCTCCGACCACGAGTCGGCGAGCATGGCTTTCCTCCCACAGTGTGGCTCACTTAGCTCCCTCCGCCAGTGCGGTTAGCTAGCTTCCCTCTCTCAGCGTGACTCCGCTCCCCGCAACTCGCTCAGTCCCTTCCCCTGACTCAGCCCGCTTGATCCCTCTCTCTCCGCTTAGCCCAATAGGTCAACTCCCATGGCGTGAGTTCGCTCTGCCCACCTCCCTCTGCACTGCTCATTCAGTCTCCTCCCACGACTCGGCTTGCTAGGTTCCCCTCTAACCACACAGCCCGCTAGGTCGCCTCTGATGGCTCAGTTCGCTCCCTCTGGTGCAGCTCACTCAGTCCCCTCCCACATTGTGTGCTCTGTTCAGTCCCCGACTGCTGCATGGCCCGCCTCCCACAGCTTGGCTCGCTCCCGAGAGTGCGGCTCGATCTCCCGCCGTCCACAGCTCAGCCCACTCAGGTTACTTCCATGGCTCTGCTTCCTAGGCCCCCTCCCACGGTTTAGATTGCTGGGTCCCCTCCCATGGCTCGGCCCACTTGATCACCCTCTCTCTTCTTAGCCCACGAGATCTCTTCCCACAATGTGGTCCACTAGACCAGCCTCCCATGACGGCGCTCACTCGGTCCCCTCCCACAGCTTAGCTCGCTCCCTACAGCGAAGCTCACTCGGTTCACTCATGTGGCAAGGCTCACTCAGTGATCTCCCACGGTGCGGCCCACTCCGTCCTCACACAGTGCGGCTTGCTCGGTCCCATCCCATGGCTCGGCCCGCTCCCCACAGTAAGGCTCACTTTGTCTCATGCCACAGCGTGGCTCGCTCAGTACCCTGCTGCGGAATGAGCTACTCGGCCTGCCTCCCACTGCTCGGATCGCTCCCCACAGCTCTGCTCCCTCGCCCACCTCCCACGGCTTGGCCTTTTTGGCCTCCTCCCACAGCTCGACTCACTCAGCCCTTTAGGTCTCTTCTCCTGACTCGGCTTGCTCCCCATGGCAGGGCTCGGGCCCACTTGGTACCCCTCCCACGGGTCGGCCCACATGGATTTGTGTGGGGGGGGGGGGGGGGGGGGAATGGGAAGGTCGAGCCGTGTGAAGGGACAGAGTTCTGTGCCAAGGGTAGCAAGTCGAGCTGATGGAGGGGAGCGAGCGAGCTGCACTGTCGGAGGGGCCGAGCGTGCCACACTGTGGGAAGGCAATCATGTGGCCGACCGCGTGGGAGGGGTACCAAGTGGGCCCGAGCCCTGCCATGGGGAGCAAGCCGAGTCAGGAGAAGAGACCTAAAGGGCTGAGTGAGTCGAGCTGTGGGAGGAGGCCAAAAAGGCCAAGCCGTGGGAGGTGGGCGAGGGAGCGAGCTGTGGGAGCGATCCGAGCAGTGGGAGGCGGCCGAGTAGCTCATTCCGCAGCAGGGTACTGAGCGAGCCACGCTGTGGCATGAGACAAAGTGAGCCTTACTGTGGGGAGCGGGCCGAGCCATGGGATGGGACGAGCAAGCCGCACTGTGTGAGGACGGAGTGGGCCGCACCGTGGGAGATCACTGAGTGAGCCTTGCCACATGAGTGAACCGAGTGAGCTTCGCTGTAGGGAGCGAGCTAAGCTGTGGAGGGGACCGAGTGAGCGCCGTCATGGGAGGCTGGTCTAGTGGACCACATTGTGGGAAGAGATCTGTGGGCTAAGAAGAGAGAGGGTGATCAAGGGGCCGAGCCATGGGAGGGGACCCAGCAATCTAAACCGTGGGAGGGGGCCTAGGAAGCAGAGCCATGGAAGTAACCTGAGTGGGCTGAGCTGTGGAGGCGGGAGATCGAGCCGCACTCTCGGGAGCGAGCCAAGCTGTGGGAGGCGGGCCATGCAGCAGTCGGGGACTGAACGAGAGCACACAATGTGGGAGGGGACTGAGTGAGCTGCACCAGAGGGAGCGAACTGAGCCATCAGAGGCGACCTAGCGGGCTGTGTGGTTAGAGGGGAACCTAGCAAGCCGAGTCGTGGGAGGAGACTGATGAGCAGTGCAGAGGGAGGTGGGCAGAGCGAACTCACGCCATGGGAGTTGACCTATTGGGCTAAGCGGAGAGAGAGGGATCAAGCGGGCTGAGTCAGGGGAAGGGACTGAGCGAGTTGCGGGGAGCGGAGTCACGCTGAGAGAGGGAAGCTAGCTAACCGCACTGGCGGAGGGAGCTAAGTGAGCCACACTGTGGGAGGAAAGCCATGCTCGCGACTCGTGGTCGGAGACCAATCAGACTGACTGAGCTGAGCTGAGGGAGTGGACGAATGGGCCGTACCGTGGGAGGGGACCAAGCAAGCTGTGTGAGGGAAATTGAGTGAGCTGAGCCTTCGGAGGAGACTGAGCTAGCCAAGACATGGAGGAGACCTTGCGAGCCGTGCTTTGGGAGAGGGTGAGTGAACCAAGCAGGCCAATCTGTGGGAGGGGAGTTGCTCCGAGCCGTGGGAGGCTGCCTGAGTGAGCCGGGCCATGGAAGGCGGACCGCGTGAGCCACGCCATGGAAGGGGCCAATCTATGTGAGGTGGCCGAGTATGCTGAGATGTAAGGCAGGCTGACCAGCCCATGCGGCAGCAGGGGACTGGATGAACCACACCGTGGGAGGGGACCGAGCGAGCTGGGATGTGGGAAGGGGACCAAGTGAGCCATGAGAGGGGAAGTGGTGAACTGAGCCATGGGAGGGGACCAGTGGGCCAAGAAGTGAGAGGGGACCAAGTGGGCTGAGCCGTGGGATGGGACTAAGCAGGTCACATTGTGGGAGGTAGCCGAGCGAGATATGTTGTGGAGGGGACCGAGTGAGCGCACCACGTGAGGGGACCGAACCAAGCCATAGGAGATGACCGAATGAACGGTGTCATTGGAGGTGGGCCTAGCAGGCCACGCCGCTGGAAAGTACGGAGTGGGCCAAGCTATGAGAAGTGGAAGAAATGTCGAGCCATGGGAGGAGGATATATGCCATGGGAGGGGACGAAGCAAGCAGAGCCATGGGAGGGGTCCGAGTGGGCTGAGTCGTGGAAGGCGGGCAAGCAAGCCGCACTGTGGGGAGCGAGCCAAGTCGGGCCGAGTGGGCATGCAGCAGTAGGGATTGAGTTAGCCATGCCGTGGGAGTGGAGGAGTGAGTGAGTGAGCCGCACCATGGGGAGAAAGCTGAGCCATGGGAGGAGACGAGTGAGCCACAATGTGGGGAGTGAACAGAGCATGGGAGGGGACCGAAGGAGCCACCGTGGGGCGCGTGCCGAACGTGCGAGGTGAACGAGTGAGCCATCCCGTGGAGGCGGCCCAAACAAGCCCCGCCATCGAAGGGGACTGAGTGCGCTGTGATGTGGGAAGGGCTGAGTGAGGCATGCTGCAGGAGAGGAGGGAGCCACCCGAGTCATGGAAAGGGATCAAGTGATCCGCACCAAGGGGAGCGAGCCGAGCTGAGGTAGGGGGGTGAGCGAGCTGTGCTGTTGGAGTTGGCCGAGCAAGCTGCGCTGTGAGGCGGGGCATGCAGGCCAACGTGGGAGGGGACCAAGTGGGCCAGGCAGTGGGAGGGAGACCAAGCGAGCCGTGAGAGGGGAACCTATTGAGCTGAGCCATGGGTGGAGGCCAATCAGGCCAAGCCATCGGAGAAGGACCGATCTGGCTAGCGTGGGAGGGACTGAGAGCCACGACCTGGGAGGGGACAGAGTAGCCATGGGGAGGGGACCAACAAGCCACGCTAGCTGAGCATGGGGACCTTGTGAGCCATGCCGTGTGAGGTAGTCTGAGTGAGCTTAGCTGTGGTATGTGGGCCAAGCGAGCTACGCCGTGGGAGTGGAACTCACAGGTCGAGTCCTGGAAGGCAGGCCAAGAGGCCCATGCTGCAGCAGGGCACTGAGCGAACTGTGCCTGGGAGGGGTTGGTGAGGGGATCTCACCATGCATGGTGAGAAAGCTGGGCCACGGGAGGAAACCTCATGAGCTGAGCAGTGAGAGGGACACAAGGGGCCACACCGTGGGATGGGGCCAAGTCAGCCATGCTTTTGGGGGCAGATGACACAGGCTGAGCCTTGGGAGGGTACTGAGCAAGCCGAGCCATGGGAGGGGTAGAGTCGAGCTGTGGGATGCGGGACCTAGCGGTCTGAGCAAGCCGTACCGTGGGAGGGGGACCGAGCCATGGGAGGTGATAGAGCAGGTCGAGCCATGGGAGGGGACCCAACTGTCGAGCTGTGGGAAGGGGCATAGCAAGCCGAGCCGTGGTAGGGTCCGGAGCGAGGGCCAAGCATGGGAGGGACCGAACTGGCTGAGCTGTGGGTGGGCCAGGCGAGCCGAGAGCAGGGACGAAGCAGGCAGAGCTGAGGGAGCCTCATTGGTGGAGGGGACCTAGTGGCCCGAGCAAGCTGTACCGTGTGAGGGGCCTGAACAGGCCAAGCCATGGGAGGGGACAGAGCGGGACAAGCTATGGGAGGTGACAGAGCGGGCCAAGCCATGGGAGGTGACAGAACAGGACAAGCTATGGGGTGACAGAGCGGGACAAGCTATGGGAGGTGACAGAGCGGGCCAAGCCATGGGAGGTGACAGAACGGGCCAAGTCATGGGAGGTGACAGAGCGGGCCAAGCCATGGGAGGTGACAGACGGGCCAAGTCATGGGAGGGGACAGAGCGGACAAGCTATGGGAGGTGACAGAGCGGGCAGCATGGGAGGTACAGACGGGCCCATGGAGGTGACAGAACGGGCAAGCCATGGGAGGTGACAGAGCGGGCCGAGCCATGGGAGGGGACCCAACTGTCCGAGCTGTGGGAAGGGGCATAGCAGCCGAGCCGTGGCAGGGGCGGAGCGGAGGGCCAGCCATGGGAGGGGACCGAACTGGCTGAGCTGTGGGAGGATAACCAAGCACGCCTTGTGTTAGCCAGTGAAGTGCATGGAGTGATCCGCACTGTGGTTGGTGGCCCGAGTTTGCCACTCACAGGAGGCTAACTGAGCACGTTGAGAAGGAGCGCAGTGATCACGGATACCGCACCGATGTGCGGTGCGAGCCGTGAGCTGGAATGTTCTCCCGATACGCAGATAAATGACTGTAATCCAGATCCGTCTTTTCTTGCATTCTAACAGGGAATTACTTTTCCTTCATGGCTTTGGTTTCTGTAATGGTTTTAGCCCGAGGCAGGCTACGGCTCCCTTCCAGTCCTCGCTTCATGCATCATGTGTCGCTTCCCTACAGTAATCTCCATCAAGCTTCTGGGAGATGTGCCGCGGGGAGGGGGAGTCATGGTGAGGGAGGTGGGGCAAGCAACACTAGATGAGGCCAGAACGGAGAGGGAAACCTGTGTGGGCAGCCTGGATGGCAAGCCGGTCGCGAGGAGGATGGGACGTGTCATGTGGCTGAGAGAGGGGTGTGGGGAGGGGGTTACGGAGGAAAGTTTGCCGAGCTGGCTCCACGGCTCGAGTTGTTCGGGTGGAAATTCTCTCTTGGACCGCCGGTTCCGATGTCGACCAGCACGGCGTGTCCAGAACCTGCTGAACTGATGGAAACTAAAGGCCTCCCTATTTTTCTTCCGCTGATGGAGCGCGACTGGCGTCTCCCCCGACTGGTCGCGGGCGTCGGGGATAGCTCGCTTGTGCCCCCTCGTCCAGACCCACCGCGCCGTCGGCCTACCCGCACGGAGCTCGCGAACCCGGCGCTCTGGCACGATCATGCCCAGGGACGGTGACTACGCCGGCTCCGCCAAAAGAGCGTGCTCCCCCCGTTCACAAAACGGCCTCACACCTGCTTTGCATTGGCGACGCGTCGCGAGTTCCGCGCCATCGAGTGAATGTCCGCCGCCTCGCACGCCATCGATCGCCCTCGGGAGCGCGCACGGCGGGTCCGCCGCGACCTCGCTCACCCTGGGACTCTGCCCTGCGTTCCTCGTGCCCACGAGTGACAACACCCCTCCCCTCACCCCCTTTTCTCCCCAACCCTCTCCGAGTTATGTTGGAGTGAATAAAATAATTTCAAACTCCTGCTTTCCCAACTTCGTGGATGGTTCACATTAATCCGCCCTCTCCTTCCCATCGGACAATCCGACGCAAAATGAATGAAAAACATCGGGGTTAGGGGGTCACCGAGTGGAGGTCGAGGCGACGACACGCGCCAGGAGCAGACCCACGAGGGGGGCGGGGGGGGGTACGGCAAGCTGGTGACTTTCATGAGCCGTCAGGTGTGATTTTCACCGCGGTCCAGGGTGACTGCTTGCAATTACCTTGGCGTTAACCAGTAATTAATCTCTGCCAATGTTAATTGGAGTCGAGAATAATTAGCAGGAGTGCTGACAGTGATTTTTGAATGATCGGCGTACGAGAGGTGCCTTGGGCTTCCTTATGGAGCTACTGCGCGTCTCTAGGAAAACGAGGCTTCGGTAAACGATGACAGCTCAAGCTGTTTGGGCTCTTTGAGCGCATTTCGCCATCGCGAGCACAGCACGCACAAAGCAGCACAGCACGCACAGCACAGAGCACGCACAGACCCGCAGCATTGCACGGAACCACGCACACAGAACGCACAGAACCCGCAGCATTGCACGGAACACAGCACGCTAAGAACGCACAAAATGCACAGCTCGTACACAGCGCACAGCACGCACAGAACGCACAGCATTGCACGGAACACAGCACGCTAAGAACGCACAAAATGCACAGTCGCTATGAAGGCACAGCACACACAGAACGCACCGCACGCTTATAACGTACAAAATGCACAGCTTGCTATGAAGGCACAGCACACGCACAGCCGCTAATAACGTACAAAATGCACAGCTCGCTATGAAGGCAGCACGCACAGCACGCTAGACATACAGAACCACAGCATTGCACAGAACACAGCAGCTAACAATGCACAGAATCCCATCTCACTAAGAGCGCACATCATGCACAGCACCTAAGAACACAGACACAGCTGCACAGAACACACACTAGCACAGAATGCCATCTCACTAGAGTGCACATATGCACGCACACTAAGAACACCAGAACCCACAGCATTGCACGAACACAGCACGCGAAGAAGCACAGCTCGCGCAGAATGCACAGCATGCTAAGAACACAGCACGCACAGAACCCGTAGCATGCTCAAAACTCGTACGTACAACACGCAAAACTACAGTACACCGATAACGCACCGTACGTTCAGAAACACACAGCATGCTAAGAACGCACAGTAAAGCCAGAGAACGCGACACAGTATGTACAGAATACACACCATGCACAGTACGTTTGTAACGCACAGTACGTTTGTACGCACAGTACGTTCAGAATACCACATGCACATACGTGTACCACGTACGCAGCAGTACGTCGAACAGACCGTCAGCACATGCATCGCGGTACACCGCCTTCAGAATTAGATGTGGCACCTCGTGAAAAGGGAGGCACGTTATGGCGAACACATCAACAAAAGTCGATCTATTTACACTGGGTATAAATGTAAATATCCCGTGTAACCACCACACTCTCCCCCCACCACCACCACCACCACCACCACACGTACACGAACCCCTACGTAACCATCCCCTCCCCTGCGCTCGAGTCGTGCGTCCACATTCCGGGTATACACCACGAGGAACGTGGGCCAGCTCCACCGCATCTTCCATCGGAGCAACATGGTCATCTCCCAGTGAGGTGTCCCGCGTCGCGCACAGAGCCGAGCTCAGCTAGCTCTCCTGGGCCCGGGTCTTCAGAAGGCCTCCAGACCACCGACGAACTTACGGCGTGATTGGACTGACCTTCAAGTGTCGAACAAACTGCCACGGCGGTGTCGGCGAACCGTGACGAACGTTATTAATGGCCCGGCGGCATCCCTGATCGCAGTTGCTGCAAAGGACTTTGCTCGGGCGCTAATTAGCGCCTCTAATTGAGCGTGCCTCGGGCGTGCTGGGAAAATACGTGTCAAGACGGGTTTTGTTCTGCCGTCACTCCCGGCTCGCTTTGTCGCCTCGACCAATCACATCAATCGGACAACTCGAACTCCGCTCTTTTCTTTTCCCACGAAATGTTTGCGTTTCCCTGCTCTGGTCGGACATCTGCTTCCCTCTGTCGTCCCACGAGCCCCGCGCTTCCTCTGGACGAACAAAGTGGTCTCTGTCCTTTGTCGTCTTTGTCCGGGTCCCGGTAAAGATGCAATCAAGTTCAAAACATCTCGAATCCCTTCTCGCAGCACCTGCGCTTCACCTGCGTTTCCACAGGTAGCAGAGCATTGTTTCTGCGGTCGTCGTCCCACCTTGTCCATCGCAGGAACATGTTCGTCCGGCAATGCACATCTTTGGGAAGGAACATCGGTCAAGCATTGTGTCTGCTTTGTCGATGTATATTGTACCTGTTGCTGGTTATCTAGTCTGATGTCGCAATATTACTCGGGATGGGTGAACCTACAGGTAATCCAACCTTATCCCACACACCGGAGCATTATTTAATCGTAAGACAAGTACGTGCAGACATTCAGGGTCAGGACCTCTTCAGGGTCCTTGTACCCTTTTATCCAACACGGTTTATTTGGCTCAAAAACGTTAAACTAGCCTGTTTAGGTTCACCGGAAGGCGAAGACCTTCCTCGGTTCGGGTTGAGGGGCGTTTGGAATACCCGCTACACTTGACAGCCAGGTATGATATACCTGTGACGTCACACCATCTCGCAAAACCATGCACACTGTGACGCATGACCTTTGTTTCCATGGTTTCCACTCTGTTTGGTGTCCACAAACCTCGCGCAGGGTCGTCCAATAGACTAAACTCATACCCGCACAACACCGTGTCCTCAATGACCATCGTGGTCTCTCGCGAGGTTGCATGCGTCAGGTGGTGCACAGAGTGATTGGATCATCGTCTTTGTTTCGTTTTATCTTGGGGCTCGTTTGGAGCAGTCGGTTCAGAATTTGCACGAGACCTTGTAGGCCAGTTTGGTATTGAGGGTCAAGCGATGGATGAGATGCTCACCAGTCACGATTATCCTTGAAGTTTTAAATGATTCGTTATAAAAGAGGGCACAGTAAAGGATAAAAAGTGACTGATTAACTGTGTGTGTGTGTGTGTTGTTGCATGATTGTTTGTGTGTGTGTGTGCATGTGTGTGTGTGTGTGTGTGGGCTGATGTGTGTGTGTGCGCGTGCGGCCGTGCATGAGTGCGTGCGTGTGGAGGGGAGGGGAAGGGAAGGGCAATAAACACACCCAAACAGCACCATTTCTTTTTAACCCACTGTGTTCTCTATAAAACTGGGTGGGAGCATTTAAAACCCATGTTATCTACCTGGCAAAGGCCTGCCTGCATGGATGCATGCTTGAAATCAGCGACCTTTGTACCCTCCTGCCAGCTCACTCCAATCTGATTCATACATGAACACCTCTGGGGAACGTCTTTAAATTCAGAACTAAACCATCAGTTCTTCACAGTCCCCTTATAACGACAGACAGGGAGAGGAGAGGAGTCAGAGAGAGAGAGAGAGAGAGAGAGAGAGAGAGAGAGGAGGGGAGAGATATAGGGTGAGGGAGAAGACAGCGGGGATTCTGGCAGATGTGGCGCCCATTTAACATCCATATGAGGGACGGCACACACATTGATGAATCATCCTGCCTGTGACACCGGGATGACAGTTTATAGCTGGTCAGGATTTGAACCCAGACTAGACAGCTGAGAGCAAGCGTGCATACCTCTCGGCTATCCTGCGTGATGTGGTGATTCATTGCTTTGGAACACTGAAAACATGTTTCACTCATTGTAATCAACTAATTTATTGTACCTTCTTGTTTTAATTTTTAATTTTGTATGCATTGTCGAGGCTTGTATAAGAGCTAACATACAGAACATATACAAAGGGGAGCAGGAGACGAGGGTGGGAGAGGGAAGCATAAAGTATTTGAACAGAGACATGAGGAGATCTGCGGAAGGAGATGGATGGGTGAGGGCACACGGGGTTAACAAGATGGACACTACAGGGCTTTCAGGAAGGAAGCAGAAATTTGTAGGAGGTGGGTCTCGGGTGGATCAACGGGGGTTGAGAAGATAGTGCTTTTGGATGGGGGAAGATAAGAGGTGGTGGTGAACAGTTGTTTTGAAGACCTGGAGGAAGAGTGGGAGTTTGTTCCAATGGTGGGAAAAAAAAAGAATGAAAGAGTGAAGGTAAGCAGTGATTCTTGATTTTGGTAGTTTCACCAGAAGGGTGTTGCTGCGGACCTAGAGTCCCTGTGGAAATATGGGGGGGGGGGGAGAGGAATAGACCACAGACAGTGTGGGGGTTGGGGCAGGCCGGAGAGGAGATGGAAGAAGACAGAAATACCACCAACCTGCCTGTGGTGAGAGAGTGAGAGACCCAAAGACTCAGCCACTCGCGGAGATACCAATGATCCTAAATGCCTTGGTTTCCACAGCGTGAAGCTGAGAAAGGTGCAGGCGGGAGCACCAGCCCAGAGGGGAGAGCAGTACTCCATCAGGCTGTGGATGAAAGCTTTGTATGTGGTTAGATGAAAGCTTTGTATGTGGTGTTTGTGTGTGGTTTCCTAACTCCGGAGATGTCTCCACATTGAAACATGTCACAGTATTGCATTGAAGCTTGAAGAGTGCTCGCCAAGTGGCTTAAGCACTCAAGCAAGGACTCCTATGAAATGGCTGAAGAAACTTTTTAAATTAAACGTTTAATTTTTTTACATGTATCTTCTATGTCGAAGTGATGGGTCATATAATGAAAGAGATCATACAAAAAGGGAAAACGTGGTGGAAAATAAATTGCCATTTTTAGTGGGTGAGCACTGCCCGAGGCCCACACAACATGCGAGTCGAAACGCAGGTGAGTGGAGCCTGAACTCGTTCAAGCGATTGATATATTCAGTGACAGTGCGAATACTTTTGCCGTGTTCAGCCATGGCTTGGAAGTGGAAACGAACACCAAGCAGCTTGAAGAGCGTTTGCTTCGTGGCTTAAGCACTCAAGCAAGCACTATATGAAACAGTTGATAAGGAATGGCTGGCTTGGCAAGCGATTCGCGATAGCTGATCAGTCATATAACACCATGCACCAGAGACGTCCGGAATGTCAAGCAATGTCTGACCTGGTTTGCGAAAAGGAAAACAAGAAGCAACTTGGCAGCATCGAGATTTAGAGTAGAGTACTGTATCGATGATGCAATTATGCTCAAAAATATTGGAGGTTGTATCTGAATGCCTCATGTTGAGGTGTGGAATGTCATATAGATCATCAACTGCTGCGTATTAAAGGTCCGACATGATAGCACAACTGAGGAGAAGTGGACCGCATAAGGTCAGCATGATGGAAGCCGTAGAGGACAGCAAGGCTACAAGGAAAGGAGGCAGCCTGACTGGATCAGGGAAGGTTCCACTTTGGAACCTCCCCTTTTTCAGGAAAGGAACAGTTTGTACTCCAAGTGGCTTCCTTGGAATGGGAAACTGATCATAGAAAGTTTGCTAAGGCATGCTGGGAGGTTTGGTGTGCAGTTAGAGAGGTAAAGAACACCTGGTTCCAAGACAAACAGGGAAGTGCTATGAGGGAGGGAAAGAGAGTGAGAGAGGAGAAATTTTGGTGTGAAGAAGGTATGGCGATGCGTTCAAGATATCCAGACAGCATGGAAGGAAGGGATTGATTTCAACAAGGTGTGTAAATATTGTTGCGGAAATGGCCCTTAGTGTGTTATAAATATAGGATTAGCCCAGATCCCCACTTAAATGCATGTTAGCCAGGTTGTTCGGTAAATGGATGCTACATGTGTGTCGGGAGGTGTAAGAGGCTGTTCGTCGTTGGTACATTGGTGGTGGACCGAGAGGTTCTTCTTCTTCCTTCCTCTCTCCGGACAATAGTCCCTGCCAGCGCTGAGAGGGGAGTAGCCTAGAGAAGGAAGTGAACTGAAGGGAGGAGCCAGTGGGCTTTGAGGCGAGCAAGAAAAGGAAAGGCAGTGGTGAATCGGCCGGGAGAGAAAACTGGACCTGAGCGGCCGAGTCTGCCCTCGGCTGATGAGAAACGACTGGTGGGGTCGTGATCTGCTGTGTAGGGGACGGCTGTGTCTGTCTGTGATCTGCTTCGTGAAGGAGGTGGAGAAACGACTAGAGGCTGCCTGCACGTCGAGTGGTGATCGACTTTCATGAGAAGGTCCTCGACACGTTTGGCGATCTGCCTGCCGGAGCCCAACACCTCGTTTGGCCTGGTCTGGTGAACAGGCCAGGTCTGGACTTGTATACTGGACCTTGTGCGAAACCAGCTGAAACCCACCATCGATCTGACAGTCTTGTGCCCTCGACCTTACGCGGGGTCAGAACGCTCGGAGGCGCGTGCGTGGGTGGTGCGACAAAGGAGGAGACGAGCGCCATCTTGCCACGCGGCGTGTTTGAGCTTGGGCGCTCAAATCCATGGACATCGGCTTGTCACGAGCCACATTCGTGCTTTGACACTTTTCCTCTCGTCCATGAACATTACCATACTCTGTGTCTTTGTCTGCATGCTGTCCATGTCTTGTTTGCATGTCGTCTAAGGTTATGTCGTTAGAGTTCCTTTCGAAACCGTAATCCGTAGCTCCTAGTTAAGAACGGGTTATAGATTAATTAATACATTGTCGTGAATGCTTTGTTGTGTGTCGTGTTCCCTGATGTCCCCAATAAATCTGGCTGATTCGTATGAAGTTGCTGCTTTGAATTAATTCGTGCTGTGCCAATAGATCCGCCCGATTCGTAAAAAAAAAAATAACGGTCCAAATTTGCTTTGATTTTATTTGAGCGGATCGGGTGTAAAACTTCGAAATTATAAAGAAAATGGAGTCGCAAAATGGCGATGCGGCTCCACCTCAGCGCGACACGAAGCGGGAGTGGGCTATTAATAGCGCAACGAACGGCACAACACGAGGCGGGGGCTCCCACCCACGGTTCAAACACGTGGTCATGGCATGCCCATGGCGGACGAGGCAGGACGACTACGTGTACATTGGCAAGCTTCAGGCACGATTGGGGATGCCTTGGAACAGGTGAGGCATTATGAGAATTTATAAAAGAGTTACTAATTAAATTGGACGAGACACAACGGCACGCAGACGAGGTTCAGGAAAATTATGTGTACGGGGGGTTTACAACAATTGGCCGGTGAACGGGAACGAATTCGATGGCTGAAAGAGGACTTAGCCAACAGAGTCTACGAACTATGTGGAGAAAGAATAAAGTAGTGTTGTTTACCCGTGAGTTGGAATATGAGAAAAGCGAACTGAACAAAAGAATAGAGGAGGAGCAAATTAATAACTCCCAGGATAGGGAGAACTTGGAAAAAGAATGGAAAAAAAAGCGAGAAAGGAAAAATGTGAACACGATTTGGAATTGAAACAACTAGGAAGAGGTAAGATCAGGCAATCAGATAAAGAGAAAGCCAGAACAGAAGATAAAAAGAGGAGAGAAATATCTGGAGCAAAGGAAGGAAGAATTGTTGAAAAGTCAAGACAGTTCGAAGAACTACAGGGAGAAATGAAGGAAGTAGAGTGATGTACATGTGAACAAAGAGAAGAGCGACCTGAACGAAAGAATAGAGGAAGAGCATTAGTAACTCCCGGATAGGAGAGAACTTGGAAGAAGAAATGGAAAACAAAGCTGGAAAAGAAAAAAGGGAACACGATTTGGACTTGGACTACTGAAGGGAAGGGGTAAGAGCGGGCCCATCAGATAAGAGAATCGCAGAACAGGAGATAAAAGAAAAGCGAGAAACGCCTGGAAGAAGTAGAAGGAATACGGTAATGAGAATGACGACATGAGGAAGGAAGCATTGTCGAAGAGGTAGGAATCCTGTAATGAAAATGGACGAATTGAGGAAGGAAGCATGCGAAAGAGGTGTGAGATGAATCAAGAAATTAGGGAAGAGCTTCTGAGTTACAAAAACACCAAACATAATAGAGAGGAATACAAAACGAGCTGAGGATGTTAAGGGAGGAAAGACGAACGGCGAGAATGAAATGTTAAGGAACCACACTGTTGCAGATCGAACAGTTTGGAATGCCAGAGCCAAGGTTGTAGTGCGCGGAGATGGTGAAAGAACCAAACGAATGAAGCAAGGAAGGGAAATCAACGCATTGAAGGAAACGGAAGAGATTGGACGAATTGAGACAACAAGAGAGACAGTGGGGAGGAAACAATAAAGAGTACTGAATTTGAAATTACCGAACTAAAGGAGAGAGCAAGGTTGAGTACGCGGAGGAATTGAGAAAACTCGGAAAGATAACGAAAAACGAAAAGGCTCAGAAAGGAAGAACAACCAAATTGAAAGGAAAATGGACAGGAAGTAGAACACGCACAATATATATCGGATGTGTTGATATACCACAGGGAGTAATGTTAGTGGTGCGGGACATTTGATTGACATCACTAGTCGGATGACACCACATTAGAGCAAACCCTGATGATGGACGAGATTGAGGGAGCATACGGGGTTTTTTGACTGATGAAAATACACTTTTTGAGGTGCCAGGAGGGGCAGGCCAGGATACCCAGTCAGATGTGGAGCTGACAGCCCAGAGGGTGTGGCGAATCAATGATGAGCAACCTGCTGGAGAGAAGCTACCGGACGAGTGACTTTCAAACCGACGTGGGCACATGCATCATTGGTGCGGCACGATGAGCTTAAGGTAGAAATTGAATTTTATATTAATGAAAGGCTCTGTCCGATGGCGGTGCACGTTGCGTTCCCCTGAATTGTGTGTGTGGAGTGCCTGTG
>CM068966.1:23893717-23908126 GCA_035128595.1 Eptatretus atami | reverse complement strand
GCCATGGGAAGAGACTGATTGAGCCCATCATTGGGAGCGAGCAGAGCTGAGGAAAGGGACCGAGTGAGCCGAACCATGGTGAGAGACTGAGGAAGCCATGCCCTAAGAAGGGACTGAGGGAGCCACACCATGAGAGAGAGCAAGTCAAGCTGAGCCATGGGAGGGGACTGAATGAATCACATCATGGGGAGCGAGCAGAGCTGAGGAAAGTGACCGAGTGAGCCACGACGTGGGAAGCGAACAGGGCGTGGGAGGGGACCGAGGGAGCTGAACCATGGTGAGAGACTGAGGGAGCCATGGTGAGAGACTGAGGGAGCCATGTCATGAGAAGGGACTGAGGGAGCCACACCGTGAGAAGGGAGCAAGTCGAGCTGAGCCATGGGAGGGGACTAATGAATCACATCGTGGGGAGCGAGCAGAGCTGAGGAAAGGGACCGAGTGAGCCAAGCATGCCGAGTCGTGGAGGGGGAAAGTCGTTCAAGGTGTGGGAGGAGAGGAAGCGTGCCGCGCCATGGGAGGTGGCCAAGGGAGCCGCACCGTGGGGAGAAGATCACATGCTGAGCTGTGGGATAGCAGAGCCAGGCCATGGTAGATGGGCTGAGCGAGCCTCGCTGTGGAAGGAGGAATAGTGGCCCAAGCGAGCTGTGCTGTGGGAGGGAAATTGAGTAAGCTAAGCTGTGGGAGGGGAGAAAGTGGGCAAAGTCATGGGAAGGGAACTGAGTGGGCCACACCGTGGAGGGGGACCAGCTCCGCAGGCCGATTTGTGGGAAGGTACGGAGTGAGACGCACCGTGGGAGGAGGTAGAGCCTCCTTGTGGGAGAAAACCAAGCGAAACGAGCTATGCGAGGGGACCGAGCAAACCGCACTGTGGGAGGGGATCTTGCTGGCTTAATGGTTTGAGAGGAACTGAGCAGCTCAAGCGGTGGGAGGAGACCGATTGAGCCGTGATGTGGGATGAGGGTGAGCGAGCCACGCTGTGGGGGGGGGGGGGGGAATTGGGAAGGTCGAGCCGTGTGTGAAGGGACAGAGTTCTGTGCCAAGGGTAGCAAGCGAGCTGATGGAGGGGGAGCGAGCGAGCTGCACTGTCGGAGGGGGCCGAGCGTGCCACACTTGTGGGAGCAAAATCCATAGCGTGGCTCGCTCACCCTCATCCCACATCACGGCTCAATCGGTCTCCTCCCACCGCTTGAGCTGCTCAGTTCCTCTCAAACCATTAAGCCAGCAAGATCCCCTCCCACAGTGCGGTTTGCTCGGTCCCCTCGCATAGCTCGTTTCGCTTGGTTTTCTCCCACAAGGAGGCTCTACCTCCTCCCACGGTGCGTCTCACTCGGTACCTTCCCACAAATCGGCCTGCGGAGCTGGTCCCCTCCCACGGTGTGGCCCACTCAGTTCCCTTCCCATGACTTTGCCCACTTTCTCCCCTCCCACAGCTTAGCTTACTCAATTTCCCTCCCACAGCACAGCTCGCTTGGGCCACTATTCCTCCTTCCACAGCGAGGCTCGCTCAGCCCATCTACCATGGCCTGGCTCTGCTATCCCACAGCTCAGCATGTGATCTTCTCCCCACGGTGCGGCTCCCTTGGCCACCTCCCATGGCGCGGCACGCTTCCTCTCCTCCCACACCTTGAACGACTTTCCCCCCTCCCACGACTCGGCATGCTTGGCTCACTCGGTCCCTTTCCTCAGCTCTGCTCGCTCCCCACGATGTGATTCATTCAGTCCCCTCCCATGGCTCAGCTCGACTTGCTCCCTTCTCACGGTGTGGCTCCCTCAGTCCCTTCTCATGACATGGCTCCCTCAGTCTCTCACCATGGCTCCCTCAGTCTCTCACCATGGTTCAGCTCCCTCGGTCCCCTCCCACGCCCTGTTCGCTTCCCACGTCGTGGCTCACTCGGTCACTTTCCTCAGCTCTGCTCGCTCCCCATGATGTGATTCATTCAGTCCCCTCCCATGGCTCAGCTTGACTTGCTCTCTTCTCATGGTGTGGCTCCCTCAGTCCCTTCTTATGGCATGGCTTCCTCAGTCTCTCACCATGGTTCGGCTCACTCGGTCCCTTTCTCAGCTCTGCTCGCTCCAATGATGTGGCTCAATCAGTCTCTTCCCATGGCTCGACTCGGCTCGCTTCCCTCCCATGGCGTGGCTCCCTCAGGCTCCTCCCACGGCTCAGCTTGCTCCTCATAGCACGGCTTACTCGTTCCCATCCCACGGCATGGCTCCCTCGTTTTTCTCCCATGGCATGGCTCCTCAGTCCCTCCACGGCATGGCTCCCTCGGTCCCCTCCCACGGCTCGGCTCCCTCAGTCTCCTCCCGGTTCGGGTCGCTCCCCACTGTGCGGCTCTCGTTCTCCTCCATGGCCCGGCTCCCCATCTCCTCCCACGGTTCGGGTCGCTCCCACTGTGCGGCTCTCGTTCTCCTCCATGCCCGGCTCCCTCAGTCTCCTCCACGGTTCGGGTCGCTCCCCACTGTGTGGCCACTCGGTCTCCTCCACGGCCCGGCCGCCTCAGTCTCCTCCCACGGCATGGCTCCCTCGGTCTCCTCCCATGGCATGGCTCTCTCGGTCTCCTCCCACGGCCCGGCTCCCTCGGTCTCCTCCCACGGTTCGGGTCGCTCCCACTGTGTGGCTCACTCGGTCTCCTCCCACGGCCCGGCCGCCTCAGTCTCCTCCCACGGTTCGGGTCGCTCCCACTGTGCGGCTCTCGTTCTCCTCCCATGGCCCGGCTCCCTCAGTCTCCTCCACGGCTGCTCCCTCAGTCTCCTCCCACGGTTCAGGTCGCTCCCCACTGTGCTGCTCACTCGTCTCCTCCCACGGCCCGGCCGCCTCAGTATCCTCCCACGGCATGGCTCCCTCGGTCTCCTCCCATGGCCCGGCTCCCTCAGTCTCCTCCCATGGCATGGCTCTCGGTCTCCTCCCACGGCCCGGCTCCCTCAGTCTCCTCCCACGGCCCGGCTCTCTCGGTCTCCTCCCACGGCCCGGCTCCTCGGTCTCCTCCCACGGCTCGGCTCCCTCAGTCTCCTCCCACGGTTCGGGTCGCTCCCACTGTGCGGCTCACTCGGTCTCTCCCACGGCTCGTCGTCCTGGTCTCGCCCGTTCCCGCCCAGAGCCGTCAGGTGTAGCAGCCAATTAATGCGGATCCCGCGGCATTAATTGTTGTCGCCGCATAAATGATGGCGCTGCGCGAAGCGTCACGCGCGGCTGCCGGGGATGAAGTCAGACCTGATGCTAAATTACCGAAGCCATTAACTTAATGCATGTTCATCAGCGAGAGCCGCGGCGCTTTGTGCTGCTGTTGAACTCGCACTTTGGGGACGAGCGCTTCGCTCGCGGGTCCCGCTCCCGGTGCCCGTCCGCGGCCGCCACGTACGCCTGACCCGTGCCGTCATCAATTCGCCGTGTCCGGGCCTAGTATCAGCAAGTTTCCGCTCCGCTGTGCTCCTAATCGCGCTTGGATCGTACTTTAATTGGACTTACAGACTTTGGGGGTAAACAGACTTTAACGCGAGCTGTTTGCCATTTCAACAGGCTATTAGGCAGGGGAACCGCATATGGGCTGGAGTGACAAATGAGCGCGCCGTGCCAGCAGCAGCCTCCGGAGCGCTCGGCGGGCCGCGCAGCCGAGCGGTGAACGGCCCGCACGCCGACCCTATTAACTGCCCGCCATAAAGGAGGCCGTGCGTGCCGGCGCCGCGGCGCGAAATTAATATTGATTTTTCTATTGGGGAAAATGAAAATTGCGGCGACCGCTCGGCCGCCCGGGATCGGGGGGGTCTCGCCGTGGTCGAACCGGTCGAAGGAGGAGAAAATGGAGCGAGTTCGGCCCGGGGTTCGACGGTCTCGGCGTCCGCTCACCCGTGACCGGGAGGAACGAGCCGTGGGCGGTCCACGTGGCACGATCTCGGGTTCCATCTCGCGCCTTTATGGTTCCATCTGCGCCGGGGATTCCGGCCTCCGCTGATTAAGCCGTTATACAGCTCGAGGGCCTTTTCGCACATCCAGCAGCCTGAGATGGTCTCTGGCATGACGTCGAGCGCTCGAATGGCGAGTTACCGAGCACGAAGGAGGAGGGGGAGTACGGGTACCGAAGGGTCGGGTTGGGGGTCTTGCGTGTACCGTCGTTCCGGTTCCACGTGGCAGGACACACGCCGTTAACTTTTCCCGCGCACCCAGATCGCCCGCAGGCGAACAAGCGTAGGCACTTGAAATAAAGTTTGCAGAGATCGTCCAAACTCGGTCATATTTAGCTACCAGGATCAGGAGCGAGCAGCCCCTCCTGCTGGGCCCGAGTAATATCGCTCTGATGAGAAATGGTCCCTTTTTTTCCCCTGGCGAGTCACGGTCATTTTATCTGCGTGATGTAAGTTTTTCATCAGAAGAAACACTTCTTTTATCTTCCCTTATTAGACATTATTTCTGAAAGTGCTGCAAGAGGCTGCCCGAGTGGTGAAACGAACGCCCTAAGCTCAATGATTTAGTCACAGGACATTAACTTTGGTCTGTCGGAAAGAAAGAAAGAAAGAAAGAAAGAAAGAAAAAAACAGAAGAAGAGAAAGTTATTTGTAGCAGATTGGAGATGCAGTTGCGGATTCGTGTAACTCGGCTTTCCCTTAATAAGCTTCGGCTGGAAAGGACTTGTAATGAGAGAGAAAACCCGTGCCCGCGAGGCCTTTATCACGGCCACCTCGCGGCCTCGGAACTGTGCACGGAATGCGTGGATAGCCGGCTTACTGCCATATTAGCTGGGTGGGTGAATGCACCGACTTGCCCTCTCGTTGAGCTACTTTGAAACACCTGCCCTGATCGGGATAGTCGGTTTTTTCTGCACCAGCCCTGCGGTTATCCGGCTGTATGCACCTGTATCTATCTGTATGTCCTGTCGTGGCCGACCGTAAAACAACCTGCACTCATGCTTTGAACCATTTTCCCTGCGGATAGTCGGCCTTACGCATTTTTCTCTGGGAATAGCCAGCAATAAGAAAACCGTACCTGCGGATAAACCTACTCGATATAC
Organism: Eptatretus atami; assembly: GCA_035128595.1. NCBI lineage: Eukaryota > Metazoa > Chordata > Myxini > Myxiniformes > Myxinidae > Eptatretus > Eptatretus atami. The sequence goes on along the minus strand of CM068966.1, from coordinate 23,903,120 downwards.
ATACATTGAGGATAACCAGCTATATGTACCTGTCCTGCAGAATGCCAGCTCTTCGGAAACCTGAGGTCTGTTCTACACACCTATACTGAAGATAGCCAGCTGTATGTACCATTGTACCTGTTCTGTAGAAGGCCAGCTCTTAGGAAACCTGAATTGTGGATAACTTATTCTAAACACCTATACCGAGGATAGCCAGCTATATGCACCTGCTCTGCAGAAGGCCAGCTCTTCAGAAACCTGAGGTCTGTTCTACACAGCTATACTGAAGATAGCCAGCTGTATGTACCATTGTACCTGTTCTGTAGAAGGCCAGCTCTTAGGAAACCTGAATTGTGGATAACTTATTCTAAACACCTATACCGAGGATAGCCAGCTATATGCACATGCTCTGCAGAAAGCCAGCTCTGAAGAAACCTAAGGTGTGGATAATTTATTCTACACACCTCGACTGAGAATAACCGGCTATATGCACCTGCTCTGCAGAACACCAGCTCTTAAGAAACCTGAGCTGTGGATAACTTATTCTACACACATATACTGAGGATAGCCGGCTATATGCACCTGCTCTCCAGAAGGCCAGCTGTTAATAAACCTGAAAGCCTGGTGTTTGCTTAACGGCTAGGGTGGCTGGCCTAAGATATTAGGGCCTTGAGTTCAATCCCCCATTAGCCATTGAATTAATACCAGGTAGGGTTGATTCAGCCTGCCATCCTTCTGAGGTTGGTGAAATGAGTACCAGCGAGCTGCTAACAGGGGCACTGCATCAATGGAAGCTGTGCCCCCAGAAAATGATGTAGCCAAGCAGGCACAGACTGCATACAAATGAAATAATAAATAGGGGCAATACCCCTGGGTGCTCACCTGGTAGAATGATGATGCTGAGGAGGAAATCAAAGTGGGATGGAATTAGCAAAATGTACCAATGAACCAATGTCATAGCAAATACCTATTTAAGGGGGAACCACCCCCTGTAAACCCCTGTAGACCCCAATATTTTAATGCTGTGCACAAACTTTGGTACATCACGGGTGATGAAGGTTGTGGTGAAGTTTCATTGGAATTGTGTGTGTGTGTGTATGGTTTCTGAGAAGAAAGCAAATATCTCTTTTGGGGGGAAACCCCCCCCTCACCCCCCTCCCCCCATCGCCACCCTCAGGGCCCATTGTTTTTTAATGCCATTAACAAACTGGTACATACAGGGTGATGAACGTTGTGATAAAGTTTCATCGAAATCGTATGTGTAGTTTCAGAGAAGAAGTTGCAAGGACTGACTGACTGACTGACGGACTGACTGACCACCATCCCATAAGCTCCCCGAAACTACGTTCCAGGTGAGCTAATAAGGAAAACCTGAGCTGCGGCCAACGTATTCTAAACACCTGCCTTGTGGATATCCGTCCATATGAACCTTCCATAGAGATGGCTGATGAAAACAACCTGCTTGAATTCACCTCCACTGCAGGTACAATTTGCCGGCAATTTGAGAGTTGGACATGGTCTGGAGATAGCCGGCAAAATTCACCTACACTGGAAATATGTGTACATTACACCATATATATATACATGTACACATAAACACACACACACACACACACACACACACACACACACACACACACACACACACACACACACACACGCTTGACCGATATAGGCAATTTTTCAGGAATCGGTCGGGTGAAGTCGGTGTGATTCCCAACTACAATACGTACTGTACTCAACTCAGAAACCTTGAGTAGTTTTCACCGAAACAACGTTACATTTATAGAGACGTTTCAGGAAGATGTTCACAAACATTAATCTTTATAAGCAGCTGCGTGTAACAGGTGGAAAAAAAATTGGCTCAGTAATTTAGAAAATGCGTTAATACGGCAAACGGCTCAGAAATCGGGTGTTATCAAATATATTTTGCTTTGAAACTCACAAAGGAAAACATTTCACCTTTTTAAAGCAAATCCACTCACCAAATCCTTTAGAAACAGGCGCGAAGACAAAGGAAAACCTGAAAGAACCTCCATAAGATACAGGATGAAACTTTGCCACCACGGCACCTGTAACAGGCACGGCATGTCTACACACCTGTGGAGAGTCCGTACAGATCCAAATCTACCCAAAAGTACCACGTACGTGTATGCTGTATACGTACCTCTACCTTGTATAGCAACTGTCGACTGTACATCCCGATCAGGACACGAACTGTACCGCTGTCGACTGCAGGGCACTCGGAAAGCGGCTTAAGCCCTCGAGCAAGCACTCCAACAGAACGCCTGGCTTGGCAAGCGATTACCAATTGCCATCGATAAACCCATGCACCTGAAAACGCTCATGCAATGTCCGAATTGGACAAATCAACACTTTTTTTTAAAGGTCCCATGACACCCAAAAGTATGGAAATTTCGTTTATATATGTCCTATAGGAGTTTTTCATCGTGATTTCAGATCTGACAATTTTTCACAATACTCATTCTGTAAAATGTAAAATTAAAAAAACAAACCTCTTCGGGAACGCCCCTAAAAACTGAAGGGGCGTAAACCCACATGACGTCAACTACAGATTAACAAAGGCTGCACATAAAACTCGGGTTGGTGGTCTACGTGATTCTATTGGCTTCCTGTGTGTTTCCACATTCGATTGATCGACTCAATTGCTTCGTTCGTTTCTGCTTTAAAAAAATCAAACATTTGGTTTTGAATAATGGATGACATGGACTTTCACTTGTCTGGTAACGACAGTGAGTGTGAGAGAAATGAAAGATTTTGGTCTGAATCACACGGAGAATTGTCGGATAATATAGTCGCGGGAGGTGAAGTTTAGGCAGCTGGAAATGAAACTACGGCCCTTACCAGTTCGAGCCCGAGCAGGACAACAGAGAAAAATGGCGATGAATTCCCGGAGTTTATGATATCGGAGGACATCAAAGAAGACGGAAATAAACAACTTGTTAGACTAAATCCTATTCGTAATTCAATAATGTAAATTCGACTTCATACTGCTCGATATCAGAAATATTTTAGTGAGGTGACGTGAACAGCACAGCGCACGGGCATGTTGCTCCGCGGCGAATTATCAAGCAAGCAGCGCATGTACGGCGTATCTCTCCGCGCATAAAACGAAGCAATCTCGCTGTCCGGATCGATGAAAACTTGTGTGCGGGAACACCTTGCGACACATTGTCTAAGTAGTATGCCGATAAATCTGACCTCTGTGCATTTTATTATTTTTATTACTACTTCGTCAAGTTAAGCGCCAGTAGAAAACAATGAAGAAAAGAGAATAATAAAAGAAAGCTACAGCACGTTAGATTTATCGGCCGAGTCGGATGGACGACGGATTTATCGGACTAGTCGGACGGACGATGGATTTATCGGCCTAGTCGGACGGACGACAGATTTATCGGACTAGTCTAGACTCTAGAAATCTGGAGTCAATCCACTCTGTGTGAGTTTCTGCATGTGACGTCAATGCTGCGGTTCGCTGAAGTCAACTTTTTTAAGGGGCGGGGCATAGCAAGGACCGCCTCAGTTCCTCCACGCATGCTCCCTCCGGCTCTCCTCCATGGCATTGGCTCTCTCGCGTCTCCTCCCACGGCCCGCTCCCTCGGTCTCCTCCCACCGGTTCGGTCCGCCTCCCCACTGTGTGGCTCACTCGGTCTCCTCCCACGCCCGCCCAGTCTCCTCCCACGTTCGGGTCGCTCCCCACTGTGCGGTCTCGCTTCTCTCCCATGGCCCGCTCCCTCAAGTCTCCTCCCACGCTCTGCTCTCCTCATCTCCTCCCACGGTATTCAGGCCGCTCCCACTGTGCTGCTCACTCGTCCCTCCACGGCCCGCCGCCTCAGTATCCTCCCACGGCTTGCTCCCTCGGTCTCCTCCCATGGCTCCTCAGCTCCCCATCATCGGTCTCCTCCCACGGGCTTCCAGTTCCTCCCTGCCCGCTCCTGCCCGGCCTTCTGTCTCCTCCCAGCGGCCCGGCTCTCTCCCTCCACCGTCTCGTTCTCCCACGGCTCGGCTCCCTCCAGTCTCCTCCCACGGTTCGGCGCTCCCCATGCGCTGCACTCGTCTCCTCCCAGCTCGTCGTCCTGGTCTGCCCAGCCCGCTCCAGAGCGTCAGGTGTAGCACCAATTAATGCGCATTCCGCGGCTTAATGTTGTCGCCGCATAAATGATGCGCTGCGCGAAGCGTCCGCGCGGCTGCCGGGATGCAAGTCAGACTGATCTAAATTACCGAAAGCCATTAACTTAATGCATTGTCATCAGCGAGAGCCGCCGCTTGTGCTTCTGTTGAACTCGCACTTTGGGGACGAGCGCTTCGCTCGCGGTCCCGCTCCGTGCCCGTCGCGGGCCGCCACGTACGCCTGACCCGTGCCGTCATCAATTCGCCGTGTCCGGCCTAGTATCAGCAGATTTCCGCTCCGCTGTGCTCCTAATCGCGCTTGGATCGTATCTTTAATGGACTTACAGACTTGGGCGTAAACAGACTTTATGACGCGAGCTGTTTGCCATTTCAAACAAGCTATTAGGCAGGGAACCGCAGTATGGGCTGGAGTGACAAATGAGCGCGCCGCCTGCCAGCAGCAGCCTCCGGAGCGCTCGGCGGCGCGCAGCCGAGCGGTAACGGCCCGCACGCCGACCCTATAACTGCCCGCCATAAAGGAGGGCGCTGCCGCGCCGCGGCGCGAAATTAATATTGATTTTTCTATTGGGGAAAATGAAAATTGCGGCGACCGCTCGCGCCCGGGATCGGGGGTCTCGCGTTCGTCGAACGGTCGAAGGGGAGAAAATGGAGCGAGTTCGGCCCGGGGTTCGACGGTCTCGCGCGTCCGCTCACCGTGACGCGGAGGAACGACCGTGGCGGTCCACGTGCGCGACATCTCGGTTCCATCTCTCGCCTTTATGGTTCCATCTGCGCGCGGGATTCCGGCCTCCGCTGATTAAGCCGTTATACAGCTCGAGGCCTTTTCGCACATCCAGCAGCCTGAGATGGTCTCTGGCATGACCGTCGACGCGCTCGAAATGGCGAGTTACCGCACGAGAGGAGGGGGAGTACGGGTACGAAGGGTCGGTTGGGGTCTTGCGTGTACCCTCGTTCCGGTTCCACGTGCGCATGGACACACGCTTAACTTTTACCGGACCCAAATCGCCCGCAGGCGAACACGTAGAGCACTTGGAATAAAGTTTGCAGAGATCGTCCTATACTCGGTCATATTTAGCTACCAGATCAGGAGCGAGCAGCCCTCCTGCTGGGCCCGAGTAAATATCCTCTGATGAGAAATGTCCCTTTTTTTCCCCTGGCGAGTCACGGTCATTTTATCTGAGCGTGATGTAAGTTTTTCATCAGAAGAAACACTCTTTATCTTCCCTTATTAGACATTATTTCTGAAAGTGCGCAAGAGCTGCCGAGTGGTGAAACGAACGCCCTAAGCTCAATGATTTATCACAGGACATTACTTTGTCTGTCGAAAGAAAGAAAGAAAAAAGAAAAAGAAAAAAACAGAAGAAGAGAAAGTTATTTGTAGCAGATTGAGATGCCGTTCGGATTCGTGTAACTCGGCTTTCCCTTATAAGCTTCGCTGGAAAGGACTTGTAATGAGAGAGAAAACCGTGCCCGCGAGGCCTTTATCACGGCCACCCTCGCGGCCTCGGAACTGTGCACGAAATGCGTGGATACCCGCTTACTGCCATATTAGCTGGTGGGTGAATGCACACTTGCCCTCTCGTTGAAGCTACTTTGAACACCTGCCCTGATCGGATAGTCGTTTTTTCGCAACCAGCCTCGCTTATCGGCTGTATGCACCTGTATCATCTTTATGTCCTGTCGTGGCCGACCGTAAAACAACTGCACTCATGCTTTGAACCATTTTCGGAAGCGCCTTACGCATTTTTCTCTGGGAATAGCAGCAATAAGAAAACCGTACCTGCGATAAACCTACTCGATATACATACATTGAGGATAACCAGCTAAATGTACCGTCCTGCAAGAAATGCAGCCTTCGGAAACCTGAGGTCTGTTCTAACACATACTGAAGATAGCCAGCTGTATGTACCCATTGTACCTGTTCTGTAGAAGGCAGCTCTTAGTAAACCTGGAATGTTAAACTATTCTAAACACCTATACCGAGGATAGCTCAGCTATATGCACCTGCTCTTGCGAAGGCAGCTCTTCAGAACCTGAGGTCTGTTCTACACAGCTATACTGAAGATAGCCAGCTGTATTCCATTGTACCTGTTCTGTAGAATGCACCTCTTAGGAAACCTGAATTGTGGATAACTTATTCAACACCTATACAGGATAGCCAGCTATATGCAATGCTCTGCCAGAAAGCACTCTGAGAAACCTAAGGTGTGGATATTATTACACACCTCGACTGAAGAATAAACGGCTATATGCACTGTCCTGCAGATACACACTCTTAGAAACCTGAGCTGTGGATAACTTATTCTACACACATATACTGAGGATAGCCGCATATGCACCTGCTCTCCAGAGGCCAGCTGTTAATAAACCTGAAAGCCTGGTTTTGCTTAACGCTAGGTGGCTGCCTAAGATATTAGCGGCCTTGAGCTTCATCCCCCATTAGCCATTGAATTAATACCAGGTAGGTGATTCAGCCTGCCATCTCTTGAGGTTGTGAAATGAGTACCAGCGAGCTGCTACAAGAGGGCACTGCATCAATGAAGCTGGCCCCCAGAAAATGATGTAGCCAAAGACACAGACTGCATACAAATGAAATAATAAATAGGGCAATACCCCTGGTGCTATCCTGTAGAATGATGATGCTGAGGGAGAAATCAAAGTGGATAGAGATTAGCAAAATGATACCAATGAACCAATGTCATAGCAAATACCTATTTAAGGAACCACCCCCTGTAAACCCCTGTAGACCCAATATTTTAAGCTGTGCACAAACTTTGGTACATCACGGTGATGAAGGTTGTGGTGAAAGTTCATTGAATTGTGTGTGTGTGTGTATGGTTTCTGAGAAGAAAGCAAATATCTCTTTGGGGAAACCCCCCCTCACCCCCTCCCCCCATCGCCACCCTCGACCGGCCCATTGTTTTTTAATGCCATAAACAAATCTGTACATACAGGGTTGATGAACGATTGTGATAAAAGTTTCATCAAAATCGTATGTGTAGTTTCAGAGAAAAGAGTTGCAAGGACTGAACTGACTGACTGACGACCTGACTGACCACCATCCATAAGCTCCCGAAACTACGTTCCAGTGAGCTAATAAGGAAAACCTGAGCTGCGGCCAACGTATTCTAACACCTGCCTTGTGGATATCCGTCCATATGAACCTTCCATAGCAATGGCTGATGAAAACAACCTGCTTGAATTCACCTCCACTGCAGTACAATTTGCCGGCATTTGATAGTTGGCATAGTCTGGAGATAGCCGGCAAAATCTCACCTACACTGGAATATGTGTACATTACACCATATATATATACATGTACACAATAAACACACACACACACACACACACACACCACCACACACGCTTGACCGATATAGGCAATTTTTCAGGAATCGGTCGGGTGAAGTCGGGTGATTTCCAACTACACATACGTACTGTACTCAACTCAGAACCATTGAGTAGTTTTCACCGAAACAACGTTACATTTATAGAGACTCAGGAAGATTTCACAAACATTTAATCCTTATAAGCAGCTGCGTGTAACAGGTGAAAAAAAATTGGCTCAGTAATTTAGAAAATGCGTTAATACGCAAACGGCTCAGAAATCGGTGTATCAAATATATTTTGCTTTGAAACTCACAAAGGAAACATTTCACCTTTTTTAAAGGCAAATCCACTCACCAATCCTTTAGAAACAGGCGCGAAGACAAAGAAACCTGAAAGAACTCCATAAGATACAGAGAAAACTTTGCACCACGCACCTATAACAGCACGCATGTCTAACCACCTGTGGAGAGTCCGTACAGAATCCAAAATCTACCCAAAATACCACGTACGTGTATGCTGTATACGTAACTCTACCTTGTATAGCAACTGTCGACTGTACATCCGATCAGACACGAACTGTGATCCCGGTCGACTCAGGCACTCGGAAAGCGCTTAAGCCCTCGAGCAAGCACTCAACAGAACGCCTGGCTTGGCAAGCGATACCAATTGCTCATAAACCCATGCACCTGAAAACGTCATGCAATGTCCGAATTGGACAAATCAACACTTTTTTTAAAGGTCCATGACACCAAAAGTATGGAAAATTTCGTTAATATATGTCCTATAGGAGTTTTTCATCGTGGATTTCAGATCTGACAAATTTTCACAATCTCATTCTGTAAAATGTAAAATTAAAAACAAATCTCTTCGGAACGCCCCTAAAATTCTACTGGAAAGGGCGTAACCCACATTACGTCAACTACAGATTACAAAGGCTGCACATAATTACTCGGGTTGGTGCTCTCGTGATTCATTGGCTTCCTGTGGTTTCACATTCAGTTGATCGACTCAATTGCTTCGTTCGTTTTGCTTTAAAAAATCAAACATTGTTTTGAATAATGGATGACATGGACTTTCACTTGTCTGGTAACACAGTGATGTGAGAGGAAATTGAAGATTTTGGTCTGACACACGGAAAATTGTCGGATAATATAGTCGCGGAGGAAGTTTAGGCAGCTGGAAAATGAAACTACGGCCCTACCAGTCGAGCCCGAGCAGGACAAGCAGAGAAAAAATGGCGGATGAATTCCCGGAGTTTATGATGATCGGAGGACATCGAAGAAGACGGAATAAACAACTTGTTAGACTAAATCCTATTCGTAATTCAATAATGTAAATTCGACTTGCATACTGCTCGATATCAGAAATATTTTAGTGAGTGACGTGAACAGCAGCGCACGGGCATGTTGCTCCGCGGCGAATTATCAAGCAAGCAGGCATGTAAGCGCATATCTCTCGCGCATAAAAGAAGCAATCTCGCTGTCCGGATACGATGAAAACTTGTGTGCGGAAACACCTTGCGACACATTGTCTAGAGTAGTATCCGATAAATCTGGACTCTGTGCATTTTATTATTTTATTCTACTTCGTCAAGTAAGCGCCAGTAGAAACAATGCAAGAAAAGAGAATAATAAAGGAAGCTACAGCAACTAGATTTAATCGGCCGAGTCGCGAATGGACGACGGATTTATCGGACTAGTCGACGGACGATGGATTTATCGCCTAGCTCGGCACGGCACAGATTTATCGGACTAGTCTAGACTCTAGAAATCTGAGTCAATCCACTCTGTGTGAGTTTCTGCATTGTGACGTCAATGCTGCGGTTCGCTGAAGTCAACTTTTTAAGGGGCGGGCATAGCAAGTGTGAAAAAGCACCAGAAATGTTCGACAATATTGGTCTAATTATCCCATTTTTATTTTAAAAAAAAAAACAATGGGTGAT
>CM068966.1:23879727-23893462 GCA_035128595.1 Eptatretus atami | reverse complement strand
ATGATGAACAGGCATTCGATAATATGAGTGAGGAAAGTGAAAAAACAACTGTCGTTAAGAAGTCGTTGCGGCCTGTTCCGAGTCAGGGCATGGTTGAGCAGGCCAAAAAACATGGCGGCTTCAGACACCAGCGACATAACCCAGGATATGCCTTAAGACCCCACACAGTGAGGTGGCTGGGGATCGCCTGATAAAGGATATAATGAAATAAGGCCGTTAATTATCTTCAAAGGGGGTGTTTTCATTAACCAAAACACCCAGTTTTCATTCGTGCACTTCCTTGGAGTTTTCTTAGTGTGCATGCAGTTTCAGGCTGTTAGGTTTTATGGTTTTGGAGTTATGGAGGAGACACACTGACACACACACACACACACCTCGTACCGCCGATCATTCAAAAAATCACTGTCAGCACTCCGCTTAATTATTCTCGGACTCCAATTAACATTGGCAGAGTATTAATTACTGGTTAACGCCAAGGTAATTGCAAGCAGTCCACCCTGGACCGCGGTAAATCACACCTGACGGGCTCAATGAAAGTCACAGTTGCCGTACCCCCCCCCCCCGCCCCCTCGTGGGTCTGCTCCTGGCGCGTGTCGTCGCTTCGACCTCCACTCGGTGACCCCCTAACCGATGTTTTTTCATTTCATTTTGCGTCGATTGTCCGATGGGAAGGAGGGGCGATTTTAATTTGTAACCATCCACAGAAGTTGGGAAAGCAGGAGTTTGAAATTATTTATTCACTCCAACATAAACTCGGAGAGGGGGTTGGGAGAAAAGGGTGAGGGAGGGGTGTTGTCACTCGTGGCACGAGGAAGCAGTTGCAGAGTCCAGGGTGAGCGAGTCGCGGCGGACCCGCCGTTGCGCGCTCCCCGAGGGCGATCGATGGCGTGCGAGGCGCGGACATTCACTCGGATGGCGCGGAACTCGCGACGCCACCGTCGCCAATGCAAAGCAGGTGTGATTTCGTTTTTGTGAACGGGGGGGAGCACGCTCTTTTGGCGGAGCCGGCGTAGTCACCCGTCCCTGGGCATGATCGTGCCAGAGCGCCGGTGTGTCGCGAGCTCCGTGCGGGTAGGCCGACGGCGCCGGTGGGTTCTGGACGAGGGGGCACAGCGAGCTATCCCCGGACGCCCGCGACCAGTGGGGAGACGCCAGGTCGGCCCCATCAGCGGAAGAAAAATAGGGAGGCCTTTATTTCCATCAGTTCAGCAGGTTCTTGGACACGCCGTGCTGGCGGTCGGACATCGGAACCGGCGTCCAAGAGAGAATTTCCACCCGAACAAACTCGAGCCTGGAGCCAAGCTCGGCAAACTTTCCTCCGTAACCCCCCTCCCCACCCCCTCTCTCAGCCACATGACCACGTCCCATCCTCCTCGCGACCGGCCTTGCCATCCAGGCTGCCCACACAGGTTTCCCTCTCCAGTTCTGGCCTCATTAGTGTTGCTTTGCCCCACCTCCCCTCACCATGACTCCCCCTCCCCCGCGGCACATCTCCAGAAGCTTGATGAGATTACTGTAGGGAAGCGACAACCAGATGCATGAAGCGAGACTGAAGGAGCCGAGCTGCCTCGGGCTAAACCATTACAGAAACCAAAGGCCATGAAGGAAAAGTATCCCTGTTAGAATGCAAGAAAAGACGGATCTGGATTACATCATTTATCTGCTGATCGGGGAGAACATTCCAGCTCCCGTTGCTCGCAACCGCACAATCGGTGCGGTATCGTGACACTGCGCTCCTCTCAAACGTGCTCAGTTAGCCTTCCTGTGGAAGTGGCAAAACTCGGGCCACCAACCACAGTGCGGATCACCCATGCACTTCACTGGCTAACACAAGGCGTGCTTGGTTCATCTTCCCAAGCTCAGCCATTTCGGTCCCCTTCCCATGGCTCGGGCCCTCCGCTCCGGCCCCTGCCACGTCTCGGCTTGCTATGCCCTTCCCACCAGCTACGGACAGTTGCGGTCCCCTCCCATGGCTTCTCCCGCCTGTCACCCCCCATGCTGCCGTTCTTCACCTCCCATGGCTTGGCCCGCTCTGTCACCTCCCAGAGCTTGTCCCGCTCTGATCCCCTCCCATGACTTGGCCGTTTTCTGTCACCTCCCATGGCTTGGCCCGCTCTGTCACCTCCATGACTTGGCCCGTTCTGTCACCTCCCATGGCTTGGCCCGCTCTGTCACCTCCCATAGCTTGTCCCGCTCTGTCACCCCCATAGCTTGTTCCTGTTCTGTCACCTCCCATGGCTTGCCCGCTCTGTCACCTCCATAGTTTTGTCCCGCTCTGTCCCCTCCATGGCTTGGCCTGTTTCAGGCCCCTCACAGGTACAGCTTGCTCGGGCCACTAGTCCCCTCCCACAATGAGGCTCCCTCAGCTCTGCCTGCTTTCGTCCCTGCTCTCGGGCTCGCCTGGCCCAACCCACAGCTCAGCCAGTTCGGTCCCCTCCCATGGCTTGGCCCTCGCTCCGGACCCTACCACGGCTTCGGCTTGCTATTGCCCCTGCCCACAGCTCGGACATTGGGTCCCCTCCCATGCTCGACCTGCTCTATCACCTCCCTGGCTCGGTCCCCCTCCCACGGTACGGCTTTGCTCAGACCGCTAGGTTCCCGCATCCCACAAGCTCGACTCATACCCCTCCCATGGCTTCGGCTTTGTGCTCAGTACCCTCCCAAGGCTCAGCCTGTGTCATCTGCCCCAAAAGGGCATGCTGGGACTTTGGCCCCATTCCCCGGTGTGGCCCGCTTGTGTTCCCTCTCCACTCTCAGCTCATTGAGGTTCCTCCCGTGCCAGCTTTTCACCATGGGCATGGTGAGATCCCCCTCACCAACCCCCTCCCAGGCACAGGTTCGCTCAGATGCCCTGCTGCAGCATGGGCCTCTTGGCCTGCCTTCCGGACTCGACCTGTGAGTTCCACTTCCCACGGCGTAGCTCGCTTGGCCCACATACCACAGCTAAGCTTCACTCAGACTACCTACACGGCATGGGCTTCACAAGGTCCCCATGCTCAGCTAGGTCGGCTTGTGGGTCCCCTCCCATGGCTTAGTCGGTCCCCTCCCAGGTCGTGGCTCTTCAGTCCCTCCCACGGGCTTAGCCAGGATCGGTCCTTCTCCGATGCTTGTGCCTGATTGGCCTCCACCCATGGCTCAGCTCAATAGGTTCCCCGCTCACGGCTCGCTTGGTCTCCTCCCACTGCCTCCCACTGGTCCCCTCCCACGGTGTTGGCCTTGCATGCCCCGCCTCACCGCGAGCTTGCTCGGCCACTCCACAGCACAGCTCGCTCACCCCCCCTACCTAGCCGCTCGCTCCCCTTGGTCGGTCACTGATCCTTATCCATGACTCGGGTGGCTCCCTCCTCTCCTGCAAGCATGCCTTACTCAGCCCTCTCCCACATCCAAGCGCACTTCAGTCCCCTTCGATGGCTGGTGGCTTGTTTGGGGCCGCCTCCCACTGGATGGCTCAACTCGATTCACCTTGCACGTTCGGCACGCGCCCCACGGTTTGGCTTCCTTCGGTCCCCTCCCATGCTCTGTCACTCCCCAACATTGGGCTCCACTCGAGTCTCCTCCCATGGCTCAGCTTTCTCCCATTGGTCGCTCACTCACTCACTCGCTCCACTCCACGGCATGGCTTAACTCATCCCCTACTGCTGCCATTGCCCCACTCGGCCCGACTTGGCTCGCTCCCACATGCGGCTTGCTTGCCCGCCTTCCACGGACTCAGGCCCACTCGGACCCCTCATGGCTCTTGCTTGCTTCGTCCCCTCCCCATGGCATATATCCTCCTCCCATGGCTCGACATTTCTTCCACTTCTCATAGCTTGCCCACTCCGTACTTTCCCACGGCGTGCCTGCTAGGCCCAACCTCCAATGACACCGTTCATTCGGTTCATCTCCTATGGCTTGGTTCGCGTCCCACGTGGTGCGGCTCACTCGGTCCCCTCCCACAACATATCTCGCTCGGCTACCCCCACAATGTGACCTGCTTATCCCAATCCACGGCTCAGCCCACTTGGTCCCCTTTCACTTCTTGGCCACTGTCCCCTCCCATTGGCTCATTCACCAACTTCCCCTCTCATGGCTCACTTGGTCCCCTTCCCACATCCCAGCCTCGCTCGGGTTCCCCTCCCACGTGTGGTTCTCCAGTCCCTGCTGCCGCATGGCTGGTTCAGGCCTGCCTTACATGGCTCAGCATACTCGCCACCTCACATAGATTGGCCCCCTTCCATGGCGTGGCTCACGCGGTCCGCCTTCCATGGGCTCGCTCACTCAGGCAGCCTCCCGGCTCGGAGCAACTCCCCTCCCCACAGATTGGCGGCTTGGTTCACTCACCCCTCTCCCAAAGCACGGCTCGCAAGGTTCCTCCCAGTCTTGGAGCTCAGTCTCCTCCGAAGCTCAGGCTCACTCCAATTTCCCTCACACAGCTTGCTTGGTCCCCCTCCCACGCGTACGGCCCATTTCGTTCTCCACTTCCCTCAGCCAGTCATCAGTCTGATTGGTCTCCGACCACGAGTCGGCGGAGCATTGGCTTTCCTCCCCAGTGTGGCTCACTTAGCTCCCTCCGCCAGTGCGGTTAGCTAGCTTCCCTCTCTCAGCGTTGGACTCCGCTCCCCGCACTCGCTCAGTCCCTTTCCTGACTCAGCCCGCTTGATTCCCTCTCTCTCCGCTTAGCCCAATTAGGTCAACTCCCATGGCGTGAGTCGCTCTGCCACCTCCCTCTGCACTCTCACTCGTTCCTCCCATGACTCAGACTTGAGGTCCCCTCTAACCACACAGCCCGCTTAGTTCGCTCTTTGATGGACTCAGTTCGCTTCCCTCTGGTGCAGCTTCACTCAGTTCCCCTTTCACTTGTGGCTCTTTCAGTCCCCGACTGCTGCATGGCCCGCCTCCCACAGCTTGGCTCGCTCCCGAGAGTGCGGTCGATCTTCCCCGCCTCCCAACAGCTCAGCCCACTCAGGTTACTTTCCATGCTCGTTCCTAGCCCCCTCCACGGTTTAGATTTGGCTGGGTCCCCTCCCATGGCTACGGCCCATTGATCACCCTCTCTCTTCTTAGCCCACGAGATCTCTTCCACAATGTGTCATAGACCCAGCCTCCCATGACGCGCTCACTCGCGTCCCCTCCCACAGCTTAGCTCGCTCCCTACAGCGAAGCTCACTCGTTCACTCATGTGGCAAGGCTCACTCAGTGATCTCCCACGGTGGGCCCACTCCGTCCTCACACAAGTGCGGCTTGCTCGGTCCCATCCCCATGGTCGGCCCGGCCTCCCCACATTTAAGGCTCACTTGTCTCATGCCACAGCGTGGCTCGCTCATACCCTGCTGCGGAATGAGTATCGGCCGCTCCCACTGCTCGGAGCCGCTCCCCAATCAGCTCTTGCTCCCCGCCCACCTCCCACGGCTTGCCTTTTTTGGCCGCCTCCCACAGCTCGACTCAACTCAGCCCTTTAGGTCTCTTCTCCTGACTCGGCTTGCTCCTCATGGCAGGGCTCGGGCCCACTTGGTACCCCTCCCACGGGTCGCCCACATGGATTCCTCCCACAGTGTGCACGCTCGGCCCCCTCCGACAGTGCGCTCGCTCGCGTCCCCCCATCAGCTCGATTGCTACCCTTGGCACAAGAACTCTGTCCCTTTCACACGGTCGACCTTCCCATTTCCCCCCCCCCCCCCCCACAGCGTTGGCTCGCTCACCCTCATCCAACATCACGGCTCAATCCGGTCTCCTCCCACCGCTTGAGCTGCTCAGTTCCTCCTCAAAAACTATTAAGCCAGCAAGATCCCCTCCCACAGTGCGGTTTGGCTCGTCCCCTCGCATAGCTCGTTTCGCTTGTTTTCTCCCACAAGGAGGGCTCTACCCTTCCTCCACGGTGCGTTCTCACTCGTACCTTCCACAAATCGGCCTGCGGAGCTGGTCCCTCCCACGGTGTGGGCCCCACTCAGTTCCCTTTCCCATGACTTTGCCCACTTTCTCCCCTCCCACAGGCTTAGCTTACTCAATTCCCTCCCAACAGCACAGCTCGCTTGGGCCACTATTCCTCCTTCCACAGCGGGCTCGCTCAGCCCATTCTACGCATGGCCTGGTCTGCTATCCCACAAGCTCAGCATTGATCTCCTCCCCACGGTGCGGGCTCCCTTGGCCACCTCCCATGGCCGCGCACGCTTCCTCTCCTCCCACACCTGGAAACGACTTTCCCCCTCCCACGACTCGGCATGCTTGGCTCATCGGTCCCTTCCTCAGCCTTCTGCTCGCCTCCCCACGATGTGATTCATTCAAGTCCCCTCCCATGGCTCAGCTCGACTTGCTCCCCTTCTCACGGTGTGGCTTCCCTCAGTCCCTTCTTCATGGGACATGGCTCCCTCAGTCTCTCACATGGCTCCCTCAGTCTCTCACCATGGTTCAGCTCCTCGGTCCCCTCCCCCCCTGTTCGCTTCCCACGTCGTGGCTCACTCGGTCACTTTCCTCAGCTCTGCTCGCTCCCCATTGATTGTGTGATTCATTCAGTCCCCTCCATGCTCAGCTTTACTGCTCTCTTCTCATGTGTGGCTCCCTCAGTCCCTTCTTATGGCATGCTTCCTCAAGTCTCTCACCATGGTTCGCTCACTCCGGTCCCTTTCCTCAGCTCTTGCTCGTCCCAATTGATGCTCAATCAGTCTCTTCCCATGGCTCACTTCGGCTCGCTTCCCTCCCATGGCGTGGCTCCCTCAGGCTCCTCCCACGGCTCAGCTTGCTCCTCATAGCACGGCTTACTCGTTCCATCCACGGCATGGCTCCCTCGTTTTTCTCCCATTGGCATGGCTCCCTCAGTCCCCTCCCACGGCATGGCTCCCTCGGTCCCCTCCACGGCTCGGGGCTCCCCAGTCTCCTCCCACGCGTTCGGGTCGCTCCCCACTGTGCGGCTCTTCTTCTCCTCCCATGGCCGGCTCCCTCAGTCTCCTCCCACGGTTCGGTCGCTCCCCACTGTGCGGCCTCTCGTTCTCCTCCCAATGGGCCGGCTCCTCAGTTCTCCTGCCCACGGTTCGGGTCGCTCCCCACTGTGTGGCTCACTCGGTCTCTCCCACGCCCGGCCGCCTCAGTCTCTCCACGCATGGTCCCTCCGCTCTCCTCCCATGGCATGGCTCTTCTCGGTCTCCTCCCACGGCCGGCTCCCTCGGTCTCCTTCCCCACCGGTTCGGTCGCCTCCCCACTGTGTGGCTCACTCGGTCTCCTCCCACGCCCGGCCCGCCTCAGTCTCCTCCCACGGTTCGGGTCGCTCCCCACTGTGCGGCTCTCGTTCCCTCCCATGGCCCGCTCCCTCAAAGTCTCCTCCCCGGCTCTGCTCCCTCAGTCTCCTCCCACGGTTCAGGTCGTCCCCACTGTGCTGCTCACTCGTCTCCTCCCACGGCCCGGCCGCCTCAGTATCCTCCCACGGCATGGCTCCTCGGTCTCCTCCCATGGCCCGGCTCCTCAGTCTCTCCCATGCCATCTGCTCTCGGTCTCCTCCCACGGCCCGGCTCCCTCAGTCTCCTCCCCCGGCCCGGCTCTCTCGGTCTCCTCCCACGGCCCGGCTCCCTCGGTTCTCCTCCCACGGCTTCGGCTCCCTCAGTCTCCTCCCACGGTTCGGTCGCTCCCCACTTGCGGCTCACTCGGTCTCCTCCCACGGCTCGTCCTGGTCTCGCCCAGCCCCGCTCCAGCCGTCAGTGTACAGCCAATTAATGCGGTCCCGCGGCATTAATGTTGTCGCCGCATAATGATGCGCTGCGCGAAGCCGTCACGCGCGGCTGCCGGGGATGAAGTCAGGACCTGATCTAAATTACCGAAGCCATTAACTTAATGCATGTTCATCAGCGAGAGCCGCGCGCTTGTGCTGCTGTTGAACTCGCACTTTGGACGAGCGCTTCGCTCGCGGGTCCCGCTCCGGTGCCCGTCCGCGGCCGCCACGTACGCCTGACCGTGCCGTCATCAATTCGCCGTGTCCGGGCCTAGTATCAGCAAGTTTCCGCTCCGCTGTGCTCCTAATCGCGCTTGGATCGTACTTTAATGGACTTACAGACTTGGGGTAAACAGACTTTACGCGAGCTGTTTGCCATTTCAAACAGGCTATTAGGCAGGGAAAACCGCGTATGGGCTGGATGACAAATGAGCGCGCCGTGCCAGCAGCAGCCTCCGGAGCGCTCGCGGGCGCGCGCAGCCGAGCGGTGAACGGCCCGCACGCCACCCCTATTAACTGCCCGCCATAAAGGGAGGCCGTGCGTGCCGGCGCCGCGGCGCGAAAATTAATATTGATTTTCTATTGGGAAAATGAAAAATGCGGCGACCGCTCGGCCGCCCGGGATCGGGGGGGTCTCGCGTGTCGAACCGGTCGAAGGAGGAGAAAATGGAGCGAGTTCGGCCCGGGGTTCGACGGTCTCGGCGTCCGCTCACCGTGACCGGGGAGGAACGAGCCGTGGGCGGTCCACGTGGCACGATCTCGGGTTCCAATTCTCGCGCCTTTATGGTTCCATCTGCGCCGGGGATTCCGGCCTCCGCTGATTAAGCCGTTATACAGTCGAGGCCTTTTCGCACATCCAGCAGCCTGAGATGGTCTCTGGCATGACGTCGAGCGCTCGAAATGGCGAGTTACCGAGCACGAAGAGAGGGGGAGTACGGGTACGAAGGGTCGGTGGGGTCTTGCGTGTACCGTCTTCCGGTTCCACGTGCGCAGGACACACGCCGTTAACTTTTCCCGCGCACCCAGATCGCCCGCAGGCGAACAAGCGTAGGCACTTGAAATAAAGTGCAGAGATCGTCCAAAACTCGGTCATATTTAGCTACCAGATCAGGAGCGAGCAGCCCCTCCTGCTGGGCCGAGTAATATCGCTCTGATGAGAAATGGTCCCTTTTTTTTCCCCTGGCGAGTCACGGTAATTTTATCTGCGTGATGAAGTTTTTCATCAGAAGAAACACTCTATTTCTTCCCTTATTAGACATTATTTCTGAAAGTGCTGCAAGAGGCTGCCCGAGTGGTGAAACGAACGCCCTAAGCTCAATGATTATCACAGGACATTAACTTTGGTCTGTCGGAAGAAAGAAAGAAAGAAAGAAGAAAAAAAAACAGAAGAAGAGAAAGTTATTTGTAGCAGATTGGAGATGCAGTTGCGATTCGTGTAACTCGGCTTTCCCTTAATAAGCTTCGCTGGAAAGGACTTTGTAATGAGAGAGAAAACCCGTGCCCGCGAGGCCTTATCACGGCCACCTCGCGGCCTCGGAACTGTGCACGAATGCGTGGATACGCGGCTTACTGCCATTAGCTGGTGGGTGAATGCACCACTTGCCCTCTCGTTGAGCTATTTGAAACACCTGCCCTGATCGGATAGTCGTTTTTTCTGCACCAGCCCTGCGGTTATCCGGCTGTATGCACCTGTATCATCTGTATGTCCTGTCGTGCCGACCGTAAAACAACCTGCACTCATGCTTTGACCATTTCTGCGGAAGTCGCCTTACGCATTTTTCTCTGGGAATAGCCACAATAAGAAAACCGTACCTGCGATAAACCTACTCGATATACATACATTGAGGATAACCAGCTATATGTACTGTCCTGCAAATGCCAGCTCTTCGGAAACCTGAGGTCTGTTCTACACACCATACTGAAGATAGCCAGCTGTATGTACCCATTGTACCTGTTCTGTAGAAGCAGCTCTTAGGAAACCTGAATTTGGATAACTTATTCTAAACACCTATACCGAGGATAGCCAGCTATATGCACCTGCTCTGCGAAGGCAGCTCTTCAAAACCTGAGGTCTGTCTACAGCTATACTGAAGATAGCCAGCTGTATTACCATTGTACCTGTTCTGTAGAAGCCAGCTTTAGGAAACCTGAATTGTGGATAATTATTCAAACACCTAACAGGATAGCCAGCTATATGCACATGCTCTGCAGAAAGCAGCTCTGAAGAAACCTAAGGTGTGGATAATTATTCTACACACCTCGACGAGAATAACCGGCTATATGCACCTGCTCTGCAGAACACCAGCTCTTAAGAACCTGAGCTGTGGATAAACTATTCTACACACATATACTGAGGATAAGCGCTATATGCACCTGCTCTCCAGAAGGCCAGCTGTTAATAAACCTGAAAGCCTGGTTTGCTTAACGCTAGGGTGCTGGCCTATAGATATTAGGGCCTTGAGTTTCAATCCCCCATTAGCCATTGAATTAATACCAGGTAGGGTTGATCAGCCTGCCATCCTTTGAGGTTGGTGGAATGGGTACCAGCGAGCTGCTAACAGGGGCACTGCATCAATGAAGCTGTGCCCCCAGAAAATGATGTAGCCAAGCAGCACAGACTGCATACAAATGAAATAATAAATAGGGCAATACCCCTGTGCTCACCTGTAGAATGATGATGCTGAGGAGGAAATCAAAGTGGATGGAGATTAGCAAAATTGTACCAATGAACCAATGTCATAGCAAATACCTATTTAAGGGAACCACCCCCTGTAAACCCCTGTAGACCCCAATATTTTAATGCTGTGCACAAACTTTGGTACAATCACGGGTGATGAAGGTTGTGGTGAATTTCATTGGATTGTGTGTGTGTGTGTATGGTTTCTGAGAAGAAGCAAATATCTCTTTTGGGGGAAACCCCCCCCTCACCCCCTCCCCCCATCGCCACCCTCAGCGGCCATTGTTTTTTTAATGCCATTAACAAAACTGGTACATACAGGGTGATGAACGTTGTGATAAAGTTTCATCAAATCGTATGTGTAGTTTCAGAGAAGAAGTTGCAAGGACGAACTGACTGTGACGGACTGACTGACCACATCCATAAGCTCCCCGAAACTACGTTCCAGTGAGCTAATAAGGAAAACCTGAGCTGCGGCCAACGTATTCTAAACACCTGCCTTGTGGTATCCGTCCATATGAACCTTCCATAGCAGATGGCTGATGAAAACAACCTGCTTGAATTCACCTCCACTGCAGGTACAATTTGCCGGCAATTTGAGAGTTGGCATGTCTGGAGATACCGGCAAAATTCACCTACACTGGAAATATGTGTACATTACACCATATATATATACATGTACACAATAAAACACACACACACACACACACCACACACACAACACACGCTTGACCGATATAGGCAATTTTCAGGAATCGGTCGGGTGAAGTCGGTGTGATTCCCAACTACAATACGTACTGTACTCAACTCAGAAACCTTGAGTAGTTTTCACCGAAACAACTGTACATTTATAGAGACTTCAGGAAATGTTCACAAACATTATCTTTATAAGCAGCTGCGTGTAACAGGTGGAAAAAAAATTGGCTCAGTAATTTAGAAAATGCGTTAATACGGCAAACGGCTCAGAAATCGGGTGTTATCAATATATTTTGCTTTGAAACTCACAAAGGAAACATTTCACCTTTTTTAGAGCAAATCCACTCACCAAATCCTTTAGAAACAGGCGCGAAGACAAAGGAAAACCTGAAAGAACTCCATAAGATACAGGATGAAACTTTGCACCACGGCACCTTAACAGCACGATGTCTACACACCTGTGGAGAGTCCGTACCAGATCCAAATCTACCCAAAATACCACGTACGTGTATGCTGTATACGTACCTCTACCTTGTATTAGCAACTGTCGACTGTACATCCGATCAGACACGAACTGTACCGCTGTCGACTCAGGGCACTCGGAAAGCGGCTTTAAGCCCTCGAGCAAGCACTCAACAGAACGCCTGGCTTGGCAAGCGATACCAATTGCCCATCGAAAACCCATGCACCTGAAAACGCTCATGCAATGTCCGAATTGGACAAATCAACACTTTTTTTAAAGGTCCATGACACCCAAAAGTATGGGAAATTCTTATATATGTCCTATAGGAGTTTTTCATCGTGATTTCAGATCTGACAATTTTTCACAATACTCATTCTGTAAAATGTAAAATTAAAAAACAAAACTCTTCGGAACGCCCCTAAAAATTCTACTGAAAGGGGCGTAACCCACATACTGTCAACTACAGATTACAAAAGGCTGCACATAAATTACTCGGTTGGTGGTCTACGTGATTCTATTGGCTTCCTGTGTGTTCACATTCGATTGATCGACTCTGCAATTGCTTCGTTCGTTTCTGCTTTAAAAAAATCAAACATTTGGTTTTGAATAATGGATGACATGGACTTTCACTTGTCTGGTAACGACAGTGAGTGTGAGAGAAATGAAGATTTTGGTCTGAATCACACGGAGTTCGGATAATATAGTCGCGGAGGTGAAGTTTAGGCAGCTGGAAATGAAAACGGCCCTTACAGTTCGAGCCCGAAGCAGGACAAGCAGAGAAAAATGGCGATGAATTCCCGGAGTTCATGATGATCGGGGAGGACATCGAAGGAAGACTGAATAAACAACTGGTTAGACTAAATCCTATTCGTAATTCAATAATGTTAAATTCGACTTGCATACTGCTCGATATCAGAAATATTTTAGTGAGGTGACGTGAACAGCACAGCGCAGCGGCATGTTGCTCCGCGGCGATAATCACAAGCCAAGGCCAGCGCATGTAACGGCCTATCTCTCCGCGCTAAAACGAAGCAATCTCGCTGTCCGGATACGATGAAAACTTGTGTGCGGAACACACCTTGCGACACATTGTCTAGAGTAGATCCGATAAATCTGACGCTCTGTTGCATTTTTATTTATTTTATTCTACTTCGTCATGTAGCGCCAGTAGAAAACAATGAAGAAAGAGAATAATAAAAGAAAGCTACAGCACTAGATTTAATCGGCCGGGAGTCGGATGGACGACGGATTTATCGGACTAGTCGGACGGACGATGGATTTATCGCTAGTCGGACGGACGACAGATTTATCGGACTAGTCTAGACTCTGAAATCTGGAGGTCAATCCACTCTGTGTGAGTTTCTGCATTGTGACGTCAATGCTGCGGTTCGCTGAAGTCAACTTTTTAAGGGGCGGGCATAGCAAGTTGTGAAAAGCACCAGAAAGTTCGAAATATTGGCTAATTATCCCATTTTTGATTTAAAAAAAAAAAAACATGGGTGATTTCTTCACTAGGAAGGTCAAGTTAATATATAAATAACCAGAAAGTTTTGGTGTCATGGGACTTTTAATGTTGGAATTGCTGCTAAGTCAATACTGAAGCTGAATTTTGTAATTCGGCTTAATTTAAGAGATTCTCGAGGTTATGGCATATCGGAAATGAAATAAGCCATGAACGCTGGCATCTCGGGCGTTTATAAGCATTGCAATTACCCAGCGATTCGTAGCTATGATGAACAGGCATTCGATAATATGAGTGAGAAAGTGAAAAAAAACTGTCGTTAAGAAAGTCGTTGCGGCCTGTTCCGAGTCAGGCATGGTTGAGCAGGCCAAAAACATGGCGGCTTCAGACACCAGCGACATAACCAGATATGCCTTAAGACCACACAGTGAGGTGGCTGGGGATCGCCTGATAAAGATTATAATGAAATAAGGCCGTTAATTATCTCAAAGGGGGTGTTTTCATTAACCAAAACACCCAGTTTTCATTCGTGCACTTCCTTGGAGTTTCTTTGTGTGCATGCAGTTTCAGGCTGTTAGGTTTTATGTTTTGGAGTTATGGAGGAGACACACTGACACACACACACACACACA
The DNA here is from genome assembly GCA_035128595.1 of Eptatretus atami. Classification (NCBI taxonomy): domain Eukaryota; kingdom Metazoa; phylum Chordata; class Myxini; order Myxiniformes; family Myxinidae; genus Eptatretus; species Eptatretus atami. The sequence goes on along the minus strand of CM068966.1, from coordinate 23,879,857 downwards.
AACTGACACCACACACACACACACACACACACACAAACTGACAACACACACTGACATTTATTAGTGTAGATATATGAGCCGGCCATCACCAACGGCAGTATACATTAGGTAATTCATAGGTGAGGTTTCC
>CM068966.1:23827276-23842303 GCA_035128595.1 Eptatretus atami | reverse complement strand
AAGGATGTAAGAAGCAGTCCAAAGTGTCAGTAGGTCAAGAAGCAGTCCAAAGGATGTAAATGTCTTAAGGGATCTACAATATATAAAGGAGTCCAAATTAGTCTAAAGGGCCTCTAGGGCTCTAAAGGGTGTAAAGGTCTAAAGAGTCAAGGGGTTGAAGCAGTCCAAAGGATGGAAAGGTCTTAAGGGGTTGAAGGGCCTAAAGTGTCTAAAATACCTAAAGGAGTATAATTGGGTCTTAAGGGTCTGCAGGTCTAATGGGTGTAAAGGTCTAAAGGGTCTCAGGGATCAATAGGGTCGAAGAGGTTTCAGGGTTTAAGGAGTCTAAAGGGGATGTTCCAATAGCAGTTAAGGTTTAAGGGGTCGAAAGGGTCACATCAGTTTAAACTCTTCACAAAGGACGCAGCTTGATCTTTAACATCCATCAACTAATGCGAGCAGAAGAGATGCCTAGCCGAGTTTATCGTACATCTGAGGGACGGCGCACAACTATTGCTGCCTTGTCCGACCTGCAAAACACCAGGATGGGGGTTTAAAGTGGTTTGGGATTCAAACCCTGGCTAGGCGTGTCAGAGCCAAGCATGCATACCTCGACGGTATCCCCCCGGCCCACCGTACAGGATAGACACCCGATACGTGCTAAATAACTCAAAATGAAGACATTACAAACAATGCTAGACTATTTTAACCAAACAAAGATTTAGCCATGTAACACTTCTGGATATTTTAAGCATGACTTTGGTTGCTGCTCAGATTGGCTTGCCCCGTCGAGCGGCACTGACGTGAGTGTGGCGTGGGCAGGATGTGCACAGGGTACGCGGGCAGGGTGGCTGGGAGACGAGCTTGCGGCCTCGCCCCTCTCCACGCATCTCCTTCCAAGCCGGGCAGCCCATGCCCACCTCGCCGCAGCGCGGCATGATGAGGGCACGTGATGACCTATCCAGCCAACCAGTACTGCGCAAGGCAAGTGGAGCCCGATAAGCCTACTGGCGTCGGGCCCTACACCGCGGTTTGTTTTCCTATCAACCGATCGGCTTGACATTCAGTCCAAAACACCAATTCGGAGGTTTTTTTTCTTAAATTCATCCGCTCATTTTGTAGTCTTCCTTCAAGTCACAAAGTGGAGGCTAGATTATGTGGTTTGACTCGTGTCGCTTAGTTTGCACTATCTTGCAAAAATATTTCTTTCTACAAACGTAGATGCACGTCGACCCTTTTCGGTGTTTCTTGTAACCAGTTCTGTGAATGGATAACTTCCTGTGTGGTTTGGCTGCTCCCATGTCACTGTAGGCACTGTAGTCAGAGGACACCAAAAATGGAGAACCCTCGTGGGTAATTGGCTGAAGCTGCATTATGAATGGGACTCAGGGTTAAAGGTGTAAGGTCAATTTTTCTTTGTTGCTGTCTTACCAGGCCTCTGGATGGTGGCCATGGACACATTGAACCCTTTAATTGGTAATCTTTGAAGCACATTCAAATGCAAGAAAGTGAGGAAGCTCTGCGAGGCAGAGATAAGGGTGTTCTTGTGCATACAGTGCTGTGGGAACGCCGTTGCACACGGTGTGGTCGGTTTTTCACAGAAATGTTTTGTGAACAAGATTTTTGCTTCAACCCCCCCCCCGGAGATAGCACCGCAGTCCAAGAGGCCTGACGCATGGATTGCAATTTCGGGTACAAATTGATGGATTTATTCTTTTAACTTTTCGATGCTTCCATGGAAACCTGAAAACTTTTGCATTCGGACAGTAGGATAGACGTGGACGGTCAAATGGTAACTGTTGTGGACCACGATTCGATTCCAATCTCGAGTGAGCACCCCCCTCGTGCCACGTGCCACGTTCCACGTGCCCCCTTTTAAATAAGCATCACAGCAATGATAGACAAAGAGCATGTACGTGTGTATGTGTACAATGCACATGGACAGTTTCTCACCCGGCTTACAAACCGTAGTTTGACGATCTTACAAACAGAGTTGGGGGTTGGGATGGGGGGAGGGGACTGGAAAATGACATTGCTGAAGGGCAGTATTCCAAAGCAGGCCTCCTGCTAAGCTGCCTAGTCAGGGAAGAAATGTTGAAGGGGGGGTGGTTGGGGGGGGTGAGGGATAGAGTGGTAGTTAAAGTGTAGTGTGGGGGAGGGAAAACTGTTTAACAATAGGTTTATCTTCCCTTGAAGCGCTCGCTCACGTTGCCTTTCTCAATCCAGCCCCGTGGCCTTGTCGCTCATGTTGGGCATGTTTGGTCTCCAGCCCATAGCCCCGCACGTTCACTCCATCATTCTAATGTTTTTATTCCATAGGGATGGCAGTCCAGGGACCTTTCCTAGATGCTGGGAGGTGACGAGAAACTCTGGTGCCGGGACCAGTGCGGCAGGAATGTAGAATGAAGCGATGGTGGGAGGGGGTGTTTGGGTGCAGAGGAAGGGTACACATCTTGGTTTTGCTGCATTGCATTCCACAGGAACACATGCTTTTTGTCCATAACACTTTCTCCCTTTCAGAGCAAAATGTCGTGTGATGGGGACTTCCTGACACACACCACACACCACACACACACACACACACACACACACACACACACACACACACACACACACTGGATATGATATATATATAGGTATATTTGTCATATAGGACCCAGCTATAAACTGTCATCCCGGTGTTTCAGAGGCACGGTGATTCATCAATGTGTGCGCCGTCTCTCGGATGGACATTAAACTGGGCGTCCCGTCTGCTGCCGTTAGTTGGTAGACGTTAAAGTCTCCTTCGCGAAGAGTAGGCGAGCTATCGCCGGCACTCTGAATAAATTACAAATTCCTGCCCTAACTACTACTGGGAGAGGGTTGGCAAACCACCCAGCACGCTTCGGCAGAGCCAAATCTGTAACACAGATTATGGTACAGTACATTAGATCGGATATAGCCGATGTATAATTAGGCCAATGGTTTGCAGGATTGGCTTTTAAGAAGAAGGGGAAGAAGAAGAAGAAGAAGAAGAAGAAGAAGAAGAAGAAGAAGAAAAAGTCTCGTCGTGTGCCACAGTGCCTTGTTCTCTATTACCGGATCCAGTGTAATGTCCACGAGTTATCTCACACATTTAACTCCTTTATCTCCCACATATTTGTCTTTGTCATCCCAATGATTTTTAGTTTCCATGTTGTACCTTTCAAATGATCATTAAATTAGTAGTAGTTGTAGTAGTAGTAGTAGTAGTAGTAGGCTTCCCCTTTTTTCACAGCATTGGTCTCACCCAAAAAATGTCCAGTGGGCTCACATATATACCATATGGTAATCAATAGTAATATAAAGTGCAGTAATTTTAAAATGAGGTTAACCACTGGCTTTAATAAATATTATTCATCGGGTTAATCGATTTCAAAGCAAGATATACAGTAGATAAATTTTACTGGCGAGGAACTTTCATTTTAACCCATAATTATCAGTTGCATATCAGGCTGCGTTCTTTTGTTCGGCCGAACACACACACACACACACACACACACACACACACGCACACACACACACACACCGTTGAACGGTCGATCAAAATAGGACAATCAATCGACTATGAGCCTAAAAATTGGTCATTTTCCATTCGTAGCTGCACTGTTGTGAGTTCAATTCCAAGTAAGATGCTCATAATTATTTGGACCTGGGGTATTACACAACACATCTCAATCTGACCATCTTTCTCTTGCAACAACCATGGCAATGTAAGTCGCTGTAGCTTTCAGTGGTACAATGATGTGAAGCAATGTTTCTTCAGCTTGACCTTTAACCCTGTACGGGAATGTTTTGTGTTTCATTGTCTGAAATTACTGCACACTAACTCACCGGCACTCCTTGGGTTTTATCATTGCGGTCCTTCGGGCTCTCGTGCCTTTTAATTGTTCCCTTTATCAGGGGCCATGCATTTATTATGTATTTAAATATGGGGGAATTGTTGAGCCCCCCACCCATTCCCCCTCTACCCCATGCTCTATACATTCTATTTCCCTCCCTACTTTGACTCCTCTGTCTCTGTCTCTGTCTCTGTCTCTGTCTCTGTCTCTGTCTCTCTCTCTCTCTCAAAAATCAAGTTGTTCTTTACATCTAGTTGTAAGCAAAGCCTTGGAATCCATCAACGCAGCCTCCATCATCTCTCCTATTCTCCAATGGCCTGATCTCTGATCATCAATTTTCATGCCATTATCTATATATTACTAAAACTCTCATCTTGTACGTATATATGTATGTATGTATGTAGTTTCCAAAATACAGCCAAAACGGTACACGATAGTGCAAATCTTTTTGGCCCACCTTACTCACCATTCTCCTGTGTGCAATAACAAGTTTCGTTTCGTTAAAATTTTTTAAAATAAACAATTATTTAAAAATCAATTCCCGATTCAGTCAAGTACTCTTCTGGAGAATTTGATCAATGCAAACAACCTCAGCGGTTTAGTTCGCTGGAGCTATCTTTTTTTTTTCTTGAAATGATTTTTTTCATCAACAGCTGTCACAACAGGAACCCAATGGGTTCACGGGTCGTCTAGTTTTCACTAAATTTGGATATGCTGCTGTCTCTCTCTCTCTCTCTCTCTCTCTCTCTCTCTCTCTCTCTCTCTCTCTCTCTCTGCAATGGATAGAGTCCCTGAATCTGAAACAAAATGTCAGGGTTGTACCTCTGGACTTTTCAGAGACCTTCACACCCTGTCAAGCTCTGCTTACTAGTGGAGCTGCCTGGCTCCTCCGTGCACATAATCAGTACATAGCCCGCATCACTACATCTTCTCTCCTAATGTATGTTGGATTGTCCCAAGGCAGCATATTAATTGGGTCCAGTTTTGTTCCTCATATACATCAATGCACTTCTCTAATATTTTTTTTCGAAGAAAACCCTCTTTTCCACTTTGCAGACCATTGTTGTAGCATACCTCATCGTGATGACAGATCGGCAGCTGCCCTCTCAATTCAGCTGGAAAGTATCAGATGCTGGACCCCGACACAAAATGCCATTCGTTTCAGGAAAGTGTCGCAGTCTGACCGCTTCTCTTCAATAGGATTGTCTCGTGAACCCACTCATCTACTTTATTTGTCAACCACTGGAAAAGTTCACTCCCTCAAACTTCTGGGCCTCACCATCAGCCATGACCTCTCCGAGACAAACCATGTTTCAAACTTCGCCTCTAAAGCGATCCTCGTACGGAATATCCTCCATCATGCCAAGTCCTTCCTCAGTGAATCCGAATTGATCACAGCCTTCAATGCTGTTGTTAACAACTCAAGGGAGTAGAGCTCTCCCCGATGAGGGTATCCCCACTTCACACCTCCCACTCCTCGATGCTGCGAGAATTCAAAGCTGTCAAAATCATTGGCATCTCTCACACAGAATCAGGGGAACAAAGTCCAATGCTCTTTCCTTGCAGAAGTTTGGTGGCCTCTGTTTTTTACTACTTTCTGCTCTATGAGTCCCCCATTCTGCGCACACACTTCCAGTAACATCCTTGTTCACCACACAATATCCAGGCTCACTGCTGGTCTGCACTTCTTGTTCCTCTTTTCTCCCTCTTACTGAACCACCTTTCTGAGTCAGTTAATTCCCACTCTTTCCTCCAGGGCTTCAAGATGGCGGTCACCACCACCTCAGGTCATCTTTTATGATGACCTCAGGTCACAAGGCCTTTACCCACAGCTTGATGGAGTACTGTTCCCCCCCCTTTGGGAAAGCACCCCTGCCTCACACCTTGCTCAGCTTGATGCCATTTTAACCAAGGTGTTCAAAATCATTGGAATCTCCCACGATGAAGCTGAGTCCATTGGCCTATCATTTGCCCATCGCAAACAAGTCGATGCCCTCTCTGTTTTCTACCGCCTCTTTTCTGGTCTTACACCTCATGCTCTTTCTGTGCTTTGCCCCCCCCCAAACCCTCAGGATTCTGCAGACCACACATGGTCCACAATCAACCCCCTTCCAGTGAAACGACCTAAATCCAGGACTGCTGTTCACCTCCACTCATTCGTTCCTCTTTTTTTCTGTCTGTGGAACCAAATTCATTCTTTCCCCCAGGTCTTTAAGACAGTTGTGCACCACAATATCAGATCATCCCACATCCAAAACCATGATCTTTCCAACCTCCATTAACACCCACACCTTCTCTATCTCATCCCATTAATACCCCCCTCCCATGCCCACCTTCCAAATTTCCATCTTTTCCACCCCGTGCGTCCTCCCCTACCCTCATTTCTCCTCGCATCCCTTATTTGTCCACATCTCCTTCTATTTTGTCCTTCAATCCTGCTGGTAGTGTCCCACCACCCTTCTCTCTCTCTCTCTCTCTCTCTCTCTCTCTCTCTCCTCTCTCTCTCTCTCTCTCTCTCTCTCTCTCTCTCTCTCTCTCTCTATCTCCTGTTCCTGTTTTGTTCTGTTGCATCCTGATCCATTTTGTGTTCTTGCTTTTCCATGAGCCTTAACTTTGTAAAACAAAAAAAAAAATCTCTATCCATGATTTTCTTTCTACCCTGTCAACCTTTCATCCACATTGCTACATCTCTATCTCTATCTCTCCCCGACCCCAACCCCCACCCCCTCCCCTGAGTTTTCCATCCTACAAGGGGATGTGTTAAGTTGGCCATCTTAATTGCTAGCACTTGCATGTGGGCGTTAAAGATTGAGTACAGTCATTCAAAAAGGCTCGGTCATTGTACACAGGTATCATGGATAAATCTTACAAATTGCCTTCCTTGTTTCCAACATTACTTTCTCGTAATCATCAGTCGCTGTGCCACTTGAGCATGGCAAGTAAGGCTGGGAATGTGGTTCTGTAGCTGGAACTGAAGGCTCATTTAAATCCCTTCCAGCTGAAGTTGAGTACCTTCCAAACTTAAAATCAGATTTCCAGCAACAACAACAACAACAACAACAACAACAACAGTTTCATATGATGCCTTACTAATGTGTTTGTTTGTATTCTGTCTTGACAATGCAATCTTGTTTGTTGGAAATGATTCAAGCTTGCAAGCATCCATGGTCTGATTGGTTCGGAGTACGTAACCACCTGGGATGAAAACGTCACAATTATTTGTTTCTTGGGCACATCGACAAAGTCGAGTCGAATATGGTGCCTTTTGTGTGGGTCTTGTTTTGAAAGGGGAGTGGAAACCCCACGGAGCGATTGACTGCCTGTGACGGAGGGAGGGTGGAGGGGTTGGAATCTTCATTCCCTATATTTGTGCACAAAGGCTTGACCATTGGAAGTGCTATGTTGGTGAATTGCTAATAGAGTGGTGTTAGGTCTGGCTGTTTAATGAGAAAGGCATGGAGATGGCACCCAAGAGGTAGAAACTCAGCATTGCAAATTCTCCACACTGGTAACTACACTGTGGGAGAGCTTCTTGTGTTTTTGCCTCCTTAATGTTGACGGAAGAACGTTGTACAACAGAAAATCCATTTGGGATCACTTTAGCTTTTTGCCCAAGGATTTTAATATTTTACTGTAGCCATATGGTTGGAATCAATCTTTATGTACAATGAACAATCAGACAATGGAAACCAGTAGGTGCCCACCTGTGGTCTACGGGCCCTGACCCGAGATCTTCAGTGGGGGTCCAGGGGATTAAAAGAATCCCTTTCCTGAATCGATTTGACTTTCTTGCCACATTTAAAGTTTCGTTTTCAGATGAAGTATAAGGTATCATAAGGGAACATATATGCAGTTTGAGAATACAGCCGCGCACAGAGACCTCAACTTCACTCGAGCGGCCGGATGTCACAATGATAGTCGTGCATGGTGATACAAAATGATTTTTGAGGCTCTGAATGGGTCGACACATCCAAAAAATGGTTGGGTACCATTTCTGAGGTCAATTTTTGAATTATAAGCTATTTATCCTGAATACATGGTGACATATGTTTTATTCATTTTCTTAATCCCCTCTCTGCATATTCCCCACCATCCCAATATCAGTGCTTGTCCCCTTCACTCCATTTGTCATCTTGCTCTTCGATGAGTCTCGACCGATCCTTTCCCCCAAGATTAATGACTACACATAGCAGATATGGATAAGATTGAAAGAAATCTCCGCTTTGTGAAAGTGCTCACACACTTAAAGAGAATTATAAAAAGTCACATTTCAAACTTGGCAATTTTTTTTAACAGCACTGTTAGGTTCAGTTTTGCCTCGCATCATTAAAAGGACAATCTCATTGGTTTGATTGAGGATAATGATATTGAAAATCCATAGAGTCCAGTCATTTTGCTCATTCCCATCAAGATATCGAATTCCGTTGTTGTTGTTGTTGTTGTTGCTGTTGTTGTTACTTAACCCGGCCATTATTTTGGCTCTGCCATGGACAATTAGTCCATGGTGGGTGACAACACGCCAGAACCCAAAGCTGGATTTCGTGGAACTAGTTAGGGCAGGGATTAGTAATTTATTCAGGATATCGGCAATAACTTACCAACTCTTTGTCGAAGGATACCACGGGATCTTTAACGTCCACCAACGAATGCAGCAGACAGGACACCTGGCTTAATGTCCACCCGAGGGACGGAATGCTTTGTGACGCATCACCCTTCCTGGAAATCACCAATCGGATGGTTTATAGCCAGGTCAGGAATCAAATCCAAACTTAAAAGCTCAGAGGTGAGTTTGCTACCTTAAAGTGTTACAGATTTGTTCGGTCCTTGTGATGCAACCATAAAATTGGATGATAGCCTCTATGTAAAGATATATAAGTGAGTCTGTTGGGTAGTCAATCTAGTCTACCCTTATTATCAGTATTTCCGTCGATATGTTTGTCTGTCTGTCTGTCTGTATGTTTGTATGTCTGTTCGGTCCAGTGCTCCTTAATACAATGGCGATTTCGATGAAACTTGGTTGGTAGGTTCATACCATGACCTAGTGTGTGTGCAAATGAGAACCGTTGCTATGGACCCATCCGTTGCCTAGCAACGGGACTTGAAATTTTTGAAAAATCATTAAAAATTTATTTTTTCGAAAATCAAAAATCGGGCCACGAGCGACTGTGGGCAGTACATTCAGCCATATTGTCAAAAATTTCCATCCGGATCCTATGAAAACTGTCGGAGAAGATAGACTTTGAATGAACCCTGGTCGAAAACAATAAAAAACGAAGTTCGTTATATCTCAGAGACTATGAGTCAGATATGTACATGAAACTGGTATGGTAGGTTCATGGTATGTCCTAGTTATGTGTGAGAAAGAACCGTTGCTATGGACGCTTTTGTTGGCTAGTAACGGCTGAAAACGACTAAATTCGACTTGATCGACTACCCATGTCCGCCTACCGGCTTGTCTGTCTGTTTGTTCCTCACACGTTTCCAAACCCCTGCACCAAATTTCTGGAATTTGCTGTACCACAATATTTTTGCATGCGGAGGGTCACGCGGAAGGTAAACGTCACAATAAAAGCAAAATTATTAATCAAATTGATGTAAAAATGTAAAATAACAGTGCTTTGGGTGATCGAGCATCGTATGTCGGGTATCCCCCTTCGCGGGAGAGGGTGGATATTGGAGTGGGCAACTCTCTCTCTCTCTCTCTCTCTCTCTCTCTCTCTCTCTCTCTCTCTCTCTCGCTCTCTCTCGCTCTCTCTCTCGCTCTCTCTCTCTCTCGCTCTCTCTCCTCTCCTCTCTCTCTCTCGTTTCTCTCTCTCTCGCTCTCTCTTCTCTCTCGCTCTCGCTCTCTCTCTCTCCTCTCTCTCTCTCGCTCTCTCTCTTCTCGCTCTCTCTCGCTCTCTCTCTCTCTCTCTCGCTCTCTCTCTCTCTCTCTCTCTCTCTCTCTCCTCTCTCCTCTCTCTCTTCTCCCTCTCTCTCTCGTCTCTCTCTCTCGCTCTCTCTCTCTCTCTCTCCTCTCTCTCTCTCTCTCTCGCTCTTCTCGCTCTCCTCTCTTCTCTCTCTCTCTCTCCTCTCTCTCTCTCGCTCTCTCTCTCTCGCTCTCTCTCTCTCGTCTCTCTCTCTCCGCTCTCTCTCTCTCGCTCTCGCTCTTCTCTCTCGCTCTCTCTCTCTCTCTCTCTCTCTCTCATCTCTCTCTCATCTCTCTCTCTCTCTCCTCTCTCTCTCCTATCTCTCTCTCGCTATCTCTCTCGCTCTCTCTCGCTCTCTCTGTCTCTGTTGGGTATCGAACCAATTACATTTAAATATTCATTTCCCACATGCAGAATGGAAATTAATATGCAAAGGTCATTTGTTTCCTTTGTTTCCACTGTGTTCATATATTCATGGCTTTGCTTATTTATGACTTAATCATAGTTAATAACAATTATCTTAATACTTTGTTAAAGTCTAACCGCCCCATTTAATGGGGTGACCTGACTTCTTGTATTATATTTCTGTCACATAATTGCATGAAGTCAGAATTTTGGGTTTAATTTGAGTTCGGCGACAAGTCTATCCACGACTGCCAACGTCTGGGGGAAGAGCTGGCAAGCGAGCGGTTAATGTCGGTACAATAGTCGGTTTCAAATAACGTTTGATGTACCGCCAAAACGCCACGTGGGTTCACCATCAAATAAACTTACGGCCTAACAAATTGGGATCACCCGTCTTTTTTCTCAGCTTAATATGTGATGTGTGTAATATTGTGTACACCTAAAATGATCACATGACCGGCCCAGTTCATTCCCGCTCACCAGAATCGAGCAACTGTACACATGGATCTCTCCCAGAAAAATAAGATTGTCATTTTCACATATCAAAGGTATTTGATCATGGAACAAAGATGATGGCATAGTAGATAAGACGTGAACTGCATACCTTTCTGCAAAAAGGTGTGTGTGTGTGTGTGTGTGTGTGTGTGTGTGTGTGTGTGTGTGTGTGTGTGTGTGTGTGTGTGTGTGTGTGTGTGTGTGTGTGTGTGTGTGTGTGTGTGATCCATTTTTTCTATTACGTAGTCTATTCATTAATTATGCACTATTGCAATCTACCTTTTGACCCTTTAGACTGCTGAGACCCCTTCAAACTTTGTTGAAGACTCTTGAAGACCCCGAGGACCCAAAAGTAACTGAGGACCCAAAAGCCCAAGGACCCAAAAGTCCCCAAAGACGCAAAAGTTCCCGAGGACCCAAATGTCCCAAAAAATCCCCAAGTACCCAAATGTCCCAAAAGTCCCTGAGGACCCAACAGTCCCAAAAAGTCCCCGAGCACCCAAAAGTACCCGAGGATCCAAAAGTCCCAAAACTTCCTGAGGACTCAAAAGTTCCGAGGACTCAGAAGTCCCCAAGATCCAAAAAGACCCACAGACCCCTAAGACTGATAAGTCCTGTAGACCCTTTAAGACTCCACTATCCGACAAAAAATCCGTTAGAATTCCCATGTTTTAAACACACGCCATGTTACGGTATATGAAGCAGCTTAATACGTCCTTCTACCACGGCATGGCATTCTAATTACAAAATATGTCACAAAATCAATGACAACATTGCAACAAAGCAGATATTAATGAACACTAATAATATTTACAACAAAAATAAGAATAGTATGTCATATTACAATAATAACTAGCATCCGTTGAAGACAAAGTCTTCGATATCCCCCGCCATAGTAAATAAGGATTAACAAACTTATATTCCCTAAGCGTGTGCAATATGTATGTAAAGTTTCCCCTTGATCTGACCAGCCATTCTGGGAGAGAATATGTTTGAAGGTTTTAGGGTAAATTCAATATGGCCACCAAACCATGTGACCTATCAATTAGAAATTAACAAACTTCTGAAAGGATGTCTTGGGGAAAGTGTGTGTGAAATTTTACCTCAATCTGTCCAGCCGTTCTGGAGAAGAAGATTTTTTAAAATTTATTAATTTTCAATCCAAGACGGCTGATGAACCATGTGACCTATGACATCATAAATTTACATTCTGCCTCCAATCCTCCAGTGGAATACGTGTGTGAAGTTTCGTGTTAATCGGATGAGGTGTTTTTCTATCCAAGATGGCCGCCAAACCATGTGACTTGTGATGTCATAATTTTTACTATGTATGCAGACATCATGGAAGATGATAGTTGCAAATTTTTGCTTCGTTAGGTTATGTGATTCCAGAGAAAACATTATTTAATATTTTTCTTGAATCCAACATGGCTGCCAAACCATGTGACATATCAAAAGGCACCAGTTCACCACTTGCTTGATATGTGTACCAAATTTCGTAAATATATCTTGGGGATTTGTAGTTAACTCCGGAAACGAAATGTGACGGACGGACGGACGGACGGAACCCATTTCTATATCCCCCGCCAACAATTAACGAACATATAATACCCGTGATGGCCCCAAGCACATCTGGGCTTAGTGAAAGGCAAGCTAATGCTCAAGCAGTACAGTAGGTGGGTATGCAACAAAGCTATGAAGACCAATGAAAATTTTTTCCATCAGACCAACGGGCCCACAAGTGGGATAAAATGAGAAATTGTGGATGCAGAAAGCCTGGAAGAAAGACTAAGAAAAGTCTAAAGAGCTGTGATTTACACAAACAAACACTTCAGCTGTGATTTTTTTTTTAATCTGGTTAACAATTGCAAAAACGTAATCAATTAGAATGCTGTTTGAGGTACCCTATTGATTTCATGAAGATTATTTTATATAAATAAATATATATATATATATATATATATATATATATATATATATATATATATATATGTTTCGTATTTCCACTGCCATTTTACTCCCTTTATTCACTTTTAAATTCATTTTCTCTGCAACCACTTGAGCTATTGACACAAAATTTTCAACATAAAAGCAACTACCCATGGAGAATTTTGTATTGATAACTATGATGTCATAGGTCACATCGTACGGCAGGCATGCTGGAAAAAAGGAAAAACTTTGGACATCTTCGAAACCGCTGAACAAAAAAAATTGAAACTTGGCACATGTCAAGTCCTCCTCATGAAGAATAATGTTTGATCACAATGACGTCGTCCATGAAGTGGTATGCCAGTCATAATTGGATGCATCGAAATGCTTACCCGATCACTACAAAAACAATTGAGGGTGATCTATGAAGAAATTGGTCGGGAGAATTAAATTGATGACGTCATCGATTATGTGGTCTGGCAGCCATATTATTTTGAAGAATAAACCTTACATTTTTATTTTCTCCAGAACGGCTTACTCGAGCGATGTGAAACTTAATACACATGATCGACTAGCTTTGGCGAATATCGTTTATAATTGAAATGTCATAGGTAGCATGGTCTGGCAGGCATGTTGGATTTAAGTTAAAACCTTTAAAAATAATCTCTCAAACCGCTGAACCAAGGGATGTGAAATTTTATATCTGACTACCCATGGGGATACAAGGGTGATAACCAAAATATCATCATTCACATGGTTTGGCAGCCATATTGGATTGAAGGAAAACCTTTTTATAATCCCTTCTCTTGAGCCACTTCATTGATCAATGTGAAACTTCATATTCACTCGGTATGGAGAATATAGGTTGAAAATTTCAACGTCATCGGTCACATGGTATGGCAGCCATGTTGGATTGAGGGAAAAACTTAAAAAAAATCTACTTCTCTCAAATCGCTCAAGTCAAGGATGCAAAATTTAATATATAAGATTGACAACCCATGGGGAATATAGTTTGAAAATTAAAATTTCATAGGCCACGTGATCTGGCGGCCATATTGGATAGAAAAATAATATACCTTATATGATTAATGCAAGACTTTAAATATGTGATCGACTTCCCATTATGGATTCAGTTTTATAAAGATGATGTCATGGGTTATGTGGCTGATCAAAACGGGGGTTCGATCAAAGCAGGGTGGCTTGGGCCCCAGCATAACTGTGCGCAGTTATATAGCACGCTTCTCGTTTTTTTGTTTTATTCCGATTGAAAATATGCTCCATTGAAATATATTGTGAACAAGTTGACCCATATTACTGATTAACTCATATTTGTAAGAAAATAATCCTGAATATAATCCATGGACCGGTGTTTGTTTGTTTGTTTGTTTGTGGGTGTGTTTGTCACGCTACGCCTTCTACAGTTCTGGGCCAATTACATCCAGACTTGCTACATAGGATCAGCATGACTCCAATTAATGGATAGGCATGTTTTTAGCTTTGTTGGTGGTCTTGAGGTGGGGGGAGGGGGGGTGGGGGGGATGATGGGGAAGACTCAAATTCTCTACGTAAATATGTATCGTGTAGCGCTGCCTCCAGGTAGGGGAGGGTATTACAAGTCTCCACCATTTACAGTACAGTATTCCTGTCCCCACGTTTTCCTGTACTGTGAGGTGTTTTGAATTATAAGTAGTAGGTATGTTTTTGCTTCATGCACGTAACCCAGGTTATTTTTTTGCATATACAGATCCAAATGTAATACTCAATGTAATACTTTTTCTTACTCAATAATAAGTTTCATTAAATCCAAATGGAACATAATATTTTTGATAATGTCCCCAACATAAGTGCGCATCAATTTGAAGAAATTATCACAGAAACCATTGATCTAAATACCAATGAATTTGAATACCATTTTGTTTAAAATGACCAAACTTATTTGCCAAACACCAATTATTAAACTGAAAGTCAGTTATTTCAGAAATTTTCAAAGTGATTTCACAGTACTACATTTTAATATCAGAAGTATAAGTAACAATTTTGAGCTTAATATCAGAAGTATAAGTAACAATTTTGAGCGATTGCATTTATTTATTGAAAGCTTTCGCTCAAATTGCTCCACAATAGGCTTAACTGAAATATGGTTTTCTGATACTCCTCATTCAATGTATTCACTCTCTGACTATAACTTAATTGTAATTAATAGAAACAGTAATAAAGGAGATGGAGTAGCAATCTATGTTACACAATATTTTGATTGTCGAATAAGTCATTAATTAAATATGATGAATGATGTGCGAGAAACTGTATTTGTAGAGATTATTATTTCTGGTAAATATAGATATATATATATACATATATATATATGTAATTGCAGTTGTATATGGGCAACCACATTCAAATTTAAATGAGTTATTGATTAAAATATACAAAATCTATTGTCAAGGCCCACGCTG
>CM068966.1:23815842-23827266 GCA_035128595.1 Eptatretus atami | reverse complement strand
CATGTTTCTTAATGAGCGATTTTTTATGCCAATCTTCTTCAAGGTGATAACACCACTATGTTTTTGTTTTTTAAGATATCTTACTCTCATTCTTATAATTTAGACCGCTTATAAATAAACCAATGAGGATTAAAGATAATTCTTCAACTTTAATTGACAATATTTTTTCTAATGTTCAACCATTTCCAGAAGTTAGGATTATTCTCTCTGATATTTCCCAGATTTCACCCAAGCTTCATTATTGATCAACCAGTCTTCTCATCTGTATGCAGATAGAAAGATGTTCC
This sequence comes from Eptatretus atami, assembly GCA_035128595.1. NCBI lineage: Eukaryota > Metazoa > Chordata > Myxini > Myxiniformes > Myxinidae > Eptatretus > Eptatretus atami. Next base: position 23,826,979 of record CM068966.1, on the reverse strand, counting down.
ATACTCTTGACAGAGCATTGGTGCTGCTGAAGCACTTTCTTGGCAAGGGTTATACTGGGTGTATGCTTGGTGTTGACTTAATGGTTCGGGTGGTGGGATTGGGATCCTAGGATCCTGAGTTCAAATCCCACTCGGCTGTTCAATTAATACCAGGTGGGGCTGACTCTGCCTGTCATCCTTCCGAGGTCGGCAAAATGAGTGCCAGCTTGCTGGTATACTGTGTCGGGAGTGGCAACCCGTCCAGGATTGTGTCCAATAGCCAAGGAGACTGCTGAGGCAGCACCAACGCTTTGCACAGAGTATGGTCCCAATGGAGGGATTCTGGGTGGTTTGCCATTGTCTTCTCAACATTGTTTGTTCATGCTCTTTCCTTTTAAATGCTGAGTATGAAAGCAAAGAAGCAGCATGTACCATTCTATAGTTTGACTCGGCCAGGGTTTGAACCACCGAAACCTCACGGATTTGAACCTCATGGATTCAGAGTAGGCGCTCTAACTATTATGCCACCAAGTCTGGTAGTACAGTGTATGCAAATCGGTATACACAAAAACTTACTCCAGAAAACTTGGCTAGATTTAAAAATAAACTAGCCTCTGCTGACTGGAGTGAGGTCCTGAATGAAGATGTTGATAAATGGTACGAGAAATTTATTGATATATTTATCCCAAACATCCCAAACAAAAAAATGGAATTATTCAAATTCTGAAAAAGATAACAAAAAGCATTGTGTTGCAATATAACTTTTGAAATCAGTTATTATAAATGAATAATTCGTATTGTAAATATAAAAACAAGCCAACAGATGCCTCTTGACTTAGATATACTGATCATAAAAACACTCTTACTCTTCTATGGCATGTTAAGTAAGAATACTGTTACAAACAATTTAGTACTTATTATAATGATATGAAAGGAACGTGAAAAGTAATAAATAATGTACTAAAGACGAATAAAAATTATTTAAAAATATAGAGGAATGACTTTATAATGGAGGATGCAGAAATGATTCTTTACCTGATCATATTTTCTTTTAAATATCGAGAATGTGCAATAAACTAAATTTTGTCTTATATATTGATGTAAGTCCGACATGGAAAATACGTGCAAATTATTTGAGTAAACTACTTTCAAGAAATATTGGTGTTGTTAATCAGTTGAAATCATTCATTTCCACCAAATGTATTACATATGTTGTATTTTACCCCATTGCTACCTTGTTTAAATGATGGTATTCTTGCTTGGGGCAACTTACTGAAAGTCCAACTGGGTAAAATCATAATCATTCAGAAAAGAGCTATAATGATTATTTATCTGCAACACAAGTATGCGATCACACACTAATCGATTGTTTTTTGAAAATAAGATTGTAAAGGTAGAGCATTTGTATGACTTTAACCTGGGGTCTTTCACGTTTCAAATTGTGTAGAAATGAATTGCACCAGGCGTTAATTTTGATACGTTTATCAAAAACCATGATTTGCATAAATATATGAACTTTTTCATGCCATCTTCCATGGACGAGAACGTGCTTTACATACAAAACTCTCATTTATACTGGAGCAAAATATCGGAGTTCCTTTGACCCAAGTATTAATCTCATTGTATTCAAACGTTAGCTTAAGTTGCATTTGTTGTATGCCTACATGAATGATCGATTCCATGCATCATCATTATCGAGACAACCGTTCAAAATATTTTTTTTTTCTGCATTTAATTTGTTAACAAGACAGTATAAATCACAAGTAAACTTTTTGAGTCCACTGCAAAATATATGTAGATTATATTACATCTCCCAAATGAGTTTCGTCAATCTGGGACTTTCAGAATGACGTATGGACGTAAACGAGGCCTTTGTGCATGCGCTGTGTGTACGCGTTTTCAGTGACTCACTTCCGCTAGACAGGGCGTTTTTACCTGCCATTGCTCGGGCGAAACCTATAAGTCAAATAGTCTCTCAAACATAACTCATGATTTCGATGAAAGAGCAGCAATTTGCAGATGGTTAACCATAATTGGTGTTCCTAGATGCAAATCACACTCACGAAAATACAGGAAATACAAGAAATATCCGTGGATGCAAGGTGTCGATTTCCTATAATTTCCTGTAAATACAAGCGAGTGGCGGCAGACACACACACACACACACACACTTCTCCATTGAGCAATATATTATTTGTGTAGTTGTTGAAACTAAAGGGTTTACCCATGCTTGCATGGATAGGTCCAAGAAGATATTTATTACTCCTTGATCTATGATCTATTACCCGTAAAATGATGCAAAAAAAATGATCCGAATGCAAAACTCTATGCAGTATAATTTCTCTTGTGACCACGGAACCAAATAAACAATGTATTTATAACATCCCTCACAGCTCCCACCCCCAACATGATTGATGGTAAATATCGCCATTTAAAAAGTTGATCTTAAACTTTCCCTGTGCATTCCACAAGCCCCAGATATAACCTTCCCATCACCGTTAAAAAGCACCCGAATGCTATCTTCTTCAGGGAAGTTTGCTTGGTACATCTAGCTCTCACATAAACATAGCTGGCACAAGCTTTGTGTGTTTTCACGTTACAAAGATGTCCTTTGGCGAAGAGTTGGTAGCCATTACTATGTTGATCATGACACACAGCACTTGCAGACGTACAGTAAATAAATCACCAAGCCTGTCATGTTCACAGGAGGCATTTCCACAATGTTCAAAGCCCACTCACTGGCAGCGATGGTCGAGGGTTTGGGTAGCATGTGTTTGTCCGCAGTTCGGGCCTTGCATTGGTTCACATCATCGGGAATCTACTGTATGGGCAGCAGTAAGATCTCAGCCCTGTCGGTGAGCTGAGAAAGTTCTCCAACTCTTTCATTGTGCAGAAGCACACCCCTTTCTCTAAAGTACTTTTCCAAGTATTTTTTGAGAATTATTTTAGAAGATTTGTGAGCCATTTTAGGTCACAATCTCTCTCTCTCTCTCTCTCTCTCTCTCTCTCTCTCGTCTCTCTCTCTCTCTCTCTCTCTCTCTCTCCTCTCTCTCTCTTCTCTCTCTCTCTCTCTCTTCTCTCTCTTCAACACCACACACACTATACTTTAGCATGCCCCAATGGTCACTGTTGCTCCGGAGTTTCTGCACATGCATGCAAAGCATTCTGGGGCAGATTACGTCATTTCAAAAGTCCTATATTCTGACGGGTGATGACTCGTGTAATTTACATTTGAAACTACAGCTGAAGATTCCATTATCTTTGTTCCTCTTTCTTTTTATTTTAGTTTTGACTTCTGTATTAGGACTTGTGTTTCTGTGTGATTTCGTCTATTGTCTTGCAATGTTTGTTTTTCACCCTAACAATTTTTGCAACTGCACAAAGGGCCGTAATCTTAACGAGCATTTGCTTATCTTTAGGTTCTTCCACTATAATGTATTAAAAGCACTCATTATTCGTGTTGATTTCTTGATAATTTCAATGTTTCATTTATATGGGCATGATTGCTTTGACTGTACATGTACACAGATATATTATTGTTTTGAAGAAATACTTGGAAATAAATATGATTATTATGATTATCATAGTTGCCTTACCCATGGGATTTTTCTTCAATATTAACAGGCCAACCCACTTGTGTACAGAAACGCGACGTGAATTCTAAGTGTGATCCTCTGAGGTCGGTGCTCCATGATTTTTTTCCTTTTGCATGATTACTGCAAGTGCTGGAGGTTCACATTACATCCCTGAACCTTCAATCCCGGGGCAGAAATAAAAGAGTGGATGGTTAGGGAAGGCACCTAGCATTGCCTTACAAATTGCAAAGCAATTCACACACTTGGGATTCTTTAAGTAGACATTGTAGTTGACAGCCAATTTGCCAGGCCACATTCCAGTGGGTCAACGAGCTGCTGAGTTTCTCTTTTTATTAACAGTGCAGAAGCTTGGTACTTTTGTGGGATTCAAACCTGGAGCAAGTTCTCTTGCATTGACGATGCAAGATCGAAGCTGGACTTCTGTACTTCATTGATTGAATCAGGAGTCACCGCTGGTTCTTCGCCTCCAAACAAATGACGATTTTATTTCCATTAGGTTCAACGAAAGAGATCGGAAGGTTAATTCACAGACAATGACATGTTGGAGAACAGGCAAAGATGATCCGAAAGCATTAGCGAGAGTCGTGGAAATCACGCGTGGGCTTGGAGGACATGAGATGGCGCCGGGCCGCCATCTTGAAGGACTCAAAAGCAAATGCATACAGTAAAAGGAAAGCAATTCAATAGGCAGGAAGATGAAGGAGATAAAATAGTGTATCCAGGTGTAAAGCTTTGATGATGAGCGAGTTTGGGGATGGAACTGCGAGGAATGTTAGGTGAGCGACAGATGGCAGAGAAAAGAGAAGGTGCAAGGCCATATTCCCCGTAAAGGAGTGGTAGAAAAGCAAGAGGCCGCCAAGCTGTCTACGTTGTGCAAGGAACATGGAACCCTTTACAGATGGAAAATGCAAACAGAACTCTGGACCATGCAGCATCATGGCTTCCATGTTGAATCGCAGATGTTCTGGCCCACAATGAAACAGTTTACTCCATTACCTTGTGGACCAAAAAAAAAACCTGTCGATCGGAGGAGCTAAGGAGAGTTCAGGAAGAATGCCCTATGATGGTGCTGAGGAGGTTGAAGATGGCAGAGAGATGGCCGATGAAAGCAAGTCTGTTCTCGAAGTCCAGGTGGATCTTGTCATTGGCCACTCGCAAGGTGTGCCCGAGCTGTTGAGATTGAGAGGCCTTGTGGACTGAGTAGCACAATGGGGGTTCACTTGTATTGCTGACTGGGGCTTAATCGGTTAATTATGATGAAAGATACAGGGAAGGTACATCAAAATACTTGAAGGAAGTTGTTATTGTTAAGCAAGTAGAGTAAACACTTTGTGATTCGTTGCAAGCATCTCATATTGGTGTCTCGGCTATTCCTGTGTCTGTGAATTGGTAACGGTACATTTTCCATATGATGATGGGATGTACGAACATTTGTTTGCTTTAGTTCATGGCTCTGCAAATTGAAGTCACCCTGCCATGGGTTTACAAATTCCCAAAGACAGTGCAGTGTGTTTTATTTATAAACAATTAAATAACACGATGACTGAGGTCCTGAATGAGGTCCTGTGGCCATTAGCTTGAGATAGAAGCTCGTTCATACTGAGAGTGTGGAACACCTTCAATTGTGAATTCCATCTATTTATCACAGAGATTTCAGGATAAGGTGCAATTATGTTAGCAGAGTGAGCACACCCACTATATACATATACGTATACATATACATATACATATACAAATATAAATATAAATAAAATATATACATATATATCCAGAACAGGTTAAACCTTCTTTCCACAGTGTTATTTACACGTGTTGAGAAAATGGCGAGGGGCACCGCTTTACAATATAACGTGCTTTGTGCTCTACTGTGAAACTTGGTGAACAGCACAGCCATTTGGCATTATGGTCCAAATGATTTTACTGGTGCATGCCAAATGGTCACTCAACTCCCTCCTCCCTCCTCCCTCCACCCTCTGCCCTCCTCCATCTGCCCTCCTCCATCTGCTCTCCTCCATCTGCCCTCTGCCCTCCTTGCTACGGACCATGGTCGGGTTTTTAAAAAACTTTTTCTTCTCTGTGAAAGCGATGCAATGGGAAAGCTGCCTTCACACAACACCAGTGTGCATGGAAACAACACGAACACATGATTGTGGTTTGGTTTGACATTTCGAGGCCGGTCTCCAAATGTACCTCAAGCAGCGGATTGCCCTGTCCGTTCCCTCCAGCCACAGATCTCCCAGCGCCCGGGCGGCCAAGCTTCCAGGTGTCCACAGGCCCCGGTCTGCTTGCAGCCCACAAAGGCCAGGGCTCAGCAACGTGGAGCTCTCGGTGGCACAACGCCCCCCGCGGTATGGTGCCCATTGCGGGCATGTACTGTAGTGCCCAGCCCAGGGATTTAGGTTCCAGTTTATAAAGGGGGCTATCGACAAAGGTATGTCCCTTAGCTGGCTGCCTGAACATGGAGACAAAACATATGAAACAATTAAATATTTTGTGTTTTTTGTTTTTATTTCATATGATGAAGCACCATTGGATTTGGGAGATTTATGGGATTTTTGGGACGTATCCATCATCCTCTTCTATCCTCACCAAACAATTCCTTCCAATCTGAATCTTCTCTTACCCCAAATATGCAAATGGATGAATGTAGTGCTCATAAAATGGAGCTAACCACTGGTTTCTTATATATCCAAAGAATAGGTTTTATCAACTGAAATGTGGACAATGGTTCAGCTAACCGGTATGAGAAGCAAAGTGAAGTTGACGTTTTGGGTGTTCGCCCTTCATCTCTCTCTCTCTCTCTTCTCTCTCCTCTCTCTCTCTCCTCTCTCTCTCTCTCTCTTCTCTCTCTCTCTCTCTCTCACGAAGGGTTAATTTCCCTAACTTCCCCTTTACTTTGCTCCCCATGGCGGTTAGCGCAACCGTTCCTTCCCTTGGTAGTTAGCATAACCGCTGTCATCCTTCAGTTGATAAAACCTATCGTTTTATTATCCACCAGCCAACACAATCCTCAACAGACTAATGTTCCTTATATTTTAGCAATGACGTCATGCTTCATTGCTCTTTACGCCACAGGAAAAAGTCCAATTATCTTCAGTCCTGGTGTACTTGATGATCAACTTCGGAAGGGGTGTTCAAAATGTTCTATTAACGAGATACTCACAATAGTCCAAGAAACACTGAGGTTCTTTTTTTTTTCCAATTAGTAATTATAATTAATAAGAAAATATATTCTCTTATTCGTTATGTATACTTCTTTACTCAACATTATATAACGTCAGTGCATCTTGGAGGGTTGTACGTATCGCCTCTCTTCGTCCCATCAGGACTTCAATGGATGGAATCGAGAGGAATTTGATCGAGGTATGCTAACGAGACCATGGGAACGAAGGAGAAGATGACGTTTCGGGCATGAACCTTTCGTTAGCCCTTCGAAGGGGTAACGCCTGAAATGTCAGCCTCTTCTTGTTTCCCACGGCGGTTAGCATACCTCGATCAACATCCTGTCGATTCCATCCATTGATTGTTCTACCTGTCCGCCGACGCAGATCGACACTAGGCCTTCACCAGCAAGACTAGTTATTCGACCTTACAGTAGTTCACCGTGCTAACTCAGTTGAACATCGTGATGCTTTTACTTTTTTCTGTTCTCCGTGTCATCCAGTTTTGCATGAAATCGTATTTACAGCCATCCTCCACGTTTTGCTTGAAAATAATTTGAGAGACGAGGACAGTGAATCTGTCTTGCTATAACTAGAGGATGTAAAGCTGATTAACTCATGATATTTTGAGTTGTGGAAACGTGGTAAAGATGTGATTCTTATGTTTGTTGTGTATAATCAGAAATTAAGAACAATTTTGTCACAAACATTGACCCAATAACAATCAGATACCACCCTTCACCCCCACCCCCACCCATTCACCAAAATACAACCTAACCCTGCTTTGGGGGTGCCCTGCATTGACTTGGGGTTCTCCTTTTTAAATGCCACAGAACGCTCTGGCGTGTTTTGAGCTAAGAATATACGTGCCAACATCATTGAGACCAATTGTACCAATGTGACGTGTCTTGCTGATGGCACATCCCATGCCGTCCTTGTCCAGGAGGGTGAGGGAGTTGGCATTGGGGAGCTTGTGTGGGGAAAGATCCGTGGCTACGGCTGGTGGCCCGGCCGCATCGTGTCGCAGCTGGAAACCGGGAAGGCCATGGCTATATCCGGTCATCGCTGGATCAGATGGTTCGGGGACAGTAAATTTTCCCAGGTAAGGCTCATCATGCATAAGCCATGATTTTGTGATCTTCGTGTGGGCTTCACGTGACATCCCACTGTACTCTTGGGAATTGGATCCTTTAGGCCATTGGGTAGCTCCCTGCAGCCTTGCAGAATGTAAATGGAATTTAAAGTACTTATATAAAAAAAAACAAGGATAAATAGAGAACAATAATTTTTAATAGCATCACTGTGTTTACAAAGAGAATGGCACACAAGTGTAAAAATATCAGTTTTCATCTGTTGTATGATTTACAAAATGCAGAAAGCATAGATAATTGGACATAAAAAGGGTAGATAAAGTAGAGAAACCGTTTTGAACTTTTTACCTCTATCCACCTAATGTTTTCACCCATCTGTATGTTTGTCTATTTGTTTGTCTGTTCGTTAACAGGATATCTCAAAAAGTTTTGGACGGATTCGGACGAAATTTGGTGGAGAGCTTGGGTACGTGACACCAACGAAATGATTCGATTTTGGTGAAGACGCGGATCTGGATCCGAGAATTTTTAAAGCGATTTTTCACCGTCGAGAGATAGGGCCATAAATGACATGGAGCAGGATATCTCAAAAAGTTGTCGACGGATTCGGACGAAACTTGCCGGGCAGGCTGAGCATGGAACAAGGAAGAATTGATTCGATTTTGGTGAAGACCCGAATCCGGATCTGGATTCGAGAATTTAAGTGATTCTTCACCATTGATGGACAGGGCTAAAACGATATATAGCACGATATTTCAAAACGTTATGTACGGATTCGGCCGAAACTTGGTGCCTGAGTTGGTTCGGTGACGAGAACAAGCCGATTAAATTTTAGTTCAGGTCTGAATCCAGATCCGGACTATCAGTGGGATACAAAACGTAATCTAATCAGCCTGGTGGAGGTATGCGCTCTACCGAGTGGCCATTTCTAGTTTTATCAGAATTTACATCGTCACAGTAAAACATTTTCAAATTGCAATCTGCAACCTTCACAGAAAGTTTGTTAAATCACATGCAGGACAAGGGCATCAGTGTACTCTACATGAATTCCAAGGACTTTAGGAGATGGTGTACAAATCAAATCAGTCTTTGGCATTTGAACCTGGGTCACCAGCATTGTCAACTAAGTGTTCAGGTTATCAAATATCCTTCTGAATACTGCTGTCCGAATATGGTGCTGCTGTGTTGTTGTGAGGATCACCGATGATATCATTCAATGGCAGAGTATCACTATAATAATGGACTTGATGTGCTGTGTGACCACTTAGCAAGAAATACATTCCACATTATGCAACACACGTTTCCTCAGGTCCTCATACCTGTGGGCAGCACAGGTAACATATGTGGGTGATGCAGGTCATATTCTGGGCAATGCAGGTTGCATTTGTGGGCATTACAGGTCACACACGTGGACAGTGCAGGTCACACCAGTGGGCAACAAACCTCCAAGGCACAAGCGAAGGTACTCCGTTAAGTGTTCAGGCAACATTGTACATCTCTGGTGGTGCGTGGATGTCAACATTGGTCCTGAGGATATCCCAATAAGGTCAAAATCATGGGAGCCCAGTTGAATGTGATACTACAGCAATGCACTGTGGGTACAAAGAAGCCTCATGCATGATTTTGGGACCTTTAGTCCATTTCTGATGGAATGGCCCAGAGGCTGAACCAATTCCTTGTGGTTTTGCCCTGCTGCATAACCACTCGTTTTTAGTTTTTGCCTGTTCGAAGAACAGAGAGCTATAGCGATACCCGGCGTGAGCGTCAGCGTCAGCGTGAGCGTGAAAATGTTAAAGTTTTTGGTGCAAGTTATTTCCTTTCTAATGTTTTATCTACCACACTATTTTTTACTGATTACAATATACAAATACATATATTGCTTTAAAATATTTGGATCAGACTTCACTGCAATGCTTTATAAAAAATATTATTAGACTCTCTTTTAAAAACGATAAATGTATAAACAGGCGAGCATTGGGTGGCTTTGACACCAACCTCTGGTTATTTGTACTAACACCCAGGTAACCAGGTGTGATTGAAGATTGTGTTGATAGCGAACCTATCAGCATGTGTGAGATTTTACCATTGGCTATTGCAGTGTTGTAGCTCAGATTTTATTTCAACATGGCGTACTCAGAACCACCAACCACCTCCTTAAAACCGTTTTTCACATCTCGTCCGTTGTTGGTACCTTTTCTACCAATAAACCTGGAGTCTGTGGCATTTAGAAGTGAATGCAGGGTGTGAGTTGTAAAATTTCCAGTGGGGGGGAATAACATTGACAGACATTATGGGTTTTTTTTGTTATTTCTGACTTTTACAACTTACAAACTACGTATACATAACAAGAGCGACATAAAGCTGAAAAGTCACATTACAATTAAAAAATATCCCCTTGGGGGACTGACGGTTATTTACCCAACAGGCTGTGTGAAAATGAGGGATTACGGGGAAGGGGCCATGGCCCACCATCCTGAAGTGGTGTGGTCATGGAGAGCACAACTTAAATTAAGGGCATGGTCCTTATGTTTCATGAAGAGTTTGGTCTGCATCTGGCCATCGGTTTCTGAGAAGACCTTAAAAAAGATTACTTGACTTTGAGGCAAAATCCCCCTTTTCAGCCTCTTATAGGGGGCAGATCTGGATGGGGAGCACAATCTCGTGAGACCTCAATGTTCTGATGTATCACTAATATTGTCTATAATCGGTCAGGTAATTTTTGAGGAGAAGATGGTTTAGTCAAATGTTAACGTACACACGGATGGACATCTTGGAACTATTTAAGCTCCACATGTACAGATTCAAAAACTTATTACCACTTCTATCAAAGTTTTGCAGCATAATAACAGATATATATATGATTAAATATATATATATATATATATATATATATATATATATATAAATATATTATAGTTGTGTGTGACCTGCTATTCCAAAACCCAACACTTCTCGGAAATCCCATTACGCTGTAGCTCTCGAACACGAAATTTTACCGCAGGGACCAACTTGAGATTTTAGCACGATCGGATAGGGTATTTTATTCTGGATTATTTGCAAAAAAATCAACTCCAAAGCTGCTCAGAAAGTATTTTAAAATTAATTTTTCAAACATGCATGTCCTGTAACTGGAACCATCGAAATTATTTTGTTTTTTTTAATTTCTTTTTGAATTACCATAACTTTATTAAAAGTTACTCAAACTTCCTCATTTTTACAGAAATAACAGTCTGATATGTGTCCATTGTGCCTGTGAAATTTCAAGTCTGTAGCTAATCTGGTTATTGCCGTTGCTATGGAGTGAATGTGT
>CM068966.1:23788742-23801399 GCA_035128595.1 Eptatretus atami | reverse complement strand
GTGTGTGTGTGTGTCCGTCCGTGTCTCACTGCAACATGTACCTGCATCAAACGGGCTACACCCTTGTATCCAGGTGGCGAGCGAGCGAGCAGAAAAATCATTCGAAGCCGTTGAGCAGTTTGGAGATGGCGAACCTCAACGTGGTGTCCTCGAAGAACTTTTACAGCCCATGGTAGAATGGGCCCTTGGAGGATTTATTCCCTCAGGCGTCATGGCATTGCAGCCTTCTGAAGGTCAGAGGTCATTCCGTGAACAAATCTTTGCGTTCTATGCAGTTATTCGCCAGTTTACAGGGTGAAAATGTTAATTAATAAAAAAAATTCTACTGATTGCAAAGAATTGTTGGCATGCCGTCAACAAATGAAACATTTTCTGTCTCAGGAGCAAACACCGGCATTTCAAGTTGAGGATCTGTCTGTATATTGTGCTGTTCAGGATTTAACACATCACTGGAGAATTTCGTTGATTATGCCGCGACCAAAGTTTTAAATCCCAATGTTGCTTTGCTTTATTGATCGTCTCCTAATGTTCTAAATACCCCGTACTTGTGTAATGTGTACCGAACAGCGAGGTTAAGCAATTAGATCACTTTGTCGGTCCATCTTTCTGTCTGTCTATCTGTCTACAGACATCGGTCTCTGATCAAGGAACAACTTGATTTCATTTGATTTTTTTTTTTAATTTTGAATAGTGTGGAACATGAATCAGGTTCATGAATGAATCATGAATGGACCACGGACCTGCAGTTTATCAGTAATTTGGCTATGAATTGTCAAAATGTATGGAATCTCATCCTGATTGTGCAAGCGCAGAGAGGAGTGGGAATTATTTTTGTCCGTCTGTCTGTCTGTCTGTCAGTGAAACAAAATTGAAAATCGTTCCAAACAGGAAACCTACTGTTTTGAGGGAAGTCATCAAGGGCACAAAAAGCAGGCGTGGATAACTAATTTAACGTGTTGGATGAGGTGGTGTAAAAAACGGTGCATCAACGGCGGTAAACTTCCCAAAAAAGTTTATCTTTTTGGTGTTTTTTTTGGTACAGCCTTTAAAACCTTTATTTTATTTAAATTGAATTCTATACTTGAACATTGGAGAACGCAAATTGCCTTCTTGGCACTTTCCAAAACCTTACATTTAGCAATACCGTAGATGTACTTACAAAAAATATTTATGCCGTCTCATGCCCTGAGGACAGAGTAACTGTGAAATTCAGCATTCAGACAAATGTGGTGGCACCTAGCACTGTTTGCTTTGTGCAAAACACAAAGCTAGAGTTTAAATAACCCCTCCCATGTCCTTTTTCTCAAGACTGTGTGGGGTAAGGTGTTCTATGAACTCTCTACAACTTTCATGATGGAAAATATACACAAACTTGTCCAAATGTCCTTGTTCTGCAAATGATATCTGAGCATTCTCCCAAATGAGCTTCTTCAAACCGATATATTCTTCATGGATAAATTTACATCACCATTGCTAACCTGGAAGTGCAGGTAGAGTGCTGCCTGATGGGTTCGACTCATATTGGCATCACTGCATTCATGTAAATTACCGACAGTTGACACCACCTGGTGATATAATCACACGTGTGCGACACAAAAGAAACTAGAAGGGCACTCGGTAGAGCGCATACCTCCGCCCTGTAACGCCTGATCCATGAGAACATATCAGACCCAATACATTTTTGAGATATTGTGCTATATATCCTTTTTGTCTCTATCTCTCAATGGTGAAGAATCATTTTTAAAATTCTAGTAGTCGGATCCGGATCAGGATCCGGATCTTCACCAAAATCAAATCAATTTGTCCTTGTTACACACCGAGTGGATCTTACACACCGAGATCGACCTGTCCACAAAATTTCGGCTGGATCCGTCGAGAACTTTTTGAGATATCTTGTACACAAACAGACAGAAAGGGGTGAAAACATAACCTCCTTCACCTTCGGTGGCGGAGATAATGAATTTGTTACCAAACGAGTTCATCAATACAAAAATCAAACTCTTTTCAGGCAGTCACATGCCGTCTCTCTGCAAGAGTGAGGCTCATGGAAGAGAGTGTTTGAACTGAGAGAGGGGTGGCCGGGCAACAATTGGGCACAATCGGGAAGAGAATGAATTTACAGGAAAGGAAGAAATGAAGAAGGGAAAGAAAGGAATGAAACAAAGGAAGGAAACACAAAGCAGCAAGTAAGAGGGTTGGATTTGAAAGGATTCATTGGGGGGTAATGAAGTGCATGGGTCAGGATTGGGAATGATAGGAGGTTCCGGTGTAGTGCCTTCTTTAAACCTTGGAGGTTAGAGTGGGAGAGAACGGCCTCTGGAAACACGGGAGAAGTGAGGAACAAAGGAGTCGAGGTGTGCAGTCTGCCTGGATGTTGGAAGATTAGCCAGGAGAGAGATACTGGAAGAAAGCATGCATCCTGGAGTTGCTGGGGAGGGTTGCAGAACAGAGTGCAGAGGGAGTAATATTGGATAAGAGGTGGTTAAAAAAAAATACAGACCACTGACCTGCCTGCAATGTGAGAGCAACAGACCTTGTGCTTTGGCCTCATCGGGGGAGATTTCAGTAATGTTGAGAGCTTTAGATTCAATAGAATCCAGGACACACAGATGCGATGCTGGAGCACCAGCCCATAGGGGAGAGCAGTACTCCATTGAGCTCCAGATAAAGGCTTTGTGGACTGCGAGGAGCTCTGATTTTCCAAGGAAAGACTTGGATCAATAGGAGATGCTCAGTCTGCAGCTGGATTTAGAGGCCAGCTTTGCTACATGGTCGGCCCAGAGAGGTCATGGCTGATAGTGAGGCTTAGAAGTTCAAGAGACTGAACCTCTTCCGATGGATGACCAGGGAAATAGATGGCTGGTTCGTTTGACAATCATTCCTAAGAAATATAGTGAGACTGTGGGATTTTCCAGGATTTAAGGACATGTTACATTTATCAGACCAGAGTCTACTCATATCCAGATTAGCAGAGAGAGAGACATGTAGCTGCAGTCCACCTAAGGGTGGGAAGGGGTACTGTACAACAAAATGTGGAGTTGGCTGCAGTGGCATAGAAGGCCGCCTTCATTCCTGGATATTGACTTCCTCCACTCATGCAGTCAATGTGTTGCCATTGATGGAACCCTCCCCCACCCCCTCCCAGTGGAGTCTGGAGTTCCCCAAGGCAGTGTTTTGGTCCGAGTCATGTTCCTCATCGAGGAAGAGAGGGTTTTCCAGAGCATAGGAGAGGCCGTTTATGTCGATGAGGAACAAGACTGGGACTAAAACACTGCCTTGGGGAACTTCAGCTTCAACTGGGGGGGGGGTGTGGGTGGAGAGGGTTCCATTGATGGCAACACATGGAATGTGCGAGTGGAGGAAGTCAGAAACCCAGGAATGAAGGCGGCCTTCTATGCCACAGGCAGAGCTTGACAAGCAAAGCAGGACACCAGACTGCGTCGAATGCATGAGATGTGTCCAGTGAAACAGTTCTATCCCCTTGTTTGAGATTGAGGACCTCCATCCATTGCTGAGAGGAGTAAAAGCATGTTCAGAGTTGAGTGAATGGGATGGAATCCAAACTAAGGGTCAGAGATCAGTCTTTTGGAAAACAGGCATGACTTGACAAAGGAAGTAATGATGAATTCCATTAATTTCCACTGGCCGAAAGTTGGTAGGGTCTGTTTTTGCACCCTTCTTGTAACGTTAACAGGCTGTTTGAAGTCGGCCAAAGGAGAAGGACAAACTGAATAGAGCAGCCAAAAGGGGAAGCAAGAATGGTAGAGCAGGATTTGAGAACATTGACACTGCTGTCACCTCGGCCCATCGCTGAAGCGGGGTCAAGGCTGGAAGAACTTTCTCTACCTTCTCAGGTGAAAAGGATACAAAGTCCAGCAGACAGTGGGTACGAAAGACTAGAGGTACACACACTCTCCTCTAAGCTGTCTAGCCTGGGTTTTAATCCCGACCCAGCTATAAACTGTCATCCCGGTGTTTCACGGGCAGGGTAATTCATCAATGTGTGTGCCGTTCCTTTGATGGACGTTAAACGGGTGTACATAATCAATAGTACATAATTAATAGTCTGCCCGCATTCGTTGGTGGACGTTAAATATCCCATGGTGTCCTTCACGAAGAGTAGGCGAGCTATTGCCGGCACCCTGAATAAATTCCAAATTCCTGCCCTAACCAGTAGAGGGCATTGCATCAGCAGCACAGCTGCATCCTCAGCCGATGATGCTACCCTGCAGCCTTGTGCTGCATACAAATGGAGAAGTGGGTACACAGGGGTAAGATGGTGATGTACACAATGTCTGGAGCAGCAATCCGAATGAGGAGATCAGAAATTTTAGAATGGAGACCTCAAATATTGGTGGACCACAGTGTGAGGGAGGGGATAGGAAGAGATGAGCGAGTGGTGTGTGAGGTTGGGTGCACCGTGGCGAATGCGGGGCGTGTCGTGGGGGCAGCGGAATGCAAGGTGGCGGCGGCGGGACGCACGGTGGCGGTGACAGAATGCACTTTGGGTGCAGACCATGAAGAGTTAAGTCGAAGCTGGTATGCTATTCTCTCCAGACCAAATATCTCTTGTGGGTCCCAAGTTCTGTCAAATAAAGACAGACCTCAGGGCCCCCTCATAACCAGGACAAAGAGAAGGGTTATTAAAAACAAAGGAAAGTCGAGCTATAAGATGTTGGTGACCACGCAGACTGCACACTTCTGAGCTCACGAGGAACTGGAACAAAAATTGTGCGGAGAAGAGGAAGAGGGTCGGGGCATGAGATATTTCGAAGTTGGGCGTAAGATGTTCGTGTCAAAGTGAAAAGCGAGATGAACCTTCTGGTTTGTTTTTGTTTTTTTTGTCAGTTTGAAGTTTGTAATCAAAGAACCAAATTGATTAATTATTTGAAGTAGTATTGTGAAGGAGAAGGATAAAGAATAACCAAAGGAAGTAATATTAAGCAGAATGAGATTGTAATTTTTGCGTGTACATTTTTATTATTATTATTGATCGGGTGGGTGAGGCTAGGTTTGAGAAGATTTCAGAAGAGGGAAAAGGAAAACAGAAGAAAAGCATGACACGAGGACACTCAGGATTAAAAAAAAAAGAGAATGTGTATCAGACCCGAGGCCAAAACAGACACAAGAACAAATTCATCACGACAGTGTCAAGTAGACATGGAAAGACACGGGAATGGATGGAAAACACAACTACAAAGAGCAATCGGAGATTGCAGACCCTCGCCAAGACAAGTGGTTTTCTTTGTGTGGTGTTTGCGTGCTGCTGTGTTACATAATTAACTGTAACGGCGCTCGGTAGAGTGCATACCTCTGCCAGGCTGAACAGTTTATGTTTTGTATCCCACTGATAGGACAGATCTGCATCTGGACTTGAACCACAGTCTAATAGGCTTGTTCTCGTCGCCTGCACAACTCATCCACCTAGTTTGGTCATAATCCATCTATCACCTTTTGAAACATCAATATATCATGCTATATCATCGCTTTTGGCCCCATCTCTCAATGGTGAAGAATCACTTGGAAAATTTTTTTTAAATTCTCGGATCGTCATCCGGATCTTCACGAAAATCGAATCACTTCATCGTTGTCCCACACCCAGTGTGTCCACCAAGTTTCGGCCGAATCTGTCCATAAGTTTTTTGAGACATCGTGCTCTTTATCGTTTTTGGCCCTATCACTCAATGGTGAAGATTCACTATAAAAATTTCTTGGCTCCACATCCGGATGTTCACCAAAATCGAATCAAGTCGTCCTTCTCACACACCCAACCTGTCCACCAACTTTCTTCCAAATCCGTCCATAACTTCTGGAGATATCCTGGTCATAGACAAACAGACAGACAAGCCGGTAGGCGGCGATGGGTCGCCGAGCATGGAAACTATAAGATATAGAGCAAAATGGATGCATATAGCGGATAGGGAATCACCTTAAGATTATGCATATCAAATCATCCAGTTCCATCTACTGATAACTACTCGTATCCATTTGAATGAAAAGTACCGAAAATGCGGTTTGAAATCGGAATCCCCAAGTTCGAGGGGGTGCTGTGGGTGACAAAGATCTAAATCGAAAATCCGGCTCGATTGTTCGTGCACAATGTATTCCAGACGATTAGTGTGAATTTTCATGACCATCTGACCATAACCCTAGGAGGAGTAGCATTTGGTGCGAAGGCACCTCCAGCTCTCGCATATTATCGATTTTTGCACTAATTGACCTTTGACCCCTGACCTAAGAGAAATCGGTCAATATGTCCTGAGGCGAAGTTGTAGTACTCATTGAGTACCATGAACCTGCAAAGTTTCATTCGTATCGATGCACTCACCTGGTCGCTAGGGGCCCTTCAATTTTCGCCAATTTTCGCGCATACCCTAATTGTAGGGGGTGCTGCGGGTAAAGTATTCCATATATCACAAAAACCAGAATATATTTGATAGAGCATCACCTGTAGATCATTCGTGCCAAATTTCGTAACCCTACGTGGGATAATGGCTTTCGGAATTGATTTCGCATGAACGGTACCGATTTTGAAGTTTTTCGTTTGTTGCTAGGGAACCAAAGCGTCCCTAGCAACCATCACAATTTCCAAAGCACTAGGTCATAAGATGTACCTACCACCGAGTTGGTCAAAATCCCGCCACGTTTACTACCAATATGCTGATGACAAACAAACAAACATCGAAACAAACATCGAAACAACATCGAAACAAACATCCAAACAAACATCCAAACAAATCCAAAAAACATCGAAACAGCAGAACAGAATTACTGACAATAAGGGTACTTTTTCGGACCCAACAGACAGACAGGGGTGAAAACATAACCTTCATCCACCTTCGGTGGTGGAGGTACCTATAATGGCATAATTATCATTATGTACATTATCGTTATCATTATTATCATTATTACTGTCATTATTATGACGTCCCATGATTATTTTCATTTCAACAGTACATAATTAATAGACACACTCTGGTTCTGTGCAGACAAACAGGCAAACGGACCCAAATGCAATACCCTCCTCCTGCGGCGAGGGTAATTAACAACACAGGGTCCAAAACACAGGGGTAGACAGGACAGATCCGGTGCAAAATCTTAGCGGTCGGTGAAGTTTTTACGAAGCAGACAAAAACCACGTCCACATCAAATCACTGTGAACTAACCGTGCATGGTGTCTGCCTTTACAGAGGACCGGCGTGTACTTCGGTGTGCTGTGCCATGCCTTCTCCCTAACCTTCTACCACCAAGTAAGAAGCTTCGGCTCTCGGAGCCTGAAGCAATCAAGAACAAAGCTTTACAAAAAAACATCTCTAAAGGTGAGTAAGGGGCGAAGGACACCGTAGGATCTGAAACATTCTCGCGGAATGTGCTTACACATTGCGTAAACATACGAACCGTGCTTCCCCATTGTCTCGGGTCGCTCACCTGCATTTCATTTTTCATTCATTTATTTTCATTTTTGTTTTTCATTTATTTAGATTTTCATTCATGGATGCTTTCCAACGGTTCTGTGATTTTTCCTGATGTATCGGCTTCGATGTCCATCGGCACACAAAATCGAGAGTCATGCCTTGACTCTCATTGAACCCTGCTGTGAACAAAACAAACAAACAAAAAGTTTAATAAACGAGACAACTCTCATGCCGAATATGATTAATATGACGAATACCAAAGATAGCCACCACAAATGCTTTATGAATCGCGAGTTTGTTAAGCCGTGTGTTGATTTTCTTCAATGCATTTTTATGCTGCTATACCTTTGACTTGCTATGGAATCCATTTCCCATTACTTAGGACTTTATCATGTTTGCAGCTCAATCCTAGCTGTTAGTATAGAGTAAAGTAAAACGTCACGTTGGCGAACCAGGAGGAAAGGACGAGTGTCACGTCATGAGGTCGGTTGACGTAACAGAACACGTGATGACATACGGTGCTATAAAGTGCGGGTGGACGATCATTTTGTGCAGCTGATTTTCCATTTTTGAATGCCTCCCTACATCCTCATTGAAGGTGTGGTTTAGCGACAGTATTCGGTGGGAGGGAGCAGGGTTTAGGGGAGAAAGCAGGGTTTATGCAGTATGAACGAGCAATTAGAACGAGGTCATTATTTTAAAGTAGCTGGGGAGAAGGAGGTTACTGACTGGGTTTCCATGCTGCATTTTAACGTTCTTTATAAAAGACTTGATATAGGCTTCCCTGGCCTCATTAACCTCATCATTGCATCTTCATCTGTGTTGCAGAAAGGTTGATTGAACAAGTTAAAGCAAAAGAACTCAGCATTGAAGGTGGGAATTGATGGTGGGAGTGTGAAGGCTCAATAAAACCAAATTATTTGTTTTTACCATTTAGACTTTGCCGAAAGCAAGTCTTCACCTTGAAACAAATCTCATCAGTTCATCTTGTACAAATCTGCGTGTGCTCCAGAAATATGCCTGAGTTGTGGCCGAGTAGATGATGTGAACCCTCACCCCCTGTTTGCGGGCGGCATGTGTGAAAATTGCCAGGTACGGTGGTTCATGGGCCTCGAGTTTTTTGTGTTTTTGTAGATCTCACTAGCCTGTTTGCCATTGAAAGCAAAGGGATTTTCCTTAAGCCATATATTGATATCTGTGCGATAACAGGGTCATTTGCCTCAATGTTGCGGGACCTGAGCCCAAGATGCACCTCAGGCCCCCCCCCCCCTCATAATTGAGTGTTTTGTCAAATGGTATTCTCCCACGGAAAACTTGGTTTTGCACAAATTTCACCTCAAAATTGGTGCCAATTAGAGCTCGACGAGCAAATTGCCCAACCACTACCAGACGCCTCATTTCACTTTTATCTTTCCTTTTTGTTAAAGCAAATGATGGGGTTATTTCTTCCTTCGTCTTCTTCTTTTTTCATATGCAGCACATGACTACGGGTAGCATCACCGGCTGAGGGTGCGGATGTGTCGCTGATGCAATGCCATCTGTAGGTTCGGGCAGGAATTTGTAATTTGTTCAGGGTGCTGGAGACAGCTCACTGACTCTTCGCGAAGGACACCGTAGGATCTGAAACATTCACCAACTAATGCCGGCATACGAGACTCCCATTTAAGATCCATCTGAGGGACAGCACACACGTCGATGAATCGCCCTGCCTGCAGGACTCCAGGCCGACTGTTTATAGTTGGATCAGGATTCAAGCCCAGGCAAGACAGCTCAGAGGCGAGTGTGCTCACCTCTAGGCCAAGGTTTATTCCTTCCATCTTTAATACTAAGGCATTGAAGATTTCTCAGTGGAATTCTGTGGAACGAATGAGCTTTGTGCAGGAAGAAGGCTGTGACCAAACAAGAGCATTCACTAAACAACATGGGCATCACCAGATGGAAGAACGAAGAACCAATTAGATAATTTAATGGTAGGAGGGATGTGGAGAAGGTCTCTGACTGAGGTGAGGGTTCAGAGGGGTTCTGACATCATTGGTGACTACCATTTGCAAGTTGCGCATCTAGAACTCAAACTAAAGAAGGTAGCAGCACGTGCACAAAGGGGAAAAGAGATTCAATGTTGATAAATTAAAGACAAAAAAGTACAGAACCAATAAAATTTGGGACTACAAAACAGATTTGCAGTTCTCAAAGAAAAGCAATGGGATCAACCTTGGAGTTGTTGATAAAGTGTGTTGGAGAATAAGTTAAGTTATCCTCGCTGTTAGTATAGAGTAAAGTAAAACATAACGCCGGCGAACCAGGAGCAACGGACGAGTATCACGTCATGAGGTCAGCCGACGTAACTGAACACCTGATGACGTACGGTGCTAGAAAGTACGAGTGGGTAATCATTTTGCGCAGCTGGTTTTCCAGGTTTGAATCATTTCTGGAACTCAAAATAATGCAACACAAGAATGAAGATTCAAATTTTAACAGCAATGTAAAATTGGATCTCCTATTTCTCCGTGATACATGGAAAGTAACCAAAGTCATTGTGCAGAAACTGGAATCGTTTATTTATATCTGCAACAAAAAGATTTTGTGAATCTTCTGGCCAGATAGAGGGAGCAAGGAGGAGGTACAAAGAAGGACTGCAAGGGGAAACATCAAGGAGGAAATTAAAATGAAGAGGTGGAGATGGATTGGGTATATACTGTGTCGGGAAAACAACACCACAAAAATAGCTATACATTGGAAGCTTAAAGGTCAAATGAGGGTTGGATGACCTACAGAGACCTGGCGGAGTATGGTGGTGAAACGAACGGAGGGAGCTAGAAACCACTTGGATGGCGATAAGTCAGTGGACCCGAGGCAGAGAAAAGTGGCGTGAGTTCCTCAAGAGACTCAATATATGGTGTCGGGCATGACAGGATCATAAACAAGTAAACAAGGATGTTTATCGTATCTGCCAAAAGTACGATATCATCAGGGAAATCCATATCTCGCACAGTTTCATCACAACCTGTTGCACCTTCATGTACACCCTCCATTACCTTATGCACAATTACATCACGAACTGTGTTCGACAATTCCAGTGAGATAACCCTTGTGTGCCAGCACCCAAGAAAAATTTTATTCCTGCCCTATCCACAGGACACCGCATCAGGTTCACAACCACATATTAATAAAGATGCAGCCAGAAGATCAAATTCATTATGAAAGCTTGATCAAATGTTCATTTGATGGATAAATATATATATATATATTAATATATATATATATATATATATATATATATATATGTTCTAGCGGAATGTGCTTACACATGCGTAAACATACGAACCGTGCTTCCCCATTGTCTCGGTCGCTCACCTGCATTTCATTTTTTCATTTATTTATTTTCATTTTGTTTTTCATTTATTTAGTTTCATTCATGGATGCCTTCCAACGGTTCTGTGATTTTTCCTATGTATCGCTTCGATGTCCATCGACACACAAAATTTCAGCTTTCTACGTCACCCGAATGTCCCGATCTTTAATATCACGTCAGTCAGTCAGTCATTGTTAGAAGAGCTTTATATATTATACCAGCAAATACCACCCGTTGCTTCGCTGATGGAATACTAAGAGGGGGCGGGGAAGAAAACGAGGGAAAAGGAGATGGGGTTGGGGGGAGATGAAGAGGTGATGGAAAGGAGAGAGGAGTGAGGGAGCGAGGGGTGGGAGCAAGGTGTGATGAGGAAGGGAAGACAGTGTGAGTTGAGAGGAAGGAAGGCAGACGTGCAGTGGAGCATTTAATTATGATTTATACTGTTTCATCAAAAGATTCTGCATGGAATAACAGTGAAGATGGAAACAAAATAATGTCTGAAATCCATTTTCTACCGGTCATACTATAAATACCACCCGGAGAGGAACACCGCCTGGACGCGTCCAGCAACAAAACCCGCCGGACACATCCGGAGCCAAGCCGTCCGGACACAAACACTGCTCGGGATACATCCATAGACAAACTCCTCTCCGGAGGCATCCAGACACAAACTTACATCCGGAGACGTCCAGAGACAAACTTCCATCTGTAGACAAACTCACGTCTGGACACTTCCGGAGACAAAATCCCATCCGGAGACAAACTCTCGTCCAGAGACAAACTCCCGTCCAGACATAAATACCACCTGGACACGTCCGGAGTGAAGCTGGCCGGAGACAAACACCGCCCGGACGCGGCCGGAGGCAAACTCCCGTCCGGACACGTCCGGAGACAAACTCCCGAATGGAGAAAATCACCGCCCAAACGTGTCCGGAGAAAAACACCTCCCAGACGCATCCGGAGACAAACACCGCCCAGACTCATCCAGAGACAAACACTGCACAGACGTGTCCAGAGGTAAAACCACCCAGACGCGTCCGGAGACAAAACCACCCAGACGCGTCCGGAGACAAAACTGCCTGGACACGAGAGACAAACTCCCATCCAGACATATCGGGAAATAAACACCACCCAGAGACAAACTCAAAGGGCGGAGGAGCTCCTTGTGAGCCAACGGCCATCCATATCTAGTGCCCAACTGTCGTCTTGGCGGACGCTCCCTCCTGCAGTTGGTTAACTTTCTTATTAGGAGGTGGTGCAGGATTTGCACTCCGGCCACCGGAAAACCCTTTCATTCCGCAAAACACAAAAACGCAAAGAAATCTGAAAAACCCACTCCTGGAGTACCTGCCTGTGCAGCTTCCTTCGCAGGGCGCAGCTCACCGGATGACGCGGATTGGGGCAAAGTCTTCGGACCCCAATCTTTGATGATAGGAGGAAACCAAACGGGGTAAACATTCCCGGTCAGATTCGGCGGGAGAAGTGTGTCGGAGTGGTGCTGCAGGTGTCGTCCACCAGGACGGCGCGTACTCCTGGGTAACCTGAGGCCGTCCCTTCGGTTGAGCGTGCCTGGAATGTCCTATCCCTAAGAGAGGATGATCACCTGTCTCTGTTATCATCGGAGCTCAACGTTTGGACATCGGTATTGCAGCACTCTCTGAGGTTCGGAGACCGGC
Organism: Eptatretus atami; assembly: GCA_035128595.1. Lineage (NCBI taxonomy): Eukaryota > Metazoa > Chordata > Myxini > Myxiniformes > Myxinidae > Eptatretus > Eptatretus atami. The sequence continues at coordinate 23,788,956 of CM068966.1, read as the reverse complement.
GTTGACGGCGAGATCATGGTGGGTGGTTACACCTACATTGGTCCGGTCGCTCTGATGCTGTTACATTCCCAAGGAGTTGTTGTAGCTGTGTCCAATAAGCTGACTCCAATGATAATTGAGGTAACACCGCAAGGGTGTGGTGCTGCCGGTACCTTTGCGGGAGGACGAAAGTCCGATTCTTCAGGTCCTTGGTGCTTCCAGTCTTTCTCTATGG
>CM068966.1:23741738-23767107 GCA_035128595.1 Eptatretus atami | reverse complement strand
GATGAAAGTGGAAGGTTTTGTTGCACAAAGAAGAGAGATTTAGATCACACACACACACACACACACACACACACATCGATGTTTAACCCTGGGCAAACATCGGCTGCAAAACCCAATGCAGGCACTCCTCTGTTACGAGGAGTGTGATATACTGCCAGGCCCCAGCGATGCTTGTTGATGTAATATCAATGTTCCTTATTCTGTTATTACATTTAGGTGGCCCTACATACCTTTATTTATATATGCATTTATGCCTGGTGTTGGCTTAATGGCTAGAGTGGTGGGCTTGAGATCCTAGAGGCCTGAGTTCAAATCCTGCTTGGCTGTTGAATTAATACCATGTGGTGTTGACTCAACCTGTCATCCTTCTGAGGTTGGCAAAGTGAGTTCCAGCTTGCTGGGATGATTGAGCCATTTGAGTATCCTGCATCAGAGTGATGACCCATCCAGGATTGTGCCCAATAGCCAAGGAGACTGCTTCAGCAGCACCAATGCTCTGCACAGAGTATGGTCCCAATGGATGGATGGATGAATTCATTCATTCATATTTTTCCTATCACTCTACTTTTTACCAAACAATGTGCAAACATTTTTCTTTCATTCATTTCAAGCACGTATTGCATTATGCGAGGGGACATTTGTTCCGGCATGCTAGTGCTATGTCCACTCATTTCAAATTAAAGTTGGATCTTTAACTTTAATTTTAAAAGCTCCAACTAACATCAACAACAAAGACCTCCATCCCAGATGTATCACCTTTTGCCATTGTTGAACACAATGGCAAATTTTGTCAGATTTGAGTGCACAGGGGACAAATCCAGGACCACACAGTTCATAACTCTCAACTGGGCTGTCCTGCCATACCTAAGTCGAAAACACCCAGCCTTCCAATGATGTTCTCCATGAACCAACTATGAACCACACTCAACTGAACTTATCTTGGGAGTTCATCTTAGATCAGGTGCTTTGAAGCTAATGCCATTAACTTTTATTTTTTAGTCTGTCTCTAAAATGAGTAGAACATTTCTCCATTGTGTCCTCTTCGGTAGCTGGTTTGTTTATTGTGTACTTTTATTACCTGGTTTCTCACGTTGGTTGTAAATCCGCGGGTTTCAGAAGGTGGAATGAAGTCCTCTCAGGACTCAAGGTATCCACATCCATTTTGGTGAAGGATCACTTTTTCAGGACCAATTTGTGATGTTTTGTTCTTTGTATCTTTGTTCCCCTGAGACTCCCGTTAACTGGTGAAACGTGCCTGCGCCCCACGGGGACGTGCTTACGTCATGCGGGGTGACTCCCACAGACTATACGCCGGCCTCCACGGGGCCTGGGTTAAATTTGGGAATAGTCCCAGAGGATCATTTGGTAAAACTTTGACATGACTTCTTCAGTTGGTCCATAAAACATTGTCAATTTTCGTGCATGCCTCATGGACAGAATACGCTTTGCAGTAGAGGATGTCTCCTCATTCACCTCTATACTCCAGTTCACCTCTTTCAAATCATCTGGAGCTTAGTTCTTGTTGTTTTTGGGGCAGGTGGTACCTCTTCAGATTTTTCCTTCATTGCAGAGCTCTGTCTCATTGTAAGTTTGAGATCTGCTCACTCACCGGAGAAGGTGCAGTCTTTATTCTTTTCATTATACATTCCGGCTCCTCGGTGTGGAATTAGGTCTCAGCCTTGGAGGGGTATGTGTCCCTTTATTAACTTTTGGTATTGGTTTCCAATCACTGACGAGCATTTTTGTTACAGCCAGCCAGATGGCTTTTCGCCAAGGGGCCCTGTGGCCTCAGCTGCTTGTCAGGAATCTCAGCTGTCATGGCACTCTGTAGAGTCGTGCCAAGGAGGTAAATGCCCAAACCCTCTCCATTGTGTACTTTTGGGTAGTGAATTTCTCCATTGTGTTCATAGCTTATCTGATATGTTGGCAGGGTGAGGCGGGTGTGACCGGGGACGGAGGACATGAGTTTTCTCAGAATGTAACAAGAATGTCAGGAAGTAGCTGCTCCCTTTTCTCACAACTTTCTGAGATGGTCCAACCTGGAGTTGCGCTTTGATGAGAGAAACTCAAGCTTTTCAGACATGTTGGTCTTGTGCTTGGTTTGTCCTCAAACTCTCACATCTCATGCTGTGGTTAGTTTGCTCACGATGACATCCGATTTAACGAAAATGCAAAGGTTTTTTTTACACTTTGTGATGTCCATGTACACGAGGCCGTACGGGGTTAAATCCGAAGCTCAGTTGTCCATAAGTAAGCAGCAGCAAGGAGATGTACACCGAAGATGTATACCAAACGGTATTTTGTAAGGATGGGGATGGAATGAGGTGCAGACTGTATTTTGGAGGGAAAATCCATTTGAAACCAAAATCAGGAAGTGACATCATACTTTCTGCCCTTCGCAGTTCACCAAGGTCCGCACCATTACAACGCGCTCAAACTCCATTAAGCAAGGCAAAGACCAACACTTTCCAGTTATGATGACCGGAAAGGAGGACATCTTGTGGTCTACGGAGTTAGAGAGGTAAGAGGTTCTGCCCAGTAAGTTTGTACCCAACTTGTTCATTTACTTTTACATTGATATCACGTGCATTTTTTATATATTTTTTAAACTTATGACAATGACATCCAAGCAAAGATTGATTTATTTACTGCAATAACAAATGAAAGGATATCACAAGACACGGAGTGAAAAGCGGGGTGAAGCAATCAGTTCACTTCTGTCTGTCTGTCTGTCTGTCCACAAACGTCCATTTATGATCGAAGAACAACTTAATTTCAATTGAATGTTATATTCTGAACACAAATCGGAACATGAATCGGAAAGCGAACCTGTAGTTCAACAGTACTTTGGCTCTCTGAATTCGTCCCGATCGTACATGTGCAGAGAAAAAGTGAGATAATCTTTTTTTACTCTGTCTGCCTGTCTGGCAGTCAAACAAAATTGAAAATCATTCCAAACAGGAAACCCGCTGTTTCTAAGGATGTCGTAACAGGCACAAACAACAGGACGTCATAACATTTCAACCCTTTGAGCCCGAGTGGCCATTTTATCGGCCGCTGTTCAAACCTCCATATACCCAAGCAGCCAAATTTTTCTCCAAGGAGCCCATGGTGAGGGAGCCGAAACTCCAAGGAGCTCAGGGTTCATAGGGTTAAGGATATCGTAACAGGCACAAAGAACAGGAATGAAGAACTGATGTAATGTGTTAAATCAGGTGGTGTAAAAGATGCTGCATCAGCGGTGATAAATGTCCAAAAAAACATTTTCTACAACCTTTAAAATCTTTATTTTATTTAAATTGAATTACATACTTGAACAATGTATAACACAAATCACCTTCTTGGCACTTTCAAAAAAACCTTCCATTTCGCAGAACCTGGACAAAGGTTCTTTGTTTAGGTTGAGATTATGTAAAATTGCGTCGTATACGCCATTTACGTTAGCTCGACCAAACAAATTTGCTGCTCGCAGACCCGCTCAATGCCTTTTTTAGCTCGCCTGTTCCAAGAACAGAGAGCTATAGCGATACCCCCGGCGTGAGCGTCAGCGTCAGCGTCAGCATCAGCGTGAGCGTGAAAATGTTAAAGTTTTTGGTGCAAGTTATTTCCTTTCTAATGTTTTTACTACCACACTATTTTTACTGATTACAATGTACAAATACATATATTGCTTTAAATTATTTGGATCAGACTTCACTGCCATGCTTTATAAAAAAATATTATTAGACTAAGTCTTTAAAAACGAAAAACGATAAATGTATAAACAGGCGAGCATTGGGTGGCTTTGACACCACTCTGGTTCTCATGACTGCGCAGGGTAAGGTATTCTCTGAACTCTCTAGTAAACAAGTTTCTTACTGTTGCTCATTACTAGAAGATGGAAATAAATTTCCTTCCATCTGCACAATATTTCCCAAATCTGCTTGTGCTCGGATCAGAGGACCGTACCTGAAACTGGTTCATGCTCTCCTAAAGGTCACACTCAGACAAACGTTTACCTTACTTTTCCCTCGAACAATGACAAATCATTCGGAATACCGAATATGGCAAGCAATTCCATGATTCAATCTCTGTGGTCACATGACTCCAATCCTGGCTCCCAGTACACACCAACTGATAGATTTTAAAACATTTCCGAGAACCTTTAAAGTCAAACATTCAATGGTTCCTGCCAACATGTCCCATCTAATCACACCTTACACCCCTGCAGGACAACTACGTCCTTACGCTCCTGGAATCTCCTGTTAGTTCCTCACACGAGGATGAAGACCTTCAGTGATTGAACATTCATTCAGATTAGCTCCTCATTTGTGAACCTCCGAACACGAACACAAAATTTGTGAAACTTTTAAAATTCACACAAGCTCATAAATTACAATAAAATATCATCTTCAGTTTATTAATTTTTTAACTCTTCTTTCTTTGTAAAGCGTTTTGAAGATTTTAGTTCTAAATGAAACTTGATGTTTAAGAAATGGGTTGATTTATTGATTCATTTTCTCCCAATCCACCTTGTCCCTCCTCTTTTACAAAACCTGCTCGTCCGATCCGTCTGCACGACCAGGATCTTTGGCTTCCCGGTGCACTACACAGACGTGTCCAACATGAGCCGACTAGCTCGCCAGAAACTACTTGGACGATCATGGAGTGTCCCAGTCATCAGACACCTCTTTGCTCCACTCAAGGACTACTTTGCCTGCATTTGAAAAACTCCACGTTTATCCCCTATCAACAAACTACCTCTCCTTACTTCTCCTACACACAAGCCATGTGTCCTTACATCCCCTACCTACAAACTGCCTCGCCTACATCTCGCCTATCCTTCTACACTTCCCCTACCCACGTTCCATCTCCTGCATCCCACCTTCTCATTACAAGCCCTACACACAAACCATGTTCCTTTACTTCCCCTAACCACATACCTTACATGTCCTTACATCTCCTACCGACAAACCACCTCTCCCTACTCGCATTCTATACAACTACCTCCCACTTTACACCTCTGTATCCTCCATGTTTCAATCTACATATTCACATTTTGAATGTCTGCCTTTTTCGAGCATCTTTTCCTCTAAAAAAAAAAAATGTTTTCTTGCACTAACCCACATCACCCCTCCCTATCCCCCTCCCTCCACCCATTGTTCCACTGATTCCTTTACTCTTGCAATCAAAATCCTTCCTCATTCTAACCTTATACTCGGATACACGCACGGTAAAAGTGAAAAGCCTTCCTGACATATTATGAATCGGTGGCCTTATATTTATATGAATGTTTTTAACAATCTCAGAAAGGTTCTCAAATGCATTTTTAATCGTTTTCTAGTCACAAGAACAATATCAACTGAGGCTGAATAGGTTTGAATCACTGTAGGTTGAGACTTATTCTGTAGGAAAATACAGATTTAACCTTTTGGGGAAAAATGAGGTTTTGGGGGAGGGGGAGGGGGGAGCTTGCTTGGGTGGAATGTCGTCATCAATCAGTGACTTTAACCCCCCACAAACTGTCATTGGACACGCAGATACGACTCACTCCTCGTTAATCATGTTTTATACCATTTTATCCTTATAGAGCAGGCCATGAGATGCAAACATCCTTGTTTCCTTCTGCCACGGCCTCACTTTACCAGGCTTTTGAGCATCGAAGAGAGCTTTCGGTCCATTATTTTACTCCATTTTATAATCCTCATACTTATGAACTTTGATCTGCAATCACTGACTCAAGACTTGTTATCCTCAAGCCTGTTTTTGGATAGCCGGTGATATGGTGCTACAACTGTTACAACAGGAAGTATCAAGGAGAAACCTTTCGGTTCGTTTATGCATAAAGACCTCGACGTGCTTCCACGACCCGTTTCATTTTACACTTCTGTTTCGTGGGATTTTAAAGAAAGAGGAGGAACATTTTTTTACATTTGTATTTAATTTCCTTACCAATAAGTCATAGATCATGTCAGTTTAAATCAAGTGTTCATTCTGAGTATTTTGTTTACAAGCAGCCTGTCCATTTGGCAGGGCATCTGTGGGACTAATGCGCCCTCCTCAGGATCTTGGCACAAGCCCTCAGGCCTGGTGAAAACTATGGTGCTGCTCAGGCTTTAGCTGAAACACTAGAGGGGCTGTCGACTCGGAAAGCCTTTTAACCGAATAGATTGTAGCGACAATTATAAGTACTTTCTAATTTTGATTGTGTTTTTATTCCTACACTTTGGGACACACCTCAAGAGTTTGAGATGTAAATTTACCGTGTCGAGAAAAACCTCATGGAGAGAAGTCGGAGTCGGAGGTCGCTCAAGAATCTCAAATACCGTCCGGGCGGAAGGTCTGGTGTAAACAGTTGCAACCAATGCATTTAGCTATAGTGCTCTATCAGAGAGACTGCGTGCCTTTTTTTTGAAAACTTTGCCTTCGCGGCTTTCACGAGTGCCTCGTATCTTGCCGCGGCACCATTAGTGCCCCAAATTCAATACGCGTCGTGCACAAGTCGCCGTCGACATGCGTGAAGGGTCGACGGCACTTATTCAGAGATCGCCAAAACGAATCGAAAGACCTCATCGCAATTGCCTTCCTCCACTCGCGCGCAACCAGTTGCGGATCAGCAAACCCACGGTAAACGACGTCCGCCGGTCCATGATGCTGATGCAAGCCCAGGGGGTGTACAAGCACAAAGCCATACAAGTGACATGACGCGAGAGCCTTTGACTCTAGAAATACTATAACTTCACTTGTGAACAAATATGGCCACTGAAGAGTGCCGCAGTACATAGGCTTTGACCACACAGGTAATATTTTTGTTCTCATGTTGTACAGAAGGCCCTTCAGGCCCACCTTCCTTTGTATTTATACCTGACTGATCCAGCTTTGTGCTTTGGATCTGTGCAATCATGGTGGTGCTTTTCCTTAAACAACATGCTGGTGCTATCTGTTAAAATACAGACTTAGAAAATCAAGCCTTCCCCAAACCCAGTGATTTTGATATCCACTCTTCACCGCTGCGGATATCTTTAACATGTGCATTTTTAACGAGATTTTTAATCGAGACTTTTTTTCGGGAGGGGGTGGGTGTATTTGTTTAGTTTTCATCTCCAAAAGCAGTAAATCTGAGCCTTCTCTTGGACAATGATTTAGCTTGTGGACAAATTCATATTGTTTTAGATTAGCCATATGACTTTAGTTTGTTTGATATGGTTGTTTAATGATCTTCTAGTTTATATTTAACCTCGTATGTGATGTCACTTGAAAATTAAAAAAAAAAAATCCACAAAATCATGTGCAGTCAATAAATGAATAACAAAATCTCTCCAGAGTGCAGGTTTTCTTTATGTGTCATGGAAATGCAATCTCTTTCTTGGATACAGCCTCATGAGTAAGGATGATTACTTGTCTCTACCTGCCTACCTCTTACCCATCAATGTGTGCCGCGATTGGGGCCAAGGCATGACATACAGCCAAGATTCCCGACCACTCAAGAATGTCATCACCGTAACATCACATCGGATGTCTTGGTTCACACACAATGCAAATAATACCTCTATCCCTTCATTCAAACAAACTCAGAGGTCTTTAATCATTCCCAGAAACTCTTCTTTGATCAATCCAATCATTCAAATAAACTGATCTCTGATCATTCCCATCATTTGAATAAGCATATCTTTACTCATTCTCATCATTTTAACAAACTTACATCTTTGATAATTTCCATCATTCAAATACTGTATACACATCATTGATCATTCCCAGCATTCAAATAAACACAACATTGTTCATTCCCAAAATTTAAATCAACTCAGATCTTTGATCATTCCAATCATCCAAGTAAACATATATTTGATCACCAGCAAATACCACCTGTAGCTTTGCTGACGGGAATACTAAAAAATGGGGGGGGGGAGAGGGGAGAGAGTAAGAGAGAGGGGGGGAGTGAGGAGGTGGAGGGGAAAAGAGAGAGGAGGAAGGGGGAGCGAGGAGGGGTATGTGAGCGAGGAACAGTGTGGGAAGGGAAGGCAGACGTGCGGTGGAGCATTAATTATGATTCATATTGTCTCATCAAGATGATTCTGCATCAAATAACAGTGAAGATGGAAGCAAAATAATGTCTGAAATACATTTTCTACGGGTCATACTATAAATAACGCCCAGAGACAAACACCGTGCGGAGATAAGTACCACTCGGAGATGAACACCATCCGGACATGTCCGGAGACAAAAACTGTCCAGAGACAGAGATGGGTGGGAGGGTGCTGTACTGCATTAGAGGGGGGGCATAGCAAGGATGAGAGAGAGAGAGAGGGGAGTGGAGTTAGCAGAAAGAAAAAGTTATGCTTGATGAACAATACACACACACAAACATATTATAATTAGAAATGAACAGGATAGAACATAAATATATGTGGAAAAATTATGGGCCCAGACCAGGAATCAAACCCAGGTTGTCTGGAAAACTGTAGCAGTGCTCTGCCATCTGAGCTGTCTGGGTGACCAACTGGCTGCACATGTGGAAGAATTGCATTACTCAGCTGATTCATTCAAAGGAGAAAGAAGTGGGCTGAGGAGATGCCAACAGACCCTTGGAGTTTTGGCAAACTGTCATTTTTTTCAGATGAATCCCAATTTACTCAATTTTCTGACAGTGGACGCGTATGGTCTGTAGACTACCCAGTCAAGAGTTTTCTTTGAATCGATTGCAGCCAACTGTCAAACATTGTGGTTTTTCAGTGATGGTGTGGGGAGCAATCTGGAGTGCTGGTCGGTCAGAGCTTGTGGAGTGTGTTAACAACATCAACTCTATGATATACATTTATATCCTTGAGGATGGACGTCTCCCTGTCTTCTCCACTGGTCAGATGGTCAAAAACAACTGTTCATGGAAGATGGAGCTCCATGCCACACTGCAAAAAAGACCAAAGAATGGCGGGAGAGAAATGGGATCAAGCAACTTCCACGGCCAAGTCAGTCTCCTGGGATTAATCCCATTGAACACTTCTGGGCCATATTGGATCGAGCTGTGCGGAAAAAGTCCAGGAAACCAACATCACGGGCAGAATTGCGAACCCGTTTGAGTGAAGCCTGGGCAGAGATCCCACAAGAGAAAATTTCAGAACTCATTAGTTCTATGTCTGAAAGAGTAAAAAACATTTAAATCTGCAAATGGCAAGTCTACCAAACACTAGTGTTTGTATTAAAATAGATCAAATGTTCAATAAATATATTCTTTAAAAATCATGGAGTCCACTTCTGTCATGTCTCTGTACATCCAGATCAGAACACAAACTGAACCGCTATCAACTGTAGGGCGCTCGGCAAGTGGCTTAAACACTCAAGCAAGCACTCCAACGGAACGCCTGGCTTGGCAAGCGATTACCAATTGCCGTCGATCAACCCATGTACCCGGAAACGCCCAAGCAATGTGCCGAATTTGAAAAGGAGGGATGGGTAGAGAGAGGAGGGGAGGGAGGAAGAGGGAGGGGGGAGAGAGAGAGAGGGGGAGGAGAGAGAGGAGGGGGGAGAGAGAGAAGAGGAGGAGAGAGAGAGGAGGGGAGGAGAGAGGAGAGAGAGGAGGGGGAGGAGGGAGAGAGGAGGGGAGGGGAGGGAGAGAGAGGGGGAGGAGGGAGAGGAGGGGGAGGGAGGGAGAGAGAGAGAGGAGGGGAGGGGAGAGAGAGGGAGGGGGAGGGAGAGAGGAGGAGGAGAGAGAGAGAGGGGAGGAGAGAGAGAGAGGAGGGGAGGAGGGAGAGAGGAGGGGAGGAGAGAGGAGGGGGAGGGAGGGAGAGAGAGAGAGGAGGGGAGGAGAGAGAGAGGAGGGGGAGGGAGAGAGGAGGAGGGGAGGGAGAGAGAGAGGAGGGGGAGGGAGAGAGAGAGGAGGGAGGAGAGAGAGAGAGGAGGGGGGAGGAGGAAGAGGAGGGGAGGGAGAGAGAGAGAGGAGGGGAGGGAGAGAGAGAGGATGGGGAGGGAGAGAGAGAGGAGGGGAGGGAGAGAGAGAGGAGGGGGAGGGAGAGAGAGGAGGGGGAGGGAGAGAGAGAGGAGGGGGAGAGAGAGAGAGGAGGGGGAGGGAGAGAGAGAGGGGAGGGAGAGAGAGAGAGAGGGGGAGGGAGAGAGAGAGGAGGGGGAGGAAGAGAGAGAGGAGGGGAGGGAGAGAGAGAGGATGGGGAGGAGAGAGAAGAGGGGGGAGGGAGAGAGAGGAGGGGAGGAGAGAGAGAGGGGGAGGAAGAGAGAGGAGGGGAGGAAGAGAGAAGAGAGGAGGAGTGGAGTGAGAGAGGATGGTGGGGAGGGGAGGAGGAAGATGGGGGAACTAGGAGGGTGAGGAATGGGAGCTCGGGAGGCGGGTGAAGAGCGAGGAAGGGGTGCGGGGAGAGAGACGCTTCACTAAGTGTCGCTGTACACTCCGGAGAAGGGGTGGGAGCAAGGAGGATGTGCGAGAGAGAAGGGTGGGTGGGTGGGGAAGAGTGAGGAGGAGCAAATAAGGCTAGGAAGGGGCGAGCAAGGAAGAGAGGAGAGCAAGGAAAGGGGGTGGGAGAGTGACGCCTCACCACATGTCATTAAACACCCAGGAGAAAGAGGGGAGCTAGGTGGGGTGGAGAGTGAGGAGGGGGGGTGAGGAATGGGGGAGAGTGAGAGTGAGGAAGGGGGGAAGGAGAGTCAAAGATAATGTTATGTTATGCTTTATCAAAACACACACACACCTATATACAGGCACTTTCAGGTATTTACGTCAGAGATGCATTCCTGTAAAACATCGTTTAAATGTAACTTCAAAATCCCATTGATTTTTAAGATGTATTAAAGAAAGGGGAAATGCATTCCTGAAAAAAAAGAAAAAAAACATTAAAACTTGCTTCACTCACCCTAATCCTCCCATTATGTTAATCGTTTGTTCGTTCTTTTTTTTATTTGATCTTTAATTTAATTTATTTTGCCTTCCGAACTCCAGAGATTCCCCACAGAGAACCCAGGCGCGGCTGCCTTCGTGTCGACACCACTGGTTAATTATTTCCGTTGCACTCAATGAAGCTGGTTAATTTTGGCACATTCCTAAATCTTTTGTTCACTCAATATCGCTCTCCAAACAGGAAAAAAGTTAAGTTTATTGCTTGGCAATTTCACATTTTCTTGTGTATATATGGAGAAGGAGAGACATAGCTTTCCTTGCTTAAAGTAAATAGATATATAGATTACCAATTGTCATCGATAAAATTATGCACCCGGAAACGCCAAAGCAATGTCCGAATTGGACAAATGAACACTATTAATGGCGGAACTGCTGCTGAGTTCAAATCTGGAGCTTAAATTTTGTAATTCGACTTAGTTCAAGAGATTCTCGAGGTTATCACGTGTGCGGAAATGAAATAAAGCCACGAATGCTGGCGTCTCCGGGCGTTTATAAGCACAGCAATGTACCCAGCGATTCGTAGCTATGATGAACAGGTTTTCGATAATACGACTGAGGAAAGTGAAAAAATAAGACTTTATTGTGAAGAAATCGTTGCGGCCTGTTCCAAATCAAGGCATGGTTGAGCAGGCCAAAAAACATGGCGGCTTCAGACGGCAGTGAGGTTACCCAGGAAACGCCTGAAGACCCCATATCGATCAAGGTAGCCGAGGATCGCCTGATAAAGGATGTATTTAAATAAGGCCATTAATTATTATCTTCAAAAGGCATCAGTATTGGTTGTTATTGTTTTATTGCTTAGGATGTGACGTCATCTGCCACCGTCCTGCGCATGCTCTGTTGTGCTTTTGTCACATATAAGATGTTCTTGCTCTTCGCTCCTTGATTGCCACGAGCTCGGTGTGTTTTCCGTGAGCTACCATTAAAGCTCGATCTGTTCACAGAAACGGCATGCTGTGTGTGATCCAATAGACTGATAACACGATCAGGTCTATCTGAGCTAACTGGCGTGGTGGCAGCGATTTTTACCTGACGTTCCAGCCGTTCAGCCGATGAAATGTGCTGCAGCCGAAGGCCTCATGATTCGTCATCTTCACAACCTGTGACTGACCACCTGGGTGCTTACATCCTGAGTTACACAGCCATCGACCCAGTTTCTGTGAGTGACGTTTTTATCTACATCTATCTATGATGATAGCAATCTCACATCGGGCCTCCCAAACAGTGGTGCCTTACTAAATCAGAGATGATTCATACTTTTGAAAACTGGAAGCAAAATCTCCATGACACGTTATCCCTAGACCCGAGTTTCACTCCTTTTCTTGCGACTGGCTCACAATAGCTCAAGAAAACGAGAACATCACCTCTCCAGGGCTTCACCGATGATGGTAAAGATATCACTCAAGGCAATCGCCGCACAGCTCAGGTAAAAGTCAACGCGTTGGAGGTGATGCTCGGTCAAAGAGCCAATTATTGCCCAGTCATTGCACGCAACATGATTGATCGTCCATGATTCTATCTCCTTAGATCATATTATGGCAAGTCGTCCGCCTGCATTATGGTTTTCAGTCAATCGGCGCACATTTCCTCGATTTTTCTGATATCCATTTAGAACCAGAAGACCTGCACCGGTGCTTGGAAGCTTATATTGATGGCAATCTGCTACGCCATGACGGATGCATCTCGCACCATGGTGAAGTTCCTGCAAATGACGAGGACCTAACTCCATCCCTGGAAAATGTTGTCGTCCTCAGCTGGCTTCAACTAATCCACCTGACGCTGCCTAAAATAGTCAAACAACGTTATGGGACTGAACTACGTTGTCGTACATTGGCATCCATTAAACCGGAAATCTCCCTGGCCCTACCGTCCTTGTTACATGAAACACGTTCCGGTGAAGACACAACATGCAGACATGCGGGCCCATCTTTCTAAAAGTCAAAAGAGACCTGTCTTTCCAACGATAACACCTACTCCTCAACCGAAATGTAAATCTTCACAGCGCTCCCAAAAATCCTGCCCATTATGTCACCATGCAGAGTGTGTGGACTGCCATTTTCTCAGCGAGTGAGATTTTCTCAAGGTGAGACAGACATCTAACATCTTAGACCGCTCTGACAATGATGAGGAAGTGGAAGACCCTACCATGGACTCTCCAGGTGACTATCAAAAATCCTCCACCAATGCGTGTACAATTCAAGTCCGCCAGTCACCTCACTTGGACACATTTTAACGTCACCACACTATCCGTGCCATAATTGACAGTGGAGCCACTGGAAACATGATGAGCCTATCGACCGCCAAACGTCTCGGTCTACCCATGAGAAAAAGTTCTCAGTCAGCACACCAGGCTGATGGCTCCTCCTGACGATCGACAGTTTACCTTCAAAGGCCTTGTTGTTGAAAACCTGGATGCTGATGTCCTGGTAGGAACACCATTCATGGAGCTGAATGACATTTCTGTTCCCACGGCGAAATGCCACATCATCCTCAATGATGGGTCCATATACCAATATGGTTCATCTGATTACTCTCCCACTCACCATGCAGTTTGTCGTGCCCATTTGCGATGTGCCCCTCCACGAACTACAACTGTATGACCCGGTGAGTACATCGAGCTAAACCTCCCTGACAATTTGTCTGGTTCTGCATACGCCCTTGAACCTCGCAGTGACTATCCGGCTGATCGTCCTTCAACTGAAATATGGCTTTCCCCAAATCTCATGTCGAGCGTATCTGGAAAGATCCGCATCGTCAACTTGACCGATGATCCTCAAATTGTTTGATCTCATGAACACTTTTGTCAAATCCATCCCATCTTTATGCCTTCAAACATCACCGGTGAGACGAGTACCCTCGCTCACCAAGATTAAACTCAACCCGAGGAAAAGAGCCCCAAGCCTTTACTCTGCCAGTGTCACACTCGACACAGACAATTTTCCCCTTGATATTAGATGTACATTTTAGACCCTTCTCCAAGAGTATGATGATGTCTTCGACCCCAGGCCCAGAGAATACAATGGTGCATCTGGTCGATTCCAATCGGTAGTTAACATGGGTCCTGTCTGGCCCCCTCAACGTAAGGGTCACCTCCCTTTATACTCTCACAGCAACCTCACAGAACTACAACGCAAGTTTGATGAACTAGAAGATACGGGTGTTTTCATTAAACCGGTGAAACCGGTTTTCATTAAACCGGTTTTCACCATTTCTTGGTGAAAACGTCCAGTGGCGGGTTCCGACTGGTAACAGCATTTGCCGATGTTGGCCGATACAGCAAACCCCAGATGCCCAACGTCGATTCCACTCTTCGACAAATAAGGAGATGGAAGCACATTATGACTACTGACTTGACTAATGCCATTTATCAAATCCCCCTATCGAAAGAGTCAATGAAGTACTGCGGTGTTGCGACTCCATTTTGTGGTGTTAGGGTCTATGCCCGATCTGCTATGGGCATGCCTGGCTCTGAAACGGCACAAGAAGAATTTACTTGTTGCGTACTTGGAGGCCTAGTGGAGGAGGGTGTTGTGGCAAAACTTGCTGATGATCTCTACTGCAGTGGAGTAAGCGTAGATGAATTATTAACCAACTGTAAACGATTGCTTGACGCACTCGAAGCCAACCATTTAAATCTGTCAGTATCTAAGACTGTCGTTGGCCCATCTTCCATCACTATCCTAGGGTTGGTGTGGCATCAAGGCACAAAAACAGCTAGCCCCCATTGCATCTCCAAATTATCCATGTGTTTCCCCCCAGAAAAGGTCTCCGACCTTCGATCCTTAATTGGCGCTTGCAAAGTCCTAGGTCACGTTATCTCCGGATGTTCAAGCTTACTCTCTCCATTAGACGACGCTGTGGCTGGCTGCCTATCCCAAGAGAAAATTGCTTGGACCTCCAACCTAATTGAAGCATTCCACACTGTCCCGAAAGCCCTTTCTTCAAACAGAACCATTATCCTTCCACACCCTGAAGACCAGTTGTGGAGTATCACTGATGGTTCATTGAAGAAAAATGGCATAGCAGCTACGATGTATGTCACTCGCAATGGGACCCAACGACTTGCAGGCAATTTTTAGCACCAAGTTGCGAGGACACCAGGATTAGCTGACTTCCCTGTGAAATTGAAACACTCTCATTCGCAATGGCTACTAAACACTTTGGACCATTCATCATTCAGTCCAACCGTAAAGCTTGCATACTGACCGATAGTAAGCCGCGTGTACAAGCCTTTGAAAAGATACGCTGAGGAGAGTTTCCGGCTAGTCCCCGCATCTCAACCTTTTTGTCGACAGTCAGCTGGTTCCAGGCCTCAATGCTCCATCTCGCGGGCTCCACTCATGTATCCTCAGATTTCGCCAACCGGAATGCCCTTAATTGTGACTATTTATTGGTTCTCAAATTTCAAAAAAAAAGTGTGACTATCTCAAAGGACGGGTTATTGTTTGTCCGATATTACGACCCCTTCTAACCTTCCTGTGAACGCATTCCTTGCCTGGTCCTGGACTTCCTTGTCATGGCTCTCCACATCAAGTTTGATCACCCATCTTGCCACCAACTTAAGCAAGTGATGTATTGCCACTTCTTTGCCCTTGAAATAGATAAGTCCATCAACCATGTAACTACCAGTTGCCACCACTGTACTTCTCCGTGAAAAACCACTCCGCGTACCATTCCTCAATTGTCCGATGATCCTCCCGATACAATTGGTGTGACTTTTGCAGCAGATTTCGTAAAGCGTGAGCGTCAACTGATCTTGGTTTTGCGCGAGTGCATTACTTCCTACACCCATTCCTCGCTCATTTATGACAAACGCCATGACACCCTGTGTGACGGTCTGCTCAGACTCATCATTGAAGTTCATCCGATGGAGGGGCCACCGGCTGTCATCCGGACTGATCAAGCATCTGCATTCAAGTCTCTCACTAATGACAAGCTTCTACAAGATCACTGCATCTCCCTCGAGCTTAGTCGTGCCAAAAACCCCAACAAAACCCCTGTTGCCGAGAAAGCCATTCAGGAATTAGAAGCTGAATTACGACAACAAGACCTGTTAGGAGGTCCAGTTTCTCCTCGTCAGCTTTCCATAGCAACTACTCGATTAAACTCGCATATCAGATCTGCATGTTTGCATGGGAAATGTGGACACAACGTGACAAGTTCACTAACCACCAGATTACAATCTTGGATCAGGACCTTATCCGAGGGCAGCATGCCCAACACTCCAGGAACCATACTTACAGCAAGAAGTCCGAGTCCCCATCAGCAAAACGGTCTGCTACAACGACAGCTCATGTTGGAGACCTGGTATACTTACACTCAGATGGATCCAAGTCTCGAGCACGGGATCGTTACCCGGTTGTGTCTGTGGACGGGAACTGGTGCGACATCTGTAAGTTTGCTGGCTATCAACTCCGATGCTCATCGTATGGTGTTCTACAATGTAAATGTTAGATGGTACCCACATGGACTACACCGAGCATCCCGCATCTGCACAGAGGTTCCTGTGATGATTCTCTCTGTGATGAAGGCGACTCGGAGGGGCCACGTGTTGCTCCTCCCGGTTCACCTCACATACCTCCTGTTCTCTCAACTCCAGCTGAACGTGTTCTGCTTCCAAGTTCTCCTCCTGCAGTTCTACCCTCTATGCTTGATCATCCCTGTGATTCCCAGGTTCAACGCCATGGTGTTGACAGCACGGAAACCGTGTCACCTCCTGTTAGAAGGTCAGGACGTCTACGTCCACACCCCAAACGCTTGGATGACTACGTTCTTGATGGATGAGTGGTTGCATATGTGTCAACGAGGCAGAATAATCCCTTGGCGCCTGAGGACAGTCTATCCAGTGATTGCGCCTTTCCTCTTGACCTGGCATCGTTAGTCTACCACCTTCAAGCTCATGTACAAATACTGCTCTGGTTTTCAGTTTATTTTGTGATGTCCCAACAATGCCGTATTATTTAATTGTCCAACTGAATTTTGCTGGTGTTTATTCGCAATCATTTACATTTTTGGACATCTTGATATATCACATGTGCATGTCGACTTGACCGAGGTAACGAGAAATATTAGTTCACAAAGTGAAGTTTGTAGATCCTCGTGGAGGATCTCTAAGTCTTACTCACGTTGTTGTTCTTCTGCTTCTTCTTGTGGGCTTTTTTGTTTCACAGCCTACAGTTTTCATCAAAACTTCCTGAAACTTGGCGAATATATGTAGAAATACCCTGCGCAGACAGTAACCATCTCCGATTTTGAAAATTCCTCCTAGAAAAAAAAGTTATGACGTCAAAATATCTCCGCTAATGGAAATCGCCTAAAAAAATATCTCCGAAACTAGGCAAGCTTTTTGAATTCTGTTTGTGGGAATCGAACAGGGCATTAGCAGAGATGAATTACCGCACATATGATACATCACTATGACGTCATATCAATTTTTATGACGTCATTCCTATTTTTTGACATTTTTTGTTTCACAACCCAGAGTTTTCATCGGATCTTTGTGAAACTTGCCATGTATATGCAGAAAGCCCACGCGCAGGCAGCAACCATCTCCGATTTTGGAAATTCTTCCGAGAAAAAAAGTTGACGTCATAATATCGCCGCTAACGGAAATCGCCTATACCATTATCTCCGAAACTAGGCAAGCTATTTGCGGGAATCAAGCCGGGCATTAGCACAGATAATTTATCGCAAACCTGATACATCACAATGACGTCATATTCGTTTGTATGACGTCATCATTCAGAGGACGAGGATCTTAGCTCATTCCCAGCTCTTCTCGAATCTCCTCTTGATTAACCATGCATCCAGGGATGACTCCGTTTATCTCTATGGGTTTGTCTGCCAGTCAATCCCAGGACCACCTGCACTCACTTGGAGATAGCTACTCCTGAAAGTGAGCCTCAAAAAGGACCTTGTGAGTTCATTGGGGGTTATTGTAAATGCCACGTGAGACTCGGTGGTGTAACTTACGAAACTCATGCGAGTAACCCATAGTTTCGGCGATTTTGAAATACTCCCCATTTTTCTTGAAATCTTGAGAAAGTTTAACCCTTTTTTATTTTTTTTACATAAAAAGGAGGCTTTTGCATTTCAGTTAACTCCCTTTTCACAAAAATGAGGAGGTTTAAACATTGACCTCACTTGTTTGTAAGAACAAGGTTGAGACACACCTTTGTTCCATTCCAAACTAAAGAAAAGTAAGTAATCAATATTTTCCCCGAAATTTTCCTCTTGATCTGTCCAGCCATTCTGGAGAAGATTTTTTATAGGTTTTAGGGTAAATCCAACATGGCTGCCAAATCATGTGACCTACGACATCATATGTGTGAACCTTTTGTTCCTCATGGATAGGTGGTCATACGTGTAAAACTTCGTCTCGATCTGTTCAGACACTCCAGAGAAGAAGACTTTTGAAGGTTGTTTTTTTTAAACAATACCGTTGTCAAATGACGTGACCGATGACATCGTCAATTATTTTTTTTTTTTTTTACCATTTTATCCTAGATGACCCTCAAAAATGTTCACACTGATCAGATGTAGCATTCTACATCTGCAATTATGATGTCATAACGAAGGCACCTATGATGTCATTTTAAAAATCACACTTATTTCCCATGAGGAAAATACTTGCAATGTGCCAAGTTTGAATTTTTTCCTTTGTGCGGTTTCAGAGATACAGGTCCAAAGTTTTTCTCCGTTTTTCCAACATGGCTGCTACACCACGTGACCTATGAAGTCATAATTATCAATAAAACATTCTACATGAGAAGTCGCTCCGATAGTCAAAATTTCATCTCAATCCGACAAGCGGTTGTGGAGAAATACACCAAAGTTCTGTGCGGACAAACAAACAAACAAACAGACAGACAGACAGACAGACAGACAGAATGGCACTCGGTCAAGCGCATACCTCTGCCAAGTGGAACAGTTCACGTTTTGTATCCCACTGATGGGTTGGATCCGAACCAAAATCCAATCCGCTCGTTCTTGTTATCTATTCAACTCATCCACCTTGTTTTGTCATAACTCATCCACAACTTTTTGAGATATCATGATACATTTAGTTTTTGGCCCTATATATCAATTTTAGAGGTCAGGCCTATGTTGACCTTTTGACCTTAAAAATGAATAGGCAGTTTAATTCAGCGACCGGACATGAAAATGCTCTTCAAATTTCAAGTCAATCGGATGAAAATTGAGGATTTTAGAAAATTTGGCCCAAATTGGCCTTTTGGCCACCAGTTGAGACCACCTCTACAACTTGGTAAAGTTTCATGACGATCGCTTTGGAATTGTGACGTGTAGTTGATTGACAGACAGACAGACAAACAGCCAAACAGACAGACTAACAAAATCGACTGACCAATGCACTTGAAAAATCTTCGATTTTGCAAGTAACAAACAAACGAACAAACGAACAAACGAACAAATGAACAAACGAACGGACCCAAATTCAATACCCTCTCCTTCGGTGAGAGTAATAAAAATACAGAAATTAAAAATTTGAGTGACTGTTGCTACTGATCCAGGTGAGCTTCAGGAGCTGTGTCCAAACCAACCGACATGTGCAGAGAACCAAGAATGTAAATCCCTGGCCCTGCATTCCTTCTGGGCTTGCACTTGTAAGTTGTCAAGGTAGCACAGTCACGGTGCTTCATAACTGGACTGGTGGACTGCGGTACGGTCAGGTTTTTTTGTTGACGGTGGAAGCTCTCTCTGACTTTGTTGATTGTTCACCAAGACTCGTTTGTTTTTTTTTTTTTTCTCCAATTCATTTGCTAATTGTATGGCAACGGGAAAAAAAAAATTGTCTGTTATCACATTTCTTCCTTTCCCCAAGTATGGGGCGGAAAGTTGAAGGACAACACTGTCTGATCGTCTTTGACTCGTTGGGCGAGTTTCATCTTTTCCAAGATAGGGGACGCCATTCAAAATGTACTTTGACTTGACATCCACTGGCATCGGAAATTTTATACCAAATTTGTCAGGTTTGTTTGTCATGTACTTTGTAAAACGATAACATGCTTTTGTCGGAAACATCTGCTCATCCGCTGTGATGTTCTCGCCGGGATTGCAGCAGCAACGCTGTTATGAGTAAAGCCATTCCAAACGTCTGATAACAGTTCAAGTTTGTCTGTTTGAAGGCGAGCACTGATTGTCCCTCGTACGTCAAAACGCAAAAAGCGAAGAATTTTGCGAAAGCGGTTTCTTGACATTGTCTCGATAAAAGAAGGTATTCCAAATTCCGCAGACCAAAAGCCATCGATATTCAAGACTTTGCCACAATGTGCTCCAAGGACATACAGAACTGCATGAAACGCTTGCAATTCTCCCAAAACCATTGATTCACGAATCATCACCCAGTACTTCACGCGTTGAACGTGGTGAAACATTTTCTTATCAATCAACAAGTTGAAAGACGTCAAAGGTCGTCATATCATCCGCTTTGCGTATCTTGTGGGGCCTGGATTTTGTGTTAGAACGTTTTGTGCAGCCCTTCTCCCACCAGCCTCAACCTCGGTTTCTGTGAAATCCCAAATGCTTCCAATCCTTCGCAATCTCCCGTCTGCCTTGTCCGGCGACCATTCACCGCTGCATTCGTAGAGGTCGATGATGTCGTCCTTGGTGAAGTGGATGGCATATCACGATCTCCTGCATTTGGTGCAGGACACGATGCAGGTACAGCAGCTGGCATTCTTGAGGAGTCAATATCCTTGCTGCAATCACCATTTTGGGGTTTGGAGCGTTTTCGTTTGGGTCGCTCTTCTTTCCCAAGTTCTTCACTTTCACGTGCACAACTCTCTGATTCACATGTCTAGGATTCGTCACTTTGCTGCATTCCCTTCATCAGAATCGTCATTTGGCAAAGACGTCACCATGTCAATCGCTTGTTCAACAGTTGATTGATTTTGCTGAGCCATATCTTTCTGCTTCTGATCGTTTTGGTCTGGAATGCAAATGAACACTATTACAATTCAATTTGTCTGCAAATAGTTTCTTGTCATAGATCTCGTCTCTAGAGTTACGGA
This sequence comes from Eptatretus atami, assembly GCA_035128595.1. Taxonomy (NCBI): domain Eukaryota; kingdom Metazoa; phylum Chordata; class Myxini; order Myxiniformes; family Myxinidae; genus Eptatretus; species Eptatretus atami. The sequence goes on along the minus strand of CM068966.1, from coordinate 23,746,197 downwards.
TCACTTATCTCACATGGAATATCTGGACTCAAAGAGCCTCGTGTAAAAGGTCTTGTTCAAAGCCTCGTGGTCCATTGAACACGTGGTCCTCCAGGAAAACCTCGCGGTCCATTGAACACGTGGTCCTCCAGGAAAGCCTCGTGGTTCCATTGAACACGTGGTCCTCCAGGAAACCTCGTGGTCCATTGAACACGTGGTCCTCCAGGAAAGCCTCGCGGTCCATTGAACACGTGGTCTCCAGGAAAGCATCGCAGGTCCATTGAACACGTGGTCCTCCAGGAAAGCTCGTGGTCATTGAACCGGTGGTCCTCCAGGAAAGCCTCGTGGTCCATTGAACACGTGGTCCTCCAGAAATCCTCGTGGTCCATTGAACACGTGGTCCTCCAGGAAATCCTCATGGTCCATTGAAAAGTGGTCCTCCAGGAAAGCCGTGGTCCATTGAACACGTGGTCCTCCAGGAAAGCCCATGGTCCATTGAACACGTGGTCTCCAGGAAGGCCTCATGGTCCATTGAACACGTGGTCCTCCAGGAAGGCCTCGTGGTCCATTGAACACGTGGTCCTCCAGGAAAGCCTCGTGGTCCATTGAACACGTGGTCCTCCAGGAAGCCTCGGGTCCATTGAACACGTGGTCCTCCAGGAAAGCATGCGTCCATTGGTGAACAGTGGTCCTCCAGAAGCCTCGTGGTCATTGAAACGTGTCCTCAGAAAGAACTCTGGTGATCCATTGAACACGTGGTCCTCCAGGAACCTCGTGGTCCATTGAACACGTGGTCCTCCAGGAAATCCTCATGGTCCATTGAACAAGTGGTCCTCCAGGAAAGCCTGGTGGTCCATTGAACACGTGGTCTCCAGGAGCCCCATGGTCCATTGAACGTGGTCCTCCAGGAAGGCCTCATGGTCCATTGAACACGTGGTCCTCCAGGAAAGCTCGTGGTCCATTGAACACGTGGTCCTCCAGGAAAGCCCGTGGTCCATTGAACACGTGGTCCTCCAGGAAGCCTCGTGGTCCATTGCCGTGGTCCTCCAGGAAAGCCTCGTGGTCCATTGAACACGTGGTCCTCCAGGAAGCCGCGTGGTCCATTGAACACGTGGTCCTCCAGGAAAGCCTCGTGGTCCATTGAACACGTGGTCCTCCAGGAAGCCTCGTGGTCCATTGAACACGTGGTCTCCAGGAAAGCCTCGTGGTCCATTGAACAGTGGTCCTCCAGGAAAGCCTCGTGGTCCTTTGAACACGTGGTCCTCCAGGAAAGCCTCGCAGTCCATTGACACGTGGTCCTCCAGGAAAGCCTCATGGTCCATTGAACACGTGGTCCTCCAGGAAAGCTCGTGGTCCATTGAACATGTGGTCTCCAGGAATCCTCGTGGTCCATTGAACACGTGGTCCTCCAGGAAAGCCTCGTGGTCCATTGAAACACGTGGTCTCCAGGAAAGCCTCGTGGTCCATTGAACACGTGGTCCTCCAGGAAAGGCCCGTGGTCCATTGAACACGTGGTCCTCCAGGAAAGCCTCGTGGTCCATTGAACACGTGGTCCTCCAGGAAAGTCTCGTGTAAAAGGAAGTTAACGTCACCAGTTGTTATCGATATTTTTATTACTTTTTTTTTTTATAAATATTTTGGTGCAAATTTTTCTGGTCTTGGCGCGGTTCTGGTAGAAAGTGTTTATAACTTATTTATTTATGTAATTCACATTTCCAAAATCCATACAGGTATATATATATTTTTTTTCATCAAAAGTCATGAAAACAACATCTTTGTATTTTCAAACACAGGAAGCGAGAGGAATTAAAAAAAAAAAACGAAAACAGTCAAAATCACTGTTTTTGGCCTTGCTCGTGGCTACTTTTCCCTCCAATTTTGCAGAACTTTGACCAATGTTCAGCTCAATGTTTGCGCCCTTCCTCAAATGGATGTCAAAGCCGGGTGTCCAGTCTACTAGCATTAGTTGGTGGTTGTTAAAGATCCCACGGTGTCCTTCTCCAAGAGTAGGCGAGCTATTGCCGACATCCTGGCCAAGTTAGACTTAACTCCTGGGAAGGCAATGGCAAACCACCCAGTATCACCCTTGCCCAGCAGTCAAGGACCGACCTTTCAAATTTCTGCATTCTGTCACGACCCACGTGTTTATTCCACACACGCTCTACTCATCAGCGTGAATCTTTGTTCGCACATTACACTTTATTTTGCCACTGTTTCTGCGAGTTGTTTTCAGCGATTACCATAACTATAACAGCATCAACTATAATTCCAGCAATCCTCTGGTGTCTGTCTGTTCGGTCGTCGATCGATCTACCCTTATTGTCAGGTTTTCGGTCGTTATGTCTGTCTGTCTGTCTGTTTGTCTGTCCAGGCCAGTACTCCGTTAATCGTAGGCCGATTTTGATGAAACTCTGGTGGTAGGTTCATACCATGACCTAGTTGTGCGCGTTTGAGGACCGTTGCTATGGACCCCTCGGTTGCCTAGCAACGGGCCTTTTAAATTTTCCAAAAAATATAAAAAAAAAAAAATATCGAAATGCAAAAATCAAACTATGATCGTTTGTGGCAACACATTCAGCCTCCTTGACAAAAAAATCCAGCCCACTCCCATGAAAACTGTCGGAGAAGATAGACTTTGAATGAACCCTGGTCGAAAAAAATACCAGAGTTTGTGTCAAAGCCACCCAATGCTTGCCTGTTTATACATTTATCGTTTTTAAAAGACGTCTAATAATTATATAATTATAATAATATTTTTTATAATTCTCTAACAATTTTTTTTGGGGGGGGGGGGTGGAAATCACTTAGACATGTAGAATCAAAAAAGAATTTTTTTTCTCTAACAATTTTTTTTGGGGGGGGGGGGTTGGAAATCACTTAAAACATGTAGAAATGCAAAAAAAAAAAAATTTTTTTTCTCTAACAATTTTTTTTGGGGGGGGGGAGGGACCAAGTCCAAAATCTAATGGCATGATCCTTGGACCATACCTAACCCCCCCCCACCAAGTTTCGTCGATATCCTAATCACTTTAAACAGGTAGAAATGCAAAAAAAGAAATCGAAATTTTGTTGAAAAAAGTTGCAAAAAATTTTTTTTTTCTCTAACAATTTTTTTTTGGGGGGGGGGTTGGAAATCCCTTAAAACATGTAGAAATGCAAAAAAAAATTTTTTTTTTCTCTAAATTTTTTTTGGGGGGGGGTTGAATCCCTTAAAACATGAGAATGCAAAAAAAAATTTTTTCTCTAACAATTTTTTGGGGGGGGGGGTTGGAAATCACTTAAAACATGTAGAATGCAAAAAAAAAAAATTTTTTCTCTATAATTTTTTTTGGGGGGGGGGTTGGAAATCACTTAAAACATGTAGAAATGCAAAAAAAAGAATCGAAATTTGTTGAAAAAAAAGTTGCAAAAAATTTTGTTTTTCTCTAACAATTTTTTTTTGGGGGGGGGTTGGAAATCACTTAAAACATGTAGAAATGCAAAAAAAAAAATTCTCCAACAATTTTTTTTGGGGGTGGGGAGACCGAGTCCAAAATCTAATGGCATGATCCTTGGACCATACCTAACCCCCCCCCCACCAAGTTTCGTCGAAATCCGTCGAGGAGTTTTTCCGTAATACAAAAAATTTAACATTTTCACGCTCACGCCGGGTATCGCTATAGCTCTCTGTTCTTCGAACAGGCGAGCTAAAATCAACGAAGTTCGTTATATCTCATAGACTATGAGTCAGATATACATGAAACTGGTATGGTAGGTTCATGGATATGTCCTAGTTATGTGTGAGAAAGAACCGTTGCTATGGACGCTTTTGTTGGCTAGTAACGGCTGAAAAACGACTAAATTCACTTGATCGACTACCCATGTCCGCCTACCGGCTTGTCTGTCTGTTCTGTGACCGCTGTTTCTCGACAACCACTGGTCCGATCTGATTGAAACTTGCCAGGTATATGCTGGGGACCTGACGATGTGCCTTTTCAAGGTTTGATATTAATCGGACAAGTGCTTCCCAAGTTATGGCCATTTATTTACCAAACCAATGACAGGACACGGTGCTATGACGTCACGATTGACGTTACAATTTATTATTTTTTTTGCACGTACGGGCACGCACTAGTAACTAAAACAACTATAACTTCAGAGCGCATAGCTCCGCCAGGCTGAGCAGTTTACGTGGGCTACGAAACCACAACTTCCGGCCACCTGAGGTGGCTGAGGTACTAAGCTTGCTGTTGCTTGCCAAGACAGCCGTTCCTTATCAATCGTTTCGTTGGAGTGCTTGCTCGAGTGCTTAAGCCATTTGGCGAGCACTCTACGAGCTGTTTGGTTACGGCACATACCATCCGCTTGCTTATTCTGACGCTTTGGGAAAACGAGAAAAAGGCAGAAAGAACACATATTTAATCATATTTTACAGTTTTTTTAATGCTTTTTTTAATGTCTTGAGATTCTTGTGTGGTTTTCCTTTGCTTTCGTAAACCTC
>CM068966.1:23729423-23741728 GCA_035128595.1 Eptatretus atami | reverse complement strand
TTAAATTGACGTATGTGGAGCTGTAGACGGCGGTTCACTAAAGGTGGTGTTATCATTTGTGTATTTTTATTTTTTTTACTAATGTTTTCTCTTCCACCAAAATTATTACCTGTAGCCCGTTGCAAGAGTAATATTTATGGGGAATAAATAATTTCGTTATTTGACGAAGATCCATCAAATATAAACCCGAGATTCTGAAAGACCCCCGCCTCTTCGCGCGTCCAGCCATTCAGGCGCCAGGACGAGCCCCTCACGTGGTTGCGCAGCTGTGATTTTTTTTGTTTTTGTCGGTTGGCCATCCCTCACGTTTTCATTGTTTTTCTTCGCTTGTGGCAGAGCTTGGTGTTTTCTGAGGTGAGAGAGGCGGCGAATCTCCTGTTTGTTTGTTTCTTATATTTGTCGAAACTAATTGATGTATTTGTTAACAAGCGAAATTTAGCGAAGCATTTGTGTTTTGCGATGTTTGTTCCTTTGCTTGAAATTGCCTGTTAACAAATGTATCACAGCCGCCACAGATTATAGTGTAAGTGTAGTTCACGTGTGCACACAAGCTCATGGAGGTTGTTATTTGCTATATGCACGGTAGGATAGCCCATCGATCAGTTATCGGGATTCGATTCCCGAATGGGATCAAACTTAATAAGAAGCTAGTAATGGGGGGGGGGGCGCATCTTGGAGCACGCTATCCTTCGGATGGGGGATGTGGAGTCGACTATCCACGTCGTCTACGGTTCAGTTGTGGACGCTAAATACCTATCGGTGTGCCGGTACTCTGAACCAATTATCTGCCTGTACATTGGTTATTTAAATAATTGAATGAGTCGAGAGATTAATTTATTAAAGTTTAACGCGGTGTGTGTGTGTAAATGACGATGGGGTCAAATGGAAGTTTCTTGCATTAGTAATACCTGCTTCCTTCGGCAGGGGTCATTGTTTAAACGGCTTCTCCTTTGCCACGTGTCTGGGCGAAAAATCCCACGTTTCCTCCCCTTCACTGGGGTGGGGGTTGGGGGTTAATTTCGTGCCTTTGACGGATACCCGACGCCATGTATCCCTCGTACGCATACAAAATTTGGTCGAGATCGGCCAAGCCGTTTTCGATTCTATAAGGTCCAGAGATATGTACAAATGTTTACGCGCAGAGAATGTATAGTGCGTGTGACGTCACTACATTTGCGATCCGCCATCTTGGATTACAAACAAAGAGTGGACTTGCACGTGCTGCACCTCATCGTTTACACTGGCAGAGTCTCACCCGCCCTGCGGGCGATCTTGGTCGTGCAACACGTTCAGTCCTTCCGACGCATCCTTTTTATTTGCACGACTGGGCCCGTTGGTCCGATGGACCAAATTTTAATTTGTCTTCACAGCCTTCTTGCCTACCTACCTACCTACCTACCTACCTACCTACCTACCTGCTGTACTGCTTGAGCATGAGCTTACCTTTCACCAAGCCCACATGTGCTTTGGCCAGCATGGGGATTATATGCTCGTCATTATTGTTTCCATATGATACTACTATTATTTATTATTGTTAATGTTATTAGTATTAAGATATGCTTTGTTACAATGTTGTTGTTTTTGTTGTTAACCTCCGCCATCGAAGATGGATGGAGGTTACTGTTTTCACCCCTGTCTGTTTGTTTGTTTGTGAACAGTATTACGGAAAAACTCCTGGACGGATTTCGACGAAACTTGGTGGGGGATTAGGTATGGTCCAAGGATCATCTTCTATATTATTTCCGAGTTTGTGGTTTCGTGTCGCGCTATCTTCGACTTTGTTCTGCGCTCCAGTAACGTGATATTCGGCTTACATATCTCAAGACCATATGAGGTGCATGGTAAAAAAAAAAGTAAATAAAATGGTTCTGAAACGGTGAAATCGTATTCCACTTTCTGCATTAAAGTAAAATTACTACTGATACTCTGCATCAGTTCCTTTCTCAAACACACCCACCCCAACATGTCGCGCAGAGCGTGGGTTATGCTAGTGCCATTAGATTTTGGACTTGGTCCCCAAAAAATTTTTTTCAAAAAAATTTCGATTTTATTTGAAAAAAATTTGTTAGAGAAAAAAAAAACAAATTTTGCAACTTTTTTTCAAAAAAATTTAGATTTTATTTTTTTGGCATTTCTACATGCGCGTCGATCTAGTTTAGTTTATTCAATCGTGGTTCAGTAGAGTCTGATCCGTTTTGACCTACAATGATAGGATATCAGGATTCATTAAGTGACCCAGCAGTATTGGCGGAGGAGGTTTTGCACTCTACCGAGTGCTCCCCCTCTAGTTTATTTTGTAATTAGAATGCCATGCCGAGGTGGAAGGACTTATTATGCTGCTTTATATACACTTTAACATGGTGTGCGTTTAAAACGTGGGAATTCTCAGTTTTTTTTGTAGTTCATGAGCCTAATCGACTCAGGAGGTCATGACGATTATTTGGGTGTCTCACATTCCACATCAGAACGCTCCAGTGGAACACCACACAACACACACACACACCACACACACACACACACACCACACACACACACACACACACACTTATGTGGGTCCTCTGGGTCTTTTGGGGTCCTATGGAAGAAATGAACTAAATTTCCACTCGGGTTCAGCATACAAAGGAGAATGTTTAATCACGTACGTGAGAGAAAAAAAAATCCATCAATGAAACTCTCAAAAAAAACCACACTTATGCTAGCCCTATATATATGAAATGGGGACGAGTGGGGGAAAAGATTGAACAAGCAGGAATAGAAGAGAAATGGCTTTTCATCTGTGAAAGAGTAACTATTCCTAGTTCAAAATCAAAACTGCTTTCTGCTACTGGGAAAGGAGTGAAAACAGTCTAAACTAGAAGGGCACTCGGTAGAGCGCGTACCTCCGCCACGTCACGCCTGATCCACGGGAACATATCCGGCCCAATACATTTTTGAAATATCATGCAATGCAGTACTATATCGTTTTTGGCCCTATCTCTCAATGGCGAAGAATCACTTTACAAATTAAATAATCATCGTATCCAGATCTGGACCACCAAAATCGAATCTATTCGTCCGTGCGACGCACCGAACTTGTCCGCAAAATTTCATCCGGATCCGTGCACAACTTTTTGCGATCCTGTACACAAATAGACAGACAGACAGATGTGAAAACATAACCTCCTTCACCTTTGGTGGTGGAGGTAACAATGTAGGGAAGGCCCAAGTGCAGCCAATCAGAAAAGAGCACAACAGCCACTCTAGGTTTGAAGGTACAGACAGTTACACAGATCAAGGGACACGTTCTCAGCGTTGATAAAGAACAACATTACATTGACTGATGCTGCTCACAGAACCTCGGCATATTTTACAATGCGTCATATTTTAGTGTGTCGGCGGGGGGGGGGGGGGGGGGGGGGGGGGGGTGTTTGAGTCCCTTGCTCTTGATCCAGGTGAGCTTCAGGACGCATGGTCCTATTTTTATGATTACTAGCAGTCCTCCTTTGAAAAACCAAACCGGATTGGGACGGGTGGCGGCGGGCGAAAGGCAGCGGGGAGGGAGTTTATGTTGGTGAACCGTACACGTTTCTGCATATAATTATGTATTATTACGAGCAGAGTACCCACCTTCTGGGTGGGTAAAGCTTGTGCCTTAAATGCAAGAAAAGTGTAGTCTGTTTTACAAGAAGACTCGATGTTTTGTGGTGTGCCTTAAAAGGTTCTAAATGGTCTAAAGCAGTGTTTCTCAAACGGTGGGTCGTGACCCCCAAGGGGGTCGTGAGTGTGTTTCCGGGGAGGAGGCGGGGAGCGGGGGGTTGCGAGATATCTGCGCAAAGTCGTTGCACAAGTCCGAGTTATGTTCCGACTTACTAATGTCAACTTACTAATACTAATTCTAAATCCCCATTCCTGAGTTGTTAAGTGGTGAAACCCCTTCAATATTTGGCTATGTCCTGCCTTCCATCCATCCAAACGTCCGTCCTTCCATGAAAATGAAGAAGAAGAACCTTTCGAGCACCGTGTTTAATTCTAATGGGTTTCATTTGTTTCTAGGCTTTGCCTATTTCATGTTAGAAATGCCAAACTGAGCCGCTTCCTTCGGACGTGGGTGAGATTTTAAAATTTAACTCTTGTCGTTTTAACTCTTTAATTTAAATGTCGAAGGGGTCTAAAGGGATCAAAAGTCTTTAAATAGTCAAGGGTTTCAGCAGTCGAAAGGGGTCTTAACATGTCTGAAGGGTGTAAGGGGTCGAAATTAAAGGGAGTCAAGTGGTGTAGATGTGGCTAAAGTGTCAAAAGGGTCCTCATGGTATCAGGCTTCTTTGGGGTTCTGAGGGGGTCTGAAGTGTCTCAGGGGTCTTTTGGGTCTCAAGGGGTCTAAAGGATGTAAATGTCTGACAGCTTTGAAGGGTCCAAAATGTCTAAAAGGTCTCATGGTTTAAGAGGAATGTTCCAATTGAACATAATTAATAGGCATAGTCGTGGTGTGACTGCCGTTACAACAGTATACTTATTTTTGAGACCGATTTGCAGGGGTTCATGGCTGGACATACACTTCCTCCATTATTTACAAACTTGGTAAAAGCGTGAATTTTTGCATTGTATTTTGTTTTTGCAATCATGCCCATGGGGAGAATTGGTTGTTGTATCACGGACTGCCAACAAGGCACAATATAAAGATTTTGCTTTGGCAGCTTGACTTGGGGTTATGAGGGGAGTTCAAGAGGGATTTGGAATAGGATTCTCACTGCAGTCTAAGGAGGTGTGTGCACGTGTATGCTCGCTGGTATCTCCATCTGTGGATTTCAAAAGTTGGACCGGAGCCCTCGCAGGTCTCGAAGTATCCGTGTGTGGATGGGTGGGCGTGCATGTGCGTACGTAAATTGCTGATGTCACTAAACACCATCCATTGCCAAGTTTTATTAAATATCAGATAGAATATCGTATGTGTTATAATACCCACTCCTGTGAGTGAAATATGGTGGACGACTCCTCCGACAGGGGTCAGTGGTTAAAGTACTGCAACTCTTAACCCCACCAGGGTGACCAGGGCTGAGGACACTCACGCAGGCCCCATTGTGAATGTACTTGTCATTGTGGGATGTGTACTTTTGTATGTTCATATCCTTTAAAATTTATAGGATTTTGAATGTCAATGTTTTTATATTGCCAATATAGTGGGGTCGTTTCGGTGGAATCCGTGACCATTTTTCCCCTTCCAAAATTTTATGGTGGATTTGGCTACCTCAGACCCTTTAGAAAAAAAATACTCCGATGCACATCCCAAAAATGTCAATTAAATACACCGAAGCGTGAAATCCAAAATTGCCGCAGATGGCCATAATGGAAATAAGATGAATCATATATATTTTGAACCAAATGCACTATGAGCATGAATAAGGTGTCATTGTCCACTGATTTTAAGGTGAGACATCCAATGGGATAGTCATTTTATAGTTTGGAGGTCATCTTCACCTCTAAATTTGAGATGGGTGCTGAAAAACCATAAATGCAATGTCTACTGAACCATTTGAGCAATATGCATGAATGAGGTGTCGTTTTCCAATAACTTCATGGTGGTAAAACTGATGGGAGGGTTATTTTACACTTTGGAGGTCATCTTGACTGATGAATTTATGACATTGATGTGCGAATTTTTTCACTTTCAGAGGTTTTTATCAATCCAGTCTACATTAGGGACAGGACCTAATCATTGCAGGTAGAATGTCATTGCAGGTGCATATGCAGGTGCATTCACCATTTCGCCTCGGGGTCATGGTTACAGGGTCATCAAATGCAAAATGACCGATTGGTCGAATGGCCTATAAGGAAGCATCGGACGGCTATAATGGATTATTATGCATAATAATAGATAGGGATTATTAAGAAGATTTAATTCGACCAACTAGTTTCTCGTTATCTCTGTCGGCTGGCCCTGTTTATAATATCCAGTTTCCATTCTACATAGTACCGAGCTGACCGTCAAACCCGCTCTGGTGTATTATTTGAATCGTCATCGTATATATCGTTTTTGTCCCATCTCTCAATGGTGAAGTTCGCTTAAAAAATTGAAACATTCTCGTATTCGGATCTGCACCAAAATGGAATAATTTTGTCCTTGTCACACACCCAAACTGTCCACTAAATTTCGTCCAAATCCGTCCAACTATTTGAGTTATCCTGCTCACAGAAAAAACAGATGGGTGAAAACATAACCTCTGTCCACCTTCAGTGGCGGAGGTAATAAAAAATGAAACGTAAATTGCTAAAGTGAAAAATTATTGTTCATGCACTTTTGACGAATCACTTTTTCCACAGACGTTTGATCTCATTTGTAAACAAAAAAAAAATAGGGACAATACCCCTGGGCACTCACCTGATAGTGGTTGGATAAGATAACCAGGGAACCACTGGTAGGCATGGATGAACCCACAAAATATGTAACTGAGAAGAAAGTATATACCTTTGGACTAAAAAAATTTTTTTTTAATGCCGTACGCAAACTTTGGTACATCACCGGTGATAAAGGTTATGGTCAAGTTTCATCAATTTGACGTTGATGAAACTTGACCATATTGACGGTATATGTTACCATGATGGAGGCATACGTGCCTGCGCCGTCGCCTTTCCTATTTCAAATATTGTTCGTAGTGCTGAAAAAAGAGGAAAAATGGTGTCCTGGGAAGTGGGAAGGTGCAAAATTGGACAAGGAACACTGTCAGCCTGATCCCCACCTTCCCGAGTTAGAAGGGGGGGTGGGTAGGGGTATATTTATTTATGCCCATGACCTTAGCATCGATGAAAAATTTGGTGTTCAGCCAATTCTTTTTAAATTTTATAATGTTCAGACATAATTTTACTATGATGATTTATTGTATACTATCGTTTATGCACTGCTGGCAGGGGTGCTGAATGTTGGAGCACACCATCCAGGTCAGGGCCATAAAATCAGCTGTCCCGTTTTCATTTCAGTCATGGACATTTAAGCTGCCCCGCATCTCTCAAAAAGTAAACCATCGTGTGCTGGTGTCCCGGCAAAACTCGATGCCAGAGTTTAACTGTGATAATCAACATGTTATTTATTTAACAGGATGTGGATGTTCGGTTAATATGGTGTGCCAAAAGCACAGGTTTTGAACAAATGGCCTCCACCTCCTTGTTGTCCCAGTTTCCTTGTGCACAATATCTGGTAGTTATATTGCATCAAGTTATTTCGCTTCATTAATTTGATGCAAATGAGTAAATTATGTTCCAAGATTTCTCCCGATTATTCTGAGCTCTTTGCTGTTGCATCTGATGGTACATATAATGGAGCTTGCAGGACAGCCTTAAGGTGTGCACACTTTTACCCCCTTGTGCTGTCTGGCCTGGGTTTAAATCCCGACAGCTATAAACTGTCATCCTGGTGTTTCAAAGGCAGGGTGATTCATCAAGTGTGTGCACCGTCCCTCGGATGGACGTCCCATCTGCCAGCATTGGTTAGTGGACGTTAAAAATCCCTCAATGTCATTATCGCCGGCACCCTGAACAAATTACAATTTCCTGCTCTAACCTGCAGGGGGAACTGCATCAGCGGCACAGCCACACCCCCAACAAACGATGCCACCTGCAGCCGCGTTATGCACACAAAAATAACAACAGCGTACATCTAACCGGGTTATCACAATGTCAGGTTGATGAGTTAACCACAGGTGAACTTGAGAAATACTATCAATCTGTAAATAGTTATGTTTGTCTTTCAGTAAAATGCATTTTCTCATTTCAGATGCTGCGTCGACATCTCTTGGTGTGAGATACGGAGGAAACAAGTAAAGTGCACAAGTCCCATCAGTACCACTTGCTTGCATTACATCACCACTTGTGTGCTGAAAGTTATCTGTGAAGTCAAAGCTGGGTTTCAAGATGGCATCAAAATCGAAGATAACTGTTTTTGACTATTTTGACGTTGTCTCTGAGAATGGAGATGGTAAAATAGCATCACAGTGCAAGACATGTGGAGCTATAATACATGGAAATCGAAATGTTACATCCAACTTTATAACGCACATCAAGGTAAGCTCCATGAGTTTGAATAATCATGTCACCATTGTCTCTGTTTCATGAAGCTACAAGTGCTTTGGTAGATGGGCAAACATTAATGGAGGGCAGTGCTGATCTTGAACAATTCTGGAATCTGGATGGAACCGGATTTGACTGGAGCTGCCAGCCTGGGACACTCCATTACGGAGCACACCATCCTTTTGGGGAGACATTTGAGTGGCTTTTGCTTCGAGAATGTGATGCAAAAGATCATAAAGTACCCATGGAGCCGGTACCCTGTCCTTTGCTAAATTTATTGAGTAATTAGTTCATCGAACACCTTACCCCGCCAGAGCAGTCTTGGGAAGGGTCTTTTCGATTCTCGATTTGCATTTCTGAGCACATTCTATATTAGCTTTGTTCCTGAACTTTGAGTAACAGGTGTGAAGGTAACCAAATGGAACAGTCCAGAGCTGATGATGCATTTTTCATCACCATCAATGTTTATCCATGTATCTGTGCAAAACAAAGCTTCTGCCATCTCCTTTTGGAGAAACTGATGATTTTGGAATGACCTTTGAGGAAAAGATGCACTAAACGGACGTTTTTGGGGGGGTTTTTTGGACGAAGTTTGCTCAGGCGTTTCATCTCGTCGTTCCCCCACCCTGAGAGCATGAGGGGCAAATTTGATGAGTCGGGATGGCATACAATTTTGCCAACGTACTGTTAAACTGAACGTTTTTGGAAGTACAAGCAAAGCGATTTATGTTCTACGCTGTTCAAAATGTATAATTCAATTGAAGTTTAAAGGCAGTAGAAAACAAAACAAGACATTGAATCAGAAGTTTTACCCTCATTTGGTGAACGCCGTCTGTTAATCCATCGTATTGAGCAAGTTAAGTTCGTTACTTTTGGCTAAATTGCATGTCTACAAAGTTGTGGTGGACGGATAAATTAACTTGACCGAGTTTATTTTATATATTTTGTGAATGGGATCGAGTGGGTTAGAGGTTACATGTGGTAAACTGCCAATTGGAGACCAGATATTAACTCTAAAATACTGAGTGAGAGGGTAATGATACATTTATTTTTTTTTTTTTTTAAACCTTGTCCAATGCTCTAATAATATAACCTTTTATTTCTGTCATTCAGCGCATGCATTCACAGAAGTACGATGAGTTTACCAAGAAAAGGATTGAGACCAACGATTACCCGCGTTCAGAAGTTAGAAATTCCGGCCAACAATCTACTTCATCTTCTCCAACAGGAAAGTTTTCACCCAATGATTGTCGCCAGAAAGCCATCTCTGAAGCAATTGCTAAGATGATCATTAAAGATCTTCAGTCGGCTAAGATTGTCGAAAAGGAAGGCTTCTGCGATCTATTGGCTTTGCTGGAACCTCATTACATGATGGCGTCAACAAAGTACATCCAGCAACACCTGTTGATACAATACGTGTCACGTATTCAGAATGCCACGCGGCGTGCCCTACGAGCTGTGGAGTCGTATTGTATAACCCTTGACATTTTGGGCAGCCAAATGAATGGCTACCTTGGCTTGACTTGCTACTTCATCACCAATGACTGGGCCGTCAAGTCTGTGCTCCTTGCTTGCTCGCATCTCACCGGAAACCATACGATAGAAAAGTTCCTTGCCCAGTACGCTGAGGGCGGTGCCCATAATGTTTCTTCCAAAATTTTCCGACTTGTCATTGGTGGCGTCACTCACACGAGTAGAGGACTCGTTTTGCCAGGTTTTTGCTTGCAAAGTGACGAAGATGATAGCCAGGAGGAGACCAACACTACGAACAGTGTTGATGAAAAGGAAGATCCTGTTTATCTTTGTTTTGGTCCCCCGCAGATTGAATGCTTTGCACATTCATTGGAGTTGTGTGTTAAAGACGGCCTAAGTTCGCTACCCAAACTTTTCCTTTCTTTAGGAAAAGCTGCACGCATCATCAACCACGTAAGGGTCACGTTAACCACAGAAGTGCTTGAAGAAGTATTCGGCAAAACGCTTCTCTTGAGGAACGAAGTGTGTTGGAATTCTCAGCTGAAGATCGTAAGGAAGTTGCTGGAAGCCACGGATTTCCTAGAAGAGATTATCGACAAATTCAATCTGAAACTAACCGAATGCGATAAAGGTATGTTGAGAGAGCTTCTCGAGTTGCTCGAACCCTTTGAAGAGGCAATTGACATGGTGCATGGAGACACGTTTGTTTCGATAAGTCTGGCACTGCCATGCATCTTGGGTCTAAAAAAGCATCTTTCCAAAAGCACATCCGCTCAACACTGCACGACCATTGTTGACAGCCTAACACAGTCTTTGGATAAAAGACTTGGCAGCCTCATTGAGAACCCTCTCTACATCACGGCAAGCATTCTTGATCCCCGGTTCAAACTGCTCTGGAGCACCAGCACAGACAGCCACATCCAAATCTTATTGCAAGAACTTTCCAAATATACCAGTGAATTAACACCAGCTGAGGATAAACTCTTTGAAGAAGAGGTTGCCCCAGCAAAAAAGAGCAAACTCTTTTCCTTTTTGAATGAGAAACCTATTGTGCAAAGCAAAGGAATTGAAGAAGAGTTGGATGCATACTTGAGAGAAGAGCCGGTAGAAGAAGGTGCTTTACACTACTGGAAGCGAAAAGCCACAGAGTTTCCTCAGCTGTCCCATGCGGCAAAGAGGGTTTTGGCAGTGCCAGCTACATCAGCTCCTGTCGAAAAAATTCTTTGCACTGTGGGAAAGACATTTGATGTGAAAAGCCAACTGCTGCCAAATAATTTACAGACTCTGATATTCTTGAAGGCGAACTATGACTTCCTGTTCTCCTAAAATGGAACCTGGCATCAATTCGACACAGGAGCAAGGAGAATGTTTGTTTGGAGTTGGCCTCATGTCGACCAACCGTGTGTGTGTGTGTGTGTGTGTGTGTGTGTGCGCGTGTGTGTGTGTGGTGTCTGTCGTGTCGTGTCGTGTCGTGTCTGTCTGATGTCTGATTGTAGGTTTTAATTGATCGGGTCATGTTGGGATTGGCTAGATTGCTCAGGTCGGAGAGAGTTTGCTTACAAATTGCCCGGTCTTGTTTGATTACTCGAGGATTTCGATCTCCAATTGTACTGTTGAGATGATGTGTTATACAAAGAGGAGAGAAAAAAACGAGACTTGGACATAAGTACTTTGATATCCACATTTCCACGATAGGATTTCGTATTGCTTCCATTTCAGCGTTGATGAATTTGAATTTGATGAATTATTACACACCTGTTTTGTTTCTCTCATCCTGCAATTTGTTCTGGCTTGTTTTTTGTTTGTTTGTTTTTTTCTACAGATATTTTGTATTTTCCCAGTTTCAATAACCTAAAAACGATGATCTTTATTGACTTTTTACTGAGTGCCGAGTCGTTTAGAATAGGAAGCGTGGATGTTTTATGAAAATAAACATTTTATCACATTCTTAGCTCTGTCATTTTGTTTCTAATTCGGGGACAGCAAATGCAAATTTCCTGAATTTGCGCAGCACTTGTAAATCTGTGATCGTTTTGCACTTGATCACTTTTTATGCCTCCGCTGACGAAGTCGCCAGAGGCATTGTTTTCGCATTGTCTGTTCGTCCGTGCTAATTTTCTGTTTTTCTCTGTGACAGCTTATCCGATTGACAGAAATTTTTCACCATCGGTACGACTACTCATGCAGAGCGCTTTAATGATAATTATGTCGTCATAGGTTATGTGGTGTCGCTGCCATGTTGGAAAAAAGGAAAAACTTTGGACCTCTGTATCTCCGAAACTGCTTCATGGAAAAGAAATTGAAACTTGGCACGTGTGAAGTGCTCATGGGAAACGAGTTTTTTTTGTTGTTGGTGTTGTTTGGTTGTTTTTTGATCTCATGGGTGGCTCTGTAATGACATCAAAATTGCACACGTCAAATGCTTTATCCGATTAGAATGATAACTTTTGAGGGTCATCGAGGGATAAATTGTATTATGGGTGGGGGGAGTTAATAACATCATCAGTCATGTCATTCAGTAGCCAAATTTTTTTTTTAACATAAAAGCCTTCAAAAATCTTCTCAAAGGCTGAACAGGTTGACGTGAAACTTTACAGGTATGGTTGCCTCTCCATGAGGAGCAAAAAGTTATCCACCTTTGACGACATAATTCACATGGATTGGCAGCTATTTTTTTTTGAACAATAATCCTTTTAAAATCTTCTCCAGAATGGCTTGACATTGAGGGGGATACTTCACCCTCATGTTCCCCAAAGGTGTTCACGAATAATAGTTCACATGGTCTGGTGGCCATC
>CM068966.1:23645174-23674335 GCA_035128595.1 Eptatretus atami | reverse complement strand
AGAGAAGAGATTCGTATGGAAATCGCCTAAAATTATCTCCGGAAACTAGGCAAGCATTTTTGAATTTTTGTTTGGCGGGAATCGAACAGGGCATTTAGCAAGAGACGAATTACCGGGCACATAATGATACATCACTATGACGTCATATCAAGTTTTTATGAACGTTCATTCCTATTTTTTTATTACCATTCCTACTTTATGACACCCAATAGGTTGTGTGTGTGTGTGGTGTGTGTGTGGTGTGTGGTGTGTGTGTGTGTGTTTGTGTTGTGCGTTTTTGGTTTCGTCGCGCTTTCTTCTTGAAACAATGGTGGCAGTAATAGGTCTTTTTTGATTCACCGGTCATTTACTTGTTTACCATATGTAGGTGAACTTACAACATCGAGGCTCGTGGTAAAGAAGTGAGGTTACAAAGACCCTTGGGTGATTTCAACCTGTCCAATTGTCCACCTTGCTCACATTGCCCTTTTTAAAACATATGACGAAGAGATGGTCCTGATTGTCATGTCTGAAATGAAGCCTTGAAATATAATGAGGTGAAAGTGGGGGGGTGGCAGTAGCGTGGTTTGGTTGTGACCTGAAGTGCCAGCAGTGTGGAGGATGGAGTGATGCAGGCAGTGGTGATGTGGACTCGGTCGTCTTTGTTGTGTGGATTGTGACAAGCCAGGATATGTGATAAAGGAAAGTGAACACAACGGCCTCGTACGCTGTTTCTCGTAACATATCAATGGATGTTTATATTATCTCTTCACTTGAGATGGAGCAGATGGGAACAGTCAGGCTTGAGGGTCTTTCAAAAGGAATTGTCCTTCTGGTGAAATCCATTTGCCAGGTCCACAGGCAGGACCATCATCGTCATGAACCAATCGACAAAGTGGCTCTTTAGCTCAGGGGTTAGAGGCACTAGTCTAAATAACCAGGAGTCATGAGTTCAAATTCCCACAGGAAGCCAAACTTTTACTTGTTAGTCACACATCATCACAGCAGGAACATTGTATGTGCCATTCATCCTTTTTGTTAAATTTACTGATGAAAATTATCACTGCACGCAGTGTGTCTGTCCATCCTTTGGAGGAGGGGTCTCAGTTTCGGGCGGAAGTTTCCCGCACATTCAGGGAGGGAGTTCAAAATTCAATTCGCCGCCCATTTTGTTCCCTTCGTTTCACCTCTTTTGTGAGAAACTTCACAATTTCTTCCACTCTCACGGGTTTTATGGGCTCAACTCTATTCGAATATTTGATTTATTTTTTTTTCGTCGTCCTAAGATGGTGTAAGTTTCCGGAAAGCAAAAACAGGAAGAAAATTTTCGTTTTTAGCCTAAATACATTTCAGTGAAATTAAGGCATGAAAATAATAAACGCCATTCAAACTCGCTCTCGGCTTCATCTTAACTCTAATGTCACGTTCTCATTCATTTTGTTGTCGTCACTAGATGGTTCAAGTTTAGTTTCAAGCAAAAGGTGAAGAAATAGGACGAAATATGGTGTTTCTAAAAAATGCATTTCTAACCCGTGTTTGCAATGTGTCCCTGTTGGGTGGGACGTGATGTGGGGAGGGGAGTTATAAATTAGTTACCTTTTATCATCGTTACCTTTTGAAGGAAACAAAGGGTAATATTTTGATTACAACTCATGCAAAGAAACGAAATGAATGCATGTCAGCCGTCCTATTATACAACAGCCGGCCCAGAGATCGTCCGCTTTCATAATGCAGAGGAAAAGAATATGCGTGAAGTCCTTTTAATAAAAAATAAAAACTTTTGGTTTTCACATGAGTTTTCAAGGTGAATCGTTGCAAGTCCAGGATTCTATAACCAAACTGGTATTTCCCATGTGCTTGGACACGTAATTCACAACTACGAGGTGAAAATAAATAAACATATGTATAGTAATGTATATCCGGAGAGATATTTTTAGTTCTTATTTTATTAAGTTATGTTGACGTTCACATTTAAATAAGTTAATTTTCGAGAATGTCCCTTCGTGTTCTAGTCGCCTGAATGAACTGTAATGATGTTGTGAATTTTCTGATTGCTTGTTTGGCTGAATTCACCTTGGCTGGACGTGGTGTGCGCATGCGACAAATAATCCTGGCAAGTTGTCAAGGTGATCCCATGCGTGTGGTGACGTCATCAACATGAAGGAAAAAAAATGTATTCACGCGACAGGGAGTTAATAATGCCATACACACCGCCCTGCAACACTTTTCCCAAGGTACGATCCAGTTCACTGTATTCTTTTTCGACAGTCATCAACGAATAAAATTGTTTCAATTGTTTGAAGGCGAAGTCACAATAGAAGTTGAAGTCTTCGGTACTCTTTGATCCAGTCACAACAGGTATGAAAGCACGTGTTGTTGAATCAGGATGACCGTGGACATGGAGACGTCACACACATCTTAAGCATTGTAAAAGAGAAGTATTTCAAGTGATCAAACAATGCATTTGTTATTTTATCACCTGCAGGAAGCTCTAGACTCTCCAAGGATTGCAGCATTCGCATTTTGAGCTATCCTTTCCAGGGTTGGAATCCCAAGCCCAGCTCGAGACGACCACACCTTGGCGTTGGACATGCAGGACGAGACATCATTCAGAGGGAAGTTAAACTGAAGGGATTCGAGGCGTTGCGTTTGGAAGCGCATTCGCAAAATTAATTGGAAGAATGAGGGAACACAATGAAACAGCTGATTGAACGTCATAATGGACTTTCATGGGAAACAGAGAGAAAAAGAATGAGGCCGAGAGAATGAGATGTCTGATGATGCTTGTTTTACCTATTTGTGGGGAATATATACAAGATGGAGGTTCGTGTGGAGTGAAGTTAGCAGAGCACTTCGGGAACTTTCAAACTTGGTGAGAGTGGGGTGAGTGGCAGTCGGTGTTTTTGGTGTGAACTGTGCAGGTGCAGTGGTGTGTTGGGTCTCAGCCATCTGTTGTAGCATGAAACAGGAATGTGATGAGGTGCAATGCGACTAACACCTGAGTGACTGTTCGTGTGACATATCAATGGATGTTCAAAATTCAATCTTCACTGGGATGGAGCAGAGGGGACAGCCAGCTTCAGGCCTTTTCCAAAGGTGATGTTACGCCTTTTTGTGATGTCAAGTAATTCAGTCAGAGTGGCTCCTTTAGCTCAGTGGTTAGAGGCAGCTGGTCTTGTTAAACCAGGGGGTTCATATTGAGTTCAAATGCTCATAGGGGCCTACACTTTTGTTTTGTTATTTCTTGCTCACACGTCAGCATGTCACGCAGCAGGACCATTGAAATGTCCCAAAGGTCATTTTAACTGCTGCAGATTCATTCTCTGTTAATTATTGTTTCATATTACAGAATGTTGGGGAACTAAAATGGAAAGGGAGAAACACCATCAGAATTGAAGTGATGCTGAAGATCAAGGGAGGAAGAGAAGGACACATGGTGGTGAAGAGTTTTGCACAGCAAGCTGCAATAAAACGGGTGGAAAGAGGAAGGAGGAAGGTCGACCATGAAACAGAAATGGAATAAACCAAAAGAAAAGATGAGGAGAGAAGGGTCAACAAAACTTGAAAAACGGAATGCTTGGAATGGGTTATTTGGGGTCGAAGAGAGCATGAGTATGGACGGGGGATGAACTTGAGTGGTGATGAACAGTCTGTCTTAGCCATGGAGGGAAGATGGGACGAAAACAGTCAGGAAGAGCGCTGGCGTTGGCTTTGCGGTTAGGGTGGTGGCTGGGATCCCAGGGTCTGAGTTCGAGCTCTGTTGCCACTGAATTAACACAGGGGTTGACTCAGCCTGTCATCCTTCTGAGGTCGGCAAAATTGAGCACCAGTGTACTGACAATAGGGGCACTGCATCAATGCATTTCCGTGCCCCTAACAATGATGCAACAGCAGCCAAAAAGGTTGTACATGATGGAACAGTCAGGAAGTTGGTTCCACATGGAGAGAAAGGAGGAACAGATTAGTGGAGGTGAGCAGTGAGCCAGGATTTTGAGAGTTAAAGAAGAAGGGTTGTTGATTAGATTACTGCTGCAGGGAGCCTGGAATGGAGCAGAGCAAAGAGGAGTGGAGGGCACAAGCCAAAGAGGATGCAGACAATACAGAGGTCACCAACCTATCTGCAATTTGAGAGTAAAAGACCGAGACGATCATCTTCATCACAGGAGATTCCAATGATTTTTGACAGCCTTGCTTTCCATGACATCAAGAATGGCAAGGTGTGAGGGAAGGGCTGCAACCGAAAGGTGAGAGAAGGACTCATCAAGCTGGTCAGATGAAGGCCTACTCGGTTGTCTTTTGGAAGTATATTCTGCCCAAGAAAGATCATGGCTGATGGCGAACCCAAAGTTTTGTTGACTTCACTTTTAAGTGGTTTGTTCAGGAAGTCAGGGGGAGACTTTGCCAGATGTTCCTTTTGGAGACACAGGATGAGTGTGTCGGATTTTGTTGTGGTTGAAAGACAAATTCCAAGTGTTGCACAGTTCCTTATTTCTCTCATAAGGTCTGCAGAGAGTGAAGCGGCGGCTGCCTGTCTGTCTCAAGGATAAGAAATCAACAGCGGCAGAGGGTGGAATCATCAGAAAAGGGATTGGCAATATCTCTTGGGAATCACAATTCGATCATTGATGAAGATGAGGAACAAGACTGAGCAAAGAACCTGCACTGGGGCACTCCCACCTTGACAGGAGAGGAGATGAGAGGATCCGTTGAGAGCTAATACTAACAACAGCAGTGGATGAAGTCAATGATCCATGATGGCAAGGGCCGTTGATGCCACAAACAGAGAGTTAGGAGATAAACGTAGTGTGCCAGACTGCATCACATCTTGAGACATGTCCAGAGAGATGGTCCTGATATCATGTCTTCGATTGAGGGCTTCATCCATGGTTGAGAGAGTCATGAAGTCGGTTGAGTGCAGGAAGTCGTGGGGTAGTTTTGGCAGTTGTGAGAATGGAGTGGGTCCAGGCAGTGGAGATGGTGGGGTGAGTTTTGCAAGCAGTGCTGGTGCAGACTCAGTCTTCTTTGTATGTGGAGTCAGGAATGTGATGAAGGTACGTGGAAAACGGCCTCGTAGCCATTCATAGCATATATGTGATGTTTAAATTAACTCTTCACTTGTGATGGGACAGTCAGTTTCAGGGTCATTCAAAAATGTCCTTTCTGATATAAATCCTTTTGCCAGGAAGGCAGCAGGATCATCTGTGATATCATCACCTCGCTCAGAGGTGAGTTTACTGGTCTTGTTAAACCAGAGATCATGAATTCAAATCTCACAGGAGCCTACATTTTATTTATTGGTCCCTCTCATGCAATTGTGATTTCAATGCTCCTTCTTCAATGTTTCCCTTCACAGGTGTTTTTAGATCCTTGTGGAGGATCTCGAAGTCTTACTCAGCGTTGTTGTTCTTCATCTTTTCTTGTGGACTTTTTTGTTTCACAGACCTACAGTTTTCATCGAAACTTCCTGAAACTTGGTATATATATGTAAAATACCCATGCGGCAGACAGTAACCATCTCCGATTTTGAAATTCCTGCTCCGAGAAAAAAGTTATAACGGCAAAATATCTCCGCTAATGGAAACGCCTAAAAATTATCTCCGAACTAGGCAAGCTTTTTGAATTTTGTTTGCGGAATCGAACAAGGGCATTAGCAGACACGAATTACCGCACATATGATACATCACTATGACGTCATATCAATTTTTATGACGTCATTCCTATTTTTAGATTACATTCCTACTTTATGACACACAAAGGTGTGTGTGTGTGGTGTGTGTGTGCGTTTTGTTTTGTCGCGCTTTCCTCTTGGAACAATGGTGCAGTAATAGTCTTTCTTTTTTGATTTCACCGTCATTTACTTGTTTACCATATGTAGGTGCCTTACAACATCGAGGCTCATGTAAGAGTAAGGTTACAGACCCTTTGGGTGATTTCAAACCTGTCAATTGTCCACCTTGTCACTTGCCCTTTTTAAAACATATGACGAAGATGAGTCCTGATGTCATGTCTGAAATGAGCCTTGAAAGATAATGAGGTGAAAGTGGGGGGCGGGGGTGCAGTACGTGGTTTTGGTGTGACCTGAGTGCAGCAGTGGTGAGGATGGAGTGATGCCAGGCAGTGGTGATGTGGACTCGGTCGTCTTTTGAATGTGGATTGTGAAAGCCAGAATGTGATGAAGGAAATGAACACAACGGCCTCGAACCTGTTCTCGTGACATATCAATGGATGTTTAATATTATCTCTTCACTTGAGATGGAGGCAGATGGGACAGTCAGCTTGAGGGTCTTTCAAAAGGAAATGTCCTTTCTGGTGAAATCATTTGCCAGGTCCACACGCAGGACCATCATCGTCATTAACACCATCCAAAGTGGCTCTTTAGCTGCATGGGCAGTGGTTAGAGCACTGGTCTAATTTAGCTCAGGGGTAGAGCACTGGTCCTAATTTAGCTCAGGGGTTAGAGCACTGGTCTAATTTTAGCTAGGGTTAGGCATGGTCTAGTAAACCGGGTCGTGAGTTCAAATCGCCACAGGAGCCTAAACTTTTACTTGTTAGTCCACATTACACAGCAGGAACATGAATGTCCCCATTCATCCCTTTTGTTAAATTTACTGATGAAATTCATTCTGCACCAGTGTGTCTGTCCATCCATTTGAGAGGGCTTCTCAGTTTCGGGCGGAGTTTCCCACATTCAGGGAGGGAGTTCAAATCAAATCGCCGCCATTTTTGTTCCTTCTGTTCACCTCTTTTGTGAGACTCACACTTTCTTCACTCTCTCCGGTTTTATCTCAATCTCTAATTCGATATCTGATTTATTTTTTTCGTCGTCACTAAGATGGTGTAAGTTTCGAAACAAAAAAGGAAGAAAATTTTTCGTTTTTAGCCAAATACATTTCAGTTGAAATTTTAAGGCCTGAAATATAAAACCATTCAAAACTCCCTCTCGGCTTCATCTTACTCTAAATTCACGTTCTCATTTCATTGTTGTCGTCACTAAGATGGTTCAAGTTTCAGTTTCAGCAACAGGTGAAGAAATAGACGAACATTGTGTTTTCTAAACAAAAAATGTATTTCAATAACGTGTTCATGTGTCTGTGTGGGACGTGATGTGGGGAGGGGAGTTATCATTAAGTTTACCTTTTTAATCATCGTTACCTTTTGAAGAAACAAAGGTATATTTTGATTACAACTCATGCAAAGAAAACGAAGTAATGCATGTGAGCGGTCTATTATCCACCGCCAAAGATCGTCCGCTTTCATAATGCAGAGGGAAAGAATATCGGGAAGTCTTTAATAAAAAAATAAAATTTTGGTTTTTTCACATGAGTTTTCAAGGTGCAATCGTGTGCAAGTCAGGATTTATAACCAATGTATTTCCGCATGTTCTGGACACGTAATTCACAACTCCGAGGTGAAATAAATTAAACATTAGAAGAAGAATTCCGAGAGATATTTTTAGTTCTTGTTTTATAAGTTATGTTAACATTCACTTTAAATAAGTTTATTTACGAAGTAAATGTCCCCTTGTGTTCTGTCCCTGAATGAACTGTATGATGTTGTGATTTTCTGATTGCTTGTTTGGTCTGAATTCACCTGGCCTGGACGTGGTGTGGCGCATGCGCCAAATAATCTGGCAGTTGTCAGGTGATCCATCGTGTGTGACGTCATCACATGAAGGAAAAAAAAGTATTCACCGACAAGGGAGTAAATAATGCCCATACACACCGCCCTCGAACATTTTCCCAAGGACGAATCCCAGTTCACCTGTATTCTTTCGACAGTCATCACAATAAAATGTTTCATTCTTGAGGCGAAGTCACAATCAAAGGTTGCAAGTTTTCGGTACTCTTTGATCCCAGTCACAAGGTATAAAGCACGTGTGTTGAATCAGGATGACGTCGACATTATGACGTCACACATCTTAAGATTGTAAAAGTAAAGTATTTCAAATAATCAACAATGCATTTTTTTATTTTATCACTGCCAGGATAGCTCAGACTCTCCAAGGATTGCACATTCCACTTTGAGCTACCTTTCCAGGGTGTGGAATCCCAACCCAGCTCGAGCGCCGACCACCCTGGTGTTGGACATGCAGGACGAGATATCATTCAGAGGGAAGTTAAACTGAAGGATTCGAGCGTTGGTTTCGAACCGCCATTTCGCAAAATTAATGGAAGAATGAGGGAACACAATGAAACAGCTGATGAACGTCATAATGGACTTCATGGGAAACAGAGAGAAACGAATGAGGCGAGAGAATGAGATGTCTGAATGAACTTGTTTACCATTTTGGGGAATATATACAAGATGGAGGTTCTTTGTGAGAGTGAACGTTACAGACACTTAGGGAACTTTCAAACTTGGTGGAGAGTGGGGTGAGTGCATGTCGGTGGTTTTGGTGTGAACTGTGCAGGCAGTTGTGGTGTGGTCTACTGGTCTCAGCCATCTTTGTACATGGAAACAGGAATGTGATGAAGGTGCATGCGCACAACCACCGAGTGGCTGTTCGTGTGACATATCAATGGATGTTCAAATTCAATCTTCACTGGGATGGAGCAGAGGGGACAGCCAGCTTCAGGCTCTTTTCCAAGGGTGATGTCCTTTTTTGTAATGTCAAAGTAATCAGTCAGAGTGGCTCCTTAACTCAGGGGTTAGAGCACTGGTCTTGTAAACCAGGGTCATGAGTTCAAATCTCAATAGGGGCCTACACTTTTATTTATTTCTTGCTCACACGCACGTCACATGTCACACGGCAGGACCATTGAATGTCCCCAAAGGTCATTTTACTCTGCAATTCATTTCTTTTAATTTATTGTTTCAATAACAGAATGTTGGGAACAAAATGGAAAGGGAGAAACCAACAGAATTGAAGTGATGCTGAGATCAAGGGAGGAAGAGAAGGACACATGGTGGTGAAGAAGTTGCACACAAGCTCAATAAACGGTGAAAGAGGGAAGGAGGAAGGTCGACATGAAACAGAAAATGAATAAACCAAAAGAAAAGATGAGGAGAGGTGGGTCACAACAACTTGAAAAAACGGAAATGCTTGGAATGGGGTTATTTGGGGTCGAAGAGAGCATGAGTATGGTCGGAGGATGACTTGAGATGGTGATGAACAGTTGTCTTAAGCCATGGAGGGAAGAATGGGACGAAACAGTCAGGAAGAGCTGGCGTTGGCTTTGCGGTTAGTGTGGTGGCTTGGGATCCCAGGTCCTGAGTTCGAGTCTCCGTTTGGCCACTGAATTACACCAGGGGGTTGACTCAGCCTGTCATCCTTCCGAGGTTGGCGAAATGAGCACCAGTGTACTGACAATAGGGCACTGCATCAACGGCATTTCCGTGCCCCTAACCAATGATGCAACCAGCAGCCAAAAAGGCTGTACATGATGGGAACAGTCAGGAAGTTCGTTCCACATGGGAGAGAAGGAAGAACAGATTACTGGAGGTGAGCAGTGAGCCAGGATTTTGGAGAGTTAAAGAAGAAGGGTTGTTGATAGATTACGTGCCTGCAGGAGCCTGGAATGGACAGAGCAAAGAGAAGAGTGGAGGGCACAAGACCAAAGAGGAGGCAGAACAATACAGAGGTGTCACAACCTATCTGCAATTTGAGAGTAAAAGACCGAGAATGATCGTCTTCATCACGGGAGATTCCAATGATTTTGACAGCCTTGCTTTCCATGACATCAAGAAGGGCAAGGTGTGAGGGAAAGGGCTGCAACCGAAAGGTGAGAGCAGGACTCCATCAAGCTGCAGATGAAGGGCCTACTCGGTTGTCTTTTGGAAAGTATATTCTGCCCAAGAAAGAATCATGGCTGATGGTGAACCCCATAGTTTGTTGTGACTTCACCTTTTTAAGTGGTTTGTTCAGGAAGTCAAGGGGAGAGTTTTGCAGATGGTCCTTTTGGAGACACAGGATGAGTGTGATCGGATTTGTTGTGGTTGAAAGACAAATTCCAAGTGTTGCATCAGTTCCTTATTCTCTCAAGGTCTGCAGAGAGTGAAGCGGCGGTGCCTGCCTGTCTCAAGGATAAGAAATCACGCGGCAGGAGGGTGGAATCATCAGAAAAGGGATTGGCAATATCTCTTGGGAATCACAATTTCGATCGTTGATGAAGATGCGGAAACAGACTGCAGCAAAAGAACCTGCCATTGGGCACTCCCACCTTGAAGCGCGAGAGGGAGATGAGAGGATCCCGTTGAGAGCTACATACTAACAAGCAGCAGTGGATGAAGTCAATGATCCATGATGGTAAGGGCGCGTTGGATGCCACAAACAGAGACTTTGGAGATGAAGGTAGTGTGCCAGACTGCATCAACATGCTTGAGACATGTCCAGAGAGATGGGTCCTGATAATCATGTCTCAGATTGAGGGCTTCATCCATTGTTGAGAGAGTCATGAAGTCGGTGTGAGTGCAGAGAATCCGTTGAGAGTGGGGTAGTTTGGCAGTTTGTGAGAATGGAGTGGGTCCATGCAGTGGAGAGGTGGGGATGAGTTTTGCAAACAGTGCTGGTGGAGACTCAGTCGTCTTTTATGTGGAGTCAGGAATGTGATGAAGGTACGTGCACACAACAACCTTGTAGCCATTCGTCAGCATATCATGGATGTTTCAATTAACTCTTCACTTGTGATGGACAGTCAGCTTCAGGGTCTTTCCAAAAATGTCCTTTCTGATAAAAAAAATCCTTTGCCAGGTAGGCAGCAGGATCATCAGTGATATCATCACTATCCAGGTGGCTCTTAGCTCAGGAGTTAGAGCACTGGTCTTGTAAACCAGGGGTTATGAGTTCAAAATCACAAGAAACCCACATTTTATTTATTGGTCCCTACTCATGCAATTGTGATTTCAATGCTCCTGCTTCGATGTTTCTCTTCACGAGGTGTTTTTAGATCCTCGCGGAGGATCTCGAAGTCTTACTCACGTTGTTGTTCTTGTGAACTTTTTGTTTCACAGCCTACAGTTTTCATCGAACTTCCTGTAACTTGGCGTACATATGTAAGAAATATCCTGCGCAGACAGCAACCATCTCCGATTTTGAAATTCCTCCTAGAAAAAAAGTTATGACGTCAAAATATCTCCGCTAATGGAAATCGCCTAAAAAATCATATCCGAAACTAGGCAAGCTTTTTGAATTCTGTTTGGGGGAATCGAACAGGGCATTAGCAGAGATGAATTACCGACACTATGATACATCACTATGACGTCATATCAATTTTTATGACGTCATTCCTATTTTTGATGACATTCCTACTTTATGACACACAAGGCATAGTGTGTGTGGTGTGTGTGTGTGTGTGTGTGTTGTGTGTGTGTGTGTGTGTGTGTGTGTGCGTGTGTGTGTATGTGTGTGTGTGTGTGTGTGTGTGTCTTGTTTTGTCTGGATTTCTTCTGGGACAATGGTGCAGTAATAGGTCTTTATTTTGATTTCACCGTCATTTACTTGTTTACCATATGTAGGTGAACTTACAAATTCGAGGCTAGTGTAAGAGTGAGGTTGCAGACGCTTTGGGTGTTTTAAAACTTGTCCAATTGTCCACCTTTCTCACTTGCCCTTTTTAAAATATATACGAAGAATGATGTCCTGATGTCATGTCTGAAATGAGCTTGAAAGATAATGAGGTGAAGTGGGGTGGGTGCAGTCGGTGGTTTTGGTGTGACTCAGTGCAGCAGTGGTGATGTGGACTCGGTCGTCTTTGATGTGGCATTGTGAAGCAGAAATGTGATGAAGGAAAGTGAACACAACGGCCTCGAACCTGTTCTCGTGACATATCAATGGTGTTTATATTATCTCTTCAATTGAGATGGAGCAGATGGGACAGTCAGCTTGAGGGTCTTTCAAAGGAAATGTCTTTCTGGTGAAATCATTTGCCAGGTACACAGCAGGACCATCATCGTCATTACACCAACCAAGTGGCTCTTTAGCTCAGTGGTTAGAGCACTGCGTCTAGTAAACCAGGGTCGTGAGTTCAAATCCCACAGGAGCCTAAACTTTTACTTGTTAGTCACACATCACACAGCAGGAACATTGAATGTCCCCGTTCATCCTTTTGTTAAATTTACTGATGAAATTCCATCCTGCACCAGTGTGTCTGTCCATCATTTTGAGAGGGGTTCTCAGTTTCGGGCGGAGTTTCCCACATTCAGGGAGGGAGTTCAAAATCAAATCGCCGCCATTTTGTTCCCTTCGTTTCACCTCTTTTGTGAGACTCACACTTTCTTCCACTCTCCCGGTTTTATCTCAACTCCAATTCGATATCGGATTTATTTTTCGTCGTCACTAAGATGGTGTAAGTTTCGGAAACAAAACAGGAAGAAAATTTTTCGTTTTTAGCCAAAATACATTTTCAGTGAAATTAAGGCCTGAAATATAAAACCCATTCAAACTCCCTCTCGGCTTCATCTTAACTCTAATTCACGTTCTCATTTCATTTGTTGTCGTCACTAAGATGTTCAAGTTTCAGTTTCAGCAAAAGGTGAAGAAATAGGACGAACATTGTGTTTTCTAAACAAAAATGCATTTCAATAACCGTGTTCAATTGTGTCTGTGGGGACGTGATGTGGGGAGGAGAGTTATCATTAAGTTACCTTTTTATCATCGTTACTTTTGAAGAAACAAAGATATATTTTGATTACAACTCATGCAAAGAAAACGAAGTAATGCATGTCAGCGGTCTATATCCACCGCCCAGAGATCGTCCGCTTTCATAATGCAGAGGAAAGAGAATATCGGAAGTCTTAATAAAAATATAACTTTTGGTTTTCACATGAGTTTTCAAGGTGAATCGTGTGCAAGTCCAGGATTTATAACCAAACTGTATTTCCCATGTGCTTGCACACGTAATTCACAACTACGAGGTGAAAATAAATAAACATTAGAAGAAGAATTCCCGAGAGATATTTTAGTTCTTATTTTATAAGTTATGTTGACGTTCACTTTAAATAGTTTATTTTCGAAGAATGTCCCTTTGTGTTCTGTCCCTGAATGAACTGTAATGATGTTGTGAATTTTCTGATGCTTGTTTGGTCTGAATTCACCTGGCCTGGACGTGGTGGTGGCGCATGCGACAAATAATCTGGCAGTTGTCAAGGTGATCCCATCGTGTGTGACGTCATCACATGAAGGAAAAAAAAGTATTCACCGACAAGGGAGTAAATAATGCCCAGACACACCGCCCTCAACACCTTTCCCAAGGACTTTCCCAGTTGACCTGTATTCTTTCGACAGTCATCACAATAAAATGTTTCATTCTTGAGGCGAAGTCACAATCAAAGGTTGCAAGTCTTCAGTACTCTTTGATCCCAGTCACACAGGTATAAAGCACGTGTGTTGAATCCGGATGACGTCGACATGATGACGTCAACAATCTTAAGCATTGTAAAAGTAAAGTATTTTAAAATAATCAAACAATGCATTTTCTTATTTTATCATCTGCCAGGATAGCTCAGACTTCCAAGGATTGCACATTCCACTTTGAGCTACCTTTCCAGGCTTGGAATCCCAACCCAGCTCGAGACGACCACCCTGGCGTTGGACATGCAGGACGAGACATCATTCAGAGGGAAATTAAACTGAAGAATTCGAGGCGTTGCGTTTTCGAACCGCCATTCGCAAAATTAATGGAAGAATGAGGGAACACAATGAAACAGCTGATGAACGTCATAATGGACTTTCATGGGAAACAGAGAGAAAAAGAATGAGGCGAGAGAATGAGATGTCTGAATGAACTTGTTTACCATTTGTGGGAATATATACAAGATGGAGGTTCGTGTGAGAGTGAAGTTACAGACACTTAGGGAACTTTCAAAACTTGGTGAGAGTGGGGTGAGTGCAGTCGGTGGTTTTGGTGTGAACTGTGCAGGCAGTGTGGTGTGGGGAGGGAGGAAGAGAAGGACAAATGGTGGTGAAGAAGTTGCACACAAGCTCAATAAAACGGTGAAAGAGAAGGAGGAAGGTCGACATGAAACAGAAAATGGAATAACCAAAAGAAAGATGAGGAGAGGTGGGTCACAACAACTTGAAAAAACGGAATGCTTGGGAATGGGGATATTTGGGGTCGAAAGGAGCATGAGTATGGACGGAGGATGACTTGAGATGGTGATGAACAGGTGATGAATGCAATTGTGATTTCAATGCTCCTGCTTCGATGTTTCCCCTTCACAGGTGTTTTTAGATCCTCGTGGAGGATCTCTAAGTCTTACTCACGTTGTTGTTCTTCATCTTCTTCATTGTGGACTTTTTTGTTTCACAGCCTACAGTTTTCATCGAAACTTCCTGAAACTTGGCATACATATGTAAAAATACCCTGCGCAGACAGTAACCATCTCCGATTTTGAAAATTCTTCCTAGAAAAAAGTTGACGTCATAATATCGCCGCATGGAAATCGCCTATTATATACCATTATCTCCGAAACTAGGCAAGCCGTTTGAATTTTGTTTGCGGGAATCAAGCCGAGCATTAGCACAGATAATTATTTATCGCAAACCTGATACGTCACAATGACGTCATATTCGTTTTTATGACGTCATAATTAAGAGGACGAGGATCTTAGCTCATTTGAGCTTGTTTTTCAATGACACGATGAGGTATTATCCATTATCCAGAATTATTCAACCAATCCACGTTTTATAACTCTTGGGCGTGCCGTGGACAGCTGCTCCTGGAGTCATTCGACCGGATGACGTGTGCGTGTGGATAAAGCACGTGACGATGGGCGAATGACTTTCTCGCGATTTTGATTCGCGCCTTCATTGAAGGTTGGAAATCGGTGAAGGAGATTTGCGCAGGGCCTCGCAATGTTGTGTAAGTGTAACGGTACTCGTGGTCACGTGGATTCCGAGTGCTGCTTCTGCGTCGAGGGCTTCATCGGGCCGAAATCATCGACATGAAATTTTAGAAAAAAAAATAAAATTCCCCGACCGAGAGGAGTGGACAATTAATAAAAAAGGACAATAATGAGGAAAACGGAAAATAAATTTTGCAGGAGAATGAGAAAAAAAAAACCCCCAGAAAGAATGAGGAGCCGGGTTGCGGAATTGCTCTGACGTCATTGCAAATGTGCGCGGTGACGTCAGGGCGGCCTAGCGACTTATCGGCTTAAAACAAGTCGAGAAACGGCGAGAGCGGTTGGTAAGTCGTCGGCCAATCCGTATTATCCCTTTTTTTGATCCTGTTGTGGTATAATCCTTTATGTTTTGCCTTAAATCCGTCCGTTCTCCTTCTCTCGTGCGTTTTCAACGTGTTTCTCATTCTGAGCTGCGGGCCTGTCTCGTTATGGTCAAGGATCGTCCTTCCGGATTGTTTTACCAACGGCTTCCCTTCTTTGGCATTTTTCTCCTGAACCCGCGAGTCCATGTGGTACTTGTGTGAACTAGCTCGACGGCGAAACGACCTCGGCTTGCACGGAAATCGAGTGATTAACTGGATCTTCGCACTTTACCTCATGAGGTGCCTGTTGAACGCGTCCTCTGGTTTAAAAAAAAAAAAATCCTTCCAGTCAACGTTCGTGCCGTGATGCCGGCAGAGGCCATTTAAATGGAGCTGGTTGGTGAGGAGGAGGGTCGAGGTGGTGTTGGGTTGTTTGAAGGGGACGACGAAGGTTCGATGACACCGCAACTCGCTGGGAATTCAGATTTGTCATTCATTCCGTTTTTTTTAAGTTTCCCCGTGCCCACCCCCCCCCCCCCATTGTGCACTCGTTCACCGCACACGGTCCACAATGACTGGAGACTCATGTAATGGGTCGGTGAGTGTGAGTGTGCAACCAAGTTACAATTGTCAGATCTACTGGATCTATATGCTTCAGTGAGGCTCTGCATTGTTCACTGCTCGGTATTGTAACCTCCTGTGATGCTGAAATTCAGGATTGATTGCTTGATTGAGTACTGTACTTGCCATTTTATTTTATTTTTTTGTATACAAAGACGAGGCTCGTGGAGGAGCATCAGGACGTAGCAGGAGAGGGGTGGAAACACACCAACAGTGGGGTTGAGGAAGACTTGGACAAACTAGAACGGCACTCAGTGGAGCGCAGACCCCCGCCAGGCTGCTTTGTATCCCACTGATGGGCTGGTGTTGGCTTAGTGGTTAGGGTGGCGGCTTGGGATCTTAGGGTCCTGAGTTCAAGCCCCATTGGCCGCTGAATGAATACACCAGGAGGTTGACTCAGCCTGTCATCCTTCCGAGGTCGGCAAAATTAGTACCAGTGCACAGGTAAGGGGACACTGCATCAGCGGCATAGCTGCGTCCCAACCAATGATGCAACCAGCAACCACAGGCTGCACTCGATAGAGAGATCCCACTGATGGGCTGTATCTGGATCCGGACCTGAACCAAAATCGAATCGACTTGTTCTTGTCACCAACCCAACTCGTCCACACTTTTTTTTGCGATATCGTGTTTTGTATTATTTTTGGCCCAATATCTCAATGGTGAAGAATCGCTGAAAAAAATTATTGAGTCAGGATCCAAATCTTCACCAAAATCGAATCGTTTCGTCCTTGTTGACACCCAACCTGTCCACCAAGTTTTGTCTGAATGCGTCCACAACATTTTGAGATGTCCTGCTCACAGACAAACAAATAGGGGTGAAAACGTAACCTCTGTCCACCTTTGGTGGCAGATGTAACTAGAATGGCACTCGGTAGAGCGCGTACCTCCGCCACGTAATGCCTGATCCACGAAACATATCGGGCCCAATACATTTTTGAAGTATCAGGCTGCACAGGACTATATCGTTTTTGGCCCTCTCTCGATGGTGAAGAATCACTTTAAAAATTAATAATTCTCGTATCCAGATCCGGATCTTCACCAAAATCGAATCAATTCGTCGTTGCTACAACACACTACGTGTCCACAAGTTTCATCCGAATCCGTCCACTACTTTTGGAGATATCGTGTTATATTGTTGTGGTGCCGGTCTCGGTGGCGAGCACGACCGCTCGGGGAGCAGTAGAGTCGGCTCCACCGAACACACCGGAATTTAGGTCGTGACCCTCAGATAAGTCTGGAAGGCACGGGTCCTTACAGGACCATGAATCGCCAATAATTTGACCGTGTGGGGTAGGGTTAATTGCCAAACTTCAATATACCTAAATACCCACGCAGTCTAACTACCGGGAACCACACCCTCGGCCGACTCATTCGATCCGAGCCGGCAGGTAACGACTTGGATCCGGCGTAACCGGGAAGTTAAGTCCAGAGCCGCCCGGACCAAATGAACAATTTACCCTCGCTATCTCTCAATACACAGCGTGCCAAGCCAATGAAAGAACACGAAACGAGCTGGAAACATATACAAAATGGATTTATTTATAATGGGGGAAGGGAACACACAAGAAGGCAGAGCTAGACAATAAAAGGCAGGCAATGTACAATGAGCAAGAAAGCACTTGCACAATTCTACTTGAAGACGGGCCCACACACAGACACCCCCCCCCCAAAGAAATGATAGCCCCGCGCCTTTATTGATACTCCAGCTCGGAGGAAGGTGAGCTGGAGGTAAGGATGCTAGCTTGGACCTTCCGCCTCGTGCGGCCCTTGACGATCCGGCTCGGCGTGACTCGAACCCGCAAACGATGCCGCTCCAAGCACCAGGTACCGCGCTCTCCAACCGGCCACGCACCAATCAACCAAGACCAAGGAGAAGATCAGAGACGACGATGACCAGGACCGACGAACCAGCCAGCACCAAGACCCGCAACCCCAAAGACGACCAACTTCCCCAGCCTGGCGTTCCTTTATATCTTTCTTGTCCGGGGTGAGAAATCGCCGTCTGAGCCGGTCTCCACCTTCATTGGCCGGGGTGTCGTGGGAAAGTCCCCGTCTGTGGCATCTCAACCCTCATTGGCCGGGGTGTCGTGGGAAAGTCGCCCTCTGTGCGTGAATGGACAAGGGGTGGAGTCTGAGCTGAGGCGATGAAAATCTTCGCCCACGTACGTGGTCGAAGCACGTGGGCAATGGCGTCGGTGTGCGAAGTGAAGTGAAGGAGATTTGTTGTAAAAAGAAACTCCGCAGCGCGCACATGTAATTCCCGTTAGACACAGGTAGGGGACCTTAACTATAAACACATACTTATCTGCAACTTGGGGGCTGCTGTCTGTCTGTGTGCACAAGGCTTCCAAATTCGTAACAATATATCGGTCTCTAAATGGTGAAGAATCACTTTAAAAATTCTAGTATCCAGATCTTCACCAAAATCTAATCTGTTCGTCCTTGTCACACACCCAACCTGTCCACAAAATTTCATCCGGATCCGTCCACTACTTTTGGAGATATCCTGCACACAGACAAAGGGGTGAAAACATAACCTCCTTCACCTTCGGTGGTGGAGATAAGGGATGATGGGGTAAGAGAGGACGCAGGGGGTGGACAAGGTGCATACAGAAGCAAACTTTCAGGAATGAACAACTGGAAATTTGGAAAGAGGTGGGTTTGGGGTGGGGGTTAATGGGGATAGGCAAAGCTTCTACATTGCCTTTGTAATTTCCACAGTTTTACTTGCATTTATCCATCGTTATCTTCATGTCTTTGTCATACTTGCGGTCTGTGCTACAAGTCCTGGGAAAGATAAATTATTTGTGTCTCACTTATTTGAGAAGTGTACGATCACTTTTTGTCTTCCACGGAGCAATGACGATTTGTTTCAATTTCGTCGATGGCAACTTGCAGTTAATGTTCGTAGTTGTGTTTGGAATAATCATTTTGGTAAATGTTATCACCACTGTTGGTTTCTTCATTGGGTCCACAAGTTCCTGATGCTTTTCCCATCATCTCTTGGACACCCATCGTTCTTGTCGTTTTCCTGTTTTTGAACACAAATCGGAAAACAAACCTGCAGTTTAGCAGTGCTTTGGCTCTGAATTCGTCACGATCGCACATGCGCAGAGAGGAGTGAGAATTTTTTTTACTGTCTGCCTGTCTTGCAGTCAAGCAAAATTGAAAATCATTCCTAACAGGAAACTTACTGTTTTAAGGATGTCATAAAGGACACAAACAACAGGCACAAAGAACTGATGTAACGTGTAAAAGCTTCTGTAGCAACGTCGGTAATCTTCCGTAAAACTTTGTTCCTCAACCTATAAAATCTTTATTATATTTCAATTGAATTATATACTCAAACACTGGAGAACACAAATCGTCTTTTGGCACTTTCAAAACCCTTCAGGTTAGCAGTATTCGGACAAAATATTACGGCATTTTACGTCACCTCGACCAATCAAATTTGCCGCTCACAGTCCCCGCTCATATCCTTGTTCCTCAAGACAGCGTGGGGTAAGGTGTTCTTTGAATCCTCTACTTTATTTCTGCATCGAATGCTGTTTCAGAGCTTTTACTTGTACAGATTTTGAAGTGTTTTTTTTTTTCTTCTCACATCTTGTCCCGACCACGTGGTAGTTATCGCGTAATGGCTGTGAACGTGTATTCGACCTCGGTGACGTCAGAGAACCTCAGTCGACATGACATGCTGGCGTGGATCAACGACTCGCTGCACCTGAACTACAGCAAGATCGAGCAGCTCTGCTCTGGTCAGCACAATTGCTTATTGGCTCCATCCACCCCTTTCTGGTTCAGATTTCCCCCCCAAAGCCACACTGAATGGTGTTTGAAATGAGAATACTCTTTGGCCTAATAATTATTTGGCCTATTATAATAGTCCAAGTGTTTGTGTGACTCCTTCATGAGCTTTTGAGTCTAGGATTTTTTTTTCCTGAAAATGTTTAAAAAATATATATGTCACACACACACACACACACACGCCCATGCTTGATTTCTGTGCGCTTGTGGTCTCGCATGCAGGTGCTGCATATTGCCAGTTTATGGACATGCTTTTCCCGAGCTGCATCTCCCTAAAGAAGGTGAAATTCCAAGCCAAGCTCGAACACGAGTACATCCACAACTTCAAGCTACTGCAGGCCTCGTTCAAGGCCATGGCCGTGGATAAGGCAAGTGCGGGGTGGAGGTCGGTTAGTGGTGGGGTGCTGGAGATAGTCTTGCTGGTGTTTGGAGGATGTGGATAAGATGCGGGATTGTCAGGACTTAATTGCTCGAGTGGCATCGTAAAGCCAAACGGGATATCTGGCCATATGGAGCCATCAATACCGAAATGACAAATGGTGGAGGTTGGTGGTAAAAAGGAATTGCCTGTCGGGTAAATTGCACCAATTTGTTTGCAAGGCAGGGTTTTGAGAAGCAAACGCGCTGAATGTTCCTCGACATGCTTTCACAAAGCTCTGTGGTTCATACCAAACCCATTTTTCTCTTTGTTCCGTCATTGTCATCGTTTCCTCCCTCATTTATTTTTTATTTCTGCCTTAGAGTGTGTTTTCTCTCACCCTGACCGTCCCTGCTTGTAGATTATACCTGTGGACAAGCTGACCAAGGGAAAGTTCCAAGACAATTTTGAGTTTGTCCAATGGTTTAAAAAGTTTTTTGATGCGAACTACGATGGCAAAGATTATGACCCCGTGATGTCCCGGCAAGGCCAAGAAGCCCTCCCCCCTCCAAACCCTGGGGAACAGATCTTCAACAAGCCAAAGAAGCACACTGCAGCTTCCCCAGGTACAGTTTCTCTTGCACGTTAACCATTGTGTTTGCGTGTGTGTGTGCAAATTTGAGGATTGTGGAAGAGCTTGAACACAGAAAAGAACGTGGGGGAAACGCACCAACAGCACGGTAAACCCTAATGGTGGGACACTTGGAGAAAGAGTAGACAAGGGGGAGGAGGACACATGGAGGTGAACAAGCTGGGATACAAACGCAAATCTCAGCAAGAACAGGAAGGGAAAATGATGGATGAAGCAAAAATGGAAAAAAAAAAAACCCCCGAAAACAAAGGTGGAGGAAAGGCACCACAACTTGGAGAGAAAGGGATGGGTTAATAGGGTTGAAAAAAGTTTCACCAGAAGTGTGATGCTGGCAGACCACGTGCACCCTGGAGAAGCTTGGGTTGGGGGTGGGCTGATGGAGCACTGGGGGGGGGGGGATGGGCTGGAGCACTAAGGGGCAGGGATTGCAAGACAAGACTGGTGACGGGAAGACGGCAATTCATAATGCGCGGGGGGGGGGGATGATGAGGATGATCAAGTCCTAAAATGACCAGTGAAATAAGTATTTTACAGCAAAATTGGTGATCTTTGATTTTGATTGAACTATTGAAGACCATTCAAGTGGGAAGGTGAGAATGATGCGGTAAAAGGTGAAATGTTGGAAACAGATCTATGTGAGTTGAGATTTATGACCTCAAGACACGACTTGTCCACAGAAATGTCCTTTGAAGGGGAACCCAATGTTTTTTATCTATGAAAACGAAGTTTTTGCAAGATATGTTAGTCACTGTATGTTTTTTTTTTGTTTTTTTTTGTTTGTCTGTAATCACGAAAAAAAAATTCTGCAGAGCACAGTTTTCATTGGAAATTTTTGTAATTCGCATATCAGAGGCCTATAGAGGTCCCTTTAGCGCATAAATTTTGAAGGTCAAGGTCAAAGGTCAAGGTCACTTTGTCGCAATCAGGGGAGTCGACGAAACCCTTATTTTTTGAGTAATTTTGATCGGATCGTTCAAACTTCATGGAATATAGTTCATGGTCTGGCGCTCAGCTGATTAATTTTTGGTGGCGATTGGCTTGACCTTCATGTGTTTTTTTTTGTTGTTTTTTTTTTTTGTCTGTAATCACGTATAAATCACTCTGCAGACACAGTTTCATTGGAAATTTTTGTAACTTCGCATATCAGAGGCCTATAGAGGTCCCTTTCAGCGCATAAAATTTTGAAGGTCAAAGGTCAAGGTCACTTTGTCGCAAATCAGGGGAGTCGACGAACCCTTATTTTTTGAGTAATTTTGATCGGATCGTCTTCTAACTTCATGGGAATATAGTTCATGGTCTGGCACTCAGCTGATTAATTTTGGTGGCGATTGGCCTTGACCTTCATGGTTAGCGCCTAAGGTCAAACATATTTGACCCAAGGTCAAATTTTCAAGTTTTAGGAAACCATATCGTGTAGTACCTCAAATTGAACACCTCGATGAGTGCTTTCTAGATATTAAGCTTGAGACATTATGACGTCATTTGGTGACGTTATGAGGCAAACGCATATTTTTCATGGTTTCTGTAGAACGATTCTCATCAGAATCTCTCGTAGACAGATATTCCTCAAGGAGTCGCTCCTGGTGGATAGCAGTCTGTTCACCTCAGTGTGACCTTAAAGAAGTCAC
This sequence comes from Eptatretus atami, assembly GCA_035128595.1. Taxonomy (NCBI): domain Eukaryota; kingdom Metazoa; phylum Chordata; class Myxini; order Myxiniformes; family Myxinidae; genus Eptatretus; species Eptatretus atami. The sequence continues at coordinate 23,652,147 of CM068966.1, read as the reverse complement.
AGTGGTCACCTTTTGGCAAGATACAGGTCACCCTCAGGGTGCATTGGTTTTTTATTGTTTTTTTTAAACATTATTTTTATTTTCCTTGTAAACCATTAATCACAGTTTAATTTGAAGGGGGAAAAAAATTGAATTTTTTTTTTGTCAATCAAAGTGTAGAATAAACATCGATGTTGATTTTTCGATTTTGCCAGTGACAACGCATCTTGAAGCCATATTGATCTGAATGGCGGTTTACATCGAGAAACTGCAGGTCGAGCTCAGATTCTGATCCTGATTCCACTGTCGTTAGCAACTCGGAAGGTTCTCACTATGTTGAAATTTACCAGTGGGATTTTGAAGAAACTATTGGAGACAAAATTGGTGATAAAAACACTTAAGGTGGGGGGTGGGGGTTCGTCTTCAGGTTGTGGAGCCGTATTGTTTTGAGCCCTCTGCGAGTGATTCAGAGGAAGACTGCAGAAGTGTTCGTGAAGATGAAAACACCGGTCACATGTTAATCACAGATTGGTAGGTTTTGTTTTTTCCATTTAGTTGATGGTTTATAAGGGAGGGATTTTGTATTCATTGATAAATTGGTTTGTATATTACTCGAGCAAAAATACCCGTCATCGCCCGACAGCGCCCAGGCACACTCGAATACCGCGGGAAAAATTGGCGATTCATGCTTTGTACCACCATCACAGGCTGACTACGTTTCGTGTATGTTACAGGATCTTCCAGTTTTATACTTTCCCGGAACGCTGTGTTTGAGCCATGTTTGTGCCATGTTGTGCAGGATGAAGGTCTTGCCCCAGTGGAGAGGGGGAGTGGTGCTATGGGGGTACAGTGTGTTTGGCATTGGTGGGTATTGTGCAGGGGGTGGGTGATGGTTGTGGGGGGATTGTGGGGTGAGGGGGGGGGAGTGGTGCTGTGGGGGAAGGGGGGGGGTGAAGGTGAAGGGACCCTGAAGTTTTAGCATCCTAGGTCAAATACTGTTGTGTGTGTGTGTGTGTGTGTGTGTGTGATGCTTGGTACTACAAAACTTCAATATAGACATAAACAGAGACATTTGAAGGACATTACCATAAAACAGACTTAAAGAAACCCACAAAGCTTTTTTGTTGTGCTCTCATCAGGTGAAATTCGCACAAAGTGAATAAGGTAAGGAAGAACAGTTTCAGACATATATCAACAGTCAATTCTGATTGGACGTTCTCCGCTGATGCGTCATCACCTCCCAACTGTTTAGGTGGGAGGAGCCTGTTCAGTGTTCAGCTCTCCAATTGGAGGTTGCAGAGTCTGAGGCGGAGCCCCCTAAGGCTGTTGCAGAATCCTCTTCATCAATATCTGTAATCATGAGACGAGTTTGTGTTCCTCTTCTTTGCACAAATAAGCAAAGCGAGTGGACAAACTCTTTTTGCCGACATATCATAGGGTCCTTGGAATAGATGTCACTTCGAGTATTCAGAGATGCGTTTTACATCGTCCTCTACTCAATATCTTCCTCTAATGAATGCATCCACATTATACTGTTCAGCACAGTTTGCATTCTCAATCAAATGCTGTTCAATTGCAGATGCACGCGATGTTGGGATTGATGCTGGGACCTTCCTACAAGCACGTACCGGCTCTATTCGTGTACCAATAGTGTTTCCTGATGGACAAAGGGACATGCTGTTTGATTCTGTCAGAGTCTGGGTAGTTCTGCCTACATACCGAGCATCACTTCGGCACTTCAAGTCATAAGTAATATTGCTAAGTTTTGAGGCAGGCAGGACATCCTTCTTCACTGCAGGAATGTGTGCTGGTAGCTGGGTAGAAATTGTTAGTTTCAAGCGATGGCTGCTTCTTCTGCTTAATCATGGGGATGACATCCTCTCTCAATTGTGGTGGATAATGACAAGATCTCGCCATCTCTGTTGTTTCATAACAGCGCACCTGTAAAATATCCTGAGTGTTTTGGAAGCCGATCCACACTCGGGTACTTTGGACAAATTTTTTTCCAATTTCTGGCAAACTTCAGGTGTTTTGGCCACTGGTGCAGCATGAAACCTTCTTGGTTTGTATTAATTATTATACAACCACAAAGGATGCATCGACTCGGCCTATTTGTGGAAAATCGAAAATTATTCACTGTTTGAGTGAAATCATTCCACGATGGTAACCCGTTGACAGTAGGGATATGATGGTCCACTTTCTAATGTGACGTCACAGCTAATCTGAAGAAGAAGATTTTGACTTTTGAACGCAAATTTACCTACTTTGTAATTCGGAAATCCGAAAAAGACATCTGTTTTGTGGGGTATCAAGGGATGGATTCGCATTGAGGAGGTTTGAGCATTTATGTTCCCCTTTAAGGAATACCTTTTAAGAAGTTTCATTTAAAAACTAGGACGGCACTCGGAGCGCATACCTCCGCCAGGCTGAACAGTTTACGTTTTGTATCCCACTTATAGGCCGGATCTGCATCAGACCTTAAACAAAATCGAATCAGCTTGTTCTTGTTACCTACACAACTCATCCACCTGGTTTTATCATCACTCGACCACCACTTTTTGAAACATCATGCTATGTATCATTTTTACCTGATCTCTCAATGTTGAAGAATCACTTTAAAAATTCTAGGAGTGGGATCCGGATCCAGATCTGGATCTTCACCAAAATAGAATCAATTTGTCCTTGCCACACACCCGACCTATCCTGTTCACAGACAGATGGGTGAAACCATAACCTTCGTCCACCGTCGGTGGCGGAGGTAACTAGAACGGCACTCGGAAGAGCGAATACCTCCACCAGAATGAACAGTTTACGTTTTGTATCTCACCAATAGGATGGATCTGCATCCAGACCTTAACCAAAATGTAAGCAGCTTGTTCTTGTTACCTACCCAACTCATCCACCAAATTTCCTCCAAATCCGTACACAACCTTTTTTGAGATATCCTGCTCAGTCAGTCAGTCAGTCAGACAAACAGATGGGTTAAAACATAATCTTGTCCACCTTTGGTGGCGGAGGTAATAAATACTCTAAATAAATAAGCTCATTACACTTGAGTACCTTCAAATTCTAATGGGTACAAGTATACAGGAACACGTCACCTGCTCATCAAATCTGTAATGCTGTTTGGTGTGGATCCACTCACGCCGTGCACTACCTTATGGTGAGCTGGATTGAACATGGCGCACTCTGCTTGCTTTTATCTCTAATGAGTGCCACCGTGGTCTTCAAACACCCTGGAGTCTTTAACACCGTGTTTATTTATTTAAACTTCTTCCACTTATTTATTTTCTTCCTCAATTGCATCATTGGAATCTTTTCTGTACACCGGTCTGAATCTTTTACTCGGAATCTGGCAGAGCGTTTTTTTGTTAGTTTCTGGATTACCAGTATCTTTGCAACTTTCTTGTCACTTAGTACCAGCGAGAGGCCCAGGCATGGCATCTCGACCAGCCTCCAACCCTACCCGGCAGTTTCCATCCCAGAATGCCATGGGAAGAAAGGCAGGAGTAGCTACACGGATGCCTGCAAATGATTCTGACGGCCGTATCACGGAGTTGAATCAGCAGGTGAGATGGACACATTGGTGGGCACACATCACTTTGGCAGAAACAGATTTTTATGCTTCTCGTATGTGCGTGCACATTCTCTTACACCTCGCACACTCCTCTTTCATTCCCTTCACTTCCTTGTCTCTACGTGTTGTGACGTGACGCAATTGGAAACCTCCCATTAAATGACGTGGACAGGCACGAATTTGGGCATCCACTTTGGCCTTGTCATCCAAACCACACTGCCTCACCCCTTTCCCCCACCCCCACCCCCCCCTTTTTCCACCAGATGACGGAACTCAAGCTTAGTGTGGAGAGTCTTGAAAAGGAACGGGACTTTTACTTTGGAAAACTGCGGGACATCGAGGTGATCTGCCAGGAAAGTGAAAATGACAACAAGGGCAACCAGATGATGCAGCGTATTTTGGACATTTTGTACGCCACAGAGGTGAGAAATCAAGCGAGGTTCTGTAGATCAAGCAAGGTGTTCATTACTTTTCTAGAAGAGATTATGCGATACTGAACTGGAGGGGTGAAAAGCAGACATTTTAAAAAACAAGCTCGAATGAGCTAAGATCCTCGTCCTCTTGCATGATGACGTCATAAAAAACGAATATGACGTCATTGTGATGTATCAGGTTGCGATAAATTATCTGTGCTAATGCCGGCTTGATTCCCGCAAACAAAATTCAAACAGCTTGCCTAGTTTCGGAGATAATGGTATAGGCGATTTCCATTAGCGGCGATAGTATGACGTCAACTTTTTTTCTAGGAAAATTTCCAAATCGGAGATGGTTACTGTCTGCACAGGGTATTTTACATATATATGCCAAGTTTCAGGAAGTTTCGATGAAAACTGTAGACTGTGAAACAAACTAGTTTCGGAGATAATGGTATAGGCAATTTCCATTGGCGGCGATATTGTTAACTTTTTTAGGTCATCTCTACCGAGATGACCTAATAAAGCCGGACCAAATGTCCGTCCGTCCGTACGTCAACTAAGCACTTTTTTCTCCTCCACCATTTCTCAAGCGATTTGAATTTGATTGTAGCAGATGAATCTATGGACAATATCTAAATTTGGTCGGGCCGGATTTTCGATATTCGCTTTCGTTTTCGTGTCACGTGACTTCAAAGTTGGCAAAAAATGCGAAAATGACGATTTTTAAAATCTATCTCCTCCTACATTTCTCAAGCGATCTTGAATTTGATTGTGGCATATGAATGTATGGGACAATATCTAAATTTGGTCTGGACGGATTTTCGAATTTCGCTTTCGTTTTCGCGTCACGTGACTTCAAAGTTTGCAAAAACTGCCCTACCTTCAGGAGGCTATATATTCTCTACTGGGCATGGTAAAAGTTAGTGAATGGTGTTATTGCATAGCAGCTGACCTTGTATATTTATACATTTTCTGCCGAAGGTGCAAAAGTTTCAAAACCCGAAATGTAAACGTCGGCATTTATTTTCAAAATATAATTTTGTGCGCACGCGCGCCAAAATGCCGAGTCATCTTTACCCAAACTGCGCAGTTCGAGCTGCGCAGTTCGAGCTGCGCAGTAGAGCTGCGCAGTAGTCTTCGGTCATAACTGAACATTGAGAACTTGTGGTATATAGAGATGACCGTCACCCCCACACGGGGTAATTTTATATTTATACATTTTCCGCCGAAGGTGCAAAATTTCAAAACCCGAAATGTAAACGCGGCATTTATTTCAAAATATAATTTGTGCGCACGCCGCGCCAAAATGCCGAGTCATTTTAACCACTGCGCAGTTCGAGTGCGCAGTATCGAGCTGCGCAGCAGCTGCGCAGTTCGAGCTGCGCAGTTCGAGCTGCGCAGTTTCGAGCTGCGCAGTTCGAGCTGCGCAGTTCGAGCTGCGCATTCGAGCTGCCAGTTCGAGCTGCGCAGTAGAGCTGCGCAGTAGAACTGCGCAGTAGTCTTCGGTCATAACTGAACATTGAGAACTTGTGGTATTTATAGAGATGACCGTCACCCCCACACGGGGGTAATTTTTATATTTATACATTTTCCGCCGAAGGTGCAAAAGTTTCAAAACCCGAAATGTAAACGTCGGCATTTATTTTCAAAATATAATTTCGTGCACGCGCCGCCAAAATGCCGAGTCATCGTTAAACCAAACTGTGCAGTTCGAGCTGCGCAGTAGAACTGCACAGTCGAGCTGCGAAGTAGAACTGCGCAGTAGTCTTCGGTCATAACTGAACATTGAAATTGTGGTATTATAGAGATGACCGTCACCCCCACACGGGGTAATTTTTTCTAGGAAGAATTTCCAAAATCGGAGATGGTGATTTATCATATGTGCGGTAATTCATCTCTGCTAATGCCCTATTCGATTCCCGCAAACAGAATTCAAAAAGCTTGCCTAGTTTCGGAGATAATTTTTTGCCGATTTCCATTAGCGGAGATATTTTGACGTCGTAACTTTTTTTTCTCGGAGGAATTTTCAAAATCGGAGATCGTTACTGTCTGCGCAGGGTATTTTTACATATACGAGGTGTGTTCAAAAAGTAATCCAACCTTAATTTTTCGTGCGTAAACAAATGAAGCTAGGGAGGCGTGGTTTGGTGCACGTATGTAGGCGATCCTAATCCGTATGCGTAAAAATTTTCCCGCCTGCAGAAGCTGTCAGTCGCCGACAGACTGCCGATGAGTGAGGAAGTGTAAGTGAGCGCCGTCGGATTTTCGTTTTTGACAAAATGATGATCACTGTGGTCTCTATCGCCAGTGATCACTGTGTTGAAGAAGTTGGGATCGCTGTTCACAGTCTCGAGCATGTCCTGTGCGATCTCCAAACGGAGTTGCTTCTGCTTGATCGCTAGCAGCTTTGGCACGAACTTCGCTGAGATTCTCCTTAAGCCCAAATCCTCAGTCACAATGGAATGAACGGATCCAATGCTGACGCCCGCCTCGTCTGCAAGTTCTCTGATCGTGATTCGACGATCCTGCATCAGCAGGGTTCCCTCTGGTCAATTACGATCTCATTTTGGGATGTTGAGGGCCTACCAGAACGTGCTTCACTTTCCACTGATGTGCGACCATCTTTGAAGCGGTTGTACCACTCTTTATCTGTGTGGTGCCCATTGCTTCGTTCCCGAGGCCTGTTGAATCTTGCGGATTGTTTCCACTTGGGAATCGCCAAGCTTTACACAAAATTTGATGCAGTAGCGTTGTTTCAAGTTTTTCCGTCATTTTGTCAAAAACGAAAATCCGACGGCGCTCACTTACACTTACTCACTCATCGGCGGTCTGTCGGCGACTGACAGCTTCTGCAGGCGGGAAAATATTCACGCATACGGATTAGGATCGCCTACATACATGCACCAAACACACGCCTCCTTAGCTTCATTTGTTTACGCACGAAAAATTAAGGTTGGATACTTTTGAACACACCTCGTATATGCCAAGTTTCAGCGATGGT
>CM068966.1:23623835-23639207 GCA_035128595.1 Eptatretus atami | reverse complement strand
GAGCAGCAAAGTCCCTTCCTTTAGGTGGACACAATGAAGAGATAAGGAGGTGAAAAAAAAACACAAAAGCAATATCAAACATGTGACGCATTAGGGGAGGGGGCAGGGGTTGAGGGGTGAGGGGTGAAATGTGAACGATTGAAGTTGCGTAATGCATGAGTTGTTTGAAATAATTTTATTGATGTCAAGCTCCAACTTAACGCAATTTGTTTATTTTTTATTTTTTAACTTGATGGCTTTATTTTTTACTGTTGGGGCCAATGGTTCCCTGTTGACCGGATTTTAAAGTATTTCGATAAGATAACCAGCCCAGCCATTAACATGTTGAAAAATGGCTTGTGCTAGAAAAGCATTGCCGTCTCGCTCGGCCTTCAATTCGACGTGCTTTGGAACATAGCGGCGGTGACGCCGTCGTTTGTCTGCGCAAGGATCTGTTTGTTGTTTCTGGTGTTGATCCCCAGATGTTTAAAATTATCTGTACTTTGTGCATGTCCTGGCATCACAGGAGGCAGTTGGGTTTCTGGCATGGACAGCTGTAAAGGTTAAACTTTGATGTGTTCCTACATTAACGACTATCAGATTAAAAAACGACTTGTACGTGCTATGGACGATGCGCCACGCACACTCCAGAGTTGGCGCTGGCCCCTCCATGCAGCGTTTGTCAGTGGACGGTTTGCTGGCACCACTGTAATACCTGTGCAGCCATTTTTGGGAAATGTTTCAAATTTGTTTCAACACAAACAGTTTGTAATAAATGTATTTGCAGTTTTGCTTCATTTGAATCGTCTCCGTTGAAATGCCTTAACGAACTCTCGGCTTTCGGAGGGAGGACGAGCAGGTGTAGCGACTGAGTGATGCAATGACTATTTGCAACATGAAGGTTTTTTACGTCTACTTTGGTACGAATCAAACTTGCTCGTGCCGAATCTGTTTGGGTTTGATCGGTTTATTTGCGTAACGTTAATTTGCATCGATCTGTGTCGTGCGGTTTTGATTTTTGCTTACAACGATGCCCTTGATTGTTAATTTGGTGCACAATAAAGCGACCAAGTTCTCTTTTTTTTTTTCCCCCCCCCCCCCCCCCCCCCCCCACCCCTTTACATTTGGGCCGACGTGTTAAAAAATTTATACAGCAGCACGAAAGCGTTGTTTTGGTTTTATTATCCCTACCTAGATGCTTTTTAAAAAAATCCACACAAACCCGGAATGAGCCCCGTTGTTCATCCGTCACGCTATCTCCTTTGTGAACGTTGTGCAGACCGTTCACCAACTGGGCCTGGTAGTTATTGATCACCACACGGGCCAGGAGGTTGCGTTTGCAAGAACACTATTTTTAGTCCGTGTACCCCTGAATTGTGTCGCGGCGGTCAAAAGGCTCAAATACAAGAAATATGCAATTTACAAGCATGTTGTTAAAAACATTTTAAATTTGAAATCTTTGTATATGTCAATCAAACATGTGGAAGCCTGCACATGAACAGTGTTGCAATTTGCGACGGGGCAACCCGGGATGGGGTCACAGGGAGGTGCTCAAAAACAAGATTTTTATCTTTTTTTTAAACTCAATTTGATGGATGGCAAAAGTTCCACCAGGAAAAACCCAATTTCATCTTTGCCTTGGGGGAAAGCGTGGGGATTTGAGAGGGCATGCCATCGACTTTGCTCTAGTTCGTATTTGCATGCAGTTGGGGATGATGGAGGAACTTCAAAGAAAAGAGCATACGCATCCTCTGAGGCATTCCAAGCAGGTCTTCAAATGTTTTTATTTTTTATTTTAATTTGTATCAAGTTGAGACTTGTCCTTTGTAAGAGAGAGAGAGGAAACCCCAACAGCAGGGAAGAGGGATAGTTGAAGGAAGAATGTTGGATAAAAGCTTAAACACATTAAGTGGTGTAAGAAAAGGAAACTACAAGACAAATGAGCAATGGAACATAAAAAGGAAAGTGGAGGAAGAGAGAAGAAAACAATCTGGAAAGAAAAGGGGTGGGGTTAATGAGGGGAGAAAATATCATGGATGGGGGATGACCTGAGGTTGTCTGGGAGTGATCTTGAAGTCCTGGCCAGATGGAGGAAGTTGGTTTCACAGGTGAGAAAAGATTATTACAAGCAGTTGTGATTAAGTTGATTAGACCACGTCAAGCCTGGAGCAACCTGGGAGAGACGATGAACAGAAAGGAGGCAGTAGAAGATGGAGTCAGATTCAGCTTCGGTGTGGGAGATTCCAACGATTTTGAATCCTGGGTCTCCAGGACATCAAGATGTGTAAAACAGGAGCACCAGCCCAAAGGGGAGAGCATAGCAGCACTCCATTTTGTGTGGCTTCGGCCTTGTAGAGGAATTTATTTTTAGCTCGCCTGTTCGAAGAACAGAGAGCTATAGCGATACCCCCGGCGTGAGCGTCAGCGTCAGCGTGAGCGTGAAAATGTTAAAATTTTTGGTGCAAGTTATTTTTTCCTTTCTAATGTTTTTATCTACCACACTATTTTTTATATATATCGGGGCGTAATATGTGTCGTGCCGTCCGTCCGTCCATCCGTCCGTTCCTGTCCGCACTCTAACTCCCAAAGTTTTAAACTTTCACGTTCATATTTGGTACCATAGGTACAACTGGGAACGGTGTGACGCGACGTACGTCTCATCTAAATGGTGTGCCATGGCAACCAGGATGCTTTTTCACCGTTGTCCGCACTTCTAACTCCCAAAGTTTTAACTTTCACGTTTCATATGTTGGTACATAGGTACGAGACTGGTGGAGACGGTGTGACGTGACACTACGTTGTTCATCGTAAAGTGGTTGCCATTTGGCAACGCAGATGCTGTTTTCTCATCCGTTCGGACCGGCAGCTCTAACTCCGCAAAGTTTTCAACTTTTCACGTTTCATATTTGGTACATAGTACAGGACTGTGGAGACAGTGTCGCCGACCATATGCTTGTCATCTAAATGGTTGCCATGCGAACCAGGACGCTGTTTCCACGTAGGTAGCACACATTCTGTATATACCTTCTTGGTCCGGGCGTTATATTGTGCCTCACTTGCGCTCTTGTTACTGATTAACAAGTATACAAATTACTATATGCTTTAAAATTATTTGGAATCAGACCACTGCAATGCTTTATAAAAAATATTAAGTATTAGACGAAGTCTTTTAAAAACGAGATAAATTAAAACAGGCGAGCATTGGGTTGGCTTTGACACCAACTCTGGTGATCTTTGCCAAGTGTGGGGTGAACCTGTGACTATTAGATCCCCAAAATGACACTAAAATGAAATTCCATCTGTCCAATTGTATTGGATAAGGAAGGTGGAATAGAACATGAAACAAAAATATTGGCTCATTTCAAGTTAGCACCTTTACTATTTCTCAAACTCTACTCTTTATGAAAAAAAAAATCCTGTGGAGGTTTGTAGAAAACAATTGGTATCAAGTGTGTCATTATCTTTAATATGAATCTTATGACACATTAAAACCTCACCATTTAAGAAGTTTCTTTGGATGGTTGTGGCAGTTAAAGATTAGAAGGCATTCTATTGAGATAAGGAAGTTAACCAAAAGGCATACATGCAGGAAGTCAATAACATAGAAATTCCAGTCAAGCTTGGGGCCAGAGATATGGACCAAAGGCCTTCTTGTACAAGATCTCATGATTGAAGACACGATAGCCAGCTTAACATATTGTCGTGTCCAGGGGGGTTTGCCCGTACCTGGACGGATGGCCGAACGATTACCTTTGGAGGCTTACAGCTGCAATTCTTGGGAGATTGTTGGCGCGGGACGGGAGGGGGGCGAGGACGGCGGCATACAGAAGCACAGCATAGGGGTTTATACTCGAACCCACGACAATTAGACAACACAAGCAACATAAATAAATACATGGTTTCCTGTAAATAAATCAAATATTTTCAATGGTAATAATTCAAAGTGTAAAAATAAAAGTGGAACGTGAGGTAAACTAAATCAAATTTTGAGGCACCTCCACACAGACTTTAATACGGACAAGGGGCAGAATGATAAAAGAAAAATCCCTCCTTTATCCCGGCACTTAGCTGGGTGCCCAGAGATGAGTTTTGGGAGCTTGATATTCGACAAACCGCTTTGTCGCTGCATGGGAAAATGTGCCAAAAAATGGCGTCCAACCACTCTCCAGGCGGGAAAACGTACAGGAGGCAATTTGGGCGGTGATACTCAAGACCAGGGCCCGGTTGCTCAAAGCATCGTTAAATTTAATGATCGATTAGGCTTAATCGATCATTAAATTCCTTAACGATAGATTAGCAAATGACAGGATTTAACAGTGTTGCTCAAAGGTTAAGAGGGATTTAATTGATCGTTAAAGTTAACGATAGCTTTGAGCAACAGCATTAAACCTATCGTTAATTTAACGATAGGTTTAATCTATCGTTAGGCTAATGATAGGTTTAACGATGCTTTGAGCAACCGGGCCCAGGGCTCAGAAACCGCCGGGCCCAGGGCTTAGAAACCGCCGTGCAACTTCTTTCATCGATCGTACTTGCCGACGCCGCTGCTCTGCAAAATGGCGCCGTCTCTTTCCCCGATGGCACAACACGAGGCTTCGAGGCTGGTCTCACACGATCCAGCCAAGAGTCAATGGCCAGCATCTTGCTCCACCACGTGAGCCAATTCGCCTCAGCACGAACACAAGAATCATGCAGTCTTCTTCACCATGTTGAGGGAAAGCCAGCCGTAATGCCCTTCTCTGCCTCTCTCGCTTCTGACCCGCTCCGAACCTCTTGTCCCGACTGCCTTGTCGCACAATGCGAGACTCTCATCCTAACCTAACTCTCCTCCACTCTGACGTCACGTCCATTAATCATCCACTCCAGGGGCGTGGTTTGCTAGTTGTCATCCCTGTAAGCGGGGCCTTCCACCCGCCTGAACGTGCAGCTCCGTTGTTGTTTTAAGGATGTGTTCACTTTTTATTGCTGGTCTTGAAATGCAAAAACATTGGAAAAGGTCACAAGGGGCAATCACATACTGGGAGAAATTATTGCTTAAACCCTACCTCATTAACACAGCACCACCCCCGTGTGGTGATGCGCAACACTTAAGCTCTCAGTTTCCCTACTTGATTTACATCGAGATGTCTCCTACATGTCCACGGACCAAGCTACTCTGTACAATCCTATATTTCCTATGAAATTCCTCCATCTACCCCACAAACATAACAATATGTAACTAGAATGGCACTCGGGAGAGCGCATACCTCTGCCACGCAATGCCTGATCCACGAGAACATATCGGGCCCAATACATTTTTGAGATATCATGTTATATATCGGTTTTACCCAATCTCTCAATGATGAAGAATCACTTAAAAAATTATCAGATCCAGATTTGGATATTCACCAAAATTGAATCTATTTTTCCTTGTCACACACACAATCTGTCCACAACTTTTTGAGACATCCTGCCCACAGACAAACAGACAGAAAGGGGTGAAAACATCACCTGCTTCACCTTCGGTGGTGGAGGTAATTAAAGCATTTGTCACAATTCAGCACCTTTACTGTATATGATTCATTGATAGTAGCTTCAAATAGGGGTCGATGCTTATGTAATGGAGGGGTCGAAAAACCAAATTATGAAATTAATTATTTTGAGGGTGCGTAATTGAGTCTTTTGAGAATTTATCATCAAACGAATTCACCTATCCAGATCCACACTCAGCCACTGGAGGAGGTTCAACGTCACCATAAGCCATGACCCCCCTTGGGCCAACCATATAACAAAGCTGGCCTCCAGAGCGAACTGCAGAATGGGCATCCTCCATCGATCCAAGTCTTTCCTTCACAAACCAGAACCGTTCAGTCTACAGCACTTTTGGCTGCAAGTCAATGGAGTACTACCCTCTTCTATGGGCTGGTACTCCAGCATCACATCTGTCCGTTCTGGATTCTGTGGCATCTAAAGCTCTGGATTGCAATCTCCTGCAATGAGACCAAAGCTCAAGGTCTGTTTCTCCCACGTCGCAGGCAGGTCGGTGACCTCTGTTTTCACCGCCGCTACTCCGGTCTAGCGACTTCTGGTGTCTCAGCTTATCTGACCATCCACAACAACTCCAGGATCCATACATTGTTTCAGCACCCGTAACTTCCTCCTGGTTAAGCTTCCAAAATCCAGACTTTCCACACATCTTTATTCCTCTTTTTTGCCCTCCTCATTTGGAACTGCCTTCCTTACATCCTCTCTTCCTCACAATCTCTCTTCCTCACAATCTCTCTTCCTCCCCATCTTTACCTTATCAAACTAATCGGTCAATTCACTCGCAACAATCAACTCTTCGAATGACAGCGAAAAGAGAAGGCCATTGTGAGTCGGTGTGTGAAAAGGACAGCCCTATCCTACCTAAGGGCGGCGTGCTCCCGGATGCTGCGCCCTTCCAGGACGGTCGTTTTCGTCGCAGACTCCACAGGAAAGCAAACCCAGGAGCACACTCTCGGCCAACAACATCCACCCTTTCCAGTCTTCCATGGAAGCACGAACTGTGCTTATTCTCACGGACAAGCTATAGAATCGCCCGGACGAACGGGTCGTGTGACTAACAAACCGGAACCAATTGCTATTCGGAGAAGGTAAGTGTAAAACTCCTCGTGATCCTGAGACTTGCAGGGATTTTACTCCCGAAAAAAAAAGGCAAATCACCCGCAAAGCAAGACCAGGGTACTCCTCCATCCTCGGACGAACCGTCCTGTATCTTCGACGCAAAGCGATCAGACCATTTAAAAAAAAACCATGATGGATTAACGTCAGCGCGAGCTCGACGTGTCGTTTTATGAATGGGGAAGGAAATGGGTGTAGCTTGGTCACGTGGCCTGAGCAGGCGGAAGTGACGCGTGAGAAGGGGGAGGGAGGTGCCCACGCATGCCGCCATTGTAACGAGTTTGTGCTTTTAGAGGCCTAAGGCCTGTGTGCGAATATCTTCCTATTTCTTTTCATCCCTGTCTTTCTCTCCGCCTCTCTCTGTTTAAAGCCGATACTCACTGCTCGCTTCCTTTTCTTCGTGAAGCGCTTCGGCGCGGCCAAGGCGGCGCGGGCTCTGCGCTGAATAATGTCCGCGACGAGCGTCGAGCAGGTACATATATGACTGATGTGTGAGAGTCGTCTGTTTGGAGGTTTGATTTAGCTGAGAGGATTGTGTTAGTTTACAGCGTGTTGGTATGGTTGTTGAGGAATGGGGGAATGAAGTGATTAAAAGGGGGGTTGTGATAGGAGATGTTAAAAGCGTAGTGGGACGGGTTGTGAGGCGATGAAAGGCGGCTGGGGGAAGGTGAGGTTGGTGCTGAGGAAAAAGGGCAAAAGGGGGAGGAGGAGCCAGCCGTTTGGGGGGGGGGCTTTGCGTGAGAATATCAAGAGGGTTTGGTGGTGAGAGGAAAGGCGGCAGGGTGTTTGAGGAAGGGAGAATGAGAATGGATTACGGGTTCGAAGAGGGATGGGGAAGGTGTGGGGGTACGAGTTGGAAGAGGGATGGGGAGGATGTGGGGGTACGGGTGGAAGAGGGATGGGGAAGGTGTGGGGGTACGGGTTGGAAGAGGGATGGGGAAGGTGTGGGGGTACGGGTTGGAAGAGGGATGGGAAGGTGTGGGGTACGGGTTGGAAGAAGGGATGGGGAAGGTGTGGGGTACGGGTTGGAAGAGGGATGGGGAAGGTGTGGGGTACTGGTTGGAAGAGGGATGGGGAAGGTGTGGGGTACGAGTTGGAAGAGAGGATGGGGAAGGTGTGGGTACGGTTGGAGAGGGATGGGGAAGGTGTGGGGTACGGGTTGGAAGAGGGATGGAAGGTGGGGGGACGGGTTGAAGAGGATGGGGAAGGTGTGGGGGTACGAGTTGGAAGAGGGATGGGGAAGGTGTGGGGGTACGGGGTTGGAAGAGGGATGGGGAAGGTGTGGGGGGTACGGTTGGAAGAAGGATGGGAAGGTGTGGGGGTACGGGTTGGAGAGGGATGGGGAAGGTGTGGGTACGGTTGGAAGAGGGATGGGGAAGGTGTGGGGGTACGGGTTGGAAGAGGGATGGGGAAGGGTGGTATCGGTTGAAGAGGGATGGGGAAGGTGTGGGGTACGGTTGGAAGAGGGATGGGGAAGGTGTGGGGTACGAGTGAGAGGATGGGGGGAAGGTGTGGTGGTACGGGTTGGAAGAGGGATGGGGAAGGTGTGGGTACGGGTTGGAAGAGGGATGGGGAAGGTGTGGGGGTACGGGTTGGAAGTGGGATGGGAAGGTGTGGGGTACCGGTTGGAAGAGGGATGGGAAGGTGTGGGGGTACGGGTTGGAATTGGGATGGGGAAGGTGTGGGGTACGAGTTGGAAGAGTGATGGGAAGTGTGGGTGTACGGGTTGCAAGAGGGATGGGGAAGGTGGAAGGGAAACATGAGAAATTTGGGGGAGTGGAATGAAGGGTCAGACACTTTGGGTTTGGTTTATGGAAGGGGTTGTGCTGTTGGAGAGGCGGGGTGACAAAATGGGGTCATGTGCTGTGCGATTTGGGGGGGGGTGGCGTGTGTGATGCGACTGGGGGGGGGGGCATGTACTGTCGGAGGATGGATGGAGGTGTGTGATGTGTGGGGTGACGTGTTCTGTTGGAGGGGGGATGTGCTGGGGTTGCGGAAGCCGGAAAGGAAAGGGGTGTGTGTTTGTTGGAGGGATGTGTCCTGGGGAAGGTGGTAAGGAATGTGGCTGTGCCGTTGGGTGGGCAACAAAGTGGGGTGTGCTGTGTAAGGGGATCAAAGAAGTGTGGGGGAGGAGTGTCGTGTGGTGGGATGCCATGAAATCAGTCTGTTTGGTGAATGGAGGGTTAGTATGGAATGGGGGTGGAAGAGGAGTTGTTGAAATTCTGGAAACAAAGGGGAGGGGTTGTGGTGGGTGTTGGAAGGTCCAAGCATTGGGAGATGGGTAGAAGTAGTTTCTAGGTTGTGATGGGAGTGGAATTAGAAGGTTTGTGTGAGTGGTATTGATGTGGAAAATTGAGGTTATTTTGTGTTTTCCTAATTCTTGTTAGTGTGTCCCTTTAAAGCCTCACAGATATAATTTAATATATTTTGCAAACTGTTCTTTCAATTAACCTCTCAATTTTGTCATGTCTTTTTCTTTCTTCTCAAACATTTTGGAGCACACAGAGTTTGAATCTAAATCCAGTGATCTTATCTAAGACGCCTTCTTCTTCTCTTCTTCTTCTTTTGCACCTCTTCGTCTTCGTATCCAGCACAAGGCTACGGGTTAGCATCATTGGCCGAGGGCGTGGCTGTGCCGCTGATGCAATGCCATCTGCTGGTTCGAGCAGGAATTTGTAATTTGGCCAGAGTGCCGGCAATAGCTTGCCTTCTCTTTACGAAGAACACCATTGGATCTTTAATGTCCACCAACAAATTCTGGTAGACAGGATACCTGTTTAATGTTAATCCGAGGGACGGCACGCACTTTGATGAATCACCGGGATGCAAGTTTATAGCTGGGTCGGGATTCAAACGCAGGCTAGACAGCTTAATGGCAAGTCTGTGTACCTTCTCGGCCATCCTGGCCGAGGCGACTGTGAGCACAAAATTAAACGTTAATGGTATAAGGTTAGCGATCCTACTCTCAGTCAAACCCAGCTTGAGTTTGGAGCTTGAACAAGGATATGACCAGGTAGAAGGTTGTATATATTCATTTAAATGTTTAATTCCACCAACACCAACACACACCTTGATTGTTGAAGGTATTTCTTCTGATTCTCAGGATACTCCAAGAGCATTCATAGAAATTTGTCCAAGCCCTTGAATGTACAGTGCCTACAGAAAGTCTGCACCCCTTTTTCAAATTTTTCACCTTTTGTTGCCTGATAGCCTGGAATTAAATTCCATGAAATCAAGACTTTTTCCACCTTTATTTACACATCGTTACCCACAATTTCCAGGTGAAAAATAAATTCAGAAAATCAATAAAAATACAAAATTATAATATTGTTACGGTTGTGGGGGTAGATGGAGGAATTTAATAGGGAAGTTAGGATTGAAGAGTTGTTTGGTCCGTGGACGTGTCGGAGACGTCTCAATGTAATTAAGTATGGAAACTGTGAGTTTAAGTGTTACGTGTCACCACACGGGGTGGGGGTGGTGGTGCCGTGTTAATTAGATAGGGATTAAGAATAAGTTCCCCCAGTATGGAATTGTCCCTTGTGACTTTTTCCTACGTTTTTATAACCAAAATCATAACAAACAAGCAAACGTTTGAGTATAACCCCCCTCTCCCCCTCATGCTGTGCTTCCCCGTGCCTCCGTCCCTTCGCCATTGCACCATGCCCTTCCTGCGCACGTGAATCTCTGAGGATCAACGTGTCCATCTCCTATTATTAAGGAAAGACTGCTTGACCATCCGGGCTGGCAGTGTTAACCGCCCATCACCACAAATTGGGTCGGGGGGGATTAACCTGGCCCGCCAAACCTGTGACGATATCTTTGTTGGATAAGTGTCCACCCACCTTAGAGCAATTGGAAATTATCTCAGGTGTAACCATTCGCCTTCAAAATCATATACCAAGTTAATTGGCCTCCACCTCTGTTAAATTGTAGTGATTCTGATTATTTCAGAATAAAGTCAGCTGTTCATGTAGGTTTCCTGTGCTAGGTAGTGCATTTCACAGCAAAGACTCGACCATGAGAACCAAGGAGGTTTCAAAAGACCTCCAGGATAAAGTTGTGGAAAGATACAGATCAGGGGATGGGGATAAAAATATTTAAAAGGCCTTGAATACCCCTTGGAGCACAGTCAAGATACTCATTAAGAAGTGGAAGGCATATGGAACCAACAAGACCCTGCCGAGATCAGGCCGTCCCTCCTAATTGGATGACCAAGCAAGCAGGAGACTGATAAGAGAGGCCACCAAGAGGCCAATGGCAACTTTAAAAAAGCTGCTTGCCTTTATGGAAAAAACTGGTCACTGTGCTCATGTGCCAACAATATGCCAAGCACTCCACAAGTCTGGCCTGTACCGTAGGGTGACAAGAAGGAAGCGATGACGACTCAAAAATGCCCAGCTTGAGTACCGTTTGAGGTTTGCAAGAAACCGCTCAAGATCCTGAAGCCATGTGGAAAAAAGATTTATGGTCTGATGAAACCAAAATGGAACTTTTGGCCTAAATGCAAAAAGGTTACGTTTGCAAACCCAACACAGCACATCACCCAAAGAACACCATCCCTACTGTGAAGCACGGTGGTGGCAGCATCATGTTAAAGGGATGTTTCACATCAGTAGGAACTGGACCATGTGTCAGGATTGAAGGGAAAATGGATGGAGAAAAATCAGAGAAGAAAACCTGCTGCCCTCTGCAAGAAAGCTGAAATCAGGACGGAAGTTTACCTTTCAGAATGACAATGAACCGAAGCACACAGCCATAGCTACACTGCAGTGGCTAAGGAACAAAAAGATAAATGTCCTTGAGTGGCCCAATCAGAGCCCAGACCTAAATCCAATCGAAAATCTGTGGCATGACTTGAAGATTGCTGCCCATCAACGCTCCCCACGTAACTTGACTGAGCTTGAACAGTTTTGTACAGAAGAATGGGCAAATATTGCCCAATCAAGGTGTGCAAAGTTGGTCGTGACCTATCCCCACAAACTCAGCTGTACTTGCTGTCAAAGGTGCTTTCACCAAGTATTAATTCAGGGGGGTGGACACTATCCAACCAAGATATTCTAGTTTTATATTTTTAATTCATTTTCTGACATTTGTAGAATTTATTTTTAACTTGGAAGT
Organism: Eptatretus atami; assembly: GCA_035128595.1. NCBI lineage: Eukaryota > Metazoa > Chordata > Myxini > Myxiniformes > Myxinidae > Eptatretus > Eptatretus atami. Next base: position 23,627,465 of record CM068966.1, on the reverse strand, counting down.
TGTGGGCTACGATGTGTTTAATACAGTTTAATACAAACTCTGATTTAATACAATTTAATTCCAGGCTATAAGGAAACAAAAGGTGAAAAATTTGAAAGGGGGTGTAGACTTCCTGTAGGCACTGTATGTTCACAGCTTTGTGAAAAAATAATAATTTGTAGTCGACATATGGAAAATTGGGGATGTGGGTGTTGTTTGTGGGGTTGATGGTAGAAGGATGAAGTTTGAGGAAGGTTGCTCTGGTTCACAGAAATTCCTTAACCAAATTTTACTGTATTTCCTTGTACCCTGTGTGTGTGTGAAGTGAAAAGTGGAGTTAAGCAATTTGTTCCCTTTACTTGTCTCTGTCTGTCTGGCTGTCCACAAACGTCAGTTTATGATCGAGGAACAATGTAATTTCACTCGAATGCTATATTTTGAACATGAATCGGAAAAAGAACCTGTGGTTTTACAGTACTTTAGCTCTAAATTTGTCCCGATTGCACATGCACAGAGAGGAGTGAGATGATCTCCGTAATCTGTCTGCCTGTCTGGTAGTCAAACAAAATTGAAAATCATTCCAAACAGGAAACGTACTGTTTTTCGGGAGATCATGAATGATACAAACAACAGGCATGATCAACGAATGTAACTTGTTAAATACTGTATGGTAGTGTAAAAGACGCTGCATTAAGGGCAGTAAGCTTCCAAAAAGAAATTTTCGACAGCATTAAAATCTTTATTATATTTCCATTGAATTATAATTTGAACACTGGATAACACAAATCCCCTTCTTGGCACTTTCAAAAACCCGTTTAGCAGTTCTGTACTGTATGCTGAAAAATATTACAGCATGTTACATCCTCATGAATAATCAAATTTGCTGCTCGCAGTCCCCGTCCATGTCTTCTTTTTTTTTAGGGTACCCAGTCTAATGGACTGGTTAACCTATTGTTTTCCCCAGTCTAATGGACTGGTTAACCTATTGTTTTTCCCAGTCTAATGGACTGGGTAACCTATTGTTTATCCCAGTCTAATGGACTGGGTAACCTATTGTTTATCCAGTCAATGGATGTTAACCTATTGTTTATTCCCAGTTAATGGACTGGGTAACCTATTGTTTATCCCAGTCTATATGACTGGGTAACCTATTGTTTATCCCCAGTCTAATGGACTGGGTACCTATTGTTTATCAGTCTAATGGACTGGGTAACCTATTGTTTATTTTCCAGTCTAATGGACTGGGTAACCTATTGTTTTTTTCCCAGTCTAATGGACTGGGTAACCTATTGTTTTTCCCAGTCTAATGGACTGGTAACCTATTGTTTTTCCAGTCTAATGACTGGGTAACCTATTGTTTTTCCCAGTCTAATGGACTGGGTAACCTATTGTTTTTCCAGTCTAATGGACTGGGTAAACCTATTGTTTTTCCCAGTCTAATGGACTGGGTACCTATTGTTTTTCCCAGTCTAATGGACTGGTAACCTATTGTTTTCTTCTGTTTATTTATTTCTTATTTCTTATTTTCTTTTCTCGCCGCAATTTGCGGGTGTTTTCGCTTTAAAAGCATTTTCTTGGAACCGTAAGTCCGAGCGACAAATTTTCACCTAGTATGTGTCTTTTTTGATAGCATACTTAATTGATAATGATTTTTTTCGTGACGTCATCGGTGAAGCGGTATCCCGGTGAAAATTCGTCAAGTGGAATGCTGCATGGGAAAAATCTGAAATTTCTTGAGCGTCATCTACACAACAATTCACCGAAGAAAAAAATTTCGACGTAATCGGTGACTTGTTTCGGCAGCCATCTTGTTTTGAAAAAAAATTTTTTTTTTTTTAAACATCTCCAGAATGGCTGGACAGATTGAGGCAAAACTTTACACACACATTCCCCATGATATTCTTTTACAAGCTTGTTAATTTATTATTGATCAGTCACATGGTTTGGTGGCCATATTGAATTTACCATAAAACCTTCAACATCTTCTCCAGAACGGCTGGTCAGATCAAGGGGAAACTTCACAAACGTATTCTCCTTGGGTAGGGGATACAAGTTTGTTAATGAATAAATTGATAGGTCACATGGTTTGGCAGCCATCTTGTATTTAAGAAAAATATTAAATAATGTTTTCTCTGGAACTGCTTAATCTATTGAAGCGAAAATTTGCAACTGTCATCTTCCACCATGTCTGCATATATGGTAAAAAACAAAAAAATTGACGTCACAAGTCACATGGTTTGGTGGCCATCTTGGATAGAAAAACGCACTTTATCCGATTACACGAAACTTCACACACTTGTTCCCCTACTCCATTGGAGGCAGAATTTAAATTTATGATGTCATAGGTCACATGGTTCGTCAGCCAGATTGGATTGAAAATTGATAAACTTTTAAAATCTTCTCCAGCACGGCAGGATAGATTGAGGCAAAACTTCACACCCACGTTCCCCAAGACATCCTTTCACAAGTTTGTTAATTTCTAATTGATAGGTCACATGGTTTGGTGGCCATATTGAATTTACCATAAAACCTTCAAACATCATCTTCTCCAGAACGGCTAGCCAGATCAAGAGGAAACTTCACATGCGTATTGCTCAAGGGTGGTGAATACAAGTTTCTTGATGAATAATTGATACGTCACATGGTTTGGCAGCCATGTTGGATTCAAGAAAAATATTAAATAATGTTTTCTCTGGAACCACTTATCCTATCGAAGTGAAACTTGGCAACTATCATATACCACCATGTCTACATAGATGGTAAAAATGATGATGTCACAAGTCACATTGTTTGGCCCCCATCTTGGATAGAAAAACGAACCTCGTCTGATCAACAGGAAACTTAACAAGCATGATCCACTTCCCCATTAGAGGGAGAATTTAAATTTATGATGTCATAGGTCACATGGTTCGTTAGCCATATTGGATTGCAAATTAATAACTTTAAAAGTCTTCTTCTCTGAAACGGCTGAACAGATCAAGGCGAAACTTTACATGTATGACCGCCTCTCCATGACGAACAAAAAGTTCTCCCCTCCTTTTGCTGCATGACGCATCATTTGGCAGCCATATTGGATTGAAGGAAAAATATTAATTAATGTTCACTTTGGAACCGCTGCATCACTAAATGTGAAACTTCACAGTTATGATGGAGCAGTCACGCGGAATGAAGGGTTTAAATTTTAACTCGATCGGCCCCATGGTTTGGCAGCCATGTTGGATTGAAGGAAAAATATTAAGTAGTATTTACTCTAGAACCGCTGCATCAGTATATGTGAAACTTCACAATTATAATCTAGCCGACATGGAAAACATAGGTTTAAAATTTCAACCCCATCGGCCACACGGTTTGGCAGTCAGAATTATTTAATTATTTGAATCTGAGAACTTTTAGAGTTATTTTTTTTTCCAGAATGCTCACTTGGCTTTCCAGCAAGCTCACTTGCAGGTGCATGCGTTTGAGGGTACAGGAATAGCAATTCAATTGATACTGATGATGGGTCCAGGAAAAATGGTCAACTGTGTGCAAAATAAATTGATGGAACGTGGCCTGTTCCTCGGTCCATAACTTGTGAATCCCGTGTCGTAGAGAAACGTGTGGGGCCTCATTTGGCGGTATTTGTATCAAAGGCGGACGTCTGGGTACCCGGTC
>CM068966.1:23598248-23623598 GCA_035128595.1 Eptatretus atami | reverse complement strand
GACAGTGGATACTTCGAGACCTGGAAGGGATCTGTTGCACCTTCTGAAACCCGCATATGTAGATAACAACCAACACGCTCATACGCCAACTTCCGTGATGGTCATCATCTGATCGAGCGAACTCGGGCATTTGCCTCTCGATGGCAGAAATAATCTACAGTGGTTCCAGTCCTATTGTAGATTGCGGTGTTTCGCTTGAACCGGTCTCCCCCCAAGGCGGAGTGCACTTCATACCGTTTGCATATATAGTAGTCGCTAATTCGTGCCTCATCTACCCGTGCCATAGATGATTTTCTGACTATACTTGTCTGTTTCCTATCCCTCAACCTCCTTGGCGCATGGTTGTACCTACCAGTTTAGCGTCTCTAGGTTTTTCCTGGAACACATTCAAAGCTGATAGTCAACCCCACAGCTGCCCGATAACCCCACAGCCATCCCAAATGCCCTTCTGTGCTGTGCTGTTCTCTCGCAATTTAAGGGCGAGCCCAGCCCAGAACTCATAAATCACGAAGCACTCTAGCATTTGTGGCACTCGGCTTAACCTGTAATTGGTCCTCAGGCAAACAATGGCATAGCCAAACAGGTAGGTGGGCACTGGAATGCCAATCCCAGTATTCGAAAAAACCCGTATGTCTTTCGCCTGTCGTCCGTGATGGTAATTCAGTTTATATACGTACAACGCATAAAATACATAAAAACGACAAACACAAAGATTTCTTTTAAACAGAGTTCTTTGAAAGAGGAATTCAAGTGGGAAATTAACAAAATTCAATTGAAAAATATATCAAGACCCAGAACACAAAATGTCGATCTTTGCTCTCCGCTTTCAAAACCAGATCACGGCAAACACGTGGTCAGATGGACTTTATTGTTTTTATATGTATCGATATTGAAGTGAGGGGTGGATTATATTAGGAGATCGCACAAAAAGGTAAAACAAAACAATGTCTTGTAAAAATAAAATTACACATTTTCAGTGGATGAGACACCACCTGAGGCACAAACCGCACGGCACTGCAGGACCCGACACAGGTGGAAATATAGTCTGTCTAATCGATGTTCCATTGAGAGCATGGGTAGTTGTACCGAAATGAAGAACCACGTAGCTTGGCGAGCACTCGCAAAGTGGCTTTAGCATTCAAACTAGCACTCAAACAAAAAGGTTGACAAACGGCTCATTTGGCACGTGATTATCAATGCGTTAAACATGCACCTCCCGGAGCTGACGTCTCCGGGCGTTTATAAGCATTGCATTGTACCCAGTGATTCGTAGCTATGATGTACAGGCATTCCATAATGAGTGAGGAAAGTGAAAACAACAACTTTATCGTTTAGAAATAGTTGCAGCCTGTTTCAAGTCAAGGCATGGTTGAGCAGGCCAAAAAAACATGGCAGCTTCTGACCCCAGCGAGGTTACCCAGGAAATGCCTGAAGACTCAGAGAGCAAGGTGGCCGAAATCGCCTGATGAAGGATATAATTAAATAAGACCGTTAATTATCTTCAAAAGGGGTGTTTTAATTAACCTAAACACCCAATTTTCACCTCTTGCACTTCCTTGGAGTTTTCTAGTATGCATGTAAAGTTTCAAGTTGCAACGTTTTATAGTTGTGGAGTTATGGAGGAGACAGACAAGACACCACACAGACTGACTGGCACGCACACTGGCACGCACACTGACACACACACTGGCACGCACACTGGCACGCACGCATGCAACACTGGGCACGTCACGGCACGCAACACAGGCACGCACGCACGCACACACACGCACACACACACTGGCACGCACGCAACGCACACACACTGGCACGCACGCACGCACAACACACTGGCACGCAACGCACACACACTGGCACGCACTGCACGCACACACACATGGCACGCACCACGCACGCACACACACTGGCACGCACGCACGCGCGCAACACACACTGGCACGCACCCACGCACGACCACACTGGCACGCACAGCACGCACACACACTGGCACGCACGCACGCACCGCACGCACACACTGGCACGACGCAACGCCGACGACACACTGGCACGCACGCACACACTGGCAGCGCACGCACGCACCACACACTGGCACGCAGCACGCACACACTGGCAACGCACGCACACGCACTGGCACGCACGCACACATACGCACGCACACACTGGCAAACGGCACGCACAACACTGGCAAACGCAAGCACACAACTGGCACGTGCACGCACACACTGCACGCACGCACACACTGGCACGCACGCACACACGCACACACCTGGCACGCACGCACACGACAGCACACAACACTGGCACGCACGCAACGACGCACCAACACTGGCACGCACGCACGCACACACTGCACGCACGCAGGCGCACACACTGGCACGCACATTCACGCACGCACACACTGGGCCACGCACACACGGCACACCACTGGCAGCAGCACGCACAGCACGCACGCCACACTGGCACGCCACGCACGCACGCACAGCACACACTGGCGACGCACGCACAGCACGCACACGCACACACTGGCACGCACGGCACTGCACGCACGCACACGCACGGCGACGACACGCACACACTGCACGCGCGCACACGCACACCACTGGCACGCACGCACGCACACACACTGGCAAGCCGCGCACGCTACAGCACACACACACTGGCACGCACGCACGCACGCACACACGCACGACCCGCACGCGCAACACACACTGGCACGCACGGCACACACTGGCACGCACGCACGCACGCACAATTCGCACGCACGCACGCACACACTGGCACGCACGCACCGCACGCACCACACTGGCCGCACGCACGCACGCACACACTGGCCGCACGCACGCACGCAACACAACACTGGCACGCCACGCACGCACGCACACACACTGGCACGCACGCACGCACGCACACACTGGCACGCAGCACGACGCACAACATGGACGCACGCACGCACGCACACACACTGGCACGCACGCACACACACTGGCACGCACGCACGCACGCACGCACACACACTGGCACGCACGCACGCAGCACACACACTGGCACGCACGCACACACTCTGCACCCATACACACTGGCACGTAACACCACACACACACACACACACACACAACACACAGCACATTGCCTTTATTAGTATAGATAGAAGGGGGAAAGGTGGGTAGAATCCTCTTTCATTTTGAGTCCTATTCTGATTGTAGAATGTTCTTGGATCACCCAACGTCACTTTTAAACACCCTTCAGATGGTCTTCTGGTCTCTTATCTGCATTCTGGAGACCCATTTTTCCATGGCATTTATTTTTCACATCCAAGCATTTGCTTGGGATGTTTTCTCCTCTAGTTTGTGAAACGCCTATCGTTTCAGCCTTATCAAGTAAACTTGGTCATTCAAAATCCTCTTCACCTTGGCAATGTTTTCATCATACGATGCAGTTGTAAGATATCCATTCCTCGAAGATCAGCTTCACCACCTTTTCTTACTTAACCTATTTCTAGACTTTCATAAAACGGGGCACCCCCAATTAAAGTAGTAATTAAATCTTCATGCCTCTTTGTGATCACATTTTAAAATATTATATCTCCATTTATAGTTTTATCCCCCGCCGCGTGCGGAAGGGGGATATTGTTGTCACCCAGGTCGTCCGGCTGTCCGTCCGTCCGTCCGCCCGTCCGGGCGTCAACATTTATAGCTGTGAGTGCGATAACTCATAAACTGTTCGCCATATCGATTTGAAATTTGGGTCACACATGTACCACCTGAAAAGGAAGAACCCCATTGATTTTGGGCGTGGCCGGATCCAAGATGGCCGACTGGGGGCGGCCATCTTGAAAAAAATGTTTTTTGTAATAAATGGAAAACCCGCTTATCTGATTTCAATTATTTTTTGGTTACTATGTTCCTCACCCCTGGGAACTTTTTCGAGATGATGACCAAATGTTGTCTTGTTTCCAATTCACCTCCTCATTATCTGGAATATGTATGACCTTTTTCATTCAATGGCGGGGGATTCCCATCTCTGATGGTATATTTTTATTTTGTGGGAAGGGCAGAAGTCTCAGGGAGGTACAAATCTACTTCTGAGAACAAGGGGTATGCTGACCGAAAACGGTTCAGAACCACTGATTTAAAGGGTGAAATGAGAAGGATGGGTTAAAAGAAGTAATGAAGGGAAGAGTGAAGTTTGAAAGATGAATTTAGGAGAGGGTGAAATGAGAACATTTAGAACTAGAACTGCAATCGGTAGAGTGCATACCTCTGCCAGGTTGAACCGTTTACCTTTTGTAGCCCACTGATAGGCTGGATCTGCAATTGGCCTTTACCAAAATCTAATCGGCTTGCTCTTATCATCTCCCCAGCTCATCCACCAAGTTTGTTTTATCCTGTGCAATACTTACTAGAGATATCATGCTATGTATTGTTTTGGCCCCATCTCTCATGGTGAAGAATCACTTTAGAATTAAAAAAAAAAATTAGTATTCGGATCCACCAAATCTAATAGATTTCGTCCTTGTCACGCACCCAACCTGCCCACAAAATTTCATCGAATCCGTCCACATCTCAGGGAGTAAAACGTAACCTCTGTCCATCGCAGATGGAGAGAGGTAATGTCGATGAGTAATACAAGCTTGGCACAGTAATGCCTGTTGGGTGTACCTTTAAAAAAAAAAAATTCATCTATTTCATTAAATTTGACAAACATTCTATCATATTTATCTGCATGTATAGACATTTATCATTTGTACTCTTAGTTTCATATTGCTCGTAATCAGCTTGGCATGGACAGCAAACAGACGTTGCTGCGAACCTTGACGGCTGCTCAGCATACTTCACAACGTGCATCGATTTGATACCTTGTGAAGTCCCTTGCTGTGAATATTCATCGGCTACTCGCTGCAGTTTACGACCAGACTACATTTTGTGCCACATTTGGTGTCGGTATTTATTTGAAGTTAGTAGCAGAAGTGGAAAAGGGGAGTCATATCCTGACTTTAAGGACACTGGAATGTATGTGGAAAACGTTGTGCTGTATCAAGGGGAATGGAATGTATGTCACCAACAAACTACTTGTAGCTGACAAATGCATTAAAATGTGCAAAGGGAATCGTCGAAAAGATAATCGATAATTTAGTACACGGAAAAAATTTGCTCGACATGCATCACATCGATAAATCGCTGAGCTGCACTGGTAAGGCACATCCACAAATTGATCCAGATCTGGTCCCATCAGATCTGCACTCACCATAATCCCTGAAATACTATTTATGTGGGCAACGTTTCAGATGATGAAGAAGTCATGCTCAAACCACTTCGTCCTGGACTCGGTGGCCGAAACTTGGTTTGGATCCGGCTCGGCAAATTTTGGCCAAATTGAGTGTCCCCAATTGGCCCGTAATGTGTTTTTTTGAGTTTTTTTCATATTTATTTTGTTTTACAGCGCGTGCGCTGTATAGCAATTGCACGAGTTTGAAATGTCCCCGGTGGACCACGTCTCCGGTGTCCCGGTGTCCCCCTCCCCCACGTGCCTGTGACAGCCAATGACGGCCGTCCGGTAGATGCAGTGCGTAACACTAGACCGAAATGGCGACAATTGACGGAAATACCCGAGTATTTCAAATGGAAATTTGTGAAACTAACGTGTTATATATGTGAAAACCATTGAATTTATTGCTTGAACGGAAAAAAAGCAAGAAACGCGCCCCTCTCATGTACGAACGACCGAAAGACGTCATTTCCACCCACCATCGCGTTTCGCGCCGAAAGACGTCATTTCCGCCACCAACAAATTTCGCCGCCGAAAGACGTCATTTCCGCCCACCATCGCATTTCGCGCCGAACGCTGAAAGCTAAGTTCTTCTTATTTTACATCATTCTTTTGTGGCCTCCTGCCACGCTGTATCGAACGATTTCATTCCTTCTGTTATATATATATATATAAAGGTGCTTATCACAATAATAACAAGATTTTTACATTTCAAATATAAAGTACGCTTTTTAATTGTTTTTCAACTGAAAAGCATAAATTGCATATTTTAACATTCGTGTACTCATTTGCTTCACAACACGCGCTGTATTGAAGATTTCACTTGTTGTTTTTTTATTTTTAAAGCTTCTATCTTGGTCGCATTCACTACTGAAGGCGAGCAAGAAATTGCTACAGAAAACCCCCCTTTTCCACTTCTGCTACACATAAGCAGTCAGCTATTTATATTGTGGATACTTTCATTTACAAACAAATTTCCCCACGGAGGTAGAGAATGCACATGTTTATGCACACTGAAGTACAAAAGGCAAAGCGTGACATGTGCTCCCGAAGCACCGTACAGTATACTTGAGCAAATGCAATCGCTCTCTCAAAAAAATTCAGGAGCGATATTGACAAGAGTGCTATTGCAAAAAAAAACAGAGTTGGCGTCAAAGCCACCCAATGCTCGCCTGTTTATACATTTATCGTTTTTAAAAAGACTAGTCTAATAATATTTTTTTATAAAGCATTGCAGTGAAGTCTGATCCAAATAATTTTAAAGCAATATATGTATTTGTATATTGTAATCAGTAAAAAATAGTGTGGTAGATAAAACATTAGAAAGGAAATAACTTGCACCAAAAAACTTTAAACATTTTCACGCTCACGCTCACCCCGAGGTATCGCTCTCTGTTCTTCGAACAGGCGAGCTAAAAAAATTTAAAATCATTTGTTAATTTCAACTTCACTACACCAATAGTATACCCCAAAGGAACCTCCATGCCAAATATCAGCATCCTAGTACACATATTAAATGAATGGCAAGCTTCTAAATAACTTGCACCAAAAACTTTAACGTTGATGTGCTACAAAAAAGTTAAGTTCAAAACAGGTCAAAAATTTAAAAACATTTGAAATTATTTTTTAATTTCTACTTCACTACATCAATAATACCACAGAGTTGGTGTCAAAGCCACCCAATGCTCGCCTGTTTATACATTTATCGTTTCTAAAAGACTAGTCTAATAATATTTTTTATAAAGCATTGCAGTGAAGTCTGATCCAAATAAGTTTAAAGCAATATATGTATTTGTATATTGTAATCAGTAAAAAAATAGTGTGGTAGATAAAGCATTAGAAAGGAAATAACTTGCACCAAAATTTTTACATTTTCACGACTCACGGCTGACGCTCACGCCGGGGGTATCGCTATAGCTCTCTGTTCTTCGAACAGGTGAGCTAAAAAGAAAAAATACCAAGAGTCGTTTACATCTCTCACAGATTTCACATACACGAATCTCTGTAGTAGTAGAAATTTTCACATGATTAAATTCTCGTGCTAAGCGACATGAAAATGTGTTGGCACGTTATTATTATTTTTTTTTTGCAGAGTGGTCACGCAAAACGCAAGACTATCTCAACAATGTTAACCATGTGAAACCCCGGTGAACATTTACATCGGGGTAAAATAACTTTCAGTGTAACCAGACGTGAAGAGAAACGGGCAACAAAACGTACTTTGTGATCAACTAATGTTTGCGAACCTGGTGTAAATCATACGGAATCAAGGATATACGGATTGCAAAATACGATGGGAAAGTGCAATAAAGCACATCAAATCAGTAGTTAATTGAATGCGGAGATTCTTAAATTCGTGATCTGGAGCATTGGATTTTTTTTTATTCATTCCAATCAACTGTCTCAGTAGCACTGTCTCCACAAGCCAGTATGGGACTTTCTCCCATACCCACATTCAATATTTCCTCGTTAGCGAACAGATGGTGCATGAAGCCTTGCTTTAAGCATGCTTGCAGGTTTCGGGAAATATTGAACTTTCTTTTTGAAATCTGCTTCAAATAACGAAGCATATTTCACGTTTAATTGTGGATGCTGAAGTACAGTACAGGACAGTACAGACCAGTACTGGAGTTGCGAACTACGTAGACCTATGCTACACTTGCTGGACAAGCGTGTTGTTTGCTACTCATGATTATGCGACTTGCATCTGCATACGTATGTCACGAGCGATTGTTTGTTTGTTTATTTATGTATGTATGTATGTATGAGCTCTGGTATGCTCATCTGTCTTAAAAAAAGGCAAATATATTCACATGTTAAATTCATGTATCTCCACTTCTGTTGTACTCCACTTAAATATCCAAGTTATTTTCTGAGTTCACAGCAAAACCCGGCTTGACTGATTCAGCTCGGGAGGGCAACTCTTCGAGTTTGGGTCTAGCACTAGAACCTCTGACCAATTTAGATTTTTCCATGATTGATTTTGAGCATAGGTTCATCAGTTTCGGTAGACGAGAGTTTTGGCAGGGGCTGCTTGCAGCCTATGTTGATCTCTGTAAAGCGTTTGATTCAGTGAATCGGGATGTCCTCTGGAGGATTCTTGGTCTTCGTGGGGTGCCACCAAAACTGATCAATCTGATGTCTGAACTACACTCTGGTACTGAGAGTGCTGTGAGATATGGTGGTACCATCTCTGACTTATTTCCAGTTGCTGGAGTTCTCCAGGGGTGTGTACTGGCCCCCACACTTTTCAGCGCTTGTATGGACTGGATTCTGGGGAGGATGTCGGAGAGATCAAGCTGTGGTGCATCGTTTGGGAATATCAAGATCTCTGACCTTGATTTCACAGATAATGCAGCCATCTTTGTGGAGACTCTAGATATCCTTTTGGGGGCCCTCGAGGTGCTGAGTGAGGAGTCGGAGCCGCTGGGATTATGGGTTTCCTGGGTCAAAACTAAGATCCAGGCTTTCAATGACATCTTGGATGCTGCTATCCTGTCTGTACCTGTTTGTGGCGAGGATGTTGAGGTCACGGAGAGATTCACTTACCTTGGCAGTGATATTCATGTCTCTGCTGGCTGTGAGCCAGAGGTCAACAGACGTCTGGGTCGGGCTTGGGGAGTCATGGATTCACTGTATCGATCATGGGGTGTGGCGCTGCCGGTACCTGTGCGGGAGGATGAAGGTCCAAGTTTATAGGTCCTTGGTGCTTCCAGTCTTGCTCTACGGATGTGAGACTTGGATTCTGACCAGGGATCTGAGATGGCGACTTGATTTCCTTGGTACCAGGTCTCTTTGGAGAATCCTTGGCTATCGCTGGTCAGACTTTGTGTTTGAGTGGTTGCTGAGTGAGACTCAAATGAGATTTGCTACTTGCATGGTCTGAGTATCAGCTGCAGCAGTCTGGACATGTGGCTCGTTTTCCTGATGCTGATCCTGCTAACCAGATTCTCTCAGCGAGGGATCCTCGTGAGTGTAGGAGGCCAATGGGCCGACCACATGCCTTGTTGCAGCAGGTTGATCAGCATGTCAAGGAGATGGGGATGGGCCAGGCATCTGCCTGGGGGTTGGTCAGACGGAGGCCCCGGGAGTACCAGCGGAAAGTGGATGCAGCGACGCGCTACTCTGGCGCATGCTCCTTTACCTGATATGACCTGTTTATCAGTGGGAGAAGTGTTACATTTGATGGAAAGTATGCGAACAATTTTCATATGTTTCCAAATGACAAAAGGAATGCACATACAAAATCTTAAGGCTGTATCTATTGAAATAAAGTTTTGGTCCAACAGGCATTGATCTCAGGCATCCATGGTATATTACAACAACATAAGCAGAGAGGTGTCGAGTAATCAGAAAGGTGAATGAAAGTTAAGACTAGAATAGGATTGGCCTAACAGAGTTCCCATCTGAAGGTCTGGCTCATGATGTGCGGACCTCCGAGACGCGTCGCGTATTATTGTGTTGATTTGTCCATTGTCCACTGAAGTCCTGGTAATTCATGTAAAAGTGCACTGATATCTACGAATGTCTTTGTCCTGTATGTGATTTGATGTACAAACTCAACACCGAGCCTCGGATCGATGTAAATAAAAGAACCGTTGGTGTAGTGTTTCGGTAGTCGTTTGATAGTGAGCCGTAAAGTTTTGCTATAGCTGATCGTTAGCAATAAAACAATTTTCACTTTGTGTTCTTTATGCCACTGACTGATCTAACACTTTTCCTTTTTCTCCTCATCCCCATTCCTTTGTCTCACTATCCATCTGCTCCCACAATCTCACACGTGTTCGCAATGTTCTCTGTACCACTTCTTGTTGATGCTTTATTTTTATTTATTTATTTTTTGTCATGCTTCATGCCCATTATTCTCACTCGGTCCAGCAACCTAAAAGACCCAGTGGAAAAGGTGAGCAAGCCATCTTATGTTGTCATCTCAATGGGAAAGATCACCACATCATTTGTTGTGAGCTCAGGGTCCATCTTTGTCTAATCCCGCAGTTCAGAACAGCTCGATGCACCCAAAAGAGTCTGTGAACGAAGAGGACTTTGAACCATACCTGAGTGGTCATACGAACCAGGTAAGCCCCTGCTTTACCTCTTCATTTGATGGGCCATTGAGTCTACAGTGAAAGAATGATGTTTGGGAAGTTGGGAATTTTCAACTACTGTGGAGCTTTGTGGTTCAGGAATGAGATGGTAGAGTTGCTTACGTACACGCTAACTCCCGATTGTTTTTATGGTTAATAGGATTGCCTCTTTACGAGTGTGTGGCTGATCTACTGGTGGTCTTCAGTGTATCTGCTGTTACTGCCTGCAGCACACCAAGCCAACATACGATCAACGATAAATTTACAACTTGGCGACCATACTTTGGACCAGATTTAGCTGGAATAGTCTTATAAAATTGTTAGTATTTACGACAAGACGATAACTACCCTTGTGTTGTAGTGTATACATGTCACCATGTTTTTTCAGGTCACTGAATTCAACCAGTCAATTCATTGTTGATTCAACCATAGTCCCAAGGTCAACAACTAAAGTGGTATTTCTGAAATCCTCAATTTTCATCTCATTGACTTGAAATTTGAAGAGGATTTGCATATCAGGTCACTGAATTCAACCCCCAATTATTTTCGAGGTCAACTTCGGCCAAAAGCACAACAAAGGGCCTACCATTCACTAAAGCACTTCATCTTACAGATCGCATTCACTTGAAATTTGAAGAGGAGTTGCATATTTGGTCATTGAATTCAACCACCAATGATTTTTGAGATCAAATTTGTTTTATGGATTTTCTAAGTATTGTGCTCTGCATGACGTCGTCTTCTTCTTACTTGCGAAATGGAAGATTTTTCAAGTATATTGGTTTGTCATTTGTCATTCTGTCTGTTGGGTAGTCGATCCAGTCAAAAAAAAAATTTTTTTTTTTTGATTACCCTTATCAGTATTTCCGTCTGTCGTCTGTCTGTCTCTGTCTGTCTGTCTGTCTGTCTGTCTGTTCGGTCCAGTGCTCGTTAATACAATGGCGATTTCGATGAAACTTGGTTGGTAGGTTCATACATGACATAGTTGTGTGGCAAATGAGAACCGTTGCTATGGACACCACCGTTGCCTAGCAACGGGACTTTGAAATTTTAGAAAAATCATAAAAAAATTATTTTTTCGAAAATCAAAAATCGGGCCAACGAGCGACTGGGCAGTACATTCAGCCATATTGTCAAAAATTTCCAGCCGGATCCTATGAAAACTGTCGGAGAAGATAGACTTTGAATGAACCCTGGTCGAAACACAATAAAAAAAACGAAGTTCGTTATATCTCAGAGACTGTCAGATATACATGAAACTGGTATGGTAGGTTCATGTATGTCCTAGTTATGTGTGAGAAAGAACCGTTGCTATGGACCCCTCCATTGCCTAGCAACGGCCGAAAAACCTCTAAATGTGGGGGTATTTAACGAAAAAACAATCTGCAGCATTAACCCTTGAAGCTAGAATCATGAATTTTCTTGTGCTTAATCCCAGGTCATTCCCCAATCGCGGTCAGTTCTATTGGGTAGTTGACTACCCATGTCCGCCTACCGGCTTGTCTGTCTGTCTGTTGCCTACATCTCCAAATTCTAAACCGATCGTCACAAAACTTTACCAGATTGTGGAGGTAGTCTCAACTGAGAAGCCTATTGATTTTGAGGTCAAAGGTCATCTTGAGGTCAAATTTCTGAAATGTCACTTTTTCATCCGATTGACTTGAAATTTGCATATTGCGTCACTGAATTGGGAAACAAACGATTTTTGAGGTCAAAATGTCAAGGTCAGCTCAAGGTCAAACTCTAAAATCATCAATTTACATCCTATTTACCTGAACTTTAATTAAGATTGTGAATTTTAATCTTAACTAGAAGCACCCGCTCCCTACGGGAGCCGTCAAGGGGGTCATGTTATTATATTTATGCCTATTTTACTCCAAGGGGTCCCAGGATTACACACCAAAAAATGGTTATGATCGGTTCAGCCGTTTTGCGGTACTTGGGAACAGACAGACGGTAAATTAAAGTAAGATGAGAAATGGAACAATTTCATGTATCCATGGCAACCTTTGGAGAGGGGGTGGATTTTGCAAGTATCGTGCTCTGCATGATTTGTTTGTGTGCAGGATATCTCAAAAAGTTGTGGACCAATCCGGATGAAATTTTGTGGACAGGTTCAGAGTGTGACAATGACGAGCTGATTCGATTTTGGTGAAGATCTGGGTCCGGATCGGACCACTAGAATTTTTTTTAAGTGATTCCTCACCATTGAGAGATGGGGACATAAACGATATGTAGCACGATATCTCAAAAAGTTATGGACGGATTCTGACGAAAGTTGGTGGACACGGGTGTGTGACAAGGAAGAATTGATTCACTTTTGGTGAGAATCTGGATCTGGATGTGAGAATTATTTAATTTTTAAAGTGATTCTTTATTGAGGGATAGCACCAAAACACGATATCGTACTGGATAGCATGATATTTCAAAAATGTAATAGGCCTGATATGTTCTCGTGAATCAGGCATTGCGTGGTGGAGGAATGTGCTCTACCGAGTGCCCTTTTTGTTTCAAAATAAAATCAGCTGTTCCTGTAGGTTTCCTCTGTTGGGTAGTGCATTTCACAGCAAAGATTCAACCATGAGCACCAAGGAGCTTTCAAAAGACCTCCGGGATAAAGTTGTGTAAAGGCACAGATCAGGGGATGAGTATAAAAATATTTAAAAGGCCTTGAATATCCCTTGGATCATAGTCAAGACAATCATTAAGAAGTGGAAGGCGTATGTTACCACCAAGACCCTGCCTATATCAGGCCGTCCCACCAAACTGGATGACTAAGTAAGGAGGAGACTGATCAGAGAGGTCACCAATAGGCCAATGGTAACTTTGAAAGAGCTACATGCCTTTATGGCAAAGACTGGTCACTTTATGCATGTGACAACAACATCCAAAGCACCCCACAAGTCTGGCCTGTACAGTGGGATGTAAGAAGGAAGCCATTACTCAAAAAATCCCCCCTTGAGTCCCATTTGAGGTATGCAAAAAAACACTCCGGAGATTCTGAAGCCATGTGGCAAAATGTTTTGTGGTCTCATGAAACCAAGATTGAGAACCCAAATGTTACGTTTGGCGCAAACCCAACCCAACACAGCACATCACTCAAAGAACACCATCCATACTATGAAGGATGGTGGTGGCAGCATCATGCTTTGGGGATGTTTCTCATCAACACGGACTGTGGCACGTGTCAGGAAAGATGGGAAAATGAATGAAGCAAAATACAGAAAAATCCTGGAGGAAAACTTGCTGCACTCTGCAGGAAAGCTGAAATTGGGATGGAGGTTCACCTTTCACCATGACAATGACCCGAAGCACACAGCCAAAGCCACACTGGAGTGGTTAAGGAACAAAATAGAAATGTCCTTGATTGGCCCATTCAGAGCTCCGACCAAATTCCAATCGAAAATCTGTGACATGACTTGAAGATTGTTGTCCTTCAACGCTCCCTACACAACTTGACTGAGCTCGAGCAGTTTTATACAGAAGAATGGGCAAATATTGCCCAATCAAGGTGTGCAAAGTTGGTAGAGACCTATCCGAACAGACTCGCTGCTGTAATTGCTGTCAAAATTGCTTCCACCAACTATTAACTCAAGGGGGTGGACACCTTTCCAACCAAGATATTCGAGTTTTTTTTATTTTTAATATACTGTGCTTTCTGAAATTTGTAGAATTTGCTTTTCATTTGGAAGTTGAGTTACAATATATAAATAAAGGTGGAAAAAGTCTGATTTAATTCCAGGCTAAAAGGCAACAAAAGGTGAAATTTTTGAAAGGGGGTGTTGACCTTCTATAGGCACTGTACATACATACAAACATGCATACATACATACATGCTGCCATGCTAATACACATTTGTGCCCCATCACTGCTATTACCACAATTATTTTTTTTTAATCAAACGGGTTCTCTGCAACCCAGAAGCGTATCTCTGGATTGATTCATTTTCCCATTGGTGAGAGGGGTGCCTTGCATTGCAATGAAGGCTTATAAATCCTGTCAGCTGAGGCTGATTAACACTGTAAGTATCGCTGTAGCAGCTTATGCTGCATTAGCACGGGTGGTTGTGTCTCACAGATTGCAAGTAATCAAGGAGTGAATTGGGTTTTTGGGGTTTTTTTATGCCTCCACTGACAGTCACCGGAGGCATTATGTTTTCGTGTTGTCCATACGAATGTACGTCCATATTAATTTTCTAGGTTTTTCTCTGTAACCGCTTATCCAACTTACACAAAAAAATTTTTACACAAAAGGGGGATGTTATCGGTCACGTGGTTCGACGGCCATATTCTTTTTAACATAAAAACCGTCAAAAATCTTCTCAAACGGCTGAACAGATCGAGGTGAAATTTTACAGTTATGATTGCCTATCCATGAGGAACAAAAAGTTCTGCACCTATGACATCAGAGGTCACATGGTTTGACAGTGATGATTTTTTTTCTTTTTTTTCTGAAGACTAAACCTTTAAAAATCCTCTTCTCCAGAATGTCTTGACAGATCAAGGGGGAAAATTCACCCACATGTTACCCAAGCATTAGGGATACCAGAGTGTTCACAAATAATTAATAGGTAACATGGTTTGGCAGCCATATTGGATTGAACAGAAATCTGAAAAAAATTCTTTCTCTTGAACCGTTTCATCAATCAACTTGAAACTTCAGTTACGATCTCGTAGTCATGGGGAATATATTGTTGCAGACCTGGGGTCGGGGGCGAAGACCACGAGGGGTGAGCTACCTCAGGTTCTCAACAGACTCTCTGGAATCGCAGGCCGTCGTACATGAATAGCTTTGTGATGTGGCAGATCGCTTATAATCAACCATGAATGCCAATAGCTTGAGCACGTGACTTAGGGTCCTCCGTCTAATACCGTTTACCTTAAGGTCACATGATCTATTTACCGGGGGACACGCCGACGGTACGCACTTGCTCAAACCGGATCACCTTACCAGATCAGATGCAGCCGAGCGGAACTGCCAAGCACGTACCGGCTAGAAAACAGATTTGGGGGATAATGTCCTGACTAAACGAGGGTGTGAATCATGCTGGAGCAATGATGGAAAATACGACAATGAGCTGGGAACATTTCTATACATTGCATTTATTTACAATCGAGTGAGGAAAAGTATTTTGCACATTGAATGGGGTTTTATTATTATGTACAGCAGGGATAGCAAGGAATTTGTGTGGGTGCGGCAAAAGACAAGCAATCCTTCAAAAGTAGACACAGAGCAGAGTTATCCCGTTATATCTTCTACAATCTTAATTTATTCTAGGAAAGGCGCCATCTTTCTCTCTCTCCTCTCCTCTCTCTCTCTCTCTCTCCTCTCTCTCTCTCTCTCTCTCTCTCTTCTCTCTCTCTCTCTCTCTCCCCTTTCTCTCCTTTCTCTCCCTTTTCTCTCCCTTTCTCTCCCTTTCTCTCCCTTTCTCTCCTTTCTCTCCCTTTCTCTCCCTTTCTCTCCCTTTCTCTCCCTTTCCTCTCCCTTTCTCTCCCTTTCTCTCCCTTTCTCTCCCTTTCTTCTCCTTTCTCTCCTTCTCTCCCTTTCTCTCCCTTTCTCTCCCTTTCTTCCCCTTTCTCTCCCTTTCTCTCCCTTTCTCTCCTTTCTCTCCCTTTCTCCCTTTCTCTCACTTTCTCTCCCTTTCTCTCCCTTTCTCTCCCTTTCTCTCCCTTTCTCTCCCTTGCTATCCCTTTCTATCCTTTCTATCCCTTTCTATCCCTTCTACCCTTTCTACCCCTTTCTACCCCTTTCTACCCCTTTCTACCCCTTTCTACCCCTTTCTACCCTTTCTACCCCTTCTACCCCTTTCTACCCTTTCTACCCTCCCATCCCCTCCTCATCCCTTCCCATCCCTTCCCATCCCTTCCCATCCCTTCCCATCCCCCTCTATCCCCTCTATCCCTCTCTATCTCTCTCTCTCTCTCCTCCCCCCTCTCTCTCCTCCCCTCTCTCTCCCTCTCCCCCTCTCCCTTCTCTATCCCTCTCTCTCTCTCTCTCTCTCTCTCCCTCTCCCTCTCTCTCTCCCCCTCTCTCTCCTCTCTCTCTCCCCCCTTCTCCTCCCCCTCTCTCTCCCTCTCCCTCCATCCCTCTCTATCCCTCTCTATCCTCTCCCTCCCTCCCCCCCTCTCTCTCCCTCTCTCTCTCTTCCCTCCCTTATCTATCTCCTCCCTCATCTATCTATCTATCTCCCTCCCTCTATCTATCTATCTATCTATCTCCCTCCCTCTCTATCTATCTATCTCCCTCCCTCTATCTATCTATCTCCTCCCTCTATCTATCTCCCTCCCTCTATCTCCCTTTCTCACACACACACACACGGAAGATTAGATAGCCAGAGAGAAAGAAGCAGGTGAGGATAAACGACCTCTCAATACCTGCATGGTCGGCAGACCTGGTCGAAGTGGTGAGGTTTTGTAAGTGAGGTGCGAAGTAAGGTGAGGTGCCGGTTGGGGATTGGCGCACAGATTTAACGAAATATTGTGTGTGATGCCCGTGCGCGGGTTGTGTAGGTTATTGTGGAGGGAGTGTGGTGGATCCGAGCCACGGGAGGCATCGTGGTGTGCTTATTATCAATCGCATATTGAATTGTGTGTGCGTGCACGCGCGCGTGCTTGTTTTGTACTGTGGTTAAAGGAAAGGGTTGGAGTAGGAAAATCAGAATATCAATTAGAGATAGTTACTTGACCAAACTACGAGACCCACGCAATGCACTTCGTCCCGTTAACCCACAAGACTTGGGGGGGGGGGGCGGGGGTCTAACTGCACGAAGATTAATAAATAAAACTACCTGGGATCACTATGTTGGGTGCCATTGCCTTAGAGGCATGCGGTTTTCAGATACCTGTGCGCTGCCGGTACCTGTGCGGGAGGACAAAAGTCCGAGTCTTCAGGGCCTTGGTGCTTCCAGTCTTGCTCTATGGATGTATACTTGGACTCTGACCAGGGATCTGAGATGGAGACTTAATTCCTTTGGTACAGGTCTCTTCGGAGAATCCTTGGCTATCGCTGGTCGGACTTTGTGTCTAACGAGCGGTTGCTGAGAGAGACTCAAATGAGATTTATTACCTGCTTAGTCCGTGAGCGTGAGCTGCGGCTGTATGGACATGTGGCTCGTTTTCCTGACGCTGATCCTGCTCACCATATTCTCTCAGTGGGTAGCCTCGTGAGTGGAGGGGCCAATAGGCCAGGCACCTGCCTGGGATGGCCAGACGGAGGCCCTGGAGTACCGGCGGAAAGTGGACGCAGCGACGCGCTGCTCTGGCGCATGCTCCCATACCTGACCTGACCAGGTTTTGCAGAACCGCAACAATATGTTTTAAATGTCAACCTGATCAGACGCATGGTCTGGCAGCCAGAATATTTCATATTTAAATTTGGGTTCAGGGATTAAATCAAACTTGGTCGAAGTATGTATAATTATGTAATATGGCGGAGGCATATCTGGTGACGTTTAAGTTTAAATATAATTCTAGTTTTAATATAAATTTATGCTTATTTTATGGAAATTTTGATATTTGTTTGAAGATACTGGTGGTCGTTGATCCGATGGACCAAATTTTCATTCGTCTTCTCATCATTGTTGCATAACCTGACTGCTGTACTGCTTGAGCATTAGCTTGCCTTTCACAAATCCCAGATGTACTTGGGGCCAGCATGGGATTATATTTTCATCCCACCCCTCCCGGAGGGAGGAGCAGGATATTGTAATCGTCCGGTTGTTTGTCTGTTTGTTTGTCTGTCTGTCTGTTAGCAACTTTACGGCAAAACGGCTTTTACCAAACACTATCAAATTTAATCCACAGGTGGCAATGAACCTTGGACGACCCCATTAACTTTTGGGTCCAATTGGATCAAAGGTCAAGGTCACGAAAAGATCAAAATCGTTTTTCGCTCATAACTTCGTCAAAAATGATCTGATTTACTTCGAACTAAGCTTATAGTGAACCTTATTCTATTTGTCACTTATAATCCTACCCATTCTTTATAGTGAAAAATGCATATTTGTGAAGATCGTAGGGGTCGAAGTTTTGGGGGTCATGGCTGTCAAACGTAACGCAGGTGTCCTAAGGCGAGCTCAGAGAGGACGGAAACCTCCCGTGGAGTTTTGGGGGTCATGGCCATCGGTCAAAATTACAAATTTTCTATTAGAACTAAAACATGGTTACGAAAATACAACTTTACGGGAAAACGGCTGGCTCAAACACTGTCAAATTGTATCCACAGGTGGGTAATGAACTCGGACGACCCATTAACTTTTGCGGTCCAATTAAGGTCAAAGGTCAGGTCACGAAAAGGTCAAAATCTTTTTCGCTCATAACTTCCTCAAAAATGGTTTAATTGACTTCAAACTAAGACTAAAATATTCCTTATTCTATTCCTTATAATCAACATTCAGGTTAAGGATGTATCAAATTTAAATTTGATCCCCAAAATAACTTTATGCCTTAATGGGCGGGATTGTTGTGCCTGGCACCACTTGTTGTTGTTGTTATTGCCATATGATACCACTATTCTTCTTCTTGCTGTAAATATTATTAATATTAATTGATACATGCTTTGTACAATGTTATCACTGTTTTTGTTATTTTATAATTATAATGCCATACCTGTGTAGTAGACCTATTAAGTGCTTTATACACCTTAACATGGTGTGCATTTAAAACGTGGTATTCTAACGTATTGTTTTTTTGTAGTTACTTAGCCTAATCAACTCAGGAGGTCATGATGATCATTTAGTGTCTCACATTCCATATCAGAACGCTCAAGTAGAACTCCACATAAAAACATCACACACACACACAATATCCATTTATAATAGTCTTTAAGGGTATACAGGTTCTTCGGGTATTCTGGGTCCTTGGAAGCTTTTGGAACTTTTGGGTCTTTTTTAATTTTGGGGACTTCTGGGTATTTTGGTTCTTCAGGGTCTTTTGCGTCTTGGGGGGTCTTCAAAGGTCGAAGGGTCTGTTTAATGGGTCAGAAGGTACATTTCAATCGTGCATAATTAATGAATAGATGTACGTAATAACACACCACACACACACACACACACACACACACACACACACACACACACACACACACACACACACACACACACCTCATCCATAAATATTTTTCATATCATCAACTTCCCATTGCTTGCAATTAGACATGCAAACACGAGTACGACGTCCAACTTGCACTTTTGCAATAACGGGTGTCTTGCCTTTCTTGTTTTCCGTTGTTGGAACTGGTCATTGAGGAAGGGACAATAATCTGAGCATCATGAGTAAGAATGTGCTGACATTAAACAAGAGATGACTGGAGTTGTTAAAAAGAAGAACCTTTTATGGTGTAAAGTTTTGTTTTTCATATTCATTAAATTTTTGCTGAATGTGAATGGTTGTTTGCTAAAATATGACCTTTGAACAACGTCGAAGTAATGAACCATTACCGCTTCGTGATCACATCATGTGTGCGGAGTTTAGACGAGGTGTGTAAAATTGACTTCCTTTAAATGGCCATTTTCCTCGTTTATTTTATCGTTGCACTATTTTTACAGTGTACAGTTTAGTTTTTCTTTTGCTCCTTCGTTCTGTTGATGCTCAGCTCTGTAGCATTTATATATCTATATATTGCTTTTAATGATGCACTGCTGTAAGTGTTTCCTCTGTTTTCATTGAGTGAATGACTAATGTGATGGATGAAGTGAAAAACATCTTGTTCTGCCATGCACAGCTTGTGAGACCAGTAAAAACCCGTGGAGACTTTTTAATTATTAATGATTGGCCAGGCTGCACTTTGGTGCGCAGGGAGAGAACGAGGCTGTTTTTGACGCTCTGATGTATCTGTGCTGTAAGTTTGGGACACGTTTGATCAAATGGTGAGAAGCCTTGTGAGAAGTGAGGGAGGATTGGTGGGGGCAAGGACGGGTTTGGGGGGGTGGAGTGATTTGTTCCGACTTTCCTGCCAAGGCTCTGCGTGGGGAGTGCACACACGCATGCTATCGGCGCTTCGGGTAGGGCAGGTTATTTGTGGAAGAGAGTGAGGTGGTTCTTGTCATGTGTTCCTGGGACAGTTGTTGGTTGCATTTGGCAAATATTCCAAAGACCTGTAATTTGAATGGTGCTGCAGTCAACCCTTCGGAATGACAGTGTTGGGCAGCTGGTGAGTATTTGTGTACTTATTCGGTGATAATGTCCTCCCTGGGTTAAAGGGTGACTATGTTTGCAAGCGGCTGCCGCACCAACCCAGCCCTTCCGAAGAGTGCCAGCTTGCTTGCAGGATCCAACAATCTGCTGTTGCTTATTTTGGTTTGTACTTTCGAACTGCTGGTACTCTCATATTACCTGCTCACTCGAGCTCTCCTTGTTATTAAAATTTACGTAAAACCCTCCTTAAGAATGTGTACTCTGTTTTGGATTATTTTCCCTACCAACTGATAACTGCTTTGTTTTGTTTTTTCATCCCTCTCACCCATTTCCTCTCTGTGTGTGTCCCACCACCAACTTGCATTGCAAACCCAAGAATAACAGCTACACCCCTATGTCGGATCCTTACATGGCCAGCTACTACGGTCCCTCTATGGGATTTCCATCTTACTCTTTGGGAACTGAAGCTGCTTGGTCCACTGGGGGTGACCCACCAATTCCCTATCTGGCGCACCCTTATGGACAGACCCTAACCAATGGTGAAACGCATCCTCACTACCTTGCTGAGGCCAGCTTCCTGGGACAGACCAGCTTGGGCAGTGCACACACCTACCTTGGGCAACATGCAAGTCCATTTGGTTTTTTTCCTGGGGGCCCTGACTTTGCTGCCTGGGCAGGGCCAGGGGCAGTAGCAGCTGCTGCTGCTGCAGCTGTGACAACAACTGCTGGACAAGCACAAGGACAGAACACGACGCAAGTTGGCTCTGGGTCATATAGTAATAGTTATGTGTACCCCCCAAGCTCATTAGGTGGTGCTGTACTCGAGCCCCAGACACCTTTTTCTAGTGAAGCACTGAATAAAGCACCAGGAACTTTAGGCTTTGAGCACAATGTGGCCACGATTAAGCTTGGGACTCAGCAAGCTTCTGCTCCTGGGGTGGATGTTTCAAAGACAGTGGGAGCTCCTCTTGTGAGTTCAGTATTCTCAGTTGGTGCAGCTCCGCTATCTACCATCTCCACAGCAGCAGTTGTTCCAGCGCAAACAGTGCCACAGGCCAAACCTGCCTCATGGGCAGCTATTGCAAGCAAACCGGCCAAGCACCAGCCTAAGCAACTTAAAGGTCGTGCGGGGCAAAATGGGGCAGTGCTGCCTCCACCAATCCAGCACAGCATGGATATTGGGACTTGGGAAAATAGAGGTGTCCCTGGAAAACACCCCATGGGAGTCACCTCAGCTTCAGCAGCATTACCCCCAACAACTGCACTTTCTACACAAACCCCACCTGCTGTTCCCAACAGCCATCTTGTTTCTGGACAACCAATAGTATTGGTATCAAACCATGCTGCACTCCCTCCACCTCAACACCATCACCAACACCACCACCAACAGCAGCAGCATCATCACCATCCACAGCATCAACCTGTACATCCTCATCAAAATCACCAACTGCAGCAGCTGCAGCAGACTCCGCAGGTCCTGCAAGCCCAGAATCGCTGGGTGCCTCCACGCAGCCGCAACATTCCTCCAATGGTCTCATCAGATCCAAAGCAGATCCCTGGTGCCCAGCCAGCACCAGCCTTGACTCCCACTACAACCGTTCCTCCTCACACAACTATCGATAAACATCCCGTGCTTGAGCAACTAAAGACGTCAAATGAATACAACCCACGCGAGTTTGACTGCAACCCCAGGAATGCGCGTGTGTTCATTGTCAAGAGCTATTCTGAGGATGATGTTCACCGCTCTATAAAGTACTCTATCTGGTGTAGTACGGAGCATGGCAATAAGCGTCTCGATGCTGCATTTCGTTCCCTCCAGGGGAAGGGCCCCGTGTACCTGCTGTTTTCCGTTAATGGCAGTGGGCACTTCTGCGGCGTGGCTGAGATGATGACGCCTGTGGACTATTCGACATGCGCTGGTGTCTGGTACCAAGACAAATGGAAGGGAAAGTTTGAGGTAAGGCTTTCTTGCAGAATTACCTTTGGTTTATTTGCTCTTTCAAGGACTAGCAATTGTGAAGTTGGACTTCATTGGCTGAGTGTTTTATTGCAAGTTTGTCTTCATGAAATAGCTTAAGTGTAGCGTGCCGTCTACAGTCTGTCACAATGCTTATGCAATTGTTCCTGCACCTTCATCCTCATCTTTATAGTGAGCCGTATGTCTCCGCTGTAATCAATTCTCCTCTCGACCACTTTTCCCTCCTTTTCTCTTTTTTTTTTTTTTGAATTTATTTTTCGTTTGTTTTAACACCACACCTCTACCCCGCCCCTTATTACGTATTTCAATGTTTTTCTTTCTTGAACAGCATGACACAGTAAGTAGACTCTCTTTAAGACGTATATTCTGAGACAAACGATGAAATCACAATTATCTTTTTCAAATTTCTCTCTCTATGGATCCTAATGAATGTCTGCAGTATCACCAGACTATTTGGTACAAAATGTAAGGAGCTGGTTTAGTTCAGCACCGTATAACTCTGTATATAAAGCAAACCATCGGCTGTTTGATGCGTGTAGGTAATTACTGAAGTTGAGATTTTTGTATGGGGGGGGAGGGGTGGGCAGGAATATTTTGATTGTTTTTGTGTTATTTCATTTATTTCTTCCTCATCAATTTTATTTTTGAATTCCCTCAAATTGTGTTCATAGCCTTTTATTTTCTTTTTTTGTTTTTTACTTCAAGAATGATCATTTGCCTTGAGACTTGCTTTAACCTTTTGAATCCTGAGCTCCTTGGACTTTTGACTCCCCCCACCCTGGGCTCCCTGGAGAAAAATCCGGCTGCTTGGGTATCGGAGGTTTGAATGGCGGCTGGTAAAACGGCCACTGAGGTTCAAATGGTTAAAAAAGGATTTCCGGCCACATTATCTCATGAAAACCGGTTGGTAGGAAAGACGTAAGTATGGGGGAGGGACTGCTTGGCCTGTACTAGCTGTACCAAACAGGATGAAGGGAGAAGGGGTACGGTGGGTAGACATGTACCATGTGTCGTGCACGAGAGGACGTAATTCCCATGTTGTACGGGTGGGAGGGGTCACGGGAGTGTGCGGCAGTCTTGAGCGGTGGTCCTGGGAAGGGGGAGAGGTCCTCGTGTGATGCTTGAGGGCGTGACGGTCCTTGAAGAGCCCTGGGGCGTGCATTGGCCCGGGAGGGTTGGTGGTCCTTGCGGTGCATGGAAGGGTGCAGTGGTTCTATTTCATCCTCAACTGCTGGTATAAATTTTCCATCGGCTATCTCAAGTCTTGCAGTCAATGTAAACCTTTGCTGAGTTATTTTTATTACCTCCGCCACCAAAGGTCAAGGAGGTTATGTTTTCACCCCTCTCTGTCTGTCTGTTTATTATCTTGCCAAAACGAAGTTTTTGCAAGATATGTTAGTCAGCTTGTTTTTTTTTTATTTTTTTAATTTAAAAAAAAAAAATTTTTTTTTTTTGTCTGTAATCACGTATAAAAAATTCTGCAGAGACAGTTATCATTGGAAATTTTTGTAACTTCGCATATCAGAGGCCTATAGAGGTCCCTTTCAGCGCACAAAATTTTGAAGGTCAAGGTCAAAGGTCAAGGTCACTGTCGCAAATCAGGGGAGTCGACGAAACCTTATTTTTTGAGTAATTTTGATCGGATCGTCTTCAAACTTCATGGGAATATAGTTCATGTCTGGCGCTCAGCTGATTATTTTTTGGTGGCGATTGGCCTTGACTTCATGTTTTTTTTAATTTGTTTTTTTTGTCTGTAATCACGTATAATAATTCTGCAGAGCACAGTTATCATTGGAAATTTTGTAACTTCGCATATCGAGGCCTATAGAGGTCCTTTCAGCGCATAAAATTTTGAAGGTCAAGGTCAAGGTCACTTTGTCGCAAATCAGGGGAGTCGACGAAACCTTTATTTTTTGAGTAATTTTGATCGGATCGTCTTCAAACTTCATGGGAATATAGTTCATGGTCTGGCGCTCAGCTGATTAATTTTTGGTGGCGATTGGCCTTGACCTTCATGGTTAGCGCCTAAGGTCAAACATATTTGACCCAAGGTCAAATTTCAAGTTTTAGGAACCATATCGTGTAGTACCTCAAATTGAACACCTCGATGAGTGCTCTCTAGATATGTCAAGCTTGAGACATTATGACGTCATTTGGTGACGTTATGAGGCAAACGCATATTTTTCATGTTACTCTGTAGAACGATTCTCATCGGAATCTCTCGTAGGCAGATATTCCTCAAGGAGTCGCTCCTGGTGGATAGCAGTCTGTTCACCTCAGTGTGACCTTAAAGAAGTCACACATGGTCAAACCTTTTGGCAAGATACGGGTCACCCTGCGGGTGACATTGGTTTATTTGTTTGTCTGTCTGTCTGTGTGCAGGATATCTCAAAAATTTGGTGGCAGGTTGGGTGTGTGACGAGGAATTAAATTTTGGTTTAAATTTAAAATTATTAAATTTTGGTGAAGATTCGGATCTGGATCCGGATCCGACTGCTGGAATGTTTTTGTTAAGTGATTCTTCACCATTGAGAGATAGAGCCAAAAATGATACATAGCACGATATTTAAAAAATGTATGGGGCCTGATATGTTCTCGTTGATCACTCATTACGTAGCGGTGGTATGCGCTCTACCAAGTGCCACCCTTTTTTGAGTGTCAGCATTTTAGTCATTCATGTTCAATGGTGGTTTATTTGTGTGGATACTGACCTGGGATCTCAGATTTGTTGCTTCAAATCCAGCTGAATGCAGCACGATTAAGGATTTGGATGTAATATCTTCACACAATCAGCTAGTCTCATTATAATTGCCACCGCATTATCATTGTAGATATGTACCTGGGGGTCCGGCAAAAGTATTCACCCCCCCCCCTCCAAAGTTTTCACATTTTG
>CM068966.1:23580328-23598238 GCA_035128595.1 Eptatretus atami | reverse complement strand
AGCTTATTTCATGATTCTTTAAAATAAAACATATATATTTATGTGTGTGTATATACACTCGCAAATACCGCACGTCACTTCACTGACTGCAATACTAAGAAGGTGGTGGAGGAGAGAGGAGGGAGGGAGAGCGAGGACTGGTTGGGGAGCAAGGAGGGGAGGTTGGTGTGGGAGAAGGGGAGGCAGACATGCGGTGGAGTGTTAATTACGATCATCAAAATGTTTCTGCATAGAATAACAGTGAAGATGGAAATAATGTCTGAAATCCATTTTATGCCGGTCATATTATAAACCGCCAGAGACGAACACCGCCCAGAAGCGTATAGAGACAACAACTGTCCGGACATGAACACCGTCCAGACACACATGGAGATAACCACCATCAGAGAGAGAGCGGAGTGTTCGACTATTCGGGAAGGGGTAGAGCAAGGATGGGGAGAGAGAGAGAGAGAGAGAGATGGGGAGGGGGGATTGGCAGAGAGAATGTATCCTTTATCACACACACACACACACACACACACACACACACACACACACACACCACACACACACACACACACACACCACGGCCGATATCAGCAATTTTTCATTTCTTGGCATCAGCAGATTGAAATGAGTGTGATTAGATACAGTACTACTGTAAACAACACAAAAACCTTGTGTAGCTGTAACCTTATTTTGTGGTAATTTCATAATTATTTAAAAAAAATTTGCAGAACATGTTTCAATATCTATATAAACATTATTATTAGCCACGTCTCGCATAGCGAACGCTGGCTCTAAGAGAGCTCGGCATTGTTCTTCTTCTTCTCTTTCTTTTCTTGTTCTTCTTCTTCTTCTGGTGAAGACAAAACCTTTAGGACTCTGCTCTTTTATATACAGGATCCGGATCTCCTTAACTACTAAAACACCTGTACACATCCTCGCATTGAGGGTGCTTTTGAGAGCGTCTATCATGAACTTTTAAATATATTCGGACATTTGCTTTAAAGTTTCGAAAAGTTCACGTTACTATTTAAAGATTATTCCATTTAATGTATTGTAATTTCGTAAATACACGATTTTCTCGTCATGACAGGAGCCTCCATGACGGGTCTCGCTATTGCTCCATCAAGGCACATGACAAAAATATCGAAGTTGTTGTTATTGCCTTATAGGACGCGGCTCTTGGACACATTTGTCCTTGTTTGTCACAGCTGCCAATCGTAATGTGATGGGTTAAAAAAAAAATTGGTTCTGCAATTTAGAAAACATGTTAATACGGCAAATGGCTCGGAAATCGGGTGTTATCGGCTTTGAAATTCACAAAGCGATCCCCCATACCGTTTCGAAAGCAAACCCGGATCATACTAAGATAACCAACTGCTTTAAAAACAGCCGAGAGGACAAAGGGAAACGTGATTGCTCGTACGCTGCTGAGGTAAAAAATTAAAACCTACTCCACCTGCACATCTGTATCTCAATCCTCGCCATACCAAGGTGGTGTGTTACCCAAGCATTAATTCTTGACATCATATGTTCCAGGCATACCTGACTCCATTAAAGCATCAGTTAAATTAGTTTTTTCACATTTAAAAGGTAATGGTTGGTTTCCTGCTAAGCTTGTTAAATCACCGGGTGAGTAGCTTCCAATCCTGTGTGGCAAACACGGCCTGTTCCAAGTTCCGTATGAAGTTTCGCACGGATAAAGTACACAAAGGTTTACCTTTTAAATATGGAATTCAAGCAAAAAATGAACAAAATGCAATTCAAAGATATAACAAGAAAAGGAGCAATCGGAGATTGCTAACCCTTGCCAAGACTTGTTTGGTGTAGTTTTGTGTGGCGTTTCTGTACTGGTCTGTTGCATAATTAATAAGAGACATAATTGGATCTGCCACTTTATAACTGCTGGCAGTGATGACCGGGTACCAAGACATCCTGCTTTGATCAGACACCTGACCCTGACCCATGACGTTTTTTTTAATGATTATTCAATTGAATTCAGAATGGAATTAAAATAAATTCAATTCAGATCAAATGGAAGACCAAATAGGTATACTGTATTGCTGCATTGGAGTAATCAGAAGGAACCCAAACAAGGAAAAAGCAAAGATGAAGTGATCGGGGGGAACCTGGATAGGATTTTCATTTCAGCTGCTACTCCTCTACCCTCAAACCCATCCTGGCACAGCCAAGTGAGCCTCATTAAAAAAAAATTGACAAATTTCCTGACCTTTGACCTATGTTGATCTTTTGACCTCAAACAATAGGCTTCTTGCTTATGACAAACTCCACTATTGTGATGAAGTTTCGTGAAGGTCAGGTCAGGTATGGGAGCATGCGCCAGAGCAGCCTGTCGCTGCGTCCACTTTCTGCCAGTACTCCAGGGGCCTCCGTCTGGCCATCCCCCAGGCAGATGCCTGGCCCATCCCCATCTCCTTGAGATGCCGATCAACCTGCTGCAACCATGAAGCACGTGGTGGGCCCATTGGTCTCCTCCACTCATGGGGCTTCCTCCCTGAGATAATCTGGTGAGCAGGATCAGCGTTTGGAAAACGAGCCACATGTCCATACAGCCGCAGCTGTCGCTCACGGACAATCCGTCTTGGATCCCTGGTCAGAGTCCAAGCTGTTAGAGACAAGGTCAGAGTCCAAGCTCGCATCCATAGAGCAAGACTGGAAGCACCAAGGACCTGAAGACTCAGACTTTTGTCCTCCTGCACAGGTACCGACAGTGTCACACCCCATGATCCAGTAAAACCATGACTCCCTAGGCCTGACCCAGACGTCTATTGACCTCTGACTCACAGCCAGCAGAGACATGAATATCACTGCTTAGGTAAGTGAATCTCTCCGTGACCTTAACATCCTCACCACAAACAGGTACAGACAAGGTAGCAGCAACCAAGTTGCCATTGAAAGCTTGGATCTTAGTTTTGACCCAGGAAATCCGTAATCCCAGCGGCTCCGACTCCTCATTCAGCACCTCGTGGGCCCCCAAAAGGATATCCAGAGTCTCCGCAAAGATGACTGCATCGTCTGTGAAATCAAGGTCAGAGATCTTAACACTCTCAAACGATGCACCGCAGCTTGATCTCTCCATCCTTCCCAGTATCAAGTCCATACAAGCGTTGAAAAGTTTGGAGGCCAGTACACACCCATGACCAACTCCAGTCGCAACTGCAACCTTCAGTGGTGGAGATAATCAGATGATTCTCAGTTGCACAAATATTCAAACCCTTTGCCTAATTAACCCGAAATCACTTCAGGAGCATATTATTTGTTTGAAAGGTTACAAAACAAGTGTAATAGGTTTCACCTATATGTAATCGGTGGTTCAACTGAAAAATTAAAAATTAAGCTCCACCACTTATCAAAGGAGTTTTGAGGTGCAATTAACTTGGTCAACCAACAAGGCAAACATGAAGACCAAGGAGCTTTCCAAAGAAGTCAGACATAAATTAGTGGAGAAGCACCGTTCATGAGAGGGTTATAAGAAGATTTCAAAGTCACTCATTATCCCTTTGAGTACGGTGAAATCTTTCATTATGAAGTGGAAGACGTATTGATCAGATCGCCCATCCAAACTCAGCAGCTGGGCAAGCAGGAATCTGGTTTGGAATGTCACTGTAAATCCAACAATGACTATTCCCTTCATAAAGAGAATAGTCATTGTTCAAGACCCATTGTCCAAAATGGGGGTCAGTGTTCATTAATCAACAACATCCTGTTCCCTTCATAAAGCTGGCCTTGATGGACAGGTGGCAAGAAAGAAGCCATTGAAAAAAAAAAGACTCATCTAAAAGCTTGAATAGACTTTGTGAAAAAGCATCTTAATGACACTGCTGGCATGTTGAGAAACGTTATATGGTCAGACAGACAAAAATTGAACTTTTTGTTCTAAATTCAAAGCGTCATGTCTGGTGCAAGACTAACACTGCACATCACCCAGTCAATAACATCCCGAATGTGAAGCATGGTGGTGGCAGCATCATGCTATGGAGCTGCTTTTCATCAGCAAGGACTGACAAGCTTGTCAGGAGAGAAGGGACAATGGACTGTGCAAAGTACAGGGGAATCCTTGATGAAAACCTTGAGTCAGCCATGAATCTGAAACTGGGTAGGAGATTCACATTTCAGCAGGACAGATTCACATTTCAGTAGGAGATCCGAAGCACAAAGCTAAAGCCACACTAGAGTGGCTGAATAAGAAGAAAATAAATGTTCTTGAGTGGCCCAGTCAAGGTCCTGACTTGAACCCAAATGAACATTAATGGTGAGACTTGAATATTGCAGTCCATCTATGATCCCCATCAAACGTGGCAGAACTAGTGCAATTTTTACATGAATAATGGGCAAAGATTTCACCACGTCACTGTGCAAAGCTGGTAGAGACCGACCCAAAAAGACTCGGAGCAGTCATTGCCACAAAAAGTGCTTCCACCAAGTACTGACCCAAGTTGTTGAATACTTTTGCATCCAGTGAATTTTGATTTGTACATGTTTTTTGCAGATATTCCTGACATGTAACCTCCTTCAACTACAACAATGTTTAGTTTGATCGCTTCAGTTATGAACAAAAAAGTTCATTTGGAAAAATTATTTCTCCATAATTCATCTAAATGTGGTATTATTTGTCGGGGGTGAATACTTTTGCAGGCCACTAGTTGCACCGCCTTACTCATGGGTGCTGCCATATTGATGTCACTCGACCCTCCACCATACCTGTATCTTTGATTGGATTTCTTGTATTGAAATTGGTTTGAGAGCCTCAATGATAAAATCTACAATGTTTGGAATTTCAGTTGGGGGCGGAGGGGGAATTAGCTCTTTTTGAGGTGTTGACCGCAAGTTTATGGCTGCCACATAGGCTAGTGCACAGGCCGTCAGTCATGCAGGCCCTCTCATTAGACATGGCTCCTCAATTCCTGGAAATTTGCATGTTTATCCTCATGCTTTTCTCATGCAGCTAGAAGTTTGAGGTGGGTGGGTAGAGTAGTGGTAGGGGTCCAGATGGGAATGAACACTCAACCCAAATTAGCTTCAAAATCAAAAGCACTTTTGAGTTATCATCTTTCTCTGTTGATCTCCAATAAAGATTTTTTTAACAAAGCCACACAGTTTTCATAAGGATGTGATTGTGCATACCAAAAGCCTGCTCTTTGGTTTACTCTCATCCATCCTTTTGACCGACAAAATTCACATAAGAACCCTAATTTCCCGATGCGCATAGCACAAAGCGGGGTTAAGCAATTGGTTCACTCTGTCTGTCAGTGTATGATCGAGAAGCGACTCGACTTCATTTTAATTTTATCAGTTGAACTCTATAGAACACGAACCTTCAGTTTAGCAGTGCAGCACCTTGGCTCTGAATTTGGAAAATTGTATAGAATCGTCTCGAGCGTGCATTTTCACTCGCGGTAAATGCTTGCTTCAGTCTATCTGTTAATCTGGCAGCCAAACAAAATCGAAAATCATTCCAAACAGGAAACTTATTGTTTTTATCGATGTCGTAAAGGACACAAACAACAGGTACGAATAACTAATTTAACGTTTTAATAAGGTGGTGCAAGGGAAGGTGTCAACGGCAGTACAGTTACTATTCAATAGCTAATTTTTTCCTTTGGCCTTTAAAACTTTTTTTGAAATTTCAATTGAATTGTATATTTGAACACCACAAATCGCCCTGTTTCCACTTCCAAAAACCTTCAGTTAGCAGTCTTTGGGCAAAATTTTACACCATCTCAACCAATCACATTTGCTGTGTGATTTGAGGGTGGAGGAACAGCCAGATTCAGACAAAATGGTGGTGCCAAGCAATTGCAACGACAGAGTAACTCTGTCCAAAACAAAATCTCTGTTTCGTGCCTCTTTTTCTCAAAGATCATTCAAAAATAGTTTGTTTCTCTGAGAAGATTGGCAGAAGGTTTGTAATTGCGCAAATGCATGGATAAATTGCCTTCAATATTATTGGAATCTCCCGCGATGAAGCGAGTCGATGGGCTTATCACTTTCCCATTGCAGACAGGTGGGTGGTCTCTGTCTTCTTCCACTTCCTTTCCCTTCTTGAACACTAAGCACTTTCTGTGCCCTGTGTCCCCCCCCCCCAAGGTTTATGCAGGGTGCACGTATCCACCAGCAAACCCCTTTTGGTGAAACCCCAATATCTATAATCACTGCTCACCTCCACTCATTTGTTCCACTCTTTTTCATGCCTGTGAAATGACTTCCACATCCTCTTCAATCTCATTCTTCCCTTCAGGTCTTCAAGACAGCTGTTCACCACCATCTCAGATCGTCACCCATCCAAAAACCATGATCTTTTCTACCTCCCCCCCCCTTCCCCATGAACTCCCCACTCCCCATCCCCCTCCAAGCTTACCTCCTTCCAAATTTTCAGTTTTTAGCTCACCTTGGAACGTAGTTCCGGGGA
Organism: Eptatretus atami; assembly: GCA_035128595.1. Taxonomy (NCBI): domain Eukaryota; kingdom Metazoa; phylum Chordata; class Myxini; order Myxiniformes; family Myxinidae; genus Eptatretus; species Eptatretus atami. Next base: position 23,591,823 of record CM068966.1, on the reverse strand, counting down.
GCTTATGGGATGGCACGTCGTCAGTCCGTCCATAAATACTTGCAACCTCTTCTCTGAAACTACACACATGATTCTGATGAAACTTGACCACAACTTTCACCACCACGGTATGTACCAAAGTTTGTTCACGGCATTAACGAAATTAAATTAAAAAACATATATCTGGCCGTAAGGGGGTCGCCCCCCCAAAAGAGGTATTTACTTCTTTCTTTTTTTCTCAGAAACTGTACCTGCAATTCTGATGAAACTTGACCACAACCTTCATTACCCATGACATACCAAATTTTATTCAGACCATTATAAAATATTGAGGTCTAAGGAGGTCTTCAGGGGAGGGGGGTTGCCCCCCAAAATAGGTATTTGCTCTCTTCTCTGAAACTACATACACTATTTCGATGAAACTTGACCACAACCTTCATTACCCGTAATGTACCAAAGTATGTTCACGGCATTAAAAAAAATCCATAGGTATTTACTTTCTTCTCCATTACATATTTTGTGGATCATCCACACCTACCAGTGGTTCCCTGATTTTCTTATCCAGCTGCCACCCCTGAGTGCCCAGGGGTATTGCCTCTTTTTCCCACCTAAGAATTTGCTTCTGTACCCATCTTGTCCACCTCATGAGTCCTCCCCTACCCCTCATTTCTTCCCACACCCCATATTTGTCCAAGTCTCCCTCTATTTTGTCCTTCAACCCTGCTGTTGGTGTTTCCCCCCTCTCTCTACTGTTCCTTTTGTTTTGGTGCATCCTGATCCATTCTTTGTCCCAGCTCTTCTTTGAACCTTGACCTAGTATACAAAAAAGGAACCCTAATAGTGACAAAAAATGCATATAAATGGAGCATTGTCAGCCCTGGACTGTTCCGTTTGAACCATCGGGTTCCCATGCTTACCATCGTGCCTGTTTATCAAAGTTTGCGAACAAAGCGAATGTCCTTCAGTTTATCAGTATGTTGACAAAATTGTATGTAGTCTCAACCAATCAAATTTTGCTACTCATGCTCTCAGGGAAGGGTACTATGAGATTCTTCTTCTTTGCTTCTTCTTCTTCTTCTTCCTCCAGTTAACTGTTTTCAATGAAGTCCCATGTTCTTTTTCTTAAGACTGCCCGTGGAAATGTTCTCTCATCCCTGTGTGTCAATCCCTCACCTTTTTGAACAGCACGAAGATTGAATAAAATTGAAATTTGTAGTAGGAACTAAAAATGTGAGCAACAGATGAGCTAAAAAAAAAAATGGGAATTTAAATATGAATAAACATGTTTAACCTTTAACCTCTGAATAAAACGTTCAATGCATTTCCTTATCTTTGGCATTCAACTACTGTATGATGGAATTTTAACATCTGCTAATTTAAACGTTTGAACATCTCTTCCTGCTCTCAACCATAACCCACCTCCTCAATCAGGTCAAATGGATCTATGTAAAGGATGTGCCCAACTCACAGCTCCGCCACATCCGCCTGGAAAACAACGAGAACAAGCCGGTGACAAACTCGCGGGACACACAGGAAGTACCCCTGGAGAAGGCCCGCCAGGTTCTGCGCATAATCGCTGGCTATCGGCATTCAACGTCCATCTTTGATGACTTTGCGCACTATGAGAAGCGGCAGGAGGATGAAGAGAGCATGAAGAAGGTGAGCTGTGGATGCTTTTGACGTGTTTCGTTTAACTGTTCAGTGGTCACTTTTTTTTTTGTTGTTTTTGTGCACTGTTGGACGTTTTGTCACTATTCGCGGGGGATATGTTCCTGAAAAATGCCGTGAATGTTGGGGTCTGTGAATGTCAGGGCATTGTTATATGTTTATGTTTATATATATATATATACACACACACACATAGTATGTGTATAAGACCCAACCACATATCTCACCTGTGAATGGAGGGAATAGCCAATCAGCTCTCACCTAATCAACTAAACCCAGGTCGCTTGGATTATATTATAAACAAGTTGTTTATGTGTGGGAGGGGTCAATTGTTATGTATGTGTGTGTATATATATACACATATATAAATATATATATATATATATATATATTATTATATATAATATTTGTTACGGCTCTGGAAATTCGCAAACACCATAAAGGTCCCGTAGGTGAGATATATTTCTTAAGTACATGTGTAGTTAGCCCAAACCCATTGTATAGAGGGAATTAATGTGATTCATTCGGGCTGCGATCCTTTGAGTTAGGCGTTTTTCTGTTCTACCTTTGTTTTGAGCCACCCACGCCAACAACAACAACAACGCCAGCAGCAAAAACCTACCTTCACCACTCGCTACGCAAACCTCACATCACCGCCATTCCAAACAGCGCCATGGCCATCGGACACCGCCGAAAACCCTCCACCACCTTCTCCTACGGCCATTCCCGCGCCACCTGTGGACGCCGAGCGTCGAGCTGTCTTCAGCGAGAACGCGAGACGCGAGTGCAGATGGCGGGGTTTCTGAGGAGAATTCGGATCAGGAATGATGCACGCCCACATCTGATCCACCCAATCAGGAAGCGCGGGGCGGCTTGGCCCCGCCTCCAGACGCGCCTGACGAAAATCGGCATATGCAAATTTGAGGATCAGGAATGATACACGCCCCTTTTTCCCCGTCCAATCGGCGAGCGTGGCTCCGCCCCTGAGGTCGTTTGGATCCGATAATTTGCATATGGTGGGTTCCCGAAGCCGATAAAAAGGCGAGCGCAGTAAGATGGGTGGAGAGTATCGAGCAAGTGTCGGTGGAGCAGCAGATCGGTGAGGAAGTCAGTTGGGCTGGGTCGTTGGAGACGGAGCTCGAGGAGATCGGTGAGGCGAGATCGGTGGGCGCAGACGGCTGCGGAGGCGAACGGCTGAGGTGGACCTGGAGGCTCGCGTCGCGGGATCCAAGCAAGCCAGCCATACTCCCCCCCAGAGCATCAACAATTCCCCCTTTTCCCCCGCGCTGAGAGAGTGCGACAAGGGGCCCCGTTCCCACCCACACCAGCAGGTGCCCACGGAACCGCCGTGCAGCGACATTCTGCGGCTCGCCACGAGGCGCGGGTAGGACCCTTCGGTCTCGTGGGCCTGGCCGCTCATCCAGGTCCCACGCGCATTAGGCCCACGGGCCCAGTCTGACTCCCTTGCCTTTGAGGGGGTCTTTTCTTTGCTTCGGTGTGAATGCGTGTTGTGGCGCCGTGTCTTGTAAGGTAGTAACTGTATAAGTGGTCCGTGTGTCGTGTAGTCGGTTTTAACTCCTTTTATATGTGCATTTCTTTTGTTCAATGTGATATATGTGCAATCGCTTATTGTGATGTAAATACATGCTGTTTGCTTTACGTGTGCTATATGTGTGCTCCGCGTGCCGCGGAATAAATGTGCATTGTGTGAACTGTTTTCCCGTTTCGCTTCGTCTTTTCTTTAGTTGAACCTCCATCCTGCTTCACGTAAAGGGTTCGTAGTGGGTGCAAAAACGCCCGGTAAATAATCTGAACCGTCGAGGTCGACGATAACACCGCTCGGTTATCCCGATAGTACGGAACGGCCCCCCAAGCGGCCGTGTCCGGAGTCGACCTGCGGCGAGGTACGATCGCCCGGTTTACCATCCGCGTGGGTACTTAGGTAGGTCGAATTTGGCGAACAACCCTATCCTACGCGGGTGGCCGATTGGCACGATTGTGGTGAGGTCGAAAGGCCCACCCGTGACTGGATCCCGGCGTTAGCCGGGAGGGTCACGACTGAATTGTCCGTCCGGTGGGCGAGGCGGTCGCGGTTCGAGTCGCGTGGCCGATCGCACGCCGCGGCGCGAATTCGCAACACTGGTGTACAGGAGTGTGATTCAAATCCCTCCCGTCTCCAAGCTAAATTCATAGGGAACGGTCCAGGAGGAGCGACCCCCGATTCCCTCTAAATTACGAGCGATTAAATTAACCCCTTACGTGAATAAGATGGCGTCTCAAGGCGAGCGGGAGCCGGGGGTATTAGGAATGTATATGTGTAGTGATGTAGAATCCATGGTCCAGGATGTAGACCCCGAGCAGGACATTGTGTGCAGGAACAGTTTCCCCCCCAAACGAATCCAGGGCCCGAAATGGGTGCGGCGGCGGCAGAGGCCGCGGTGTATAACACCTCCCCTCCCCCCTCTCACCAAAACCCCGAGCCTTGTCGAACCGAGTACACTCGACAGGATTCTGCAGGCAATAACAGAGATGCAAAGAAACGCAAATGAAATGAACGGCAAAATGGATGGAATGAACGAAAAAAATGGATGGAAACGCCATCAAAATGAAGAATGAATAACGAATTGAACGAAAAAATGGATGGAAACGCACTCAAAATGGAAACAAACAAAAACGAAATGAAGGAGGAAATGAAGGAAGTGCGGGGTGAAACGCAGCAAATGGGCCGGAGCCTGCAGGCGGGCATGAAGGCAACAACAGCGAAGTGCGTAATGGCGACGCCACGTGTGGGAGCGAACGAGCTGGGGGGGGTGCAATGGTTGTCAGGCCCGCGGTGAAGGCGGGTGAAAAAAAATAATCCGGGAGACGTGTTGGGCGAGAAGCGTGGAGGTGACGGAAAAAGTGACGGTGACCGAGAGGGAAAAATTAATTGGGGTGACGGAGACGTGCACGAAGGAAATAAAAATAGTGGAGTGTGAGAAAAGACTGCAAGACATGACGAAGAGAGTTGATAAGCTGGGACGGGAGTAAAAACGGAGACAGAGGAACTGGGAAGACGGATAGACAAACACAAGGGCAAGATGGAAGAACAGTTAGAAGCCAAAGTAAGGTCGGAGTGTACGGAGATGAGAAAGGAATTGAAAAGAAAACTGAGTTACAGAAACACCAGAACGAAGAGACGGAATTGCAAAACGAGTTGAGGATGTTGAGAGAGGAAAGAACGAGAATGGAGAATGAAACGTTAAGGAACCACACTGAGCAGATTGAACAATTAGAAGCCAAAGCAAAGTTGGAGTGTGCGGAGATGAGAAAGGAATTGGAAAAGAAAGCTTCTGAGTTACAAAACGAGCTGCGGATGTTGAGAGAGGAAAGAACGAGAACGGAGAATGAAACGTTAAGGAACCACGCTGTACAGATCCAACAGCTGGAAGCGAAGGCCAGATTAAAGAATGAGATGCAAGAAAGAGTAATGATGGAAGAACGAATGAGACAGAAGAAGGAAATCGATCAATGGAAGGAAACCACGAGATTGCAGAATGAGGAACAAGAAAGAGTCCTGAAAGAACAAAGATTACGACAGGAGAACGAAGTCAGCCAACTGAAAGAAATAACGAGATTACAGAATGAGGAACAAGAAAAGACAGTGGAATAAAAACTGAAAGAGTATGAATTTGAAACTGAACGACAAAAGGAAAAAAATAGGTTGGAATACGAGAAGTTGAAGGAGCAAGGAATGAAGCAGGAAGGAGAAATGAGGAGATTGAAGGACACCAGAGATTGGAGAGGGAAGAACGAGAGGAACAAGATGGGATAGAAACAAAAAGAACATGAAGCTGAGGTTGACCAATTGAAAGAAAAGGCAAGGCTGGAGTACGAGAGATAGACAAAGAAGCGAATGAAACACAGGAAGGAAATGGGCCAATTGAAAGAAACGATGAGATTGGAAAATGAGAAGCAGGAGGAAGAGTGGGAGAAAACAAAAACTATACGAGTTTGAAATTAATGAACTGAAGGAGAGAATGAAATTGAAGTCCAGAGAAATGGAAAACTCCAGAAAGAAACAGAAACTAATAAATGTATAAGACACGAGGTGAAAGGAATTGGGAGGGAGAGAAAAGAACAATTAAGACGGAAAGCAAGGATGAGGTACGCGGAGATCCTGAAAGAGCAAGGAGTGAAACAGAGGGAAGGACGGGAGCGACTTAAGGAGAAAGCAAGGTTGACCTATGTAAAATAAGGGAAAGACGCCAGAAAGAAGCAGAGTCTAATAGACACGAGGAGACAACAGAAACTAACAAATGTACAGAGACGCGGGAGGTAGAAGAAAGTAGAGGAGAGACTGCACGATAAAGACGGGGTTAAAGGAACAGAACACACACACACAGAGTTAGCGAGGCTTAATGGGGCGAGCTCGCGGACTGGGTAGAGACCCGGTGCGAGCAGCGGGATGGCTGCCTCCAGGAACGAGGGGAGGGAGTTTGCCCCCTTGAAGCGAATCACGACCAGGTGGGTTCGGTCGTGCTTAGCGGAGTTGAAGGGACGAGTGCTGTGGATGGGTGCACGTGCAGCTTGGGGGTATAGAGGCCCTGGAACCCTTGTGGGACACGAATCCCCAGTGTGGTGGTGCAGGGGTGTGTGTTTGCGAGTGTGCGGAGATGCGTGCTTTCCAGCACGCATGGTGTGAGTGAGACCCCTGGCAAGTGGAAGGTTGGGTGTGAGTGAGAGGGTCCGTGTGAGGGAGACCGTGTGCGTAAGGTCTCTGTATGTGAGGGAGATGTCGGTCGGCATGCGGGAGCATGCAGCCGCGTCTCCCGGTGTGAATGTGAGTGTGTTGGAGTGGAGTCTGTGCGTCGTAACACGCAGGTGTGCGTGGGTGGAACGGAGACGACGGCGACAGAGGGACAGAAGCCGGGTAGCGGCCATAGCTGTTGTGGGGACCGTGCCGGGTTCACCCAGCAGCGAGCGCGAGGTCCGTGCTGTGCAGCGCACGAGACCCCCACGTGCTCGCTTGCGGGAGTGAAGCCCGGTCCGGAAACGCCAGCGGTGGATTTGCCGATCCCGCGGACGGACAAAGTTTAGGCAGGATACGGATTTGGACCGGATGGGTTCTCCACGCGAGCGTGTGTTAAGCTCCAACGGGCAGAGCACATGTGTTCGCGTGGGGAGCCCCTCGGAGTGCGAGGGTTGTTTGGGGGTGCGCAGGGTGACGTCATGGCTGCACGTAGGGTTGGAATCCGGCAGGAGGGTGAATCCCTGCCGGATGGTACCGTCCAAGAGGGACGAGGTACGCGTGCAGCTGCATGACGTCACGGGCAAGGTGCAAAGTGCGCGAGCTGTGAGTTGCCGCGCTGGTGCTGCGCATAATTGGAAATACAAAATTAACAATGGCAGGCCTCGCTTTCGGTGAACAGGATCCCAGGTAAGGGGTGAAAGACCCCCTTCCTGGGCACAGGATGGAACTAGCTAGGGGAAGGGTTAGCATAGTTAGACCGACTTCATGGGCAGGGGTAAGTCCTCATGGAGCCCATGGAATGGATTAGGTAGAGAGATGTTAGTCAGATTTAGGATGGTAAATGGGAAATGATTTTTTTGATGATTGAGGACAGTGACAGACAGTGAGTGTGTAGAGGGGACGTAGCTTAGCTACGTAGGGTTAAATGGAACGTGCTATTAGTTTAAGGGACGACGTGGGAGCACGAGTTAGTTAGGAGAGGTAGTTAGAAGGATGGCAGGATTCAGCGATGTGTGTGTTGGAAAGTTGTGAGGAGAGTACATGGTGAGTGAGTGAGGCCAGCGGGTCTGTGTGTATGGATGAATGGGGAATGCATGGTGCGATGAGTGATTGGGGGGAGGAGTGACTCCCGCCCAAGGGACCCCGGGGTCAGTGTAGAGTGAGTTAGTGGGTTAGTTAATTGAAAGATGAGGTCGTTTTGTTGTTGGTGGGGAAGTAGGCTCGAAACCCGTTTGGAGGGGTGCAGGACCCTGTTGACGGGCTGGGACGGTGGCTGCGAACGGTGAGTATCGCTGAGTGGGTACCCCGGGCACCGGGCTAGTCGCCGTGGTAGGCCAAGGGCCCATGGGGGCCGGGTAGCGTAGTGGCACGGGTGCGCCCGCTTGGTGCGGGGCCCGGAGCGCCGTTGGCCGCGTGGGCAGTGTCGTGGGCACGGGTGACCCTCGGAAAGGGGCCCGGGGCGCCAGCCTGCCACGTGTGCGTTTCAGGGGAGTTGCCATGGGGCACTCCCCGGTGTTTAGGGAGCTGGTAGGCTCGGAGGCAGTGTAGTGCCCGGGGGCCATTGTTGGAGATTCGGCAGAGGGTCGCCTGCCAAAGGAGCCACGCGTCCCAGCCACGAAACCGTGCAAGGGCACGAGGGAAAATTCGAGGGCGAGGCCCGAAATTGTGTGGACACCAACACAGGCGACGGGAATCTGGTTGTTAGAACCAATAGATTAAGCGCGAGGCGCTTGTTGAAAGCCCCGGGGTAGTTTAAAGGTTAAATGGTTAGGGTAGATAGGAAGTGTACCCCTCCGCACCATCCATCCCTTCGCTCTCGTGTGGGCCGCTGGACCCACTTTGGGTTAGATCGCTGAGATCTGGGGAGCCATCTTGAGGCTTGGTTGGCTCGGCACAGGACGCTAGCTCTCCCTTATTCCCCTCCGGGAAGGGAACGTAGGGGTTGGGAGTAGGCTAGGTGACAGAATAGGTTAGCCGAACAAGGACGATAAAGGGGTTAGGGGACGATTTATAGTGGGGAAGAGGTGAAAATAAAACAAACAAAAAAAATAAGTTGGGGGCTAAATTGGGTTTTGCAAATAAGGGGGTGGGTATGGACAGTGACAGGCAAAGCGATAGGTGGGAGGGAGACAGGTAGGGTAGGTCCGAGTCCACCTTCTGTGTGGCCAACACCACCGCACTCCCTCCACCAACCTCCACTGCAAGGCAAAGGCTGGCCAACTTCATCGTTTGCGCTGTGTGCTGCGGGCCTGTGCCGGCCAACTTCATCGGCTGGTTGTTTTCTGCAAGGCTGTGCCGGCCGGATCGTCTGCTGTGTTTTGCTGCAAGGCCTGTGCCGGCCGGATCGTCCGACGGCTGTTTTTACTGCAAGGCCTGTGCCGCCAGTTCGTCTGCCGGCTGTGTTTGCCTGCAGTGGCCTTTTCTGCCGCTTTGTATGCCTGTTCACTTTTGCCATGCCATGCCCACTGCCCACATCTGCGTAAGGTTAAGGTGTTAAGTTGTATTGTAAATATGAGTGCGCCCCGGCATGTATGTGTTAGCGCCGGCAATTTTATTAAGTCGTTGTGTGAGTGAGTTTGTTTGTTAGTTACTCAGCCCTCAGGTTATTTATTTTGGGGACACGAATACCATGAATGTCGCACTCAGGGATCCGTAGGTAAAACGTACTAGGGAGAACTACACATGATGGCACACGATAATTTGACGACTCGGGACGAGTCTGTAAAAGGGGAGGGGTAGTGTTACGGCTCTGGAAATTCGCAAACACCATAAAGGTCCCGTAGGTGAGTATATTTCTTAAGTACATGTGTAGTTAGCCCAAACCATGTATAGAGGGAATTAATGTGATTCATTCGGGCTGCGATCCTTTGAGTTAGGCGTTTTTCTGTTCTACCTTTGTTTTGAGCCACCCAGCACCAACAACAACAACGCCAGCAGCAAAAACCTACCTTCACCACTCGCTACCGCAAACCTCACATCACCGCCATTCCAAACAGCGCCATGGCCATCGGACACCGCCGAAAACCCTCCACCACCTTCTCCTACGGCCATTCCGCGCCACCTGTGGACGCCGAGCGTCGAGCTGTCTTCAGCGAGACACGCGAGACGCGAGTGCAGATGGCGGGTTTTTTCTGAGGAGAATTCGGATCAGGATGATGCACACGCCCACATCTGATCCACCCAATCAGGAAGCCGGGGGCGGCTTGGCCCGCCTCCAGACGCGCCTGAGAAAATCGGCAATGCAAATTTGAGGATCAGGAATGATACACGCCCCCTTTTTCCCCGTCCAACGGCGAGCGTGGCTCCGCCCTGAGGTCGTTTGGAATCCGATAATTTGCATATGGTGGGTTCCCGAAGCCGATAAAAGGCGAGCGCAGTAAGATGGGTGAGAGTATCGAGCAGAGTGTCGGTGGAGCAGCAGATCGGTGAGGAAGTCAGTTGGGCTGGGTCGTTGGGAGACGGAGCTCGAGGAGATCGGTGAGGCGGAGATCGGTGGGGCAGACGGCTGCGGAGGCGAACGGCTGAGGTGGACCTGGAGGCTCGCGTCGCGGGATCCAAGCAAGCCAGCCATACTCCCTCCCCAGAGCATCAACAATTCCCCCTTTTTCCCCCGCGCTGAGAGAGTGCGACAAGGGGCCCCGTTCCCACCCACACCAGCAGGTGCCCACAGGAACCGCCGTGCAGCGACATTCTGCGGCTGCGCCACGAGGGCGCGGGTTAGGACCCTTCGGTCTCGTGGGCCTGGCCGCTCATCCAGGTCCCACGCGCATTAGGCCCACGGGCCAGTCTGACTCCCTTGCCTTTGAGGGGGTCTTTTCTTTGCTTCGGTGTGAATGCGTGTTGTGGCGCCGTGTCTTGTAAGGTAGTAACTGTATAAGTGGTCGTGTGTCGTGTAGTCGGTTTAACTCCTTTTATATGTGCATTTCTTTTGTTCAATGTGATATATGTGCAATCGCTTATTGTGATGTAAATACATGCTGTTTGCTTTACGTGTGCTATATGTGTGCTCCGCGTGCCGCGGAATAAATGTGCATTGTGTGAACTGTTTTTCCGTTTCGCTTCGTCTTTTCTTTAGTTGAACCTCCATCCTGCTTCACGTAAAGGGTTCGTAGTGGGTGCAAAACGCCCGTAAATAATCTGAACCGTCGAGGTCGACGATAACACCGCTCGGTTATCCCGATAGTACGGACGGCCCCCCAAGCGCCCGTGTCCGGAGTCGACCTGCGGCGAGGTACGATCGCCCGGTTTACCATCCGCGTGGGTACTTAGGTAGGTCGAATTTGGCGAACAACCTATCCTACGCGGGTGGCCGATTGGCACGATTGTGGTGAGGTCGAAAGGCCCACCGTGACTGGATCCCGGCGTTAGCCGGGAGGGTCACGACTGAATTGTCCGTCCGTGGGCGAGGCGGTCGCGGTTCGAGTCGCGTGCCGATCGCACGCCGAGGGGCGCGAATTCGCAACAATATAATATATATATATATATACTATAATATATATAATATATATATATATATATATATATATATATATATATATTATATATACATATTGTTGGCGGGCCAGGGACCGGTGGCGAGAACGACCGCTAGGTGGGGGAGTTATGTCGTCTCCCACCAGACTCCAGAATTGTAGGCCGTCGCTCACGGATAACTCCGTGAGGCGGCGGGTCGCTTAACCGACCGTGGACGCCAATACCTCCACCGCGTAGCGTAGGGTCTTTTTGTCGAGAACCATTTACCTAATTAACCACGCGGTGTCGTCTACCGGGGAACCACGCCCTCGGCACGTCTTGCTCGAACCGGGTCACTCTACTGACTGCGGTACAGTTCCAACTACCGACTACCAACTCCGGTTCGGTGCAGTCGAGCGGAACTGCCAAAGCCGTGCCGGCTGGGATGAAACAGATTAACGGGAACAAAGACCCGGCTAAAACTCAGATCCGAACCATGCTGGACCAATGAAGGAAAAGACGAAAACGCACTGAGAACATTTCTTCAATAATTTATTTATAATAAACAAGGAAATTTATGTGGCACAGAAACAAGTTTATTGGGGTGTTATGCAGGGGAAAGAAAGAAGATTTAGTGCGACAATTTACAGCAACTTACAAAGCA
>CM068966.1:23526144-23540531 GCA_035128595.1 Eptatretus atami | reverse complement strand
TTTTTTTTTTTAATCCTGTTTATTATGGCCATTCACCGCGAATTATTCATGCACGTTAGTTATTTTGTCGTGAATGCGTTACATCTGAAGTAAATAGGCGGGTCGGGCCTCAGGTGGTGATGCGTCCTTGCCAAGCGGTAGTTCGTTCGTCCCGCACGAAACATGGACGTTCGACGCGCTCCCATCGCTTCACTCGCGGCCTACGCGGGCGATTCGGAGGGAGATTCTGAGAACGACACCGAGGGCCAAGGTGCAGCTGAACGTACCTGAGGGTGTAAATGAGCGGAATGCGTGTGAATTCCGTTTGATCAACGTGGTGTTTGTGTAGCGCAGGCATGATGGGCCCTCATGGCCAGGTCCTTCATGGAAAGGTCTTTGTATAAGATTCCATGTGGTGCGTAGAACAGCCTCAGTGACGTGGGAGGAGAAAATCCTCATTATGAGACCTCAGTGATATGAATGGGGAGTCCCTGCTCAGCCAGCGCATGTCCAGGCCGTCTGGAATGGTTGTTGCTGTGTGAGAGAGAGAAGAGAGAGGGAAGAGGAGAGAGAGAGAGAAGAGAACTGGAGAGAGAGAGAGAGAGAGAGGAGAGAAAGGAGGATGAGAAAGAGAGAGAACGGAGAGAGAGAGTGAGAGAGAGAAGGAGATGAAGAGGATGGAGAGAGAGTGGAAGAGGAGGTGGAGAGAGACAGTGGAGAGAGAACGGGAGGAGAAGACGTGGTGGAGAGAGACGTGAGAGAGAGACGTGAGAGAGAGAAGCCGGTTCAGTGAGATAGAAGTGGGGAGTGTACTGAGAAGACATGAGAGAGAGACGTGGAAAGAGAGCCAAGGAAGAGAGAGAGGATAGGTGGAGGCTGAGAGGAGAGAGACCTTTGGTTGTGAGTTTTAAACTCCGACTATGCGGAGAAGCCTGGTTTTGAGGAAGAAAGAAAGGAGACTTTGGTGAACAGAAAGACCCCGAGAAGATGGTGTACATCCATTACTTTACCATATCTGCGTTGATATGCTGCCCGGAGTGATTCGTGTGAACACATCATCTCTTGGTGTATGGACTTTTCTGCGAATAGGCCGGTTCGACAAGGACGTATCTCGCACCGTCTATCCTTGAGGTGGAGAGATGCGCAATTGTTTACTTAGCACGCCTAACTGTTACCTCCCGAAGAATCTTAACGGGGTCCAGAAGCAACGCGTCCTTTTCGGACTCAAAAACAAGGAGCAGTTGAAGATGTGGGCGTGGCGTGGGTCTGTGCCAGCATTAGACAACGAACAACCTAAAAACACAGCCAGGGCAACTAAGAGTGGAACTCCATAAACGCATCTCTAGAAGGGTCCATGGAAAGTGGAACGCTAGGCGCAGTCTCCAGACCTGAAACACAATAAGAAGAAGTGTCTGTTAGGAGGGAGCTGAAAAGTCTGTGTTGGATGACCCGAGCGGTTACAGCCCCAAACCTGATTGGTGATCTGGAGAAGATCGTTGTTAGTGGGGAAGGAGTAAGGCACTAAATATTCGCTGCTGCATGCGGAGAGTCATGTTGGCAGAATCTGGGGAATTTAAGTAACTTAGTATATAATATGGTCTGGAATCGTCTTGTGGAGAGTTGCAAATTTTATAATGTGCGAATTATCTCAGATTTTGTTGAGTTCTGTTGTTTTCTGATTGTATCTAAATACTTATATTTCAGTCAATAATATGCAAAGTAATGTATTTACTGAACATACACAATCTTCCGTCATACAATGTGAATTTTCAGATTTTGTTTTTTAGATTCTGTCTTTCACAGTGAGAGTTACCCTATGGATATCAACCCAAAATGACATGATCCTCTTAGCTGAATGGTCTCTAGATAAAAGTGGGAATACTTGGCAACTTCTCTGAGGACGCTTCTGTCCAGCGAATGGATCGATAGTCAAGTCTACGATGTACTACTTGTCTAAGCTCTCACTGGCGCAACTTTAGCTCGTATGATATAGTCACTACTTATCTGACCATCGGCACCGCAGATTCATCGGAAGTTGAGTATGTTTCAACGTTTGTCTTCGCGGGTATACAAATCTCTTGGTCTGTGGAGGATGCGAAGCAGCGTTTTTTATAAAAGGCGTGAAGGTTAGAGGAGAGATGGTGTGGGGTTAGCGGTGTTAACCCTCATTAACTGGCTTCGTGCTCCCTAACTCAATCTCTAAAGAACGCTTAATATATATGTGAAAGAAGTTTCTTGTATAAGGAGATTTCATAAAAATCGCCTTCCTGGACGCACACCCTCGTTGGAAAACCTGATACGTTGCCCGTAGTCACTTTTACCTACGTTTACTCTTAACGTTTCTTCCTCCCTCTCCATTCTCCCCGTTCTCTCCTGTCTCTTCTTCCCGTCTCGCTCTCCCTGTTCTCTCTTCAGGTCTCTTTCTCTCGTCTCTCTCTCTCCACCTCTCTCTTCCACTCGTCTCTACTCTCTCTCTCCTCCGTCTCTCATCCGCCTCTCTCTCTCCTCTCTCTCCTTTGCTCTCTACACAAAGCCGTCTCTCACCAGCTCCCGTATAGCCTACTATCACTTACATTCCATGCTACACTACATACAATACCCCTTGATCCGATCATCATTATCTCACTACCACACCCTACATCCACTCCACTACCAGTCCAATACCTCACTCCTCCACGACAGTCTTCTGTATATCTGAGCTCTCTATCCCGTCTATGTCATATATATCCAGTGCTCTACAATTTCTGATCCTATAGAATTCATATATAACCACACCTCTTCCTTTTACCACTTTCTCGGTCTCCTACACCCTTATCACCTTCTGAGCGTCACGCATGCCCTCTGCCAGTAAGCTACCTTCCTACGATGTCGCTAACTGTCGTTCTTCTAGGATGTGCATTACTCCCTTCCTTCTACCACGGTGACGCGTCTGCTCTGATGAGACTCTACTCCAGCGTCAGCGAATGTACCTCGCACTGATTCCTCATCACCATCATATCTGCCTCTCCGTCTCACGTTCCTACTCTCGCCTACCTCGCCAGATATGAATGTCATAATAATTCGTAACCATTCTGCCCAACCGATCCTTCCCATACCTTGTCCTCTGCCACACCTTCACTCGTCAGCTCTCCTCTGTACCCATTACCACACGATCACCCTCATCTTGCCTAAATCGCTTCGCCCTGCCTATACCCTCCATAGAGCTCCTCCGGTGCGCCGAGATAGTTCTCCCCTCCTCTCATACTATCCTAGTTTTGTGCCCTCCTATGATGTTCGCACAATGTACGGACATTGCTTAATGACCGCGATTTCTCACTTCTCAGAACTCTCATTCCCCTCGTTTAATGCTCTCGTCGCATGACTCCTACTACAGTCCTATCTCTACTCTATCTCTCATACTCTATGAGTCTCCCTCCCTATATATACATCACTCCCACTAGCATAAATACTTCTTGATTCTCCTACTACACTGTCGCAGACAACGGTGCTCCCGTGCGCTGTCCTGTTCGCCATTTCAGCCTTGCTGATAGCGTTCAAATTGAGTTTCGTGTGCAGGACGCGATCATATCCCGAATCCTGCCTGCGAGTGTCTCCGACCGATTGATGACTAGATCTTTGGAAAAAAACAAACTATTATTATATGTACATATATTATTTATTACACTACATGTTAAAATGATTTCCAGCTCATGGATTCTAATTTGCATAAATAAAGGATGCACTTGATCTAAGCAAAAAAAATTCACTGCTCTATTTAAATTTCTAGCCTAACACTTTCTAAGAACTCCAATACCATTGAGCTGCGTTCGTGTGCCCCAACGGTGTCAATTCGATATAATTCCTACCCACCTTGCCGCGGTACATTTGATTAGGTGAGAGCTGATTGCTCACTTCCCTCCATTCACACGGGCTTCTCTCTTTTCTCTTCTATTATTAATATATTGACTTGCTTCTTCCCGACGTGCACGTGGTACATGCTTGGAGCCTACATCGGTATGCATTATTGTCTGCGCCACTGATTCGGCCATAACAGTGATACCTCTCGGTTCTCCCCACCTCAGGGTGGTGGTTATGCCATTGGGATTCTCATTGCTGTCTACCATGTCCCGTGCGAAAGTCTTTACTCTGCTGCTCGAGAACTCTGTCGTAAGCGTTTTTGTACACAGTGCAGCCCTTACCTTTCGTCAGGCCCTTCTTGGGTTGCTTACAGCAGGCTTCTTTGCCTTGAGTCATCCCTCCTCTCAGTGTGGATGTGCAATTTAAATACTCCACCACCTGGGCTCACTTGATATCGCTAGAGATTGCAATTCTCTCCCTTCACACCCTGTGCAGAGATCTGGCTCGTTGGACTCCTACTCCTCATACATGTATAATCGTTGGGTTTCATCATCTCTGTGCAGCCAGCATGGTTGTTTGCGCTCAGCAGCCTCCTGGCTATTGGACACAATTCCTGTCACAGCTCACCCATTTGACAGCGCCGATCACCACGCAAGTTGGCACTCATTTTTGCCACTCTCCTCTTTCCCCGTCCTCGACAGATGGACAGCGCGTCAACCTTCCCACTTGTATTAATCAACAGCCGCTCTCCCCCGAGTGGATTTGAACTCTCGTGGCATCCCTCCTGAGCATCCATAGACCACCCACCCCTAACCCATCTCAGGCAAAACCCAAGCACAAAAAACACCTGCCAAGAGAGTACATATGATCCCTCCTCTCGGCTTGTGCTTTCTTCTCTCTCCATCATCGCTTCTCCTCTCCAGTCCTTCGCCAACTGTGCGCTCTTTCGCTCTGGTTCACCTTTCATATCCCCCCCGCATCTTCAACTCATGCAGGCACAATCACCCGCCATTGCCTCAGTGCAAAAGTCTCTATCCGAACAACGGATGGCACCCCGCGTCATATCCCATATCTAGCACACGTCGCTCCACAAACGATGCAATTCGCGGTTTTCTCTCGCCTTATTTTAAACATAATCATTTGCGAATTCCCCCACCACACGATGACCCTTGTCTGCTCTCAAAGAGTAAGGAACTCTCCATCTTCAAAGACCAAACCCACTCCATTCCTTTACTCTAAAACACGAGTCTTTTTCCTTTTCTTGGCAAGCATAAAGCCAGATGCGTATATAATAGGAAAACAATGATGCACTTGCTCCCCCCTGAGATTTTCCCCCAATTCCTGTGAAAACACTTTGAATTATACATGAGTACAATAGAGGATAATTGATTCCCTTTCTTTGGGGGTGGAAAGAAGACATCACTTTCCCCCCAATTAATGCAATGCATTCCAAACTAATAAAGTCCAGATGGTGAGTGACTACCAATCGACGCACATCTACCAACACTGTTTCATATACATATGCGAAGTCTTCCGTTTGCGACACACAAACTTATGAGGAAACTTCCAGAACTCTCTCCCGAGCAACATCAGAGAGCAGGACTGTGCGCAAAGACTACGTTATTCCCTTCTTTTAGTGTGCCTGTATTTCTCGGTATATACATACTGATGACCTCTGTACTTAAGGTGAGGGAGGGGAGTCTCATCTGCGGCTCCGCTGGCGCGAGAAAAATACGATTATGAACATACCCTGCCTCCTCCTCTAACAAACACTGGAGACACACTCCGCGTTTGTTTAAGCTGATGTTTACATCCGCAAACCCTCCTTTCGTTTCGTTCAGTCTTACTAATGAAGTCTCTTCCAAATCGGTTAGCAGACGCGCAAATCCTAGTTAGTCCTTGGGAATGTCTTCTCCCCAGGAGTCTGTGATTCCACCCCTTTTTGAGTTCTCGCACTTCATTCACTCCGCAGGCCAAAACAACCAAAGCTAAAATAGCGGAACGACTAGTATCAACACCCATCCTTGGTTTCATCGTGCGATCGAAGCAGTCCTGCCGACCTGGCCTTTGGGGAGGCCGGATCCTGAGTATTTCGACATTAAACAATAATTTGTTTTTAATACAAATGAACTAAAAACCACAAGAGATTTAACGACATGATATCAAGCCACAGCAAGCAAGATTATGCAGATATGAGAGCGTACCATAAAGCAAGGATAATCTACGATTACAATACCACCCCACGGTTACTTACTCCAATACATTCAGTAAAATGATCGTTAATATTATCCCTCGTTCATTATTATTTATTTATTAGTTTTGCTTCGAAGCCAAGTCAACTTCCCTAGTACGATGCCTTCTTATAATATCTGGCAACGGCACACTTTTAAAATTAAAAAAAACACTCACAAACACACATCTGTCACTATACTACATCTCCCCTAAAGCACTACTCTACATCTGGCGTCCCCCTCACGAGCTCTCATAAAGCATAACCACCAAACAAGAAATACGCGTAGCAACTACTCAATTACAAAGCAACCCCACCTGTCCTCCTAACACTGCGTGCTAGTCTCAAAACCCCGCCCAGAGCAGACTCTCTTCTCTGCTTGCCTCTCAACGATACCCCTTCCGCCAGTCTCCCATCTCCCTACTTCATTGCTCTCGGACTCTCTCGTCGTTCCCGTGTCATACTACTCATATCCAATCACCCGTGCTCGCTTCGTACTACAACCTTAACGCTCCCGCATTAATAACATCTACACACTCATCATTACACAAACCAGCTATCTCCATCTTTACACACCTCTTCTCCACCCATCGTCGATCTCTCTTCGCTATCTCTCCCTCATTTCCACGGTCATCGGCACCTCTGCTCCCCTCGAGAGTTTCTCTACTCTCACACTCATTCCACCCGTGCTCTCACTCTTACTCGTTCTCCCTATCCTCCCTCCGTCTCTTATATACACTTGCGTCTGCTGCTACACTCCATCATATCTCTGCTCTCACTTATTTCTACTACCAACTCTCATAACCCAATCCATTCTCTACTCTCTCTCATGCTAGCTCTGATCTTTCATACTCTAAACTCTCTTCTCTCTCCACCACCACCCTCCCAATAACAACCGCTCTTTATCTCGCTCCTCTATCTTGCTCCATACATGCTCTCTCCAACTTGTCTTCTCATTCCTCAGGCGTCCTCCCTTGCCCGCTCTGTCTCCCTGAGGAAATGGTCCTCGTAAGTCAGATTACACTCCACAACGAATAATCGTTTGAGTGCAATTACAACGGCATGCAAAACTGATCAGTAGTTGCAAAATAACGATGAGCATAAACCTTGTGAAAGAGTAAATAGTTCCTTATCACGAATGTGTGAGAGTACTGTGATGCACAACATACGACTAAACAGCGTGCCGATAAGTGCATAAGGTGTACTGATCTGAGCTAAAGAATAGTGTGTTTCTAGTTAGGGCTCGGTGGACATATCGCTTGTCTAATGGACATTACATAGCATTCGCTGCATAAATGCTATTTGAGCTTGATCAGTTCTAGGATTTTATAAGTCAACCTCCCATACTAGCGACCGACTCTAAACACCTACGATCATATACAGCTGTATAAGCCTCCTTCTCCCCCAAGCATCACCTACTCTTGCAATAACCAAATGACTGCGAACAAGTTAACGAGAACAGCACTCAGGGAGCACATACCTCCACCAGCTGAACAGGTTATGTTTTGTATCTCACTGATCGGCTGTACCTGCTCCGGATCTCGATCAAATCATATTGGCTTGTTCTTGTCACCTACCCAACTCATCCACCAAGTTTGTCAGAATCTCTCCACAACCTTTTGCGATATCGTGCTAAACCCCACCCCCCCCCCCACCCCCCATCTCTTCATGTGAGAAATCAGAAAAAATTCTCGTATTCTGATCCAATTCCAGATCTTCACCAAAATTTAATCGATTTGTTCTGGTCACACATCCAACCTGTTCATCAAGTTTCATCTGAATCCCTCCATAACTTTTTGAGATATCCTGCACACAGACAGACAGGCAAAGAAGCGTGAAAGCATAACCTCTGTCAACCTTCGATGGTGGAGGTAACTAGCTGAAGGAGCAGTTTGTCGGAGAGGATGGAGAGCATGTGGTTGGAAGATCACACTCGGTGCCATATACCTTTAAGCCAGTTAATAATCATGGAGAAGGCGAGGAGCATCTTTACCGACCTGCAGGAACAAGAAGGCGAGGGATCGACGACGCAGACGTTTGTGGCCAGTCCAGATTGGTTTGATGGGTTTAAGTGCCGCCGTAACTTGCGCAGCATCCGCATCAGTGGCGACGTTGAGAGAACTACTGAATCAAAATCTGGATGATGAGTTGTAATACTGGATACCACCAGGTGGCACTACATGACACATTTACATCAAGAGAATTGGGGTTTTCCCCTCATCCTGAACCCCCTCCCCGAGATGTGCACCCAGACAGGAACCATATTTGGGGTACCCTGAGGCAGCATGCAAAATTTGGTTGTGTTTGAGTCAGTAGTTTGTTTGTTTTTGAAGTGTGTGTAATATATATATATATATATATATATATATATATATATATATATATATATATATATATATATATATATATATATATGCTGGTAGGTGACATAGGTGGTCGCTAGACTAAGGCAAATTTGAAATATGTAGATAAGAGAACACATCAGATGGCATTTTTGCCGTTCGTTGTTCCATATAGGAACATGACGAGCAACTGTCCATTCATCATTTGTGTTTGATTCCCTAACCCTACGTTAGGGAATCCCAACGCGAACGTTGGGGTGAAAACATATAGTAATACAATTGCATACTAGTCATAGTTTTTGACGGATCGGGCTGAAAATTTTTGACAAAGAGGTTGATTGTGTGGCGCATAAAAGCGCGGAAGCCGATTTTTTGATTTTCGGAAAAAAAAAAATTCGATATTTTTTCAAAAATTTCAAAGCCCCGTTGCTAGGCAATGGTGGCGTCCATAGTAACGGGGCTCAAAGCATACAACTATATCCTGGTATGAACCTACCAGTCAAGTTTCATCAAAATCGGTTGACTCCTCTGGCCTACAGAGCTGTCATTACATACAAAAACAGACAGACGGAAAACATGAGAATATGGGTAGTCAGCGACCACCCAATATATATATATATATATATATATATATATATATATATATATATATATATATTATAAAAACACACACACACACACACACACACACACACACACACACACACACACAACACACAACAGTCACAAAACCCAAAACTAAGATACAAATTCACTTTTATCGTCCAGATTTCGTAAAAGTGAGACCAATGACACTTGATTGTTTCTTCCTGGGCTGCGTCCCCCTGGAGTGTCCACTACTCTCTTTTGTAACATGTGATGATGCTGACTGAGCTGGTACTCTGGAAACAGGCTGGCAGGGTGACCGGCACTTTCTCCAATAACTGTATCCATTACTCTCCAGGGAGAAAATGCGGAGGAGAAAAAACTTGCACAGGAGATGGTAGGTGAGTTTGATGTGCAATTTGATTCTTTATTAGTCCCTTACCTGTTTCACCGGAGGGGACTATAGATTTGCTCTCCGTCTTTTCATCTGTCCCACCTGTAGTTTTTCAGACTTTTTTCCCCCCATACCCTTCAACATATTCAACTGAAACTTGGTACACGATTTCATAATAAATTACAGAACAAATTCGAGTTTCAGGACGTTTTATCAATTTTTCGCAGAGTTCTGCCCTTTTTGGACTTAGAAAATATCACATCGGTAGGGGACATTTATTGCAAAACAATTCTCACTGTAGTTGGTTCACGAAAAAATATTTTCACGAAAAAAATAAGTGACCACTATATTCGTTATTATCTTGCCAAAACCAAGGATGAGACAATGTGATAATGTTTGACCAAGTTATAAAATGATCAACATGATGTGGTACGAGTGACAGGTTATTAGCTGCAAAATGTCGAAAACCGTTTCGTTCAACAACTTAAAAAATTTGACCTTTGCATAACTTTAAAGGTCACAAAACAATGTTGTGGACATTAAAATAAGGAAACAGGATACGTGCTATAGCTTAATGGAGTTAGTTCGTCGAAGAAGGTCGAAAACCCGGTTCGATTCCCACAACTTTGAAAATTTGACCTTTGTGAACTTTAAAGGTCAAAGGTCAAGGATTATGACCTTTGGTGCAAAACTTCCTCTGGAACATTCCAGGAACAATATAACGTAAATATAGGCTATATGGCATTTCGCACTCCTCGGATTATCCATACTTTGATGAAATCAGGGTAAAAACAACTTGAAGGGGGCGCCAAGGGCAAGGTGTTCGAGATAGAGCAAAATGGTTCAAGACTTTAGGTGGGGAATGACCTCAAGATTATGCATAAAAAAATATGTCATCCTAGCTCTCAAAGTTTGGGCGGTCGTATGATTTTTATGTCAAAATTCGAAATTTCGAAGTTCGTGACCTTGACCTTGACCTTGGACGAAAATGAAAAATCGAGCTCCGTGGGCTATGCAGGTGCCATTGGGTAACCAAATACCGAAACCCCTGCCAGATTCGACAAACCCTCGGAGAAGATGGATTTTTATGTCAAAATCGCAATTTTCTAAGTTCGTGACCTTGTGACCTTGACCTGGGACGAAAATGAAAAATCGAGCTCTGTGGAGCTATGCAGGTGCATTGGGCTAACCAATACCGAAACCCCTGCCAGATTCGACAAACCCCTCGAGAAGATGGATTTTATGTCAAAATCGCAATTTCTAAGTTCGTGACCTTGTGACCTTGACCTTGGACGAAAATGAAAAATCGAGCTCTGTGGAGCTATGCAGGTGCCATTGGGCTAACCAAATACCGAAACCCCTGTCAGATTCGACAAACTCCTCGGAGAAGATGGATTTTTACGTCAAAATTCGCAATTTTCTAAGTTCGTGACCTTGTGACCTTGACCTTGGGACGAAAATGAAAAATCGAGCTCCGTGGGGCTATGCAGGTGCCATTGGGCTAGCCAAATATCAAAACCCCTGCCAGATTCACAAACCCCCTAGGAGAAGATGCAAATTGAAATCGGCTACCCCTAAAAAACGTTTTTTGGTGTGGCTCCACCCATAATGGGCGCACCACGCCCATTTTCAGAAAACACAACTAGATCATGATATAAACCTCCCACAAAATTTTATCAGGATCGATCAAAACCCACGGAGCTATGCTCGGGACAGACAGACAGACAGACAGAACACACAACAATAAACCAATGTCACCCTTAGGGTGACCCGTATCTTGCCAAAAGGTGACCACGTGTGACTTCTTTAAGGTCACACTGAGGTGAACAGAGCTGCTATCCACCAGGAGCGACTCCTTGAGGAATATCTGCCTACGAGAGATTCCGATGAGAATCGTTCTACAGAGTAACCATGAAAAATATGCGTTTGCCTCATAACGTCACCAAATGACGTCATAATGTCTCAAGCTTGACATATCTAGAAAGCACTCATCGAGGTGTTCAATTTGAGGTACTACACGATATGGTTCCTAAAACTTGAAATTTGACCTTGGGGTCAATATGTTTGACCTTAGGCGCTAACCATGAAGGTCAAGGCCAATCGCCACCAAAAATTAATCAGCTGAACGCCAGACCATGAACTATATTCCCATGAAGTTTGAAGACGATCCGATCAAAATTACTCAAAAAATAAGGGTTTCGTCGACTCCCCTGATTTGCGACAAGTGACCTTGACCTTCAAAATTTTATGCGCTGAAAGGGACCTCTATAGGCCTCTGATATGCGAAGTTACAAAATTTTCCAATGATAACTGTGCTCTGCAGAATTTTTTATACGTGATTACAGACAAACAAAAAAAAAACAAAAAAAAAATAAAAAAATAAAAAAACATACTGACTAACATATCTTGCAAAAACTTCGTTTTGGCAGAATAATAACGAATATAGTGGTCACTTATTTTTTCGTGAAAATATTTTTTCGTGAACCAACTACAGTGAGAATTGTTTTGCAAATAAATGTCCCCTACCGATGTGATATTTTCTAAGTCCAAAAGGGCAGAACTCTGCGAAAAATTGATAAAACGTCCTGAAACTCGAATTTGTTCTGTAATTTATTATGAAATCGTGTACCAAGTTTCAGTTGAAATGTTGAAGGGTATGGGGGAAAAAAGTCTGAAAAACTACAGGTGGAACAGATGAAAAGACGGAGAGCAAATCTATAGTCCCCTCCGGTGAAACAGGTAAGGGACTAATAAGAATCAATTGCACATCAAACTCACCTACCATCTCCTGTGCAAGTTTTTTCTCCTCCGCATTTTCTCCCTGGAGAGTAATGGATACAGTTATTGGAGAAAGTGCCGGTCACCCTGCCAGCCTGTTTCCAGAGTACCAGCTCAGTCAGCATCATCACATGTTACAAAAGAGAGTAGTGGACACTCCAGGGGACGCAGCCCAGGAAGAAACAATCAAGTGTCATTGGTCTCACTTTTACGAAATCTGGACGATAAAAGTGAATTTGTATCTATGTTTGGTTGTGTGTGTGTGTGTGTGTGTGTGTGTGTGTGTGTGTGTGTGTGTGTGTGTGTGTGTATATATATATAATATAATATATATATAATATATATTATATATATTATATATATTGGGTGGTCGCTGGACTACCAATATTCTCATGTTTTCCGTCTGTCTGTTTGTTTGTATGTAATGGACAGCTCTGTAGGCCAGAGGAGTCAACCGTTTTGATGAAACTTGACTGGTAGGTTCATACCAGGATATAGTTGTATGCTTTTGAGCCCGTTACTATGGACGCCACATTGCCTAGCAACGGGGCTTTGAAATTTTTGAAAAAATATCGAATTTTTTTTTTTCCGAAAATCAAAATCGGCTTCCGCGCTTTTATATGCGCACTACAATCAACCTCTTTGTCAAAAATTTTCAGCCCGATCCGTCAAAAACTATGACTAGTATGCAATTGTATTACTATATGTTTTCACCCCAACGTTGCGTGGATTCCTAACGTAGGGTTAGGGAATCAAACAAAATGATGAATGGACAGTTGCTCGTCATGTTCCTATATGGAAGAACGGCAAGCCATATGATGTGTTCTCTTATCTACATATTTCAAATTTGCCTTAGTCTAGCGACCACTATGTCACCTACCAGCATATATATATATATATATATAATTATATATATATATATATATATATATATATAATAATATATATATTACACACACTAAAACAAACTACTGACTCAAACACAACCAAATTTGCATGCTGCCTCAGGGTACCCCAAATATGGTTTCTGTCTGGGTGCACATCTCGGGAGGGGGTTCAGGATGAGGGAAACCCCAATTCTCTTGATGTAAATGTGTCATGTAGTGCCACCTGGTGGTATCCAGTATTAACAACTCATCATCCAGATTTTGATTCAGTAGTTCTCTCAACGTCGCCACTGATGCGGATGCTGCGCAAGTTAGCGGCGGCACTTAAACCCATCAAACCAATCTGGACTGGCCACAAACGCTGCGTCGTCGATGCTCCCTCGCCTTCTTGTTCCTGCAGGTCGGTAAAGATGCTCCTCGCCTTCTCCATGATTATTAACTGGCTTAAAGGTATATGGCACCGAGTGTGATCTTCCAACATGCTCTCCATCCTCTCACCGACAAACTGCTCCTTCAGCTAGTTACCTCCACCATCGAAGGTTGACGAGGTTATGCTTTCACGTTCTTTGCCTGTCTGTCTGTGTGCAGGATATCTCAAAAAGTTATGGAGGTTCAGATGAAACTTGATGACAGGTTGGATGTGTGACCAGAACAATCGATTAAATTTTGGTGAAGATCTGGAATTGGATCAGAATACGAGAATTTTTTCAGTGTTTCACCATTGAGAGATGGGGGTGGGGGGGGGGGTGGGGTTTAGCACGATATCGCAAAAGGTTGTGGAGAGATTCTGACAAAACTTGGTGGATGAGTTGGGTAGGTGACAAGAACAAGCCAATATGATTTGATCGAGATCCGGATGCAGGTACAGCCCGATCAGTGAGATAAAAACATAACCTGTTCAGCCTGGGTGGAGGTATGTGCTCCCCTGAGTGCTGTTCTCGTTAACTTGTTTTAATTAATGAGGTTGGACTGGGCGGAAGCTTTTATCTCTGTCTGTATTGTTTGAATCGTTCTAACGGTACCGTAGAGCAAGTCAAATGCACTACCCACTTCCACCTGATGTCACCTGCTGCAATCAGCCTTGATACTTGCATTCACTTCACATACAAAATGATGCTTTTCCTTCACAATTTTGTCAGATTTCTAACACTTGCATGCTCGTTGCAAGATATTATGGGAGTAAAATGCTTACATAAACACACAGTAATGAGGGAGAGAGAGGGAGAGAGAGAGGGAGAGAAGAGAGAGGGAGAGAAAGAGAGAGGGAGAGAGGGAGGAGGGAAGAGAGATGGAGAGACAGAGAGAGAGAGAGAGAGAAGACGGGGGAGAGAGAGAGAGACGGGGGGAAGAGAGAG
>CM068966.1:23509507-23526119 GCA_035128595.1 Eptatretus atami | reverse complement strand
GACCATGTATACCGACCGGAGCCTGGAGTGCAACATACATTTCTTACTCATCTGTTTTTATATCGCTTCCTTCCAAGCAAATAATAATCTACCCAGAACAAATTTAACCCAATCTGCCTGGTTTTAAGCAATTAACTAAGACTCGAGTTATACTTCCTAACAATCTCTGCACCACCTTATGTGGCCACAAACCACAATCACCTTTAAGTTTACTGAATTTCAAATACACAGTGAAAAACATGTGGTTTAAGGATGAAGCAAACATAAGAGCAAAATTAACTCCGTGCATTAAGTATAGTATAGGTTGCACCTGCAGGTTTTGCCATTACAATGATCTTAAACAATGCTGTTTCAGATTTCTTCCCAGAAAGAGAGAGCTCTCTTTCAAATCGATGAAAATTATTTTGATGCCCAAATATAACCATTGTAGCCATCACCACCACAACAATCACTATCGTAAAATCTCTTCCTCGTTGAACAAAACTTATGTTGTGACACTGTTCTCAACCCATTGTTGGAAATTCTGGACCCACCCGTACCGCGTTGTGGTTTCTATGTGGAAGGTAGTTGCGAGTGGGACCGGAGCGGATTTTTTAGTTCCCGTCACAAATTCAATCTTAGGCAAAGACAAGTCATGTGTTAATTGGTTTTTTGAAAAAAACAAAAACAAAAAAACAAATGGGGAAGTGAGCATTGATTCTTAATTTAGGTAGTTTCACAGAAGGGGGTTGATGTGGGAGCACGTGTTCCCTGCAGAAACGCGGGGGGGGAGACAGGTGAAGCACAGAAAGAGCAGAAGGTGCAAGACCAAAAGGGAAGTGTAGAAGACAGAGAACACTGACCTTTCTGCGATGTGACATGATAGTCCATAGACTCGGCTTCATCGTGGGAGATTCAAGGAACATTGCATTTCCAACCAAGAGATGCACATTCAGTAAAACACATTCATCAACAATCACACAACTCACAAACATGCTTTCATACCTTTTCGTTCTTTCTTTGCTTTCTCCAGCCTGTCCATCTCCAACTTCTGTGACCTAGCTGGAAAATTTCCAAAGGAGACACGTCTTAGACACCAAGTCTCCAAGGAAAGCATTAATTGGCTACAGAACTGATCAACAAAATCATTCACATACACTGTAGAATCATAATGTTGCATTGTTTTGGTGCAGGTAAAAGTTGTTTGTTTGGAGGGGAGTGGTAGGAGGAGGTGTTTACCTGTCTTTTCCTGGAACGGAACGATTGGTGAAACCCACAAATGCAAGTCATGATGACATTTCAGCGATGGTCGTGACATTGGGGGGGGGTGCCAATTGGCTGAGGCTACAGGAGGTGCAAATGCTTATTATCAAATTTGTAACTTTAGAAATTTTTCTTTTTAACACATTGCCCTATCTTGCTCGAGTTTTTGTTCGCAGGGGAATTTTGACAGTGCCACCTCATTCATAAATAGCATTTTAATGTTCATCACAAGCACACATTAAATTTAAAAAAACACATGATACTGAGGGATTTTGGGGAGTTGGGGGTGGAGGAGGGCAAATTAGAGCATATATTCGCATGCTCTTCCCGTTGTGCAATTATCTGAATCATTTGTATAATCCGCCCTCATTCAACCTCCCATCTCCATACAGCTCTTCACACTGAATGTGTGTGTTTGTTCGCTCAACACTTGTCCGATTACTATATTAATAACCTTCCCATATCCAGTTCCTCATTGAGCTTTGATCTCGAGGCTTTTATAAAAAAAAGTGAAGGGGAAGGCGTGGGAGGACAAAAGGGACGATCAAGAAGATAGGAGCAAGGGCACTTTTGTCTTGTTGGCTAACCCCAAATTCCTGCATCATGATAAATTATCGATAGAGCCACGCTCAGCATTATCAGCCTCCCGACACAAAAAAAAGAAAGAGGCATAAGTATCTGAAATAACAAACACCCTGGCCAGGTTGGTAATTTGCCTGTAGGTACTACATCGAATACCTGTACAATCGCCATGGCCCGCTCAGAGAAGTGTGTCAAGGTATAGGCTGAAAAAATTGATGAAGGAGCAGGTAAAAATATCTCAAAAACAACAGGTGCAGCAAGTAGTTTCATGTGCTGTCACTCGGTTGCAACGCAGATGATATTTAGCGCCCATAAAGTGCTCCCACCAGTCAGGAAAGACACTCCCTCCGACAATACTGAAATAATGTTATTTATGAATTTCAGCGCCGGTGTGATGCCAGTACATAGGCCATACGTCCCAAGACTGGAGGCCGCTCACGTGTGAGAAACCCAACGAGAGTGCTTGTTCAAAAAAACGATTCTGCGATTGGCGAGCATTTGCTAACAAGCCTGAATGTGCAGTGATGAGTGGTTTCAGTTGCGGCTCATGCACGTCGCGTGGCACACGTATGCATTGTTGACCCACACACCCACCAACAACACAACCACACACACACACACACAACACACACACACACACACACTCCTGTTCTTTGTAAACCAACAACAAAAAAAGTTTGTGTGAACACTTCACTTGTTTAGACCCTGCTGTGGCATTGTGGAAAGTCTTAGGCTTCCTCGCTGCCTCATAGCCATGATGTATATCGACGTCAGCAACAGTCCTAAAAAAGCCAATCAGGAAACAGGTTTGAGCATAAATTGTTTGAGTCTTCCTATCCGATATTCTTGCGTGTGCCCTGACGAGTGGGAGATCAAAAGCTTCGGCAATTCCCCTAAGTCTTCTTGTTCCACCAAACAATTATTCATACTACTTATGTACACATGTAGATATTGCGGTTCTAGTTCGTGATGTGCAAGCAGAAATAATTAATCGTGTGGGTCATTTTGTCGCATGTTCAAGCAGCACGATTGCTCACCCAGTGCTTCGTATACGATCATCCGACCACCCGTGGGGGATTGAACATATCCTGCAAAACACGAGGCTCGATCAGTGTGACGACAGACAGCAAGCACGTGAACAAAAACAATGACCCGAGGGAAGAACCAAACACTCACCTTGGTAGTTGGTACCAAATTCATCGATGCCGCAGTACTGGATGAGTTTTTCATAAATGCTGAAAAACAGCAAGAGATGAACACTGGGTTCAAGTTAAACAACAAACTCAGATTCAAAACAAAACAAAACTCATCATTAACTCAATGATATTGCCATGACAGGAGGAAAAGAAAATAAAGTGCTGAGAATAAGAGATATTTTGAAGTTTTCCATGAAGGTGAGAGCAAGTGAAAGCTGCACTTGTACACATTTAGGAAATGCACACGATGGTGGAGTATGTTTCCACTCTTCTGATTTAATATTACAAGACAGTTCTTTGATTGGTCATTCAATTATCTTTCCTTGCAAGGCATGATCCACAATGGTCCTTCACATACAAAGTTCAAGGGATTGTCATAACGTTAGCGGGAAAGCAGGACAAAAGCGGCATCAGACCGACAAGAAAATAGATGGAAATTGAAATGGCATAAATGGACACAAATTTTGTCACAGGAGTAAGCTGTCACCATAAAGGAGTGAAGTGAATAACAGGCCTGGACTTAAGTCAGGAGAGGGTTGTATATGTGGGAGAAGAGAGGAACGAAAGAGTGGAAGCGAGCTGTTAGTCTGGATTTATGGAGGCAAAGGAGAGTGTACGAAGAGAAGCATGTATGATCCATGGGGCCAAAGTGGTTGAATGAACAGAAGGTGGTGGTGCAGAGCAGAAAACCATTCAGCGACGTCAACGATCCAAAGAGTTTTCGACTCGATGCAAAGAACGAATCAATTTGAAACGCAGCGGCTCGAGCCCGAGTGAGCAGCTGCACTTGCTTTGCACAAATGTGTTGTACCACGAGACGACGTGGCCCCGTGGGATTCAAACCAGGCATCTTGAGGAAAGTCTTAAACTATTGTTTAACCAAGGTAGATCATGGCTGGTGGCAAAGAAAAACGACAACCTCCAATTTACCCACCTGGGGTTCCGGAATTCCTTCTTCATCTGGATCACGATTTGATCCAACCCATGCCTCAGCTTTTTTCGTAGAGTGTACGAATCTTATCCTGCCAATCATCAAGTGTTACCTGTTGCTTTTTAATATGCACACAAAACTTTTGCCCATTCATCTTCTATATGTAAATAAAATTGAGGGTTATTCTAAAGTTTCGATGGTTGTACAAATTAAAATACAGATCACATACTCCTCGCAAAAAGCAAATGTGCAACAAGTTGAGGCTGTAGCATATTGACGAATTGTTCAAACCTGCTCGTATATTCTGGTTGAAAAGGACCAGCACATTGCTCCTCGAAACATTCTATACACAAACTTGATGCAGTATAAGAGGAGTTAGCGCTGTTATACCAAAACGACATGGCGTTGTGAATCGACTCTGCAATTTGATTACGACACTAGTCTATAAACGACGATAGACAAGTTAATATTGACATAAATGGCTTTAATAACGTGAACGACCACCAATGGCCCAAATCCAAACTCGTACAAGTCTCGGAAATGACCAAATCAGATGATCCAACTTTCTCTGTGTGTTGTTGCACCAGACTTCAACCACAACTACTTGCAGTTTATCAAGAGACTCGGGCAGACTTGATAACCACACAGCACACACCTCCCAACAATGTCGCAAGCCTGTTCAATCAGATTTTAAGTGTGAAGATTGTGCAGCCAGTCCATGCAAATGATGCTTGTGATGCTCGAGTACAGAATTGACAATATCTGTAGTGTGGATGGTGTTGTCATCCATAAGATGACGATGGTACTTTGATTTTGGACAGAGGAATATCGTACGAATACAAGGCGTACGTTGCCTACACATACAAAAAATGACAACAAAATCAATAAATTGCTTGGAGATATGCAACACAAGCTCTTCACGGGTCAAAGGTCATGAGGTCCTGCAATACAGCTTTGTGATTGGTTGATGGAACAAGCCCACCCCTCGCCCAGGTATATCCAGGAAGAGATAAACAAAATTGTTCTTGATAAAGGCTAGTGGAGACCCGTGCATGTCGGTTTCTGCCGAACGTCGAGTCAGACAAAACGATAGGTTGAAGAACTAAAAAATGATATTATATAACATATATAATATATATATATAATATAATAAAAACAGATGTTTGGTACTGCAGAACTTTATATTGATACAAACAACACGACATAATAGTGAACGAAGCTTTTCGTGCTGCACTCTTCAGGGTAAAAATCGCAGCAAGTGAAGAGAAAGTGAAGGCGCGTGCTATATAGCCATCAGCCGTAAGCTGTATCGTGCAGTTCGTTCCACTCATCGGGGGGGGGGGAAACCCTTGATAATATGATAGTATATATCCAAATACATACGTTATCCAAAAGTTCTCCACTCAAATACGTGCAGTTATTGTGTATTTTCATCTTGAAAATCGATGCATTCCCCGCCGCTCTCTCATTTGATTTTCTCCACCGGATCACATGTGGGCAATATTCACACCTCGACAGCCAATAGATCGGCTGACATCGTATGCAAATGACGTCAGTCTGTCATGTGACCCGCTAAGTTGTCCAAGATGGCAGCTTCCTGCAGGAGGAAATCACCGGCAGCTGATCGGCGATTTTTGATGAATATGGCCAGTGAGGACGCTCCCAGTGTATTATTCACGAGGACAATGTAGCGAACGAAGAAGTCAAACGTTTTACGTCTGTAAGATGGGATAAATGGAGAGAAAGTATCAACAAAATGGCTCATCTTAGACGGTCACGAACGACGTTTAGCAGAGAGTGCCGGCGCGGAAGACTAACTTCGATCATGGGCCTATTTTACCGGAGTGCCGTGTAAAGATTTCAAGCTACCCCCTTTCAAGTTACCTCCGGTAATCTGAAATCGATTTCAACCTCCCCTACGATTTCAGATTACCCCCTCAAAACATTTATTCATGTATGTTTATTTACAAGAAATGCATTTAATTAGGGAAAAACACTGACCACGTGACAGCCTTTAAAGAGTTTGCAACGAATTTTGATTTTATTATGAATGATTTTATTTTAATATTGTTATTAATTGAAATCAGTATTTCTTCATACAGTTATAGTTTTTGCCACATTTTTATGAAATCCTTCTTCGATATAGTTGATCCAAATAGACATACTGGTATATCTTTTTAACCAACTCAGACTATATTTACAATTATGGAACAACGTAATAAAATCAATGTATAAGAAAGGCAATGAAACAAGCTTATTTTTAATTCACAATTTCGTTGTGGTGGTGGTGGCGTATGGCAGCTTAGCTGCCGGGGTAGCTCTCATTTCTTGAAGTGCGACTGTGTCGCTGATGCAGTGCCCCTCTACCAGTACACACACTGGAACTGTGTACTCGTTTCGCCGACCTCGGAAGGATGGCAGGCTGAGTGCGTAGCCTGGGTTGGCTCATGGTTGAGGTGGCGACTTGGATCCTAGGGTCCTGAGTTCAAGCCCGTCGGCCGCTGAATAATGCACCGAGAGGTTGACTCAGCCTGTCATCCTTCTGAGGTTGGCGAAATGATACCAGTTCCAGTGTGTGTACTGGTAGAGGGGCACTGCATCAGCGACACAGTCGCGCTTCAAGAAATGAGAGCTACCCCGCAGCCTAAGCTGCCATATGACCACCACCTCACAACGAAATTGTGAATTAAAAATAAGCTGTTTTCATTGCCTTTCTTATACAATGATTTATTGCGTTGTTTCCATAATTGTAAATAAGTCTGAGTTGGTTAAAAAGATATACCACTATGTCTATTTGGATCAACTATATCGAAGAAGGATTTCATAAAAATGTGGCAAAAACTATAACTGTATGAGAAATACTGATTTCAATTAATAACAATATTAAAATAGAGGGGAGCACTCGGAGAGTGCAAAACCTCCGCCGCCAATACTGCTGGTCACTCAAGTGAAACCTTATATCCTATTCATTAAGTATGATGTCAACATGCTGACAGTTATAGTTCTTTCTCCAACATTTTTTTTGGGGGGGGGGGGTTGGAAATCACTTAAAACATGTAGAAATGCAAAAAAAAGAAATCGAAATTTGTTGAAAAAAAATTGCAAAACATTTTTTTTCTCTAACTTTTTTTTTGGGGGGGGGGGGGGGGGTTGGAAATCACTTAAAACATGTAGAAATGCAAAAAAAAAAAATTTTTTTTCTCTAAATTTTTTTGGGGGGGGGGGGTTGGAAATCACTAAAACATGTAGAAATGCAAAAAAAAAAAATTCTCAATTTTTTTTCGGGGGGGGGGGGGTTGGAATCACTTAAAACATTAGAAATGCAAAAAAAAAAAATTTCTCTAACTTTTTTAGGGGGGGGACCAAGTCCAAAATCTAATGGCATGATCCTTGGACCATACCTAACCCCCCACCAAGTTCGTCGAAATCCGTCGAGGAGTTTTTCCGTAATACTGTCACAAACAAACAAACAAACAAATAAAAATAAACCAAGTCACCCTGCCAAAAGTGACCACGTGTGACTTCTTTAAGGTCACACTGAGTGAACAGAGCTGCTATCCACCAGGAGCGACTCCTTGAGGAATATCTGCCTACGAGAGATTCCGGATGAGAATCGTTCTCAGAGTAACCATGAAAAATATGTGTTTGCCTCATAACGTCAC
The DNA here is from genome assembly GCA_035128595.1 of Eptatretus atami. Lineage (NCBI taxonomy): Eukaryota > Metazoa > Chordata > Myxini > Myxiniformes > Myxinidae > Eptatretus > Eptatretus atami. The sequence continues at coordinate 23,518,506 of CM068966.1, read as the reverse complement.
CAAATGACGTCATAATGTCTCAAGCTTGACATATCTAGAAAGCACTCATCGAGGTGTTCAATTTGAGGTACTACACGTATGGTTCCTAAACTTGAAAATTTGACCTTGGGGTCAAATATGTTTGACCTCAGGCGCTAACCATGAAGGTCAAGCCAATCGCCACCAAAAACTAATCAGCTGAGCGCCAGACCATAAAGTTTGGAGACGATTCGATTAAAATTACTCAAAAAATAAGGGTTTCGTCGACTCCCCTGATTTGCGAAAAGTGACCTGACCTTTGACCTTGACCTTCAAATTTTATGCGCTGAAAGGGACCTCTATAGGCCTCTGATATGCGAAGTTACAAAAATTTCCAATGATAACTGTGCTCTGCAGAGTGATTTATACTGATACAGACAAAAAAAAAAAAAAAAAACATATGAAGGTCAAGGCCAATGCCACCAAAAAATTAATAAGCTGAGCGCCAGACCATGAACATATTCCATGAAGTTGAAGACGATCGATCAAAATACTCAAAAAATAAGGGTTTCGTCGACTCCCTGATTTGCGACAAAGTGACCTTGACCTTCAAAATTTTGTGCGCTGAAAGGAGACTCTATGGCCTCTGATATGCGAAGTTACAAAAATTTCAATGATAACTGTGCTCTGCAGAATTTTTATACGTGATTACAGACAAAAAAAAAAAAAAAAATAAAAAATAAAAAACATACAAGCTGACTAACATATCTTGCAAAAACTTCGTTTTGCAAGATAACAAACAAACAGAAAGGGGTGAAACAGTAACCTCCGATCTTCGATGGCGGAGGGTAATAAAATCATTCATAATAAAATCAAAATTCATTGCAAACTCTTAAAGGCTGTCATGTGTCAATGGTTTTCCCTAATTAAATTGCTATTTTTTGTAAATAAACATACATAAATAAATGTTTGGGGGGTAATCTGAAATCGTAGGGGTAGGATGAAATCGATTTCAAGCTACCCCGGGTAACTTAAAATCGATTTCAGATTATCGGGAGGAAACTTGAAAGGGGGGTAGCTTGAAATCTTACACGGCACTCCGGGTACAATAGGCCCATGATCGAAGTTATCCTCCCGCGCAGGCACTCTCGGCTAAAAGTCGTTTGTGACCGTCTAAGACGAGCCATTTGTTGACACTTTCTCTCCATTTATACCATCTTACAGACGTAAAACGTTTGACTTCTTCGTCGCTACATTGTCCTGGTGAATAATACACTGGGAGCGTCCTCACTGGCATATTCATCAAAAAATCGCCGATCAGCTGCCGGTGATTTCCTCCTGCAGGAGCTGCCATCTTGGACAACTTAGCTGGTCACATGACAGTCTGACGTAATTTGCATACGATGTCAGCCGATCTATTGGCTGTCGAGGCGTTACGTGGCCCACACTGATCCGAGTGGAGAAAATTCAAATGAGAGAGCACGGGGAATGCATCGATTTTCAAGATGAAAATACACAATAACTGCAGCTATTTGAGTGGAGAACTTGATACGTATGTATTTGATATATATATCATATTATCAAGGTTTTGTCTACCCCCCCCCCCCCGATGAGTGGAACGAAACTTGATTTTCAGGCACTTTCTGAGCCATGGCTGATGGCCTAATATACGCAGGTCTCAATAAGGTAGACACTGATTGGTTCAACCGTAATGATGTCACGGTTAATCCAAACGCCCATTGGTCGGCTCATCATCTTACCTCGAGCTCCCATTGGCTGGAGCAGAGTTTGTCGATGATTGACATTTGCAACCGCATCCTGGAGAGGGGGGATGGGTTTCCCAAAGGTCCATTCACCATTTGTTACCGTACTATTGTATTGTGTTTACCCTGAAGAGTGCAGCACAAAAAGCTTCGCGTCACATTATTGTGTGTTTGTTTGTATCCATATATATATATATATATAAAATATATATATTGTTACGGTTGTGGAAATTCGCAGAGCACCATAAGGATATCCCCAAGATCAGTTATATCGCTAAGTCCGTGTTCAGTTAGATTTCCCACCATTGTTTAATGGAATTATTCGTGTCACAGGCGTTGATCTTTGAGTTAGCCGTTATTCTTCACTATCGTTATTTGGGACACCACCACAACATCGCTCTCAAACAACCGTTCAGACCCACCGTCCTTCCACCACCACAACCACACGCGCCTCTCAACAAAACCACGCCATCCTGATCACCTTAACACAACCCTCATAACCACACCACCGCGTTTCCACCTCGGCACACGGTTGCTTGAGGCCTGGCCTTCGTCGAGGGAAAGCAGGCGGCCCCCGTCCCCCCCCCCCCTCCCCAGGACGAATGGCATCTCCACGGTGAATTCCACCCGGCGTGTGGAAGAAGACAACCACAGCGGCGAGGAGCGCCCCGATTTGGCGGGAAAACGCTTCATTCGGGAAGTTCCCGCATGCTCTGGAAGATTCCCGCATGTTCTGGAAGGAGGGCGGGCGAGAGCGGAGGGCGGAGCGTGGTAATAAAAAGGGCGCACGGAGCGTTTCTTCTCTCTCTCGGGCATTCGTTCTCTCTCTCAGTGGTTGCTGGAGTTGTCGCGGCCGCTGGACGCCGCGGAAGGACCTGGGCTGCTCTGCCGGAGCTGGTGAAGATCGGGCTCGTGTCCGAGTGGGGAGCTGGAGCAGCCAGTCGCGGAGGTCGGGCGTCGCGAAAGAGACGCGGGCGGGGAGCGCAGCTCTGCTAGCGGTGTCGCGTGAACCTGCGCGCTCGTGTGAGGAGAGCCGGGAGGAGCTCGCCGGCCACGCGGAAGGCCGAGCTCAGGCGCGGCTACGCTAGCTGCCGTGGGGACGCGACGTCGAGGCTCACACCACAAGGCACCACGAGGGTGCAGGTAACCTGCAACGGTCTCGTGGGACTCGTTCGCTCTGCCAAGTCCCACGCCATAAAGACCAAGAGGTCCAGTCTGACCCCATTGCCTTTGATGGGTCTTTCCTGCTTTCTTGAACGAATGTTGTGGCGCCGTGTCTTGCGAAGTAAAACTGTGTAATGACTGTACATTGATAATTGCTTATAGTCGGTGTAGTGTTTTTACCTTGCTCGCGTCTTGTCCCCTTCCCCATTGATTGCATGGCTGTATATGTGCATCTGTGTAGTAAATAAATGTGCTTGTGTGAATGTTACCCCGTTCGTCGTGTCATTTTCTCCTTATTGAACTGCCATGTTGTTTCTCGGAATAGTAGTGGGTTTTTAAATAACCGTTAAATAGAATCGGGTCCGGCGAGGTCTGGCGATAATACCCGCTCGTTATCCAGAACGGAACGGAACGCTTAAGCGGTTCGTCCAAGCATGCCTCCGCCGAGGTACGGTTCCTCGGTAGTTACCCGCGCGAGTACTTAGGATATCGATATTCGGCGATTGACCCTATTTCGCGCGGGCAGAATACGGACTGGACCGTGGTGGGTGGTTAAGGACCACCCCGACTGGTTCTGGCGTTGTTCCAGAAAGTCACGACTGAATTGTCCGTCCGGTGGGCGAGACGGCCGCCATTGGCTAAAGCGGTCGTTCGCACGCTGGGTGGTAATTCGTAACATATATATATTATATATATATATATATATATATATATATATACACATTATACAAAGCTCTTTCGAACCACCGATTCACTCACTCACTGCCTCATATTAAAGATCGTTACCTTCTGGGTGATGTAGAAAGCTGAAATTTTGTGTGTCGATGGACATCAAAGCCGCGCACACCGGAAAAAATTTGCAGAATCATCAAACAACATCCATAAAGGAAAATATAAATAAATTAAAATAAATCAATGAAACAAAATGCAGGTGAGTGACCCGAGACGATGGGAGGCACAGTAATTTTGTGTGCAGACGGACATCGAAGCCGATTTACCAGGGAAAAAAAAATCAGAACCGCCGGAAAGCATCCGTAAATGAAATATAAATAAATGAAAAAATCAATGCAGGTGAGCGACCTGAGACAATGGGGAAGCACGGTTCGTGTGCTTACACAAAGTGTAAGCAAACCCCACAAGTACACACACATATATATATATATATATATATATATATATATATATATATATACAATAATCAGAAAGATTTATTAGGACTGTACAGCTGATGAAATCTTAAAATATCCTGATCAACCAAGGACCAGACCCGACACTGTGCTTCCACCACTTTCTTGCTTAAATCTGAAAACCCATCTCCAATGAAATGCACCACAGCACTTCAACCACTTATTTTTGCCTTCGAGGTTGACAATCCTACCTGCACATGACAGGACAGTGACCGAGTGTTCCACCGGAAGGCTTAGCTCCTCTGTAGACATGTGACGAACTTTATCCGAAAAGGAAGCTGAGAAGAATCGGGCACGCACCAAACACAACCTCCATATCTCATAGAGCTAACTGCCATCACACCTTTGTTTTCTAAATATAGAGCATATCTTGGTAATTTGTAACCAATATAGTCAGGGGCCAAGTGCTTAAATTTAGAAAAAACTGCCACGGCACCCATGTCGTCGACTGATATGCCTCCGTCCATATTACTACATTATTATACATACTTGTACCAAGTTCGATTTAAATCCCTACAGCTGTTCTCAAGTATCACATTTTTACTGAGCATTACCTCTGACACCAAAATATAATCAGTTCATCTTTGTATTATAATATATACTTATACAAGTTGGTCCAAATCCCATCCCGATTCACAAGTTGGCACAGTCACAGATTTCTTTCACCCAACAGGACTTCTGACCTTGACCTCATATGTAATCCATTATCTTTGCACCATTATAATACTTGTACAAGTTTGACATAGTTTCCTTCAGCCATTCTTACGTTATCGCGGCGTAACGAAAACCTATTACAGACTCTGACCTTGACCTCTTGATGCCAAATCTAATCAGTTCATTTTTGCATATGTATACTTCGACCAAGTTTGGTAAAAATCCATCACTGGATCACAAGTTAGCTAAGGAACAGAATTTTGCCGAATGGGATCTCTGACCTTTGAAAGGAAATTCTATGAAGGGTTCACAAACTTTTCTACCACTGTATGTGAAGAAAAATAAATGAAACAAGTCTGAAGACGACGATGGTTCACGAGCGGTATTTGACGATGTAGATTGTTTCAGAAGTCAAGGATGAGACAATGTGATAATGTTTGACCAAGTTATAAAAATGATCAACATGATGTGGTACGAGTGACAGGTTATTAGCTGCAAAATGTCGAAAACCCGTTTCGTTCAACAACTTAAAAAATTTGACCTTTGCATAACCTTAAAGGTCACAAAACAATGTTGTGGACATAAAATAAGGAAACAGGATACGTGCTATAGCTTAATGGAGTAGTTCGTCGAAGAAGGTGAAAAACCCGGTTCGATTCCCACAACTTTGAAAATTTGACCTTTGTGAACTTTAAAGGTCAAAGGTCAAGGATTATGACCTTTGGTGCAAAACTTCCTCTGAACATTCCAGGAACAATATAACGTAAAATATAGGCTATATTGCATTTCGCACTCCGGATTATCCATACTTTGATGAAATCAGGGTAAAACAAACTTGAAGGGGGCGCCAAGGGCAAGGTGTTCGAGATAGAGCAAAATGGTTTCAAGACTTTAGGTGGGGAATGACCTCAAGATTATGCATAAAAAAATATGTCATCCTAGCTCTCAAAGTTTGGGCGGTCGTATGATTTTTATGTCAAAATTCGAAATTTTCGAAGTTCGTGACCTTGACCTTGACCTTGGACGAAAATGAAAAATCGAGCTCCGTGGGCTATGCAGGTGCCATTGGGCTAACCAAATACCGAAACCCCTGCCAGATTCGACAAACCCTCGGAGAAGATGGATTTTTATGTCAAAATCGCAATTTTCTAAGTTCGTGACCTTGTGACCTTGACCTTGGGACGAAAATGAAAAATCGAGCTCTGTGGAGCTATGCAGGTGCCATTGGGCTAACCAAATACCGAAACCCCTGCCAGAATTCGACAAACCCCTCGGAGAAGATGGATTTATGTCAAAATCGCAATTTTCTAAGTTCGTGACCTTGTGACCTTGACCTTGGACGAAAATGAAAAATCGAGCTCTGTGGAGCTATGCAGGTGCCATTGGGCTAACCAAATACCGAAACCCCTGTCAGATTCGACAAACTCCTCGGAGAAGATGGATTTTTACGTCAAAATTCGCAATTTCTAAGTTCGTGACCTGTGACCTTGACCTTGGGACGAAAATGAAAAATCGAGCTCCGTGGGGCTATGCAGGTGCCATTGGGCTAGCCAAATATCAAAACCCCTGCCAGATTCGACAAACCCCCTAGGAGAAGATGCAAATTGAAATCGGCTCCCCTAAAAACACGTTTTTTGGTGTGGCTCCACCCATAATGGCGCACCACGCCCATTTTCAGGAAAACACAACTAGATCATGATATAAACTCCCACAAAATTTTATCAGGATCGGATCAAAACCCACGGAGCTATGCTCGGACAGACAGACAGACAGACAACAGACACACAACAATAAACCAATGTCACCCTTAGGGTGACCCGTATCTTGCCAAAAGGTGACCACGTGTGACTTCTTTAAGGTCACACTGAGGTGAACAGAGCTGCTATCCACCAGAGCGACTCCTTGAGGAATATCTGCCTACGAGAGATTCCGATGAGAATCGTTCTACAGAGTAACCATGAAAAATATGCGTTTGCCTCATAACGTCACCAAATGACGTCATAATGTCTCAAGCTTGACATATCTAGAAAGCACTCATCGAGGTGTTCAATTTGAGGTACTACACGATATGGTTCCAAAACTTTGAAAATTTGACCTTGGGGTAAATATGTTTGACCTTAGGCGCTAACCATGAAGGTCAAGGCCAATCGCCACCAAAAATTAATCAGCTGACGCCAGACCATGAACTATATTCCCATGAAGTTTGAAGACGATCCGATCAAAATACTCAAAAAATAAGGGTTTCGTCGACTCCCCTGATTTGCGACAGTGACCTTGACCTTCAAAATTTTATGCGCTGAAAGGGACCTCTATAGGCCTCTGATATGCGAAGTTACAAAATTTTCCAATGATAACTGTGCTCTGCAGAATTTTTTATACGTGATTACAGACAAACAAAAAAAAAAACAAAAAAAAATAAAAAAATAAAAAAAACATACTGACTAACATATCTTGCAAAAACTTCACTTCTGAAACAATCTACATCGTCAAATACCGCTCGTGAACCATCGTCGTCTTCAGACTTGTTTCATTTATTTTCTTCACATACAGTGGTGAGAAAAAGTTTGTGAACCCTTCATAGAATTTCCTTTCAAAGGTCAGAGATCCCATTCGGCAAAAATTCTGTTCCTTAGCTAACTTGTGATCCAGTGATGGGATTTTTACCAAACTTGGTCGAAGTATACATTATGCAAAAATGAACTGATTAGATTTTGGCATCAAGAGGTCAAAGGTCAGAGTCTGTAATAGGTTTTCGTTACCGCGATAACGTAAGAATGGCTGAAGGAAACTATGTCAAACTTGGTACAAGTATTATAATGGTGCAAAGATAAATGGATTACATTATGAGGTCAAGGGTCAGAAGTCCTGTTGGGTGAAAGAAATCTGTGACTGTGCCAACTTGTGAATCGGGGATGGGATTTGGACCAAACTTGGTATAAGTATATATTATAATACAAAGATGAACTGATTATATTTTGGTGTCAGAGGTAATGCTCAGTAAAAATGTGATACTTGAGAACAGCTGTAGGGATTTAAATCGAACTTGGTACAAGTATGTATAATAATGTAGTAATATGGACGGAGGCATATCAGTCGACGACATGGAGTGCCGTGGCAGTTTTTTTCTAAATTTAAGCACTTGGCCCCCCTGACTATATTGGTTACAAATTACCAAGATATGCTCTATATTTAGAAAACAAAGGTGTGATGGCCAGTTAGCTCTATGAGATATGGAGGTTGTGTTTGGTGCGTGCCCGATTCTTCTCAGCTTCCTTTTCGGATAAAGTTCGTCACATGTCTACAGAGGAGCTAAGCCTTCCGGTGGAACCACTCGGTCACTGTCCTGTTCATGTGCAGGTAGGATTGTCAACCTCGAAGGCAAAAATAAGTGGTTGAAGTGCTGTGGTTGCATTTCATTGGAGATGGGTTTTCAGATTTAAGCAAGAAAGTGGTGGAAGCACAGTGTCGGGTCTGGTCCTTGGGTTGATCAGGATATTTTAAGATTTTCATCAGCTGTACAGTCCTAATAAATCTTTCTGATTATATGTATATATATATATATATATATATATATATAATACTGTGTGTGTACTTGTGGGGTTTTGCTTACATTTGTGTAAGCACACGAACCGTGCTTCCCATTGTCTCAGTCGCTCACCTGCATTGATTTTTCATTTATTTATATTTTCATTTACGGATGCTTCGGCGGTTCTGATTTTTTTTTCCCTGTATATCGGCTTCGATGTCCGTCTGCACACAAATTACTGTGCCTCCCCATCGTCTCGGGTCACTCACCTGCATTTTGTTTCATTGATTTATTTAATTTATTTATATTTTCCTTTATGGATGTTGTTTGATGATTCTGCGAATTTTTCCGGTGTGCGGCTTTGATGTCCATCGACACACAAAATTTCAGCTTTCTACATCACCAGAAGGTAACGATCTTTAATATGAGGCATGAGTGAGTGAATCGGTGGTTCGAAAGAGCTTTGTATAATGTGTATATATATATATATATATATATATAATATATAATATATATATGTTAGAATTTACACCACCCGCGTGCGAACGTGACCCGCTTTAGCCATGGGGCCGTCTCGCCCACCGGACGGACAATTCAGTCGTGACTTTCTGGAACAACGCCAGAAACCAGTCGGGGGTGGGTCCTTAACCACCCACCACGGTCCAGTCCGTATTCTGCCCGCGCGAAATAGGGTCAATCGCCGAATATCGATATACCTAAGTACTCGCGCGGGTAACCTACCGAGGA
>CM068966.1:23486436-23503858 GCA_035128595.1 Eptatretus atami | reverse complement strand
CATCAAAAATCGCCGATCAGCTGCCGGTGATTTCCTCCCTGCAGGAAGCTGCCATCTTGGACAACTTAGCGGGTCACATGACAGACTGACGTCATTTGCATACGATGTCAGCCGATCTATTGGCTGTCGAGGTGTGATATTGCCCACATGTGATCCGAGTGGAGAAAATTCAAATGAGAGAGCGCGGGGAATGCATCGATTTTCAAAGATGAAATACACAATAACTGCAGCTATTTGAGTGGAGAACTTTTGGATACGTATGTATTTGGATATATACTATCATATTATCAAGGGTTTCCCCCCCCCCCGATGAGTGGAACGAAACTGCACGATACAGCTTACGGCTGATGGCCTATATAGCACGCGCCTTCACTTTCTCCTTCACTTGCTGCGATTTTTACCCTGAAGAGTGCAGCACGAAAAGCTTCGTTCATATTATGTCGTGTTTGTTGTATCAATATTAAAGTTCTGCAGTACCAAACATCTGTTTTATATGTGTATATATATATATATATATGTATAATAAATCCATTTTTTAGTTCTTCAACCTATCGTTTTGTCTGACTCGACGTTTCGGCCAGAAACCCGACATGCACCGGGTCTCCACTAGCCTTTATCAAGAACAATTTTGTTTATCTCTTCCTGGATATACCTGGGCGAGGGGTGGGCTTGTTCCATCAACCAATCACAAAGCTGTATTGCAGGACCTCATGACCTTTGACCCGTGAAGAGCTTGTGTTGCATATCTCCAAGCAATTTATTGATTTTGTTGTCATTTTTTGTATGTGTAGGCAACGTACGCCTTGTATTCGTACGGATATTCCCTCTGTCCAAAAATCAAAGTACCATCGTCATCTTTATGGATGACAACACCCATCCACACTACAGATATTGTCAATTCTGTACTCGAGCATCACAAGCATCATTTGCATGGACTGGCCTGCACAATCTTCACACTTAAAATCTGATTGAACAGGCTTGCGACATTGTTGGGAGGTGTGTGCTGTGTGGTTATCAAGTCTGCCCGCAGTCTCTTGATAAACTGCAAGTAGTTGTGGTTGAAGTCTGGTGCAACAACACACAGAGAAAGTTGGATCATCTGATTTGGTCATTTCCGAGACTTGTACGAGTTTGGATTTGGGCCATTGGTGGTCGTTCACGTTATTAAAGCCATTTATGTCAATATTAACTTGTCTATCGTCGTTTATAGACTAGTGTCGTAATCAAATTGCAGAGTCGATTCACACAGCCATGTCGTTTTGGTATAACAGCGCTAACTCCTCTTATACTGGCATCAAGTTTGTGTATAGAATGTTTACGAGGAGCAATGTGCTGGTCCTTTTCAACCAGAAATACGAGCAGGTTTGAACATTCCGTCAATATGCTACAAGCCTCAACTTGTTGCACATTTGCTTTTGCGAGGAGTATGTGATCTGTATTTTAATTTGTACCAACCATCGAAACTTTAGAATAACCCCTCAAATTTTATTTACATATAGAAGATGAATGGGCCAAAAGTTTGTGTGCATATTAAAAAGCAACAGGTAACACTTGATGATTTGCAGGATAAGATTCGTACACTCTACGAAAAAAAGCTGAGGCATGGGTTGGATCCAAATCGCATGATCCAGATGAAGAAGGAATTCCGGAACCCCAGGTGGGTAAATGGAGGTTGTCGTTTTTCTTTGCCACCAGCCATGATCTACCTTGGTTAAACAATAGTTTAAGACTTTCCTCAAGATGCCTGGTTTGAATCCCACGGGGCCACGTCGTCTCGTGGTACAACACATTTGTGCAAAGCAGAGTGCAGCTGCTCACTCCGGGCTCGAGCCGCTGCGTTTCAAATTGATCGTTCTTTGCATCGAGTCGAAAACTCTTTGGATCGTTGACGTCGCTGAATGGTTTTCTGCTCTCGCACCACCCACCTTCTGTTCATTCAACCACTTTGAGCACCCATGGATCATACATGCTTCTCTTCGTACACTCTCCTTTGCCTCCATAAATCCAGACTAACAGCTCGCTTCCACTCTTTCGTTCCTCTCTTCTCCCACATATACAACCCTCTCCTGACTTCAGTCCAGGCCTGTTATTCACTTCACTCCTTTATGGTGACAGCTTACTCCTGTGACAAAATTTGTGTCCATTTATGCCATTTCAATTTCCATCTATTTTCTTGTCGGTCTGATGCCCGCTTTTGTCCTGCTTTCCCGCTAACGTTATGCACATCCCTTGACACTTTGTATGTGAAGGACCATTGTGGATCATGCCTGCAAGGAAAGATAATTGAATGACCAATCAAAGAACTGTCTTGTAATATTAATCAGAAGAGTGGAAACAATACTCCACCATCGTGTGCATTTCCATAAATGTGTACAAGTGCAGCTTTCACTGCTCTCACCTTCATGGAAAACTTCAAATATCTCTTATTCTCAGCACTTTATTTTCTTTTCCTCCTGTCATGGCCAATATCATTGAGTTAATGATGAGTTTTGTTTTGTTTTGAATCTGAGTTTGTGTTTAACTTGAACCCAGTGTTCATCTCTTGCTGTTTTTCAGCATTTATGAAAAACTCATCCAGTACTGCGGCATCGATGAATTTGGTACCAACTACCCCAAGGTGAGTGTTTGGTTCTTCCCTCGGGTCATTGTTTTTGTTCACGTGCTTGCTGTCTGTCGTCACACTGATCGAGCCTCGTGTTTTGCAGGATATGTTCAATCCCCACGGGTGGTCGGATGACTCGTACTACGAAGCACTGGGTGAGCAATCGTGCTGCTTGAACATGCGACTAAAAATGACCAACACGATTAATTATTTCTGCTTGCACATCACGAACTACCGCAATATCTACATGTGTACATAAGTAGTATGAATAATTGTTTGGTGGAACAAGAAGACTTAGGGGAATTGCCGAAGCTTTTGATCTCCCACTCGTCAGGGCACACGCAAGAATATCGGATAGGAAGACTCAAAACAATTTATGCTCAAACCTGTTTCCTGATTGGCTTTTTAGGACTGTTGCTGACGTCGATATACATCATGGCTATGAGGCAGCGAGGAAGCCTAAGACTTTCCACAATGCCACAGCAGGGTCTAAACAAGTGAAGTGTTCACACAAACTTTTTTGTTGTTGGTTTACAAAGAACAGGAGTGTGTGTGTGTGTGTGTGTGTGTGTGTGTGTGTGTGGTTTCAACAATGCATACGTGTGCCACGCGACGTGCATGAGCCGCAACTGAAACCACTCATCACTGCACATTCAGGCTTGTTCAGCAAATGCTCGCCAATCGCAGAATCGCTTTTTTTGAACAAGCACTCTCGTTGGGTTCTCGCACACGTGAGCGGCCTCCAGTCTTTGGGACGTATGGCCTATGTACCTGGCATCACACCGGCGCTGAAATTCATAAATAACATTATTTCAGTATTGTCGGAGGGAGTGTCTTTCTGGACTGGTGGGAGCACTTTATGGGCGCTAAATATCACTCGCGTTGCAACCGAGTGACAGCAGCATGAAACTACTTGCTGCACCTGTTGTTTTTGAGATATTTTACCTGCTCCAGCTTCATCAATTTTTTCAGCCCTATAACCTTGACACACTTCTCCTGAAGCGGGCCAATGGCGATTGTACAGGTATTCGGCATGTAGTACCTACAGGCAAATTACCAACCCTGGCCAGGGTGTTTGTTATTTCAGATACTTATGCTCTTTCTTTTTTTTGTGTCGGGAGGCTGATATGCTGAGGCTGCTCTATCGATAATTTTATCATGATGCAGGAATTTGGGGTTAGCCACAAGACAAAAGTGCCTTGCTCCTATCTTCTTGATCGTCCCTTTTGTCCTCCCACCCCTTCCCCTTCACTTTTTTTTTATAATAAGCCTCGAGATCAAAGCTCATGAAGGAACTGGATATGGGAGGTTATTAATATAGTATCGGACAAGTGTTGAGCGAACAAACAACACCACATTCAGTGTGAAGAGCTGTATGGAGATGGGAGGTTGAATGAGGGCGGATTATACAATGATTTCAGATGAATTGCACACACGGGAAGAGCATGCGAATATATGCTCTAATTTGCCCTCCCCACCCCCAACCTCCCCAAAACTCCCTCAGTATCATGTGTTTTTTTAAATTTCAATGTGTCGCTTGTGATGAACATTAAAATGCTATTTATGATGAGGTGGCACTGCTCAAAATTCCCCTGCGAAACAAAAACTCGAGCAAGATAGGGCAATGTGTTAAAAAGAAAAATCTTCTAAAGTTACAAATTTGATAATAAGCAATTTGCACCTCCTGTAGCCTCAGCCAATTGGCACCCCCCCCCCCCAATGTCACGACCATCGCTGAAATGTCATCATGACTTGCATTTGTGGTGTCTCACCAATCGTTCCGTTCCAGGAACAGACAGGTAAACACCTCCCTCCTACCCACTCCCCCTCCCAACAAAACAACTTTTACCTGCACCAAAACAACCTGCACATTATGATTCTACAGTGTATGTGATGATTTTGTTGATCAGTTCTGTAGCCAAATTAGATGCTTTCTTGGAGACTTGGTGTCTAAGACGTGTCTCCCTTTGGAAATTTTCAGCTAGGTCACAGAAGTTGGAGATGGACAGGCTGGAGAAAGCAAAGAAAGAACGAACAAAGGTATGAAAGCACTGTTGTGAGTTGTGTGATTGTTGAATGAAATGTGTTTACTGAAATGTGCATCTCTTGGTTGGAAATGCAATGTTCACTTGAATCTCCCACGATGAAGCCGAGTCTATGGACCTATCACTGTCACATCGCAGAAAGGTCAGTGTTCTCTGTCTTCTACCACTTCCTTTCTGGTCTTGCACCTTCTGCTCTTTCTGTGCTTCACCCCTGTCCCTCCCCCCCGCGTTTCTGCAGGGCACACGTGCTCCACCATCAACCCCCTTCTGGTGAAACTACCTAAATTAAGAATCAATGCTCACCTCCACCCATTTGTTTTTTTGTTTTTGTTTTTTTTCAAAAAACCAATTAACACATGACCTTGTCTTTGCCTCAAGATTGAATTTGTGACGGGAACTAAAAAATCCGCTCCGGCTCCCACCTCCGCAACTACCTCCACAACTACGACAACCACAACCGGTACGGGTGGGTCCCAGAATTTCCACAATGGGTTGAGAACAGTGTCACAACATAAGTTTTGTTCAACGAGGAAGAGATTTTACGATAGTGATTGTTGTGGTGGTGATGGCTACAATGGTTATATTTGGGCATCAAAATAACTTTTCCATCGATTTGAACAGAGAGCTCTCTCTTTCTGGGAGAAATCTGAAACAGCATTGTTTAAGATCATTGTAATGGCAAAACCTGCAGGTGCACACCTATACTATACTTAAATGCACGGAGTTAATTTTGCTCTTAGTGTTTGCTTCATCCTTAACCACCATGTTCTTTCACTGTGTATTTGAAATTCCAGTAAACTTAAAGGTGATTGTGGTTGTGGCCACATAAGGTGGTGCAGAGATCGTTAGGAAGTATAACCTCGAGTCTTAGTTAATTGCTTAAACCAGGCAGATTGGGTTAAATTGTTCTGGGTAGATTATTATTTGCTTGGAAGGAAGCGATATAAAAACAGATGAGTACAATGTATGTTGCACTCTCAGATCCTCAGAAGCGGAAGAGCAAATGGGACTCAGCTGTTCCATTGGGATCCGCACCAAAGATTCCATTGCCTCCACTCATGGTGACGACTGCGTCCCTTTCGAACAGTGCGCTAACCATCGTCTCGTCTGTTCCTCCCGGTCCAGTGTTGGCAACAACTACGTCGAAGACGGTCATTTCTGCCATTGGTGCAATCCGCAAAAACAAGCCTTAATTGCAGCACGCTGCATTTCCTCCTACCAGTCATCCTCTCTGCTGCCGTTGCCTTTCATTGGAAACTTCCTGTCCATTGACCTCAATTCCAAGCTTGTTGGTGACTTGCTAATGCCGGCTTGTTTGGAATCGCCAAATGAAATGATGATCCTAATAAGGGACGTCTCGGTGGAGGATCTGTTGGTCTTTGCAGCGATAACAGACTATACCTGTGCAGCCCATATGGTGACTATAATTGCTGGCTCTGGGAACTGATCAATGGAGCTTACTCAGCCCGTGTGAATGGCTTAAGACCGTCGGTGCTCCATGTTGTCCTAGCGATATCCAGAGCGTTTGACTTGATCATGCTGCACCGCAATCCCTTAGCATTGGCGTGGTTCGCAGCTCGAGACGTGTTCAGCACAGAGTATGTTTTGCATCTTTTAATATTCAAATAAACGACGGTTTGTTTTCTTTGTGTTGTGAATATACTTTAGCAAGAGCTGTCAACGGAATTTGCTTGTCGAAAATATGTCGACAACCTGCGTGTGGTCTTTGCATAACTGTTTACCTGATTGGCGACACCATTTGTGACAAATTGGCAAATTGCATTTCAAAGTAAAGGAGCACCAGTTTATCCCAAATGTTCCTTAACTACCTCTACCACCAAAGGTGGAAGGAGATTCTTTTCTCCCCCGTCTGTCTATTTGTTTGCCCGTCTACCTCACACACACCCCCTTCACACAGAACAACCTCCACCTCCCCCTTCCCCCAAACAACCTATACCTTATGATTCTGCATGGAGGGACTCCACCTTACATGTAGGATATCTCAAAAAGTTGTGGACTGATTCGGATGAAATTTGGGAGGCAGGTTGGGTGTGTGACGAGGACAAATTGATTCGATTTTGTTGAACATCCAAATCCTGATAATTTTTAAAGTGATTCTTCACCTTTGAGAGATTGGGCCAAAAATGATACATTTTTGAAATATCATGCCCAATATGTTCTCATGGATTAGGCATTGCATGGCAGAGGTATGCGCTCTACCGAGTGCCCTTCTGGTTTACTATGTAATGGACTTCCTTGATCCTGGAAATGTTTGAAAAGCTCATCGCCATCATTTGTTACTTACATATCTATCGTGTGATTGTTTTCAGATCTTTAAAGCAAGGGAGTAGGAGTTCTATTGACTTCTCGGAGTAGAGTTGTGGGTGGCTTGCGATACAGTGTTGTGAGCAGTGTTGATGTATATAATTAAAGCCTGTGTCTTCCCATAACGATATTTGTCCCAATGTAGCAAGAACTTCAACCTCCAACTACCAGGAAGGTTTTGTGAGAATTGCATTTCCTCTGCAATTTGTGGAAACTTGAGTGTTGGTGTGTTTCCACAACATACTACGAATGAACGTTTTGACTGGGTCTCCTGCTGCAATGTCTTGCACCATGTACATGTTTGTAACCTCCACCTCCCACCTCCACCCTCGTCACTCCCCTCCCATCTTCTACTCTCACCCCTGATGGACCAGTACCAGGCTGTTTTGTTAAAATCCATACAAATTCACTTCAACTGCTGTGCCTTTGCAGGTCAGGTCAGGAATGTGAATTGTTCTGCAATTATGGTGTCGGCAATATCTGTGGACCAATCTGGTGGATTTAACCCCCTGGATCCAAAAGCTTTAAAATAATATATATATTTTTTAAACAGACAAAATCTAGGCTCGTGGAAGAATGAGGTGACCGAGGATAAAATGGCAACTTACTGACAATGGAGCCACGGATGGACAGCAGAAGGGAGGAAATAAACAGGACGAGGAAAGGAGGTAAAAGAGTAACGTGCAAGAGGGTTGAGATGGGTAGGATGAATGGGGGTAGAAAAGATCGTAGATGGACATGTAGGGGGATGACGTTAGACGGTGGTGCATTGCTTGCTTTGAAAGTGATACCCTGGAGGGAAGAACGTGATTGAAGTTTTGTAATTTTTCTATGTTATTTATATATTGTAAATGAGCGATTGAAGATTTGGTGCAGATCGGTGCAACTTGAGCAGTTGTAGACGACTGTCATCGAGTGGCCAAAGCCTGTTGTTTGCTTCACGGTTAAGGTGGCTTACTTAAGATCTTCAGGTCTTGAGTTTGAGCCCCTGTCGTGCCGTTCCATCACACCAGGTGGGTTGACTATGCCTGTCATTAATCGAGTGGACAAGTGGAATTCATTTATGGGCCGAGTGGGATTGTTTTACACCTTAACAACTTCTATCAAAGTTAAACTTTCATTCTAATCATCATAACGTGCTGCAGGTCCCCCCGATCACCGAACAGAATTGATAACCGGGCAAGAGTAAATAAATGAACAAACAAAAAGTAGGCAGGCAATGAGCTGTCGACCATCCCATCACACCTGCAATAGCAAGTGAACGAAGCAAACCACCGAGGTGAGAGAATGAATCGATGGCATCACTTTTGTACAATTTATATTTTTAAAAGCTTTGGTATCATCATGGGAAGTATTCATGGATTCAAAGAACTGAAGCAGTCAAAAGTGTAATAACAACAAATTTATTTTTCTTGTTACTCGAGTGTGGCTGTACATCAAAACTCTGATCCGTTTCATTTGACACTCATGATTGTGCGCGTGCTGTGGTTACCACAAAAGCGGTTTCATAGCTTGCATGCAGTTTGTGCCACCTCATCAGGCCACTGCGTAGACATCCTAACGAGTTTTTGAAGAGGTAACGTGTGAGATGCATTGACACACTGTCTTGGTGTTTAAAAATGGTGTCCTGCACTTTCTAGCGATTCTCAACTAAATGCTGCCAGTCCCATAACTTTTTTATACTCATTTAGCATTTCAAAAATATAAATAAGGTGGTTGGAGAGTTGTTCCTGAGGGGGACAGAGACATTGGAGAATGTACATATCAAGTTAGCTGCAAACAGCATGAAAAAGGATAATGCTCATCTGTAAGCAAATTTGGGAATATTTAATTTCTCTGTCCTTTTGCAAACCTCTTCACACTATGGACCCTTCAATCACCTGCCAACGTTTTTGTAACTTGATTGGATGTGGTGCTGAAAAGTAGAATCTCAGATCATGGTGTGTGGATGTGGTGATGAAAGGTTGAATTTCAGATCATGTTGGGTGGATGTGGTGCTGCAAGGCAGAATTTCAGATCATGGAGGGTGGATGTGGTGCTGTAAGGTGGAATTTCAGATTGTGGATGTGGTGATGTAAGGTGGAATTTCAGATCATGGAGGGTGGATGTGGTGCTGTAAGGTAGAATTTCAGATCATGTTGGGTGGATGTGGTGCTGTAAGGTAGAATATCAGATCATGGAGGGTGGATGTCATAATGCAAGGTGGAATTTCAGATCATGTTTGGTGGATGTGGTACTGTAAGGTGGAATTTCAGATTGTGGTGGGTGGATGTGGTGATGCAAGGTGGAATTTCAGATTGTGGTGGTGTAAAGTGGAATTTCAGATCATGGAGGGTGGATGTGGTGCTGTAAGGTAGAATTTCAGATCATGTTGGGTGGATGTGGTGCTGTAAGGTGGAATTTCAGATTGTGGTGGGTGGATGTGGTGCTGTAAGATGGAATTTCAGATCATGGAGGGTGGATGTGGTACTGCAAGGTAGAATTTCAGATCATATTGGGTGGATGTGGTGCTGTAAGGTAGAATTTCAGATCATGTTGGGTGGATGTGTTGCTGTAAGGTGGAATTTCAGATCATGTTTGGTGGATGTGGTACTGTAAGGTGGAATTTCAGATTGTGGTAGGTGGATGTGGTGATGCAAGATGGAATTTCAGATTGTGGTGGGTGGTTGTGGTGATGTACGGTGGAATTTCAGATTGTGGTGGGTGGATGTGGTGGTGTAAGGTGGAATTTCAGATCATGGAGGGTGGATGTGGTGCTGTAAGGTAGAATTTCAGATCATGTTGGGTGATGTTGTGCTGTAAGGTGGAATTTCAGATCGTGGTGGGTGGATGTGGTGCTGTAAGATGGAATTTCAGATCGTGGTGGGTGGATGTGGTGATGCAAGGTGGATTTCAGATCATGTTGGGTGGATGTGGTGCTGTAAGGTGGAATTTCAGATTGTGGTGGGTGGATGTGGTGATGTAAGGTGGAATTTCAGATTATGGTGGGTGGATCAGGTGCTGTATCGTGGAATTTCAGATCATCTTATCAACCACGGTGACCACCAGGGATGATACGGAACACGTGTGCTCAGATCCTTAACTACCCTCCTTGTTAGGTGGAGTGAAGATCTGAATGAAAACCGTGAGACCTGAGCGACCATCTCCATCATCGTGTTTGGTGGGAATGGTTCTCTTCCGCAGTCAATTTTGGATCCAAGTCCCGACGGGCAAAGTACTTGATGAAGGCTGCTGTGTCCGGCTGAAACCTTGGAATTTCATTTTGTTGTGCTGGTTGTACTTCACAGTCTGTTGTGCTTCTCATGACCTTGGTGCATATTTATTGCTCAACAAACAAGTTCAGTGACTGCTGGAACCAAAATGCTTGATCTCGGGAATTCTAAATGTGAAAGCACGAGCTGTAGTGAGGTGTACCAAGCAGAAGGTGTTTAAACGATTTTCACCTGAGCCAAAAATCACCCGTTCTTCCATGCATTCATTGAGCCCGTTTCATCACAAAGGTTGAGGAACTGACAACAACTTTATTTGGTCGACCATGGAGTTTCTTGTGGATCTTCTGATAAAACCTCCATGAATTGATGACCATTTTCCATGCCTGGTGTTGGCTTAATGGTTAGGGTGGTGGGCTTTGAATCCTAGGGTCCTGAGTTCAAAATCCTGCTCATCTGTTGAATTAATACCATGTGGGGTTGACTGCCTGTCATCCTTCCGAGGTTGGCAAATTGAGTGCCAGCATGCTGGTATACCGTGTCGGAGTGGCGACCGTCCAGGATTGTGCCCAATAAGCAAGGAGACTGCTTAGTAGCACCAACGCTCTGCACAGAGGATGGTCCCAATCTCCTCTCCTCCTTTTACAGAAAGAAAACCTGATATCTTTCTTGGCATTGTTACCACTTGAAGCACCCACTCCCGACAGGAGCCGTCAAGGGGGTCATGCTATTATATTATGCCTATTTCACGCCAAGGGGTCTCAGGATTACACCACCCAAAAAATGGCTGTGCTTTGGTTAAGCCGTTTTTGCGGTACCTGGGAACAGACAGACAGACGGTGAATTATATCTTACTATATAATTCACCATCTGTCTGTCTGTCTCCCAGGTACCGCAAAAACGGCTGAACCAATCACAACCATTTTTTGGGTGTGTAATCCTGGGACCCCCTTGGAGTAAAATAGGCATAAATATAATAACATGACCCCCTTGACGGCTCCCGTAGGGAGTGGGTGCTTCTAGTAAGTGCAATGCGAAACATGCTCATACAGTGCAGATAGAGAGTCTACACCCCCTTTTAAATTTTTCACCTTTTGTTTCCTTATAGGCTGGAATAAAATTGCATTAAATCAGACTTTTTCCACCTTTATTTATGCATCGTATCCCACAACTTCCAAGTGAAAAACAAATTTTAGCAAATTAATTAAAAATACAAAACTAGAAAATCTTGGTTGGATAAGTGTCCACCACCCCAGATTAATACTTGGTGGAAGCACCTTTGACAGCAATTACAGCTGTGTCGGTTGGGATCGGTCTCCACCAACTATGCACACCTTGATTGGGCAATATATTTGCCCATTCTTCTGTACAAGCTCAGTCAAGTTGTGTGGGGAGCTTTGATGGACAGCAATCTTCAAGTCATGCCACAGGTTTCTGATTGGATTTTGGTCGGGGCTCTGACTGGGCCACTCAAGGACATTTATCTTTTTGTTCCTGAGCCGCTCCATTGCTGCAATGGCTGTGTGCTTCAGGTCGTTGTCATGCTGAAAGATGAACATCTGTCCCAATTTCAGTTTTCTTGCAGAGGGCAGCAGGTTTTCCTCGAGGATTTTTCTGTATTTTGCTCCATACATCTTCCTTTCTATCCTGACAAGTGCCTCCGTCCCTGCTGGTGAGAAACACCCCCAGAACATGATGTTGCCATCACCATGCTTCACAGTAGGAATGGTGTTCTTTGGGTGATGTGCCAGGTTGGGTTTGTGCTAAAAGTAACATTTTGCATTTAAGCAAAAAAGTTCCATCTTGGTTTCGTCAGACCACAAAACTTTTTGCCACATGACTTCATAATCTCCGGAGTGGTTTCTTGCATACCTCAAATAGAAGTCAAGGTGGGCTTTTTTGAATAATGGCTTCCTTCTTGCCACACTACGGTACAGGCCAGACTTGTGGAGTGCTTGGGATATTGTTGTCACATGTACACAGTGACCAGTCTTTGACGTAAAGGCCTGTAGCTCTTTGAAAGTTGCCATTGGCCATGTTGGCCTCTCTGATCAGTCTCCTCCATGCTTGGTCATCCAGTTTGGACAGATTGCCTGATCTAGGCACGGTCTTGGTGGACCATACGCCTTCCACTTCTTAATGATTATCTTGACTGTGCTCTAAGGGATATTCAAGGCCTTTGAAATATTTTGATACCTATCCTCTGATCTGTGCCTTTTCACGACTTTATCGTGGTCTTCTGAAAGCTCCTTGGCGCTCATGGTTGAGCCTTTGTTGTGAAATGCACTACTGAGCAGAGGAAACCTACAGGAACAGCTGATTTTATTCTGAAATAATCAGAATCACTACAATTTAACACAGGTGGAGGCTAATTAACTTAGTGTGTGATTTTGAAGGTGATTGGTTATACCTGAGATAATTTACAATTGCTATAATAAGGGGTGGGGGTGGACACTGATCCAACCAAGATAGTGTAATGTTTTATTCTTAATTTTCTGAAATTTGTTTTTCACTTGGAAGTTGTGGGTTACAATGTGTAAATGAAGGTTGAAAAAGTCTGAGTTAATGCAATTTAATTCCAGGTGATAAGGAAACAAAAGGTGAAAATTTTGTAAGGGGGTACAGACTTTCTATAGGAATTGTATATGTTTCAATCACAGTTCAAGTTGTCAATGGAATCCACTTTGATGACATCACAAATTTGACAGGTAGGTTAGGTTAAAGTAAATGGTCAGTGTCCAAGGCATTCGAGGCCCACCCACCATTTTGTTCTCTGGGCACCGGTTAGCATCACTCGTGGTACGAATGATAAATGGACATCGCAAATGGGCCCGTGAGATCCAAACCTAAACTTGCAATTGGAAAGGTGACGTCTATTTATAAATGCATATGGCAGAACTTGTCATTGCCTCTTCCACGAGAATAGAAGGGACATTTCAAACGTCTATCTCCTAAAATGTCCTTTCTATCCCCATACCTGTCATGCTTCTTATTCAGCAAACAACATGGTTTTAAACCTTGGTGCACTATTAGCCAGTCACCAACGAAAACAAGTAACCACCAACACCCACAACCTATGTGGTGAGAGATGATTACAGGTGAAGCACGGCCACATGTAGCCCCTCATGTGCAAGTTTACTGGTAATTAGTGTGGTGACTAATGCTTGATGTAGGAGATCTGAGGGTTGGTCTAAATGGACAAAGTGATTGTTGGTGGAGAAAGTCCAACTGTACAGGTATTCCCACGCCAGCAATGCGTCGACCCAGCATGAGCCGCTTTGGCTCAGATGCTGAGAGGCATCGAGGAAACAGAGCTGGCCCTTGAGTCGCGCACCCGACGATGTGGCATGAGCAATGAACAGCAGGAAACGCCAACCACAGCTTCTGGCAATTCCTCCTCGTCCAGCCACGCGTTCACTTCAGGATCAAAGCTCTGAATGCACTTCTTGTATTTTTTCTCGGCCTCATTCCAGCCGCCTGCGAGGAGGACTCGTCGACCGAGCATGGTTGCCCCGGCAGTGCTAACACCTGTAGGTAGTGGGGACACGTAACTCCACTGACCGGTGAAAGGGTTGTACATCTCCACTGTCAGTACGTCCACACGTTCTCCACGCGGTCCCAATTGGCTACCCCCCGCCACGTAGACCCTTTCCCCGAGTGAGACCGAGCAGTGCCAGCCACGGGGTGTGCTCAAAGGGGCTTTCTCGTGCCAACTGTCACTCGTCACCTCGTATGAACATGCGGTGCGCGAGTACGCATTGTTGATATACCCGCCCGTCACCAAGACTCTCCCGTTAGCAGTGGCACTCGCGTGGCAGCAGCGGGCCACATCTAACGAAGCCTTGGGCTGCCACTGGTTTGTCGAGGGCACGTAACACTCCATGGCGGATAACGGCCCTTCACTGTTCCTCCCACCGATGGCGAATAGCAGACCATTGCAGGCGCTGAAGCTGAAGTGCGTACGCTTGTGCAGCATACCGGCCAACTGGATCCACATGTTGAAACGAGCATCAAACCTGAAAGGGACTTTAGGTCATTATCGTAACTTGAATCAATTATGATAGTTAAGCCTGGCAATAAATGATCAAAGATCTTGATTCAGTAAAATCCTGCAAGGGTTTAGTTTATCATTAAAAAAAATAATAATAATAAAGATCAATTGGTTACTCAACAGGCTTCAGTTTAAACCTCTTGAATGGATATATAATCAAAGGTTTTGAAATGCAATGAGGTTGAAAGATAAGCAGGAATGACTAGATAAGATATGGTCACAAATTGTGACCATATCTTGTCTGGTCATTCTTGCCAATCTTGCTTTTTACCTGCAAAACGTGCTCACAGCATGCTTCGCTTGATTCCTTGCATCATTCTGATCTTCACCACCAGCCACGTACAGAAAGCCATCCATTACCGCAATGCACTGATTGAAGCTTTTGGAGACCATCTCTGTGAGTTTCACCCAACCTGTCTCTGGGTCTCGATACAATACGTCTCTGCTCAGGGACTTCTCTACCAAAGCCGGGCGTCCACCAACGGTAACAAGGACCTTGGCACCACCGCGTAGTTTTGTTCTCCTCGACTGCATCACGTTCTGCTGGTAGGGCAACAGATGATAGTTCATCGCGTCCACGAGGAGCTTGTGGCAATCTGGATCTTGCATCATCCTCGGGACTGTCTGCACGTACGTTACCAAGTCATGAGCCGAGATGGTCCCGAAGCGAATGTTGCTGAGCAGTTCCGCAGCGTACGCCAGCCGCTTAGAGTCGTGCTCCAGCCACTTTAGTGCGATGTGAAAAGCCGTGAGCTCAGAATTGATCTCAAGACTGTCATCCAACAACAGTTGATTGATTTGATCAAAGCTGAGCTTAAGAAACTGGTCAGTTTCAGAAAATTCCACAAAGTTTTCTCTGATGAACTTCTCTGCAGTCTCTCTGGTGTTGTGGAGATCGAAGGTCTTTGCTACATTGGATACGTACATGCAGTTTTCCACGTTCAACGCTTGCTCCATGAAGTCACAGCAGAGCTTGAGCAAAGAGTGCATTTGGAGTCGCACGGCTGTGGCTACCACGCTTGACACATTCTGCAGGGACAGGTTCACAGAACCGCTGTATGTGTACAAGATGGCGGTAGCAAGGCCCACCGCAGCGATGTCGTTCAACTCCAGCTGCTGGGTCCCAGAGTCTTGACGCAGCAGGGTCCGTATGTGGTCACTGCACGAAGCCATCACAAGCTTGTGAACGTGGAAAGTCTTGGTCTTGACGCTTAATGTGAGGTCACAAAGAAAGCCATCCATCTGCATTGCCTTTTGGCCTTCTAGTATCTGGTCGCTATGGTGTGGGTTCGACAGTTCGGTGACGGAACTACAAAGCTCTTTGAAGTCAAAGTTGTTATTGAGGAAATTAATTTCATTTTTCGCCGTTTCTTTTATGCCATTTATTATTTGAACATCATTTCCGTCGGCCTTGTTCTTTCTGTTGGTCTTCTTTTTGGGTGGCATGTCTGATTTTGGCAGAACTGCAAAAGAAGCAACTTTGATCAGCAAAGCACAGATTGATATGATAATCTACAATACATTAGGCTTTGCTAATCAGGCAGATCATGCAGGGCGTTTAAGGAGTCGTCTCCACTATTAGGCCGGGAGCACTCCAAGAAAAGTTTTACATTCGGGACAACCAAAGACCCCGACGGCACCAGCAAGTCGAGTCGAAGACCTACCCTCCCACGGGAGAGCGTATCGAGTTGACACCACCCATCATGGTACGAGCGAATATGGACAAGAGACCCCCAGCACGAGCGAGTAGAGTCGAAAAACCATCCCATGGACAACCAAATCGAGGGTCCCTCGTGGAATGAGCGAGTCGACGACCCCCTTCCCTGCGTAGAGCAATAGTCAAGTCGAAGACCCACCATGGCACAGGCGAGTCAAAGATCCAACCCCCCCCCTCCCCTTCCCTCCCAAAAGGAATTTGGTCGAGTCGAGTTAAGACCCTTCACGGTGCAGTGGAGTCAAAAAGCCTTATGGCCGGAGGTTTCAACCCCATGAGCAGCGCAGGTTGTTGAAAAGGTATTATGATATCAATTAGATTTCTTCAAGTATTTCGATTTGAGAAGCAAAGCGAAGACCTTACATGGCACTGGACTGAACCTGAAGCTCTGCCCTCCTATTTTTACTCCCGCTATTTCCAGACACGGGTCACATCAACTCCCAAAACGTCACGTTCCCTTTAGGAAACACGACCAATGGTCATACTTTTCAGATCGAAACGATTAGATCACAAAAAACAAACATGAAACCTGAATCTTTTACCACGTTTACTCCAACAGATTACATTTTTCATCTTGGAGGAGAATAAATTATCTGAACGCGAGATTACATTGAGATTTAAAATAATAAAATAACCAAAACGGTAAGTAACGTACCTGCGAAGTACACCGGAGGTCGCACGTGCTCGCCACTACGTGCACCCGCTGCTGCTGAGAGCCCAATGAACGTCGCAGCTCGCACCAACTGCAGCGGGTTGTCGCTGGAGGGGAACCCATTATAAACCTGGATACGATGGAGGAGGAGTCTGCGACGTCTTAGTCACTTCGTTGATCCCGCACCAATTGTGGGAGGAGCATACACGAATACATTTCTGGGTAAATGTGGGCGGAGTCACTGCTCGCCCAATGACGGTAGATCCAAAAGCCGGGCGACATCTCGAATAACTATTTATTTTAACCATTTATTGAGCACGTTGCCCCCCTTGTGATAGTACGACTCGTCGATTGTACATTGCTGATTAGGAACATCTACTTTTACATCGACCTATCTGAAAATGCCTGGTGTTGGCTTAATGGTTCAGGTGGTGGGTTTGGGATCCTAGGGTCCTGAGTTCAAATGCCGCTCAGCTGTTGAATCAATACCAGGCGGGGTTAACTCGACCTGTCATCCTTCCGAGGATGGCAAAATAAGTGCCAGCATGCTGGTATACTGTGTCGGAGTGGCGACCCGTCCAGGATTGTGCCCAATAGCCAAGGAGACTACTTAAGGCCAGCATTCAACGTTCGCACAGTGTGGTCCCAATCTCCTCCTATCTGGAAAGCCTGCGTGCATTCAACTCTTGAACGGGACAGATCATTTGGCATTAAGAGGAAAAGGGAATTGAACTTAAAAACGAGGTTCACTTGGCAGCCATCAATGTATTACATACGCAAATCGAATTTTCAATGAAACCTCACCCTCCCTCATTTTCATCCAT
>CM068966.1:23464930-23486426 GCA_035128595.1 Eptatretus atami | reverse complement strand
TGTCAATGATGAAAACCTTAATCTTAATCCCCCACCACATCTCAAACACTCCCATTTTTCTAAATTTGGTAATTTGAACAATTCATATCAAAACCAGAACTCAGACAGTTTGAATAGACAAACAACAAGTGAGTGGCGAGATATTCAAACTTGAACTGGAAGGGTGCACACGATGGTCCTTCAATAAACGTGATGGTGACATCACCGGCCTGTCAAGGGGAAACATTTCACTGAACTTCCATTATTCATCCGATAACATTCGCACTTTGTTCCACATTCACCTGTTCCCTTTTTGCATTGCACATGACCCTCATTCTGCTCCAATAAAAAGGATAAATCATCACTTCATTGGATTCCGTGGAGCACCAACGCTGGATGTTTAAAAACCCAAACAGATTTCATAAACACGTCCTTAAAACAAGAACCAACCGGAGTTTCAAATTAAAACGATCTCAAACTCACGCAGATGAACCATCTCCCACAAAACATTCCACATTATAGAATTGAGGGCTGACTTTCCCCTCCCCCACCCACCCCAAACCAAACCCACCTCCCTTTTTACATTGGTTGAGAGGTACAGGTGAGAAAACAATGAAAAGGTGATAAATGAGGCACAAAAGGGAAGCCATATTAACAGCAAATACTTTATTAATCAGTTCAGATTGAAAAAGGGCACTTCATTTTCCAGGAAGAATGATTCCATCATACTGCAACAACAACAACAACAAAAAGCATGGTTAGATCTGATGCCATGGATTTTAAACAAAGGTCATTTTGAATCGTAAATGTAATAACTTCAGAACAGGTGAAAGGTGTTGTTACATGGACCCACAAAAGCACATTTCATCTCATCAAGGATATTACGGTCCTTCCTCCTAATTTGCCAGTTTTTCCTCCTTGGAGTTTCCGTCTCCACGTATGTGTGTTGATCCGTTCAGTGTACTAGCTCTTTAATGAGCCTCGACTAAGCACACAAATAAATTTTTTTAAACAATAATAAAGGTCTACCTTCTGCTGGAACCAGCGGATGGCTTCCTCCCTGTAAATTCGGTGCTTGTAGCCAATGCGCCCCTTCTTCCTCTTCTTGTCGGCAACACAAAACCCAGGTCTGCCCAAGACCTGCCAATGCCAGATGCCAATCGGTCGTTAGAACTACCCGAGCCATTTAGTTTTGTGTAGTTCAGCGACCTGTTCTAACCATGATAATGTTCAATGACCGGTGGAGCACCATCGGGTTCAACTCACCACGTAGAAATCCAGACCGTAGATGCCGATGCTGGGATCGTACTTTATTCCCAGATCGATGTGCTCCTGGATTCCAAAGCCAAAGTTACCAGTTTCAGAAAAGTTTGTTTTCTTCAACTCGTACTCACGAACCTGAAGAAAATGAAATAATAAATAAAACTGATGGAGAATGAAGTGTCAATCGTACCATAGAAGGTTTGACAATAATCAGTGTGAACACAGAGGGATCCGAAAGCCAGAAACCGACACCGACCCCTCCCCTCCCTCAATTAAAAAGGTTACAAACGTTTACTGTTAGACGAGGGCGACTGCAAATTTATCAATTATTTTGAGGGTATAATCTAAGAGCTTATCAGCTTAGAAAACTCCCATGATAAGTCTCGCATGACGCCACGGCACCGCCAGCGAGGAAGGGCGCAGCACACAGAGGGATGCTTGTTTACGTGAAACATACAACTGGAGGCCCGTGGACCTGCCGCTCTGTCGTTTAGCTCCTCCATGCGGAGTTTCTCAGTGAGCATAGTTAATGGTAGATTTTTAATTTTTGGTAATCCAACAAGTTAATGACAAAGCGAAGTTAAAAGGGCATGCGTGTAATCACGTACCTGTGCACCACGGTGGAGATTTTAATCTTAACATTCCCGTCTTCCCAACTCTCTCCATTCCTCCTATAGCCCCATCACCCCTCAAAAAAAATCTCTCACAACGAAGCAGACCACTTCCTGTACCTTCCTACCTACCTTAAGGCCTTTTTCCAGGATCTCTTCAGCCTTGGCCCCACGAACCGTGCAGTGAACGGCAATCTTCTCATTTCTTCGGATCCCAAACGAGCGGACAGTGTACCGTGCTGGACGAAAAACAAATAAATAAATCAAGCACCTGCTGGGATAAAGCCGTACACATGACAAAATAATTGCAGGAACAAGACACGACGAAAAAAAAACCACAAAGGGAGCAGCACCCTTCGAGTAGACTGGGGTCTGTCCGGTGAGCTGCTCCAAAACCTTCGCTGCTCGAGTTAGTCGATCACCACTCTCGCCCACGCAGATGTTGAGGCAGAGTTTCCGGATGTGAAGTTCTCGCATGGGGTTTTCCTTCTTATCCGCCTCCTTAACTTTGATCTCTTTCTGCGATCAAACCAGGAACAAAGCCCATCACGACAGTTTTTACACAAGCTAACACATCAAGGTTATTTGATCAACCATCGCTCAGACCCCAACTCAGACAGCCTGCTGTAGGACCAGGGCACACAGGTGAACTGCCTGACATTTCTACATCGGTTACCTTGGAACACCATAGTTTCCAAACAAACGATTCGTTACCACTTGAAATGAAGGACAAATGCGTGACACAAAGGCCTGATCCTGCTTCATTGAATCACTTCTATGCTCAAGTGATCCAAGGCATTGTTATGACCTCCCATAAGACACCAACACCCACTACCCCACCATGGAAATCTCATATTTGCCTTCCCTCACAAGCTTCTCTCCGAGTGTCACCCTTTTATCAATTTACACCCCCACCAAGTGCATGCATAATAAATACAAATCCCTCACAATCACATTCTGTACGAAAACCTTTACACATCTTCAGACTGAGGACTGAACCTTAGGAGAAGAAGAATAAATAAATAAAAACAAGGTGGGGGGATCTCACATACCCAGGCATTCCAGATAACCCGTCCAGATCGACCACCTGCA
Source organism: Eptatretus atami (assembly GCA_035128595.1). Lineage (NCBI taxonomy): Eukaryota > Metazoa > Chordata > Myxini > Myxiniformes > Myxinidae > Eptatretus > Eptatretus atami. Next base: position 23,483,481 of record CM068966.1, on the reverse strand, counting down.
TACCCACTTTGCTCGCAGATCCTCAAGATGCCAAGCCCTCTTCCCACTTAACCAAGGCCATGTATAACAAGGTACAACTAGAATGGAACAAGGTAGAGCGCATACCTCCGCCAGGTTGAACAGTTTACGTTTTGTATCCCGCCGGTGGGTCCGATCCGGATCCGGACCCGAACCTGAACCAAAATCGATTCGGCTCGTTCTCGTCATCCACCAAGTTTTGCCACAACTTTTTCATACGTCACGCCCTATCTCTCAAAAGCTGAAGAATCACTTTAAAATTCTAGTATCCGGATACGGATATTCACCAAAAACCTAATCATTTCGTCTTCGTCACGCACCCAATCTGTCCAAATTTCGTCCGAATCCATCCACAACTTTTTGAGAAACCCTGTTCAGACAAAAAAAAAAAAGAGACAGACAGGGGTGAAAACATAAAATCCATTCACCTTTGGTGGCAGAGGTATCAAGGAACCTTGACACAGGAAGAGGCCATTTGGCCCGTTATGCCTGCGCTACACCAACATTAGATTAAAATAAATAAATCAGTCAAGCCGTGGAGGATCAATCTCGTCGATTGAAGGAGATGGTTCCACCACACAAGACCCCTTGACGAGACCCTCTCACAAGATGCACACATCACCCATCCACACTCAAGCGGCTTCCAAGTCATGCCAACACCCCTATACCCATCTATAATCCAATAATACTTCCAGGTACCGATCTAATTACAATTTAAACTTATCTACCGTTTCTGCTGCAACTACCTTTCCAGGGAAACCATTCCATGCAGTAACTACTCTCTGAGTAAATGCCTCCTGCCTTACGTCTCCTCTTCTATACTCTCAGGCTGTGGTTCCTGGTCCTAGCACAGTCTACTTCGCTGGATGATTCTTCTGTACTTATGTCCCTACCGACTACTTTCGATGATCTTAAACATCCCTACCGACTACTTTCGATGATCTTAAACATCTCTACCGCCTCCTCTCGAATGAGAGGTTTTGGAAAAGAGGCGATGAAGCTCCACCGAGTCAGTTTTGTCCTCTTCTGTATCAAAACAGGTTTTACACACAAACTCTCCGGTCACGAGGAAGTTTAAAAACGACATTCCCTTAAACCGCCGAACGATGTGCGAGGATCTTGTATCACGGCACCCCGCAAGACTACCTCGATTAAACACTTTCACCTCAAACACGTGTTTAAAATGACCTCAGGAAATCAAGAACACGCTGTTAGCAAAGCAAATCCGACAAGAAATGGTCAAAAAATCTTTGTCTTTCAAGCACGATGCTAATCGATTGTACGGACGGTCGCGTTTAACGCTTACCGCCATGTTGCCTCCACTGGAAAGGCCTAAATTCAGGCGAGGCGTCTCGAGCGGTGCGTCATGACGTCATTAATTCGTTTCCGGCGACGTGGGACCTTCACAACCGTCGTGCTGACGTCATCACGCATAGTATTTGTTTAATCAAGCGATTTTCTGTGTAAAAGTGGTTCGTTTAAGGCTAAATAAGAATGTTGAGCAAATCATATGAAAAAAAGTCTCTCCGAGTAATTGGTTTACGTGTTTTGTGCACAAATTTGTCATGGACAATCCGTACAGTTCGCGTTTGTGCGCATGAGCGGACGTGACGTAGCATTTGCTACGCCACTTCCTTCCGAACTTTTCGGCGCCGAGGAGAGCAGCGTGCGGCGCCTTCCTCGTGTGCGCTCGTCAGTAGAACACCAAAAAAATTTAAAAAAAATTAACAAAAAAATAGTAAAACTCTCAACAAAAATCCAGAAATATCGTCGTAGGTGCCGAGGCAGGTGAGGGGAGACTGCGTCGTACGAGTCGAGCCGGGAACGAGAGGAGGCCACGCAAGCAGCCTGATCTAGCCTAGATTGTAGGCCCCAAGTCGTGAGCAGGAAGCGTACGTACGTCGCCCCGCGCCACCATGAATCCTGCCGGGCCCAGCTACCCCATGGCGTCGCTCTACATCGGCGACCTGCACCAGGACGTGACCGAGGCCATGCTGTACGAGAAGTTCTCTCCTGCGGGACCAATCTTGTCCATCCGTGTGTGTCGCGACATGATCACCCGGCGCTCCCTCGGATACGCCTACGTGAACTTCCAGCAGCCTGCCGACGGTAAGACACCCGAGAGCACGTTCCGTCCGCCTTCGGCTTTTTGACCGGTTACAAACGGCTCGAGTGTCGCATGTTCGAGGTCGTCGCCCCCCGCGTCACCGTGTTTTGGCCCTGCCCGTGGGCTCCTGTGGCGTGTTGTAAGACGTGGCACAGACGACGGACGGGTCTGTGACGTCAACACGTCCGATTTTAAGTAGAATAAACAAACCACCTTTGAATGTTCTATTTTATGGAATTCAAATTGTATAAGGGTTTATTTATTACGTAGGCACGAAGTGGGGTGGCGTAAACGAGAGAGAAAGGGGGGGGAACGGGCACAGAGCAAATGAGGGAGAGTGTGTGTGTTGTGTGTGTGGTTGTGTGGTGTGTGGACTGTGGAGTGAGTGAGTGTGTGAGCTTTGTGAAGAAGAAGAAGAAATCACAAATCCGAACCGCGTCGTGAATCGTCACGTGATGAAGGTCAAGGTTCTGTCGACGATGCGTACGTGATAAATAGATGGACTCCGAGAGTTAACTGCACCACCAATATTGTTTTTTTTTTTTTTTTTTAAACCCACTTCGTTGCAGGTTTGAGTCTCGCGCACACGTGAAGGATCCGTGTTGGAAAAGGTTCGAGTCTGTGCTTAATTGAGGGTGTAATTGTTTTTAACGTGTCCATGTGACTCACATATATATATATATATACATATTATGACAAAGAACTCGATTGTGAAATATAAACGAGGAAGTTACAAGATTGAAACACCAAGCAAGTACTTTTGTAATGCAGGAAGGGTGGAGAGTGTCAAGTGTGTGTGGGTGTGTGTGATCGGCAAATCCCATTGTTTGGGATCACTGTGTGTGTGTGTGTTGTGTGTGTGTTCATGACAAATCCATTGTTTGGGATCACGTGGTGTGTGTGTGTGTGTGTGTTCATGACAAATCCCATTGTTGGGATCACTGTGTGGTGTTGGTGTGTGTGTTCATGGCAAATCCCATTGTTTGGATCACGGTGTGTGTGTGTTCATGACAAATCCCATTGTTTGGGATCACGTTGTGTTGTGTGTGTGTGTGTGTGTTCATGACAAATCCATTTGTTGGGATCACGTGGTGTGTGTGTGTGTGTTCATGACAAATCCCATGGTTTGGGATCACGTGTGTGTGGTGTGTTGTGTTCATGACAAATCCCATGGTTTGGGATCACGTGTGTGTGTGTGTTGTGTGTGTTCATGACAAATCCCATGGTTTGGGATCACGTGTGTGTGTGTGTGTTGCATGACAAATCCCATGATGTGTTTGTGTGTGTGTTGTTCATGACAAATCCCATTGTTTGGGATCACGTGTGTGTGTGTGTGTGTGTGTGTGTGGTGTGTGTGGTCATGACAAATCCATGGTTTGGGATCACGTGTGTGTGTGTGTGTGTGTGTGTTGTGTGTTGTGTTCATGACAATCCCATGTTTGGGATCACGTGTGTGTGTGTGTGTGTGTGTGTGTGTATGACAAATCCCATGATGTGTGGTGTGTGTGTGTGGTTCATGACAAATCCCATGTTTGGATCACTGTGTGTGTGTGTGTGTGTTCATGACAAATCCCATGGTGTATGTGTGTGTGTGTGTGTGTGTGTGTGTGTGTGTGTGTGTGGGTGGTCATGACAAATCCCATGGTTTGGGATCGTGTGTGTGTTGTGTGTGTGTGTGTGTGTTGTGTGTGTGTGTGTGTGTGTGTTCATGACAAATCCCATGGTTTGGGATCACGTGTGTGTGTGTGTGTGTGTGCGTGCATGTGTGCGTGTGTCTTTGCCTGATGAAGTAGTTGATTTGGTGTTTGAAATGTTTGAATCGGTTGTTGATTCGCTCTCTTTTCACAGCTGAACGTGCCCTGGACACCATGAACTTCGATGTGGTGAAGGGCAAACCAATTCGCATCATGTGGTCCCAACGCGATCCATCTCTTCGACGATCTGGTGTCGGAAATATCTTCATCAAGAATCTGGACAAGTCCATCGACAACAAAGCTCTGTACGACACTTTCTCGGCGTTCGGGAACATCCTCTCGTGCAAGGTGCCGTTTGTGCATTATTTATTAAAATGACGATTTATGTGTCATGTTTCTCCCTCTTCTTCTTTTCTTCTTCTTCTTCTTCTGATTAGTTTGCTTCCTTCAATGCTGAAGATTCTTGGAAAAACTTCTGGAATTTAGTTGTGGCCTCCTGTCAAGTACAGACAAAAGTTTTCGACGGCCGATGCTCTCGTCACTTCGCGGTGAAAGCCGTTTCATACCTTCACCATCCCGAGGAAGAAGGAATGTCGATGATGATCGGTCCTCAATCCTGGAATCCGATGACCACATTGCATGCGCATGCCTTGTTGGTCTTCCTTCAGGAATGATGTGCTTTACTGTCGAAGGTGACCAGGTTGTTATGCATCTTGTACATCATGAGGTTTTTCTCTACGTTGTTGAATAGATGTCTGGCCCAGTTGCTCTCGGATTGCTGACGTGGGAGAGGTGTTCCGGTACCGAATGGGTGTGCAGCTGGCTACTCGTCTTTGTCCCATTTCTCATGCCTGTTTTCAGTTCTTAGTGCAGGGTTCTCACACACGAGCTCCATATTCTAGCAGAGGTCAGACGAGGCCTTCGTTCGCTTTTCTCTTCAGGTCTGTCGAGTTATTGATGCGCAAGTTCCGTCTCAGGGAAGCTGAGGTGTTGTTCACTTTCTGATGTGCTTGTTCCATTTCAGGTCAGTGGTGATGGTGATACCAAGATACCCGTGTGGTCATTTGTGTCGAAATCTTCGATATACCGTGCACAGTGCATACTTGTGACGAGTGTGGTGCAATTCCCGCTAATCGTCCGTGTGCTGGCTTGCTGCAACAATACAGAATGGGAACTTTGATATAGAAGCAAGGCTGCAATCTTGCAAACGACACGCATCGCATCATTGGCCGCATGCTAGATCTACCTAAAGCATGCGTGCAGCGCAAGCACGAAAATGTGCAATGCCTAAATGTACAGCGATTATAGACAGGGGTTCACACACATCTTTTTATGAGGTAAAACATTTTTGTCAGCTTCGAGCGCACTCTCCTGCTTTCCCAAGCGCCACTCCAATTTTTAAAGCACCTCTCAGCTTTGTATGTATGCATCAAGTGCACTCAGAACGTCCGCTCCAGCCAACACTCGCAAACCGTTCTTTTTAGGTCATCTCTACCGAGATGACCTAATAAAGCCGGACCAAATGTCCGTCCGTCCGTCAATTTTTCTTTCCGATCTTGATGAAACTTAGTATGTGGGTAGAGGTCGATGAGTGTTGCACAACGATATAACTTTTATCTGGGTTCAAGGTCACGAGGTCAAGTAAGTTATAAAAATCGCCATTTTCAAAACCTATCTGGTCTGCCATTCTACAAGATATTCGTCAACTGTTTATTGATTATGATAGTAAAAAATATTATCTTGTATCTACCGGAAAGATTTTGAATTTCCTTCCCGTTTGATCGTCACGTGATCTGGAAGATGGCCAAAAACGCGCATGCGATTCGCAAGAAGGAAGGAAGGAGAAATGAAATATAAATATAAAACACATTTTTAGCCTTTATATATTATACATTTTCCGCCGAAGGTGCAAAAGTTTCAAAACCCGAAATGTAAACGTCTGCATTTATTTTCAAAATATAATTTCGTGCGTGCGCGCCAAAATGCCGAGTCATCTTTAACCAAACTGCGCAGTTCGAGCTGCGCAGTAGAACTGCGCAGTAGTTCTCTGGTCATAACTGAACATTGAGAACTTGTGGTATTATAGAGACGACCGTCACCCCCAAACGGGGTAATTTTTTTTGTTTGTTTTTTTTTTCGTTTTGGATGCTCCTGAGCCTCCTCTTTTTCCTCTTCGCTCAAACATCTCCTTGGATCTTTTTTTTTGTCATCTTATGTGATATATATATAATATACTAGGTGAATGCACCCGGGGCTGCCCTGGTTCTTTTTGAATTAATTTAATCTCTATACATATGTCTGACGCGAGCACAGTATCAGTTTCCTATTGGACCATGGCAGTCATAGGCTAAGGGGGTTGGTGAGGGGGAAACACACCCCCCCCCCCGGCCGAGGGCCTTGCCACATAGCCTATAACCTTCCCGGGGCCCATCCCGACATTTTTTGTTTCAGTGGTTAGCTCCTATCTTTCACCTTTCAGGAGATTAGCGCGTGCAGACAAACAAACAAACAGACAAACAAAAACTTAAAATCATATGTTAGATATATTGTATATGGCGTTGGCCCATGTAATCGGCTGAACTTGAAAAATTAACGTTACGAAATCAGATGATGACGTCATAATTCGGTAACCGGAAGTCGGAAGTACAATTATTTTACATCGGGACACTCCCGGGTACATGTTCTGTCAGCATGTGAAGTTTGGTGAGGATCAGTCCAGTACTTTTCGCGTGCATAGGTCACAGACAAACACACTTTCAACTTATATATATATATATATATATATATATATATATATATATATATATATATATACACAACACACACACACAAGCTCATTCTAACCTGATTCACTCACGACTACATTAATGTTAATAACCTTTTAGATGATGTCGAAAGCTAAAATGTTACATGCCGACAGACACGAAGTCGATACACCTGGAAAAATCGCAGAACCGTTGGAATGCGTCCGTAAATGAAAAAAAAAAAAGAATGAAAATAAAAATACAGCTGAGCGACCCGAGCCAATGGGGAAGCATGATAATTTTGCATGCCAACGGACATCGAAGCTGATACACCAAGAAAACAATTAAGAACTATCAGAAAGCGTCTGTAAATGAAAATATAAATACACTAGAAGGGTACTCGGAAGAGCGCATACCTCCGCCACGTAATGCCTGATCCAAGAGAACATATCGGGCCCAATACATGTTTGAAATATCATGCTATACAGTACTATATCGTTTTTGGCCCTGTCTCTCAATGGTGAAGAATCACTTTAAAATTAAATAATTATCGTATCCGGATATGGACCTTCACCAAAATCGAATCAATTTGCCCTTGTCACACACCCAACCTGTCCACCACGTTTTGTCCAAATCCGTCCACAACTTTTTGAGATATCCTGCACAAACAAAGAAACAGAGACGGGGTGAAAACATAACGTCCTGCATCCATTGGTGGTGGAGGTAATGAAAATAAATGGATGAAAAAAAAATGCAGGTGAGCCACCCGAGACAATGGGGAAGCACGGTTCGTTATTGCTTACAATTTGTAAGCAATTTACAAGTAGTATTGTAAGTTTATAAGCTTGTAAGTTATAGATTTATACTATAACTTGTATGTTATATTGTTATTTATAAACTTAATTTTGTGGATTTAAATTTGGAGATCACAGTTTATCAATTGTCAGAATTATCACAGAAGAATCTTACCTACACAAGCTGAGAAAACCTCCTCTTCTTCCTTTTTGCTTGTGTGTTCTCCTTGGATCTATTTTTTAAATCTTATAAGTTGTAATGTAATAATTAATAAACTTAATTTTGTAGAATAAAATTTTGAAATGATTGCATCAGAATTGTCACGGAAGAATCTTACGTGCACAAGCTGAGAAAACGTTCCATCAAGAGCCTCTGTTGTGTTAGTTCGCTTTTGAGCTTTCTTAGCATCTTTGAAGTATGAATTTAGTTTTGTGTTTTTTTTAAACCGTGCATGAGTTCCTGAGTACCAGTTATGTGAACCCCTGGATATAGTGCCAGAGATCAATGTATCGTGTGTGACTTCTTATTGGCTGTCTAATTTTAGGGGAGACTGTAATGACCCATTTGATGACGTGGTGCTGCTCTCATGATCACATGCTGCTGAGACTCCATCTCAGAGAAGACGTGCCCTTATGCTTCCATCATGTGACGTTACTTACAAAATGTATCGAATCTGAAAAAGAAACGAGCAGAAAAAAAGGAAACTGGTCGAACATAAATACAAACTTGAGAAAAGGATGAGGGAGTATAGACCGGATGAGAGAGAGACAGACAGAGTGTGTTTACGTGGCTTGGTTACGAGAAAGATTGGGATGAGATGTTCTGCAAGGTAGGAAGGAAGCAAAATGTGTTTCAGACCGGGTGCACCAACTTCAAGAAGTATAGTGTGCAAAAGCACCAGGAAAGTGAAAATCTCCAGCTCGCAACAGCGAAGAAGGCTGGAGAGGCAGAGCCTGGAACACCGAAAGCATAAAAAAATCAACGAACAAACAGTGCATAAACTGAGGCATCCATTCCGAAACGCTCATGCGTTGGCAAGAAACTGCCGTCCATATTATTTTGCTGTAAGTTGGTGGGTAGATGATTGAACAGCTGACGAGAGTGTTCTGTGAAGATGAGTTGCGAGGTTGCTGGTATGAAAAGTGCTGAAATTTGATCGATTTGTCGTGAGAAATAGTAATTTAAAAATGTATACTGATTATTATAAACTTTAATTCGCCACCAAAAATGCTGTTGGACCACCAAAAAAAAAAAACATTAAGCGTGACTGACCCCTGTTGGTAGATGTCACATAGTCCAACAGGGTATTTTTTGGGGTATACTCTTGTTCCACATGGGTCCATTTTCTGGTAACTGATAATTTTGCACTTTTGCGTGTTTCGTTGAATCATCCAGTCGGCATGCCTGGTGTTGGCTTAATGGTTAGGATGGTGGACTTGGGATCATAGGGTCCTGAGTTCAAATCCTGCTTTCTGTTGAATTTATACCAGGTGGGGTTGACTCAGCCTGTCATCCTTTCGAGGTCGGCGAAAGGAGTACCAGCTTGCTGGGATGATTGAGCCATTCGAGTATCCAGCGTCGGAGTGGTGACCCGTCCAGGATTGTGCCAAATAGCCCAGGAGACTGCTTTGGCAGCACCAATGCCCTGATGGATAGATCCAGTCTGCAGCCAAGTGGTTGAGGTCATCTTGTAGTTTGGTGACATCTTATTCTGTCTGGTCAGATGATGGCATCAGCAAACAGTCATTCAACGAATGTTAAATTATTAGGCTGTTTATGTAGTACGAGAAGCGGTACGGGCCAGGGACCAATCCCCGTGGCTATTCCAGATCCAACGTCTACCTCGGCGATTATGAGCCACCTATTTAGGAAGTTGGAGATCAACATCATCTTGTGATCTCTTACTCCATACCAATCAAACTTCTGGAGGAGCCTCTTGGTGCCAACTTTATCAAAAGCCTCACTGAAATCCAGAAGAACATCCATCTGCTTGTCCTGCTGCATGTTGTTGGTAAGATCACTAACTAATCCCAGCAGCTGCAGCTCACAGGACCTGTTCTCTCTAAACCAGTGTTCGAGAGGATAAAGGATGTTGTGACTGTTGGCACGTCTTATGATGTTGCTTGCTATGACGTGTTACATCATTACATGTGATGCACATAAGAGGAATATCGGTCAATAATTCTCTGGATCGGACTGGTCCCCCTTCTTGTAAATCAGCACAACATTTGCTTGACGCCAATCAGGTACCTCACCGGTCTCGGATTTATTGAAGATGCTGGACAGAGAATTCAAGACACGTGATGTAATACGATATATACCAGAAAACTTTTGTGGCTTAAATGTTTCTCCAGCATCTTCCTTATTACCTCCGCCATCTGCAATGGATTGAGACAATGTTTTCATCCCTGTCTGTTTGTTACTTGTGAAAATGGAAGATTTTTCAAGTATATTGGTTGGTTTTTTTTTTAACGTCATTCTGTCTGTGTTTGTTTGTTTGTCAATTGCCTACAGGTCACAATTTTAAACCGATCATCATGAAATCTCACCACGAGGTAGAGTTTGTCATAAGCAAGAAGCCTTTTGTTTTTGATGGTCAAAAGCTCAACTACTTAGGTGGGATTTCGAAAATCCTCAATTTTCATCCGATTGACTTGAAATTTGAACAGGATTTGCATATCAGGTCATTGAATTCAAACGCCAATTATTTTTGAGGTCAACATAGGTTGGGTGTGTGACAAGGACGAACTAATTAGATTTTGGCGAATATCCAGATCCGGCTTCTAGAATTCCTTAAGTGATTCTTCACCATTGAGAGATGGGGCCAAAAACGATATGTAGCACGATGTATCAAAAAGTTGTGGACGGATTCGGACAAAACTTGGTGCATAGGTTGGGTGTGTGACAAGGACGAATTGGTTAAATTTTGGTGAGGATCCGGATCCGGGTGGAGATATGCACTCGACCGAGTGCTCTTCTCGGTACTTCCGTTATCATAACCTCAGGTATTGGATCATCGGCGGAGATAGGAAGGAGATGATCATTTGGAACTGGAGTTTTCTTCATGAAAACCTTTTTGAATTGGCCATTAAAGAGGTTGTCGTTTTCATACAGGGTCTGTCACATTCTCGTCTTGGCCTCAAATTTGAGTTGTGAACTCAAATCGGTTACTTCTTAGCTTTAATGCTCTGACTGTTTACATTTTTAATTGTTAACACTCAAGGTTTGGACTTGAGTGTTATATTGCACGTCTCCTTGGGCTTGTTGGATGATGATGAGAACACTGGGGATCCCCGTGACGGTAGTAGTGATGGTAGTGGTAGTGGTATCACCACCAACACATATGGGACTTGCATCACTTAACACACCGATAGGGTTTGAACTGTTGATCTTCAGCCTTGAGTTCAGCGAACTGGACCTGCTGTTGTGTGCTTCGCAGTAGTTGCGTATCCATATGACTGAGCTGCTACCTGGTGTACTGTATTCTCAAGAATTCAGGCCAATACATCCAGCATGAAACCATAACTCACAAGAACCATCACATTGAACACCCTTTGATTTAAATGTGACAGCCTCGTCAGATGCCACAAGAAGGCTTCCTGGGAATTTTCAGTTCAAGAAGAATTAAGTGTTCTATTCAAAGGGAATTAAAATTTACTTAGAATACATACAAGCAAACCACTTCACCTGTACTTGTAATTAGAGGTCAACCGATTATGGGTTATTCAAGGGCCAATGCTGAAACCGATATTTAGGCCTAAGTCACATTTGCTCTACGGCGAGGATACGGCGGCCGTACGCCCTCTGAATTGACAGAAACGTGCGGCGGCCGCAGAGTTTCTGCGGTGGCCTCAGGGTGGCCCTACGCCGTTTGGCTATATTTTACAGGTCGTAAGGTCGCCGTGGAATTATAACGCGGAGTTATTACTTTTTTCATTTCTACGTTCGCCGTAGCAATTCGACAAGCCGAAAAAAAATAAACTGGTAAAAAAAAATTAAAATGGTTAACCCATTCGTTACCCTCCGTCTGGCCGCACGTTCGCCTTAGGGCCCCCTGCGGTCGCCTTGCAACATCAAATCAAAGACCGTACGGCAACCCCACGTTTTCGCGTCTCCACAATTTCTAAGACCTAAGCCTAAGTCACATTTGCTCTACGGCAAGCAGATTGCGGCGGCCGCAGAGTTTCTAGGTGGCCTCAGGGTGGCCCTACGCCGTTATGGCTATATTTTACAGGCCGTAAGGTCGCGGTGGAATTATAACGCGGAGTTATAACTTTTTTCATTTCTACGTTCGCCATAGCAATTCGACAAGCCGAAAAAAAAAAGTGGTTTAAAAAAAAAAATAAAATTAACCATTCGTTACCGTCCGTCTGGCCGCACGTTCGCCTTAGGGCCCCCTGCTCGGTCGCCTTGCGGGCACCTTGCGTCTGCCTTGAAAATTCTATGGCCGCCGCAGGAACGCCCTAAGGTCACCGTGCGACATCAAATCAAAGACCGTACGGCAAACCCACGTTTTCGGTCTCCACAGTTTATAAATACGCCGTGCGGCTCCCCGAAAAATAAAAACATATGTGACTGCTACATTGTGTGACCGTGGAAATACTGCGGCCGCCGTATAATTGCTAGTGGCCGTAGATTTTGGAGACCCCACGGCCGCCGTGGCAAATGTGACCTAGGCCTTAGAGAGCAAGGTGGGGGTTGTGGTGGGGAGGGACGATGATCGATGTAATGCTGATATATGTAAGGCGAATCGATCCAAGGGAAGGGCAGAGGGCTCGCCATTCTCGACTAGTCGAGTTAAGCATGCGAGACGTGTGGAGCCACTAGCCGAGGTTGGTCGGTTGTGGCCTATGGCTCAGGCTCAGATCTTTCAGAGATTGGAGATTTAAGACCCGTAAGATTTGTTCCTCTCAACTCCTCATCACCCAGGCCTTGTTTTTCTGAGCTTTTTGCAAAGCGAACTCCCAGATGACATGCTATCCATGATGCGCACACGTACCCGCTGCTCTCAACACCCTAACTTTTGGTGGCGTTCATACGGCATGATGTCTTCCAGGTTGTATGTGACGAGAATGGCTCCAAAGGTTATGGCTTTGTCCATTTTGAAACCCAAGAAGCAGCGGACAAAGCCATTGAGAAGATGAATGGAATGTTGTTGAACGACAGGAAAGTGTGAGTATGCCACCACATTTTTATCGGCGAGATGCTTGTACTCCTTGCGGGCAGATTCAAATCTGTAAAACGTGAAGAACCTGACATTTCCCACTGAATGAGGTTTATGCGTGGAATTGCAGGTTTGTCGGGCGGTTCAAGTCGAGGAAGGAGCGCGAAGCTGAATTCGGAGCCAAGGCAAGAGAGTTTACCAATGTGTACATCAAAAACTTTGGCGAGGACATGAATGATGACCGCCTGAAGGAAATATTTGAACGATTTGGTAAGGAAGACTCAAGGTGGCCTCAAGTACCCTCAGCGGCCAAGTTTGGATTTTTGCTCTTTTTATCTTTATTTTTATTCTTTCCATTCTTGCTGTTTGTTTGTATGTGACATCGCCACACTTCTCTTGTCAGGAAAAACCTTGAGTGTGAAAGTGATGATCGACGATACAGGAAAATCAAAAGGTTTTGGGTTTGTCAGCTTTGAACGGCACGAAGACGCACAAAAGGTGAGCTTTGAGGCCATCGTGCCCGGTGAAAAGAGGCGATTGGGGCGGGTGTGAGGGGTGAGCCTCCTTATACCGAAGTTTTGTGGGGATGTGCTCCATGCAGGCTGTGGACGACATGAATGGAGACGACATTAATGGGCGCCAGGTCTACGTGGGGCGAGCACAGAAGAAAGCGGAAAGGCAGACGGAGCTGAAACGCAAGTTTGAACAAATAAAGCAAGAACGCATGAGCAAGTACCAGGTTTGCAAATCCGGCGTGCCCAATGTCCTTGTTTGTGCAAGGTAAACTGACGTTTTGGGAACACCTTCAAACCGGCATTCTCTTTTAGAACCCTCCTTGTCCGGGTTTAAAACTCTGATCGAGCGCCGACGCTGCCCTCGTTCAGCTCGCAAATGAAGTTTCCGTATAAAACGGACCAATGATTGGTTGCGATCCAACTACTTTTTACCCAATTGGATGTTTTTGACGTGGTTCACAATCATGCACTGCTTGATCATCTTCATTCCTGATTTTTACCTCTGACCACCGAAGGTGAAGGAGGTTATGTTTTCACCCCTGTCTGTCTGTCTGTCTGTTTGTTTGTGTACAGGATATCTCAAAAAGTTGTGGACGGATTCGGATAAAATTTTGTGGACAGGTTGGGTGTGTGACAACAAACTTATTTGATTTTGGTGAAGATCCGAATCCAGATCTGGATACGAGAATTATTTAATTTCTAAAGTGATTCTTCACCATTGAAAGATTGGGCCAAAAACGATGTATAACATGATATTTCAAAAATGTATTGGGCTGGATATGTTCTTGTGATCCAAGCATTGAATGGCGGAGGTATGCGCTCTACCGAGTGCCCTTCTAGTCTATCTCCGTATTAAATGCACCCAGTGTAAGTAAACTCTTTTGAAAGGTATTGTGGGCTTTTCAATGAGTGCTACCCAATGGGAGTAGCCAGCTTGTTGACCCCAAAAACATACGGTATATGAGATTATTTTACTGCTCTGAGCATCACCTTGTACCTGTGGTACTTTCTCCTATCCTTTATTTACTTATTATCCTTTACCCTGTTGCCCTTTGTGGGCCTGTGTGACTGAAGCCATGCTAAATGATTTCTGTGTGTTCGCTTAAGATTTCTCACCGTTGGTTCCTGCTCTGGTAGCACAGCTCCCTCTTCGTGTCGATCATAAACTGTCCGCACAAGTTTGCGAGGGCCGATTTTGCTTGTGGACATTACGCTCGTGACATCGTTCCATCCCCTCTGCTTGTTTAGGGTGTGAACCTTTACGTGAAAAATCTCGATGACAACATCAACGACGAGCGACTGTGGAAGGAGTTTTCACCTTTTGGGACCATTACAAGCGCAAAGGTGGAAAATGAGCGATGCAACCATTTATTTCGCTGCATAATACGGTCAAAGGACAGTTTTGTCGATTTGTGCATTTATTTGTTTTTATTTTGTTTTGTTGCTGCACATTTTGTTTGTCCATGTATGTTGTTTCTATTTTTATTTGCAAATTGTTCTGCAGCTATAAAGTGCAGATGATTGATGACTTTCCCTCCTTTTCTGCAGGTGATGACTGAAGATGGACGAAGCAGGGGATTTGGCTTCGTCTGCTTTTCTTCCCCCGAGGAGGCCACCAAGGCTGTGACGGAGATGAATGGCAGAATAATAGGCTCAAAGCCCCTTTACGTGGCACTGGCCCAGCGTAAGGAGGAGCGCAAGTTGCATCTCACTTCGCAGTTCATGCAGCGCATGGCAGGCATGCGTACCGTACCTCCCAGCGCCATCATCGGGCAGTACCAGCCCGCCGCATCTGGCTACTTCATGACACCCATGCCACAGGTTTGCTTGGCATTTGAAAGCCACCCCATGTTAAACAAATAACGAAATGACTGAACCAATGGCTGCGGCGCTATAGAGAGCTGATGTTTTGATGAATAGTGACAACGTGGGAAAGTGTTCCATTTTGGGCAAGATTTACCTTCTTCCAGGTTTTGTGTTCCAATTCGATTTCCAACAACATTAATCACCTCTGAATCTGAAGGTGAAGGAGGTAATTATGTTTTCACCACTGTGTTTGTTTTTCTGTTTGTCTGTCTTTGTGCAGGATATCTCAAAAAGTTGTGGACGAATCAGGATGAAATTTTGTGGACAGGTTGAGTGTGTGACGAGGACAAACTGATTCGATTTTGATGACTATCCGGGTCCAGATACGAATACTGGAATTTTTTAAGTGATTCTTCACCATTGAGAGCTCGGGCCAAAAACGATATGGAGCACGATATCTCAAAAAGTTGTCGATGGATTCGGACGAAACTTGGTGGACAAGTTGGGTGTGTGACAAGGAAGAATTTATTCAATTCTGGTGTAGATCCGGATCCGATCATTTTTTAAGTGATTCTTCACCCTTGAGAGATCAGGCTAAACTAACATATAACACGATACCTCAAAAAGTTGTGGATCGATTCGGACGAAACTTGGTGGACACGTTGGGTGTGTGACGAGGAAGAATTGATTCAATTCTGGTGAAGATCCGGATCTGATAAGTTTTTTAAGTGATTCTTCACCCTTGAGAGATCAGGCTAAACTAACATATAGCACGATACCTCAAAAAGTTGTGGACTGATCCGGACGAAATTTGGTGGACAGGTTGCGTGTGTGACAAGGACAAACTGATTCAATTTTGATGACTATCGGATCGACTATGAATACTGGAATTTTTAAAGTGATTCTTCACCATTGAGAGCTCGGGCCAAAAACGATATGGAGCACGATATCTCAAAAAGTTGTGGATGGATTCGGACGAAACTTGGTGGACAAGTTGGGTGTGTGACAAGGAAGAATTGATTCAATTCTGGTGAAGATCTGGATCCGATAATTTTGTAAGTGATTCTTCACCCTTGAGAGATCAGGCTAAACTAATATATAACACGATACCTCAAAAAGTTGTGGATCTATTCGGACGAAACTTGGTGGACACGTTGGGTGTGTGACGAGGAAGAATTTATTCAATTCTGGTGAAGATCCGGATCCGATAAGTTTTTAAGTGATTCTTCACCCTTGAGAGATCAGGCTAAACTAACATATAGCACGATACCTCAAAAAGTTGTGGACTGATCCGGACGAAATTTGGTGGACAGGTTGCGTGTGACGAGGACAAATTGATTCGATTTTGTTGAAGATCCGAATCCGGATACGAGAATTATTTAATTTTTAAAGTGATTCTTCACCATTGAGAGATCGGACCAAAAACTGTATGTCACATGACATTTCAAAAATGTATTTGGCCTGATATGTTCTCATGGATCAGGCATGGCGGAGGTATGCACTCTACCGAGTGCCCTTCTAGTTTTGCAATCTGCGTCGCCTTGATTGCACGGCTAATTCACAGAATGATTTGGTTTAAGAGCTATTACAAGTTGCTGTTTCCATTTGATGAAACGTGTGAATATTGTCACTTGCGTTGTAACACCAGCAACGGGTTCATCACAGAGTTAGGGTCATGTTACTATCTTTGGTGTTTGCTCGTTCTACTGAATTTTCCGCACTGATGTGGCGAACGTCATTTTCTATTGTCTGTATTGCAGCTTGTGGATACAATTTTGAGTGGGCTTTTGTGCCAGTTTCTGAACCTCTTACCTTGCTTCTCATCTTTCCGCAGGCCCAGGGTCGTACAGCCTTCTATGCTCCTGGGCAGATGGCTCCCATGCGTGCCAGTCCCCGCTGGCCAATGCCAGTTCGCGCCCAAGGTATACCGGGAATGTTTTAGCCTTGTGATGAAGTGGCCGAAAGCATGTCGGTGAGTTACCTTTGAAATGGCCCTGCCCTGATCGCTTATGCTTTTGCTCCACAGGTTTTCAACCAATGCCCAGCGCCATCAGACAAGCGGCTCCACGCCAGTCGATTCGTACCGTGAACCCCAATTCAGTACAACAAGCGCAACGCACCATGCAGGCCTCACGTGTTGGTAAGGCACATCGGCTGATCACGTTTGCACCAAAATTATCTGATGCTGTGGAAATCTTTCACTTTGTAAATAACTAGTTAAAGGGACACTAAACTCTTTCAAAATTGAGTTGTGGGATCTGGTTGTTGGATGTTTGATGGTGGTACTCCCTTGTATTGGAGGAGTGGTTGGGGAAGAATGCAACTTTAAGCAGTAAATGCACCTTTGGTGAATTTCCTGGAAGCATTTGTGCCTCTCCATCACACAACCAATGATTGTATTTAGGGTAAGGATTGTTTGGAATAGGGTTACGTACTTTTGTTTACTTCCTGTTTCGAGAGGAAAGCTGCTATGCTGACATCTGATCAGCCAGTCACTGCTTGGTTAATGATCAGGTTTTAATAGCACTTGAATTTCTTCTCAATTTCAATGGAGACAGTTTTGCCGCTTGTCTTTGTGGATCTGGGATTGGCTGTGACATGTCTTGTGCTTATCACAGCCCATCGACGGCTCTCAAATGCAGGGCTTTGCTTCCTCCACAAAAATTTCAGTGGCAATTCCCTAAAGGTTGCTGCTTAATGGTACATTTCAATTTCATTTTATTTATTATTGTTTTTTTTAATTTCAGTTTCATTCCTTCAATCACTCTCTTGCATCTTAAATGGTAACTACTCTGTTCTTGTTTGCAGCAACTCAAGGTATTATGCCCCGTCCAGGTTTTCCAACCCAGGCAACGCCAAGACCAATGACCTCGTACAAATACACTGGCAGCGTGCGCAACCCACAGGCTCCATCGGTGCAGGCACAGGCTTCTCTTCAACAGGTGCGATCCTGATCACGTTTTTTTAAGCATTGTGTGCATCAAATTGGCCGTCTTTTGCTGTGGGCCTCTTATCTGCTGCTCTAACCCGTGTTCACCCGACAGGCTCCACAACCGGCTGTTCATATCCAAGGACAGGAGCCTTTAACTGCCTCCATGTTGGCTGCTGCACCTCCAAACGAGCAGAAGCAAATGCTCGGTATGCCTGCGTAACCATGTTTTCCAAACCAAGATTGAGGCTCATAGAAGAGCGAGGTGACAGAGGGTAAAATTACAACGAACTGACAGTGGGGCCACAGTTAGACTTTCTAAACGAGTGAATGAACGAATAGGAAGGGAGAACAGAGCAATGGCGGAAAAACATTGACCTGCATTTAACAATACGGGACTTTCAAAGTGATGTATGAATGCTGATGTGGCCTTCTGCACATGTACTGTGCTGTGTGTGCGTTTTCAGCGACTCACTTCTGCTGGCTGAACACTTTTAACCTGCCGTTGCTAGCATGAAATCTGTCATTCAAATACCCTTTTTAACATAATTTTCATCGTTTAAACATTGCAAGGACATCAAACCATCTCCACAAATGGAATTTCATGGACTGTGGTCACCAGATGAGACTATTCATCACATTGTGAAGTAGAAGGGCACTCGGTAGAGCGCATACCTCCGCCACGTAACGCCTGATCCACGAGAATATATCGGGCCCAATACATTTTTGAAATACCATGCTATACAGTACTATATCGTTTTTGGCCCGATCAATGGTGA
>CM068966.1:23391572-23408639 GCA_035128595.1 Eptatretus atami | reverse complement strand
TATAAAACACTCGTATTAAAGTCCTGAAAAGGTATGTGGCGTTCAGTATTCACTTATTTTATGATGACAAAATGATGTGCTAACTGATAATAAATCTTCCCAAGCAATGGATGTTCAGGTGAAATAAAAACATTCTTCCGCAAACATCACTTTTTCATTTGCATTGTATTTTTTATTACAATTTGGGCACAATCACCTCCAAAATGCATATTTTGACATCAATTTTTTCTCAATTGTACAGGGGGACATGCCCACAGACCCCCCCGAGTAAGGAGTCGTTTTGTTTGTTCGGTTTCTTTTTTGAAATGTTCTGCAGTTTGTTACTATCTTCAGTTTTTGCTCGTTCTACTGAATTTCCGCACTGATGTGGCGAACGTCATTTTCTATTGTCTGTATTACATCTTGTGGATAAAATTTTGAGTGGGCTTTTGTGCCAGTTTCTGAACCCCTTACCTTGCTTCTCATCTATACACAGGCCCAGGGTCGTACAGCCTTCTATGCTCCTGGGCAGATGGCTCCCATTCGTGCCAGTCCCTGCTGGCCGATGCCAGTTCGCGCCCACTGTAAACCAGGAATGTTTTAGCCTTGTGATGAAGTGGGCAAAAGAGTTACCTTTGAAATGGCCCTGCCCTAATCGCTTATGCTTCTGCTCCGCAGGTTTCCAACCAATACCCAGCACCATCAGGCAAACGGCTCCACGCCAGACAATTCATACCGTAAACCCTAACTCTGGACAACAAGCGCAACGCACCATGCAAGCCTCACGTGTCGGTGAGGCACATCGGCTCATCACGGTTGCACCGAAATTCCCTGCAGCTGTGGAAATCTTTCACTGTGTAAATAATGCGTTAAATGGAAACTAAACTCTAATTTCGAAATTGAGTTGCAGGATCTGTTTGTTGGATGTTTGGTGGTATGCCCTTGTTTGGGGAAAGGAGGGGGTGGGCGAATAATGCAGCATTAAACAGCAAATGCACCTTTGGGAAATTTCCTCGAAACATTTGTGCCTCTCCATCGCACAACTAATGATTGTATTTATGGTTAGGATTATTAGGGTTATGTGCTTTTGTTTATTTCCTGTCCAGAGAGGATGGCTGCTGTGCTGACATCTGATCAGCCAGTCATTGCTTGGTTAATGATCGGGTTTTAATGGCACTTGAATTTTTTTCTCAATTTCAATGGAGACAGTGACTGCTCCCAAACGCAGGGCTTGGCTTCCTCCACAGGAGTTTCAGTGGAAATTTCCTGAAGGTTGCTGCTTGATGGTCCATTTCAATTTCATTTTATTTTTATTTTTTTTTAATTTGAGTTTTATTCCTTTAAGCACTTTCTTGCAATGTAAATGTTGAATACTCCCTGTTCTTGTTTGCAGCAACTCAAGGTATTATGCCCTGTCCAGGTTTCCCAACCCAGGCAACGCCAAAACCTCTAACTGCCTCCATGTTGGCTGCTGCGCCTCCATACAAGCATAAACAAATGTTCGGTATGCCTATGTAGCCACTTTTTTTGTACTAAGATCGAGGCTCATGGAAGAGCAGTGGCAAGTGGCAGTGGGGCCACAGTTAGACTTTCTAAACGAGTGAATGAACGAATAGGAAAGTAGAACGGAGGAGTGTGTGAAAAACATTGACCTGCATTTAACAACACGAGACTTTCAAAGTGATGTATGAATGCTGATGTGGCCTTCTGCGCATGTACTGTACTGTGCTTGTGCTGTGTGTGCGTTTTCAGCGACTCACTTCTGCTGGCTGAACACTTTTAATCTGCCATTGCAAGCACAAAATGTGTAATTCAAATCGTCTTTTTAACATAATTTTCAGTATTTTTAAACCATGCAAGGATATCACACCATCTCCACAAATGGGATTTCAAAGACAGCCCAGCATGCAACTGTGGTCACCCAGTTCAGACTATTCATCACATTGTGAATGAGTGTCATCTAGGGAAATTTTGATGAAGCATTTAAAGCAATCCACCGAACCGAACAACTGACGGTGCTGTGACTTTACTTGCATCTTTGAGCTGTAATTTGTCATACGCAAGAAAGGGAAAGAAGCATTTAAACAAAATCTTGGCAATTTAAAATGAAGAATTTTTTTTCCAATAAATAGGGCCGCTATGCTTTATAACTGCGAGTAGTTATGGCCAGATACCATCCCCCCCACCCCCGCTCTTTGATACAACCCCGCTTCAATCGGACACCTGACCGACAACGTCCTTTTTATTCAGAGAAAACATTCTTTAATTTTTTCCCTTCAATCCAATATAACCACCAAATCATGTGACCTATCAATTTTTAGATCCTTGTGGAGGATCTCTAAGTCTTACTCACGTTGTTGTTCTTCATCTTCTTCTTCTATGTGGGACTTTTTTGTTTCACGCCTACAGTTTTCATCGAAACTTCCTGAAACTTGGCATATATATGTAAAATACCCTGCGCAGACAGTAACCATCTCCGATTTTGAAAATTCCTCGAGAAAAAAAGTTATGACGTCAAAATATCTCCTCAATGGAAATCGCCGAAAAAATTATCTCCGAAACTAGGCAAGCTTTTTGAATTCTGTTTGCGGGAATCGAACAGGGCATTAGCACATATGATACATCACTATGACGTCATATCAATTTTTATGGCGTCATTCCTATTTTTTGACATTTTTGTTTCACAACCCAGAGTTTTCATCGGATCTTCGTGAAACTTGCCACGTATATGCAGAAAGCCTACGCGCAGGCAGTAACCATCTCCGATTTTGGAAATTCTTCCTAGAAAAAAGTTGACGCATAATACGCCACTGATGGAAATCGCCTATACCATTATCTCCGAAACTAGGCAAGCTGTTTGAATTTTGTTTGCGGAATCAAGCCGGGCATTAGCACAGATAATTTATCGTAAACCTGATGCATCACAATGACGTCATATTCGTTTTATGACGTCATCATTAGAGGACGAGGATCTTAGCTCATTTGAGCTTGTTCATCATCACCTGCCTCCTCCCCACCCACCCCTTCCTCCTCACCCACCCTTCTTTCCTCTTCCTCCACTTGAGTCCCTCTGGACACCCACCCCACCCTTCCCCTTCCCACCACCCCTTCCCCCTCCACCACCCCTTCCCCTCCCACCCACAGTCCCTCCAGACTCCCACCCCACCTTCCCTTCCACCACCCCCTTCCCCTCCCACCACAGTCCCTCCAGACTCCCACCTCACCCCTCCCTGCACTCTCCAACCCACCCCTTCCCCTTCCCACCACACCCCTTCCCTCCCACCACAGTCCCTCCAGACTCCCACCTCACCCCTTCCCCTGCACTCTCCAACCCCACCCCTTCCCCTTCCCACCCCACCCCTTCCCCCTCCCACCACAGTCCCTCCAAACTCTCACCTCACCCCTTCCCCTGCACTCTCCAACCCCCCCCTTCCCTGCACTTTCAACCCCACCCCTTCCCCTGCCTCCCTTCCCACCCCACGCCTTCCCCTTCCCAACCCACGCCTTCCCTCCCTCCCTCCATTCGTTACCAAGTGTAATAACTGTGTTCAACTTCACTCTTCTTTTGGAGAGCTTGCCAAGTGGCTTAAGCACTCAAGCGAACACTATTCAAAGCCCGTTGATAAGGAACGGCTGTCTTGGCGAGCGGTATCTCGCTACTTGGTGACTGAACACACCACTGGACCTCTCTACAGCATCCAGTGCGTACAAAACACCACAAAAGGGAGTTTTTTTTTTAATTTGAACATGTCAAACATTAATCATGACGATTTTTTCTGCAATGAAACGTACTTTGTTCAGTTTCAAGGCATTGTTTTAGTTTTTTTTTAATTTACATAAACTCTGACATGATGTTGAGTGTACAAAAGTGTATACATGTACATCTATCTATAATTCCAGCAATCTCTGTGTGTCTGTCTGTCTGTGACCGCTGTTTCTCGCCAACCACTGGTCCGATCTAATTGAAACTTGCCAGGTATATTGCTGGGGCCCTGTGGATGTGCCTTTTCAAGGTTTGATATTAATCGGACAAGTGGTTCCTAAGTTATGGCCATTATTTACCAAACCAATGACAGGACACTGTGCTATGACGTCACGATTGACGTCACAATAAAAAAATTTTTTTTTTTTTTTGCATGTACGGCCACGTCGCACGTACGGGCCCGCACTAATATAAATAAATATCTCTCGGCAATTTCCCCGGCGGCATCCGGACGAATTAATTACGGATAAAGGTATATCACGACGAAACCGATGTTAATGTTTCCTCACTTCACACATGATGTGCATTACATATGCATTAGTTTGTTTGTAAGCTTTTAAAAGTCGGGCGAAAACGAAAAGTATTTTTTCAAGAAAGACCACGATTTTCTTTCCTTTGCATAATATGAAAATTAACGTACCTTCATTGGGCGGTGTATAACTAGACCGATGCCGCGATCGTTGGAAACAAAACATGCATTACCTCATTTGAGATGTAATCAAATTGTACATTTATTTCCTCAAAACGGGAGCTTTATTTTATAATGGAACTTGGGATGTAGAGTCTTCAAATGTACGGTACATGAACATGAGGCCTGTATAAACATATTGAGCGATGTGAAGTGATGACATGTGGCTGGAGGGAAAGGCGTGGCCTAACTAAAAGGCGGTGCTTGTGACGTTTGCCATGACGAGGGAAGGCGTGGCTTGCAGAATGGGCGGTGCTTATGACCCATTCAAACACAGACACGAACAGCTCCACACGGTGTATAACATATAATATGATTTCTTGCGTATGATAAAATAATTATTTCTCTGTAACCAAATCACCTATCAATACTGGACTTTGCAGTTATAATGCACTACCCTTGCTGTATATATTTAATTCAGCAATGATGTCATCAGTCACGTGGTATGGCAGCCACATTGGTTTCACGGAAAATAAATTTAAAAAAAAAATTATATTTCGGAAACCGCTTTAGCTATCGATTCGAAACTTTGCAGTTATGATTCACTCCCATTGCTCCATGCAATGTGATGTTATTTATATCGATGCATTAAGCCGTTTCGGATAAAACGGGTTTTAAAGTTTCGACTTTCAAACAAGCACGGCTGCCATACCACGTGACCTATGGCATTGAAAATTTGCATTCAGCCCATGATTGGGTAGAGGATCTCGTGTGTGAAGTTTCGTCTTGATCGGATAAGGTTCGTTTTTCTATCCAATATGGCTGCCACACAATGTGACCTATGAATCTATGATGTCATCATTTTCAAAGTGTACGCAGCAATGTTGGTCGATGATATTTGCCAAATTTCACTTCGACAGAGAAAGCATTATTTAATATTTTTCTTCAATCCAATATAGCCACCGAACCACGTGACCTCTCAATTACTCTTTATCACCCTCGTGGCCTAGTATCCCCAAGTCATGAGGAACATGTGTGGGAAGTTTCCCCTCAATCTGTTCAGCCATTCTGGAGATTTTTGAAGGTTTGAGGGTAAATCCAAGATGGCTGCCAGACCATGTGACATATCAGTTGTCAAATCTTTATTCAGCATGTCTAGTCGATCATTTTTGTGCTGTTTCACTTTGATCTCTAAAGCGGTTATGGAGAAGAAGAATTTTTCCTTTTTGGGGGGGGAAAAAAACAATATGGCTGCCAAACCACGTGACGGATGACGTCATATCTTTAAGCATTTTGTGGGCATTGGGGCACAGATTATGTGTATGAAGTTTCAGATTTTTACAAGGATTTATGTTTACTAGTGCATGCTCGTACGTGCGTGCCCGTACGTGTGTGGCCGTACATTTGCTCAAAAAAAACAAAAAAACTTTCAAACCACGTGCCAGAAACAACAACCTACACAGGCCGTTCCTTCGCTCTCGCGTGCCCGTACGGGCAAACCAAAAAAAACAACTTTCAAACAACGACGCAGGCCGTTCCTTCGCTCTCGTAAACGACGACTGTAATTGGGCATTGTGTTATCTATAAATGCGCATAAGAACGAGAAAATTTATTAGAATACAGTAAGTCATCACTATCCGAGTGGTTCGTGCCCGTACGCAATGTTCACATGCATTCACGAATTATCGTTTTCATTGAAGTTAACAAACTGCTTGTGATACTTACACACACAGAGTTTTTAAAATCCAAATTAAAATCAAGTTTACCTCCCTGTTCTTTGCTTGCCATGACATTTTGCTCCATTGACCATTGCCACTCCTACGCCACGGTAACTAAATGGCACCCTTTCCCCATCGGCCACGCCTACGCAGCAACGTGTCCTGTCATTGGTTTGATAAATAAATGGCCGCAGCAACGTGTCTTGGCATTGGTTTGGTAAATAAATGGCCATAACTTGGGAAGCACTTGTCCAATTAATATCAAACCTTGAAAAGGGAACACATACTCAGGTCCCCAGCAATATACCTGGCAAGTTTCAATTAGATTGGACAGTGGTTGTCGAGAAACAGGGTCACAGACACACACACACACACAACACACACACACACACACAACACACACACAATTGCTGGAATAATTATTTATGTTTATGCATTTATGGCTGGCCTACCATTCACCGATGACGTCATCATTACAAGATCCTTATTCCCCATTTGGAGTAGAATGTCATGGGCCAAGATTCAAATTTTTTCTCCAATCAGTGGTTCAGAGATATAATTAAAAAAATGTTTTTGGGGTTAATCCAAGATGGCTACCAACACCACGTGACCTATGACGTCACAACTATCCTTGAAATTCCACAAAAAAGACACAACTATGGTGAAATTTTGTGTCAAGCGACTAACGTGGCCGAGGAAAAAAAATGTTTTTGAAAAATCATCGAGCAAAACAAAAAAAGCCCAAAATGGGACAAAGAATAATAACAAATAATCTGAACAGAAACAATAGGGTACCACAGCCTGTAAGGCTAATGGTACCCTCATTATTAATTAGTGTTCTCCATATTCTCATAATAAAGCTTTGTTGAAAATTTGATGACGAAAGCTCAAATGGTAAAAAGTTATGACCCGGACAGTAACACAGACACTGTGTTCTGTGATTGCAAAACCCTGTGTTCTGCTGCCCAGGGGACGGGCTAATATGTTAAACAGTCACCGAATCAGACTTTGGGGGAGGGGAGATGGGGTGGTTGTGGAAGATGTCATGTGATATATATTGTGGGTTGGTTACGTGGGTTGAAAAGGTTTTTCTCGCTGGTGGCCAAATGAGCCTTACAGTGACCGCACTGTCTTGATGGACGTTTTTCATGTGCAGGTGAGCGTCTGTTCCCCCTCGTCTACAACATGTACCCAACACTGGTTGGGACAATCACCAGCATGCTGCTGGAGAAGGTCGACAACTCGGAGCTACTGCACATGCTTAAATCACCGAGGTCCCTGTGGGTCAAGGTGAGAATAGGGTCACCAAAGGCAATGAGTTGGGATTACCATATTTGAAGTTTCAAAAAAAGAGAGGACACTCCGAAAAGGAAAGAACTATTTTCAAGAGTTTCCTTTACCTATTGAGCCATCGTATCGGCAGTGTCATTCGGTGTGTTCCAGACCTCGATTAATTTTGACTGCAAACCACTTGCCGTTCTTCCAGTCAAAATAGTGAATGATGACTGAAAATATTGTGCTTGTCCGAGTCCACATGAGATTGTAAATCAATAACACCTTTATTTGCCACAGAGACGTACGTAGCGGCTCTACATACCAAGCACTTGGCTTCCCTATCTTCTCGACCACTTTGAAAACACGGAATTTTGTTTTTACTTTTGCAGTGAACTTACAATTTCGTTTTGGCATTGTAAACAGCTCTTAAAGAAAATCAAACCGAGTGTGTACGGTACAGACTCAGAAATACACTGAATCGTGGACTGAGCATGCCACTGGAGTGTCTCTCTCTCTCTCTCTCTCTCTCTCTCTCTGGAAGAGGAGGCGTGAGTGTCGATGTTCGAACACATCCATAACACCATGACTGAGTAGTACAGACTTGTACCAAACTGTCCTGGTCCAAACATTAGATAACCACATTTTATCACCAGAAGAAAATGTACAAAAATGGTATAACAATTTAAATAAGGTAAAAAGGTATCTCAAATCTTTAAATTAATTCCTTTAAATCTAAAACATTTTTACATATTTCAAAAAACCCGGCCGGACAGATTTAAGGACCAAAAAGGAGGACATGTCCAGGAAAACCCGGATGTCTGTTCCTTCGATGAGCGTAAGTGGGACTGGGTCTGAACCATGCTAATGTTCACTTCTATTTCAGGTGGATGAGATTATGGCCGTCCTTCAGGCCCTCCTGCTATTGAAGCACACCTCAGAAGGGTCCGGGAACCATGTGAACATCGTACAGACAGGGTGGGAGGATGGGAATGATTTTGATCCTGTTTTTTAATTGATTGATTTTTTTTTACGATCACTTAAACTTTTATAATAAAGCCTGAAGTGTGGTTCGTTATCTTGCATTTGATCGTCATTTCAGGAACCGCCTCAATTGGCAGATTCACAAAAACAACAGCCACAAGAGAGCCCAGATGAGGACGTTCATCGGAGCACATCGGAGGCCCTGTTATATTGGTTCACGAGTCAGTAAGTGACCACTATATTCGTTATGTGTGTGTCTGTCTGTCTGTCTGTCCAAGCATAGCTCCGTGGGTTTGATCCGATCTGATAAAATTTGGGTGGGAGGTTATTATCATGATCTAGTTGTGTTTTCCTGAGAATGGGCGTGGTGCCGCCATTATGGGCGGAGCCACGCCCAAAAAACGTGTTTTAGGGGGTAGCCAATTTCAAGTTACATCTTCTCCGAGGGGGTTTGTCGAATCTGGCAGGGTTTCAGTATTTGGTTAGCCCAATGGCACCTGCATAGCCCACGGAGCTCGATTTTTCATTTTCAGCCCAAGGTCAAGGTCACGAACTTAGAAAATGTCAAAAAAATCAATAAATTGGCATCGAGCTCCTAGGGTTTTCAACTGTTTCGAAGGAAAGTTGGTATGCAAGTAGTGCTCTTGGAGTACTACAACTTTCATCATTAACGTTTTTCCCGATTCCGCCAGTTTGCCCGTGGCGCCCCCTTCAAGTTTGTTTTTACGCTGATTTCATCAAAGTATGGATAATCCGAGGAATGCGAAATGCCATAAAGCCTATATGACGTTATATTTTCCTGGAATGTTTCAGAGGAAGTTTTGCACGAAAGGTCATAATCCTTGACCTTTGACTTTAAAGGCCACAAAGGTCAATTTTCAAAGTTGTGGGAACGAACCGGGTTTTCGACCTTCTTTGACGAACTAACTCCAATACTATAGCACGTATCCTGTTTCCTTATTTAATTGTCCACAACATTGTTTGTTACCTTTAAGGTTCTGCAAAGGTCAATTTTGAAAGTTGTTGAACGAAACCGGGTTTTCGACATTTTGCAGCTAATAACCTGTCACTCGTACCACATCATGTTGATCATTTTTATAACTGGTCAAAAATTATAACTATGTCTCATCCTTGACTTCTGAAACAATCTACATCGTCAAATACCGCTCGTGAACCATTGTCGTCTTCAGACTTGTTATCTTAACAACCGTTATTTTCTTTCTTTTATATGGCTCGGAAGGGTTCTCGTCTTTTTTTTTCTTTTTTCTGGAGCCCCATTTGAATTTGAACCTGGCAGGAAACATTGTCATGTCTGGGGCTCCTTGACTGGTTCCATTGTAAAGTTTTAATTTGAAAGTTGCACACTTGGTGTTTTACAAAAATAAATGTCAAGCTCTCTTTTCCTGTGTCGTTAAAAAAAAAAAAATTTGATATGTCATTCTTCCATTCTTAAGGATTTACCTTCGAGTACGAGATGCCAATTGTTTATCTTGTTTGCAGCAAATGCAAACACCAAAGCAATACTATGTGCAAGTAAAATGTTAATAAACTGAAGCATAGAATGACGAGGGGTATTGCAGTAATGTTGAACTATTAGCATCGGGTGGACGGGGATGGGCCAGAGGTGTTAGGGTTAGGGTTTTCTCTGTTCCTTTTCTCCGAATGCCTGCAGGATCATTGGTATGCTTTTCGCAAACTCGATACGAACTTTGAGATGCTTCTTTTTCAGTAATGGATTCTTTCTTGCCACCTGTCCAGAGAGGCCAGCTTTGTGAAGGGAACGGGATATCGTTGATTGATGAACACTGACTCCCTTATCAGACATATAGCCTTCAGATCTTTCAGTCATTGTTGGATTGACAGTGACATCCTGAACCAGTTTCCTGCTCGCCTGGCTGCTGAGTTTGGATGGGCGACCTGATCGGGGTAGAGTCTGGGTGGTATGATATGTCTTCCACTTCTTAATGATGGATTTTACCATCCTCAAAGGGATAATGAGTGATTTTGAAATCTTCTTATAACTCTCTCCTGAACTGTGCTTCTCCACCACTTTATGCCTGACTTCTTCAGAAAGGTCCTTGATCTTCATGTTTGTCTTGTTGGTTTACCAAGTGAGTTGTTACCTTAAAACTCCTTTGATAAGTGGTGTAGCTTAAATTTTAAGTTAAACCACTGATTACATACAGGTAAAACCTATTACACTTATTTTGTAAACTTTCAAACAAATAATTTACTCCTGAAGTGATTTAGGATTAATTTGGCAAAGGGTTTGAATACTTATGCAACCGAGAATCATCTGATTTTCACCATTAATCTAACTTATTCACATTTCATCTGCATTTTAAAACTTTTTCACTTTGGAGTAGTTTGTGAAGACTCTATTTATTAAGTGTGATTTGAATGCATCATGAAATAGGCTCAGGTGGCATTAAAATGTGAAAACTTTGGAGGGGAGGTGAATACTTTTGCAGGCCACTGTACATACAGATAATTTCCTTGAGATAGATAGCTTAAAACCTTGTCCAGATTGTGAACTTCCTCCAACCAAAATTTGGGGCATCTAGGTGCTACAGTTCAGCTGCAAAAGAAAAACACACAAACAAACCCACAAGCACTGGAAAGTATTTATGTACTCGTAGGGTTGCCCGGCCGGGTGAGCTTTTCCAGGAGGGGGTTTCAGGACGTGTTGGATATTGAAAAGCTACAGTTATTGGCCTCATGGTGGTTACCTTTTGGCTGCATGTTAGCGGCAGCACTGCCTAATGGCATGCCCCAATGTACCCTTTATACGGCTTTTGATGAGAGTTTCAATACAGAACTCAAAGTCAACGTATGGTTGCTCAAAACCTTGCCCAGATTCTGAAGTACCAACACCCAATACTTAGGGCCTCTCGGTGCTACATTTGGGCTGTGAAAGAATAATGTACAAACACACAAACAAACATTTGAAAATATTTATGTAGATATGTGCAGTATTGTGATGGACGTCACCTCCAGATACCTCCAAGAGGGCAGTGCTTCTTAAAAGACCACAGTAGTCAATCGCCCCAGAACTTCCTGCTGGATCCTATGCTCAATGTCATGTTACCATACAACAAAGACTGGAAAATGAGCGAGTACTGTGCCTGCAATTACACAACAGATTTAAATTTGTTTGGCCAAGTGGAACCAGTTGTTGCGTAATCGCTTCTCACAATCTATAAGCCCAATTCGACCTTGGTTAACTACACCCAAAATTTGGAGCATCACTGATGTCGGAGAACCCTCAGTTGCCTGATATCATCATCAGAACAGACAGAATAAGTCAATGCACGACCTGGATTCAAGCATGCCTGAGATATGCACATATTTACAAAACTTGAAATTTCACAATCCGATATGTACAAAAAGATTCACAACAATTATTCACAAGCACGTATACATTCCCACTTATTCTCCAATAGACATTCGTGTCCTCGGATACTTTCCAGTCACCTATGAACTTTACAATAACCTGGTGCCACATGCATCCAGGAAAAGAGAGATAGGGAAGGGAACAAAATGAAATGATAAAAAGAAGATGGGGTCATGTATCATGCCCCTTCACACCCTGCAACAGCCTGGTGGAACTTGTGCCACCAAATAATTCTGGCAAAAGACTCGCACTCCCTTCTCGTCCCTCCTCCACGCAACCCTCTCGGTGCTCCCGGTGATGGACCATCTGCGGCGTGAACTCAATGCGGAGTTTTGGTGCGAAAACGTGGGAGGCACAAGGTGAAGTGGCCTGGCGATATAGCCAGGCGGCATTGCATGATGAGCGGGGCTCGTTGCAAAGGTGCGAAAGGACGGGAGGTGTTGGATGTGTGCGAACGAAAGAAATAAAGATGTGAAAATCAGAAGGAAGATGAATGAAAGGTGGTGAAAAGAGAAGAGCGAGAACGAGAAGGAAAAAATGAAAAGGAAGACGTGAAACTGGATGGACGAGGGTATTCACAAGCACAGCCTGTAACAAGATGCCGACCCACGAAGGGAAACTGGCGGAAGCTCTTCAAGAGCATGTGTCTTCACCTTTTATAGGATTTCTCCCTCCCCTTCACTCGAGCCCCACCTCCCACTCCCTTGTATCCATAGCAAGCCGGAGTTGTGGCTGTCAGAGGATCCTCTCCTCATATCTGATTTGTGTGTTGGCGCTCCGATCTCCGGTGGCATCTTGAGATCGGCTTTTGGGCTTTTGGCACGCTGTCATTTATCCGCGATGGATTGAGCCATCTGGCATGTGGTTCCAGCCTGAGATCCTTACCAAATCAGTCTGAGGTGGTTTTACAATGATTGTGTTGAGGGTCGGGAACAGATGGCACGGCCTCATCGTGGATCTTTGGTGAAGAATGTGCCTGTGATGCGCGATGTGGGAAATGGGTGTAGAAAAGGGTGTATCAGAAGAAAATGACACAAATGGGATTTCTAACGACACACTCGCAATGCATAGCTTCCCTCGTGAATGAATATAGTACATTTAATTCTTGTATGTGTGTGTTTCTTTCTCCTGGGGGTCCAAAACCACAACAGTATATATATTGTTGCAGTTCTGGAAACAGCATACCTCCAAGGTGATGACATCCAACATATAGTGGTCCCAACACAGTTATTCCATTAATATACGTTTAGATAGTCCCTTCCCTTGTGTCTAGTGGGTCAAATGGGACGTGCGTTGCGGGGATCTCATAGCTAAGTTTGCTTACACCACTAACTTCATTTCTACTCTTCTTTTATGCTTATTTCTGAGGTAAATCCGAATTTGCGTCAAACACATGCAGCGCGTGCTGCGGCTGTGAGGAAACCACAATACCCTCGGAATAACTTCTGCGGGGGAGGGGCGTAGAAAGGCCACGATGGCACGCGTGAGCATTCACAGCGCAGAGCTCCCGTCCTCAAGCGATCCCTCAACCCAACTTTTGCGGAAAGTTATACAGTCTGCTCGGCACCTCGAGATGATCGACTCGAGCTTCCAATGATCTGGGATGAGATTGCTGGTTGCATTGAAAAGGCATACGAATGAATATCTCTTAAAGAGGCTGCATGGATGTGGTTTTGCACAACACAGAAGCAAATGAACGACAACCACGCCACGTTGTGCACAATATGGGCGGCGCGTCCTTTTCAACCCATTTCTGGACTAATTATATCGAACGGGTTTCGCCCCGCACACACGATAGCAGAAACGGGCGAATGCGAGCGCTGACCACAGTGGGCCAGGGCAGATCCGCGCGCACTGTACGGAACGTACTCGAAGGCAGACCCATATTTAGCTCGTGACACCTTATTATCATGCAGAACAGGGCACGAATGGACACATCTTACCGTCTGTGCATGGGTTTGTCATAACCTCTTACTTTCTCGCCTCTCAGGCCAGCGAAGCCGTGATCGGGCAGAGGCATGATGTGCAGTTTGGATCGCTCGGGCAGCGTGACACATCACGGAGCAGGCATTGATCGGAGGCGCCCGGGCAGGCATGTGGGACCGACGCCACCCTCGGCCGGTCGTCAGGGCACGGTCCGGGGGTTCTTGCAGGGCAATTCATGACGCGGAGTTCAGTGTGGGCGATTCATATCATGTCGTGAGGTCGGAGCGAGACATTTTCACAGCGTGGGGCCGCCTGGCCAGAAGGGCAATGTTGCCGCTTCCGGCCATCGAGGCCGGGCCGCGCGGGGGGCTGGGGCCAATCAGACCACCCGGTTCGGGTGACGATGCGTCACTTCGGGGTGCCCCCGCCCCGTGCTGCGGGGCCTATAAAGGTCGGAGCGGGGCCGTTCGCTCTCTCTCTCTCTCTCTCTGTTCTGCTGCCCCCGCATGTGATGGACTTCGTCATCGCCTGGACTCCGCCCTCATGTCATCATCGCCTGCTGACTCCACCCTTCTCCACCCAAGTCCCTCCCTTCATGCCCGATGGTCACGTCGCATTTTCTGGACGACGCTTTGCACGAATTGCCACGAAGCGAGAGACGGCACGCCAGCTGTTGGGGAGGTATCGCACCACGGAACATTCCCCCAAAAATGTATTGGTGGCGCGTTCGGGCAGTCAATTGTACAATGTACCAAGAGACCGTAGCCTCAACTCCTCTTCCTTCTTGTTTCAATAACTCCTCTTCATCGGGCTTTTGTGTGTGTGTGTGTGTGTGTGTGTGTGTGCTGTGTGCTGTGTGCACGTGCGCACGTGTGCGAGTTGTCTGGCACTTGTCCACATTAGAAAGATTGCGGAACATTATTAATTATATTATTCGCTTAAGTCTGCTCTGTGTCTGCTTTCGTAAGTTTCTTGTACATTGCCACACCTCACGCTTCTTTCTTTCCCTGCACAACACACGCCATAAAACTATTAAAGTGCCACATACCTTTCCTCGCCCCATTGTAAATAAATATATTATTAGAAATTCCAAGCTCGTTTTTGTCTTTTCTTGCATTGATCCAGCATGGTCCGAATCCTAGCTTAGCCGGGACTTTATTCCCAGCGATCCGTACCTTTTAGCCGGTACGTCCTTGGCAGTGTCGCTTGGCTGCATCTGATCCGGTAAAGTGATCCGGTTACGGACTAAGCAGTACCGAGGGCGTGTTCCCCGGTAATTAAATCACATGATTAATTAGGTAACCCGGTTAACCCATAGACGGGAGGACCTGAGGGTCACACGGTTGAGTTATTGGCGTCCACGGTCGGTTAGCGACCCATCACGTCACGGAATTATCAGTGTGCAACGGCTACAATTCTGGGGAGTCTGGTGGAGCCGAGACAGCTTCTCCCCTTGTGGTCTTCTCACCCGACCCCCGGCCCGCAACAGTGTATATATATATATATATATATATAATATATATATATAATATTACATGTTATATATTTATATACAGTATATATACTGTGGTGGTTGCTACATCTGGATAACTCCAGACGGGTACAACGATTCGCTAAGCGACCACGACAGCCATTCGGATCATTAACCTCTTACCAGCTCCCACGTCCAGAGCCATAGTACTGTAGCAGTTGAGGTTCCTGGTGCGAACGAATATTGTGCCAGCAGTCACGTGATAGATCATGTTAATTGGGTGAGTGGAACCAAGTCACATCTGCAATCTTATCTACAGCCCAATCTTTAGATCAACCGATCACTCAGCTACTATTTGTCACCACTGTGATGAATAGGACGAATTAGGTTTCATGCATTTTACACATATATTAAAATGAAGCACATACAGTATACTCAGGTAATTTGCAGCACATATTTACAAGGCAAGAACAAGTTGCCGTTACCCTTACCGTCCACTCCTGCTCACAGATGTCAGAGAATCACAATCAACCTTCGTACTTACGTTAGTGCCTACATGCAGTCGTGAAGGAGAGAGAGAGAGAGAGAGAAGAGAGAGAGAGGAAAGGGCTGAGGAACTAGGGTGTAACCAGAGTAGACTTGGGCGACTAGAAGATTGCAAACCCAACCTTCAAATTCGACAGCTTGAGGACGCTGGCTTTCACTGACACATGCCCCGTATCGCCAAAGGTCTCTGTCCTCCGTCACATCCTCCGGTACACAAAGCTAATCTCGTGCAGCAGAGGCCTCAAGCACAATCACTCATTCGAAGAGAGTATCAAGAGGATAATAATACCAAGAGAATGCAGTCTTTTTTTTTTTTTTTAGCAGTAACAATTCCATAATATATTGATAGCGGATTCTGAAACTAATCAATTCAATATTACAGATGTCGCCAAAAAGTCAGATTATGTGTTAAGTAGGTGTGTAGTCAAGTCCTCCTTAGTTTTGTTCTAAGCTGGGAGAATCAAAGCGTGCGTTGGCGAATTTATTTTAGTTAGGTTATTACATCTAACAAGCCATCTAACAACCATTCCACCTGCATGACCCCTCGCCCCATCACGATCCACCACCAAACCAGCTTCCTTCTCGCACCAATGATGCCAAGGCAGATCTCGCAGGTCCGTTCGCGCTCCCACGAACGTTGTAACTCTTTCACGTCCAACCTTGCAACCTTGATACTATTTATGTCTCAAGTATGAACCCGTGTGGAAGAGTGGCTGGGGTTTCCCTGCAGGGCCAAGACCCAGCCACGGAAAGGTATCAGTGGGACCTGGTCGCAATCAAAGCGAGGCGGAGGCGAGGAGGGGGGGGGGGAGTGTGTTCGCCGGCAAGGCCCTCCTCCGCTGAGAGGTCCATAAATTCCTGAGACTCTCTGAGGTAGGAGTCTTTGGGTCTTCGGGGTCTTTTTTGGGGTCTTGAGGTTTTTTGGTGGTCTTTTATGGAGAAGTTTTGGAGGGTTTTGTGTCTGTCACAAAAGGGTGTTTGCTTTACGAAAGTCCTCCGAAGCGGCGGGAAAAACCCGTTGGTTCCTCTGCTGCCCTCCACAAAAAGAAGAAAGAGCGACTCCGACCCCTTCCGTGGACCCCAGCACTCACAAACCCGAGCTCCGCCACGAACTCGAGTCCCACACGTGCGACTGGGGACCAAATACCAGCGACATGTCAGGTGCCAAGCACGGAGTACCCCTTCTCCGACGGCCAGGCACAAACGTAACTCGACCCCAGCTTGTCCTACTCTTCCGGCTCGCGAGGGCCCATAAAGAACCTCTTGGGTTTATTTTCAATCTTTGTGTGTGTGTCGCCGGTGGGCCCGTCTTTAAAGATTCGACGAATAATGTATTTGGATCATTGTAACAGTACTCTCTTGCATATTTCGCGTTTAAGTATGTCC
>CM068966.1:23379544-23382305 GCA_035128595.1 Eptatretus atami | reverse complement strand
AGCGAGCGTGGGACAAGAGCTGCGCGCTCACCACCAAACTCCCAGAATATGATGGTAAGCCGTCGCCAGAGAGCTAACTCTGCGAGCCGCGCAGGATCGTTTACCGACGCGTGGCGGCCAATAATTTAAACGCGTAGCGTAGAGTCTATTGTGTCTATAATACAATTCTAATATGCTACGGCGATTTCGACACGGGAAACCACGTCCTCCAAACAGTCTTGCTCGAACCGGGATCAATCCACCAGTGAGACTGGTGTGTTCCAACAACTCGACTACAACTACGGTTCAGGGTGTCAGTCGATGCGGAACTGCCAAAGCGTGCAGACTGAATGTAAACGGATTAATTATCAGGGATAAAACCCTCACCTAAACTACAGATCGAACCATGCTGGACCAATTAAGAAGAAGGAGGAAACGAACATGGACCATTTCAACAAGTTTTAATTACATAAATGAAACCACAAGCAAGATTTAATGGCATATGCAGAAGATATTTACAATGCAATCGCAAAAACACTTATTCATATTCTATAGATGGGCCCACCAGGAACACACACACACAATAGAAAGAGAAACCAGAGTTTGTATTGGAGCCCTCCGGCAGCGAGAAGAAGAACAGCTGGGGGGTCAGAGTCAGGTTGGTACCTGGCCGTGGAGAGAAGGGGTAAACCGTGTGCAGAACCTGATAACAATGGATCGCTTGTTTGGTCCACCAGTGCCGTGATGGGACTGCGAGTTTGTGTGGAGCTGGGTGGTGATAGCGGGGTCCACGCGGAGGGGTGTCCGGGTTGCTCTTTCTTCCTGGTTTAGAGGGCCAGAGATGACACGCTTCGCTTGATCTCAAGCGACCTTCGAAACAGAAAAACCCTTTTTGGGGGGGGGTGACGAGCAAAAACCTCCAAAACTCGAAAAAGACCACAAATAACTCATCTAAGACCCCAAAAAGACCCCTAGAACCATAAAGACTCTCCGAAGACCCCAAAAAGACTCCTGCCATCAAGAGAGGTGCTCGGAATTTGGACCTCCCTCAGCGCGAGGTTGGACTTGGTGTATATGCAACACACGACTTGCTGTGTCGCTTTGATGGACAGGGTCCACGGCATACCTTCAGGGGCGGGCAATTGGCTCCGCCGGAAATCCCAGCCACTACTCCATGTGGGGTTCATACTATGATGAGTAAGTATTAACGCTGCAACGGCCTCCCTGCGGGAATAACCCCAGCACTCTCCACCGTGGTTCAACTTAGGAGTAAACAGTATAACAGTGCAAAAGGTTGTCGAGAAGAAGTACAACAGGTTCGTGGGAGGCCGAGAACTGGAAACCGGCGACGAATCTTGCCTTGGAACTGTATGAGGTCGATGAAGGCAGCTGGGTTGGGGTGGATCAGTGATGGGATCCGAGGAGTCATGCGATGGATGAGTTGTGTCGATGGTTTAAGAGGTGTAATAAACTAACTAAAATAAATCGCACGCATCCGCCTGTGATTCTCACAGACAAAAAGGAAAGGAGATCTGACTACACACCATACTTAACCGACATAATGACTGTTTGGGGACACTCGTATGTTGACGCATTTGGTTTCCAGATTCCTTAAAACTACCCCCCCCACTCCTTTTATAGACTCACGTCGAGTCGTTATATTTTTCGTGTGGCAAGCCACTGTAGGTTCTTCCTAGGTACGTTTTCTACGGATCCCTGAGTGCGACATTTGGACTTACATGATCCCACAAAATATAATAACACCAAGTGGCGTTGCTAAACTAACAGAGCAGACTCACTCGGACAACTTAACTGACAATATTGCCGAGCACTGAAAAACAACAGGTGGGTTATCAATTATGTAAACGTGCCAATATTTACACTACCGGCCATGGACCGTGAGCTTGGGGAGAGAAAAGCACAGCAAAGTTAACATTGTGTAGGGTGAGTGTCAGACACGCAGGCATGATTGGTCGGAATGTTTCTTTAGGGGCCTTCAAAGGATCCCTGATGTCGTATGAAATTCTCCTCTACTTATTTTGGGAGACGACGCAAGCTTTC
Source organism: Eptatretus atami (assembly GCA_035128595.1). Classification (NCBI taxonomy): domain Eukaryota; kingdom Metazoa; phylum Chordata; class Myxini; order Myxiniformes; family Myxinidae; genus Eptatretus; species Eptatretus atami. The sequence continues at coordinate 23,380,265 of CM068966.1, read as the reverse complement.
CCCACCTCGTGGTCGTTCTCGCCACCGACCCCCGGCCCACAACAATATTTTGTCCAAGTATCGCTAAACGGAAGATTTTTGAAAGTGCCAAAAAGACGATTTGTGTTCTCTAGTGTTCAAGCGTAGAATTAAATTGAAATAAAATAAAGATTTTAAATGCTGCAGAAAACATTTCTCAGAAATTTACCGCCGTTGATGCAGCGTCTTTTACACCACCTCATCTAACATGCTACATTAGTTATTTTTGCCCGTTGTTTGTGTCCTTTATAACATTCTTATAAACATTAAGTTTCTTGGTTGGAATGATTTTCAATTTTGCTTGACTGCCAAAAAGTCAGACCGACTAAAAACATTATGTTGCCTCTCTCTGCGCGTGTGCAATCGGGACAAGATTCCATACATTTTACCAAATTCAGAGCCAAAGTACAGTACTGCTAAAACTGTGCGTTCCTGTTCCGATTCGTGTTCAAAATATAACATTCAATTTAAAGGAAATAGTTCTAAGCTCATAAACTTTCATTGACAGAGACAGACAGACAGACAAAGTGAACCAATTGCTTTACCCTGCTTTTCGCTTTGCGCACGGGGTAACAAGCCCTTGGTTTGCACGTCAACTTGCAGAGCGCTGTGACTGCTGGCAGAGCAAACCACACAAACCTTTACAGCCTTTACAATGCAAAATCGAAGTAAAGGTAGAGAAAGTTCAAGTGAAGGCAAACAA
>CM068966.1:23372044-23374544 GCA_035128595.1 Eptatretus atami | reverse complement strand
CACTGAGGAGGTGTACTCGGGTTTCCCAATGAACATGGAGACATTGTGAAGGAAGGGCACAATGCAGGCCCCCCCCCCCAAAAAAAACACGCGGGCAGGACACACAGAAATGCACACATGCATACATATGCACATGCGGAGACACACACAAATGCATGCATACTCGCAGACATACCCCCAACAAACTCTTGCTCATGCACAACATGCGCACCTGCTCGTGCAGAGACATCTACACACGCACACACACATCAGACGACAACCTTTGGGATCCGTCCCGAGTCAAATATGTCCTTTTGGAATCCCCCCCCCCCCCCAAGTCCTGCTGCGGCGTTTTGGGATCCCCCCCCCGGGTCCAGCTGCGCCTTTGGATCCTTCCCAGGGTCAGTTGCGGCCTTTGGGATCTGCATCTCCCCCACCACCCGGTGTTCAGCTGTGGACTTTTGGGATCCGTCCCCCCCCCCCCGGAGTCCACCTGCGGCCTTTTGGGATCTACCCCCCCAAGTCCACCTGCGGCCCTTTTGGATCGCCCCCCTCAAGTCCACCTGCTGCCTTTTTGGATCCACCCCTCCGAGTCCAGATGCGGCCTTTTGGATCCACCCCCTCCGAGTCCAGCTGCGCCTTTTGGGATCCGCACCCTCCCCCACCACCCGATGTTCAGCTGTGGACTTTGGGATCGCCCCCCCCCCCAGAGTCCACCTGCGGCCTTTTAGGATCTACCCCCCTCACCCTCAAGTCACCTGCGGCCTTTTTGGATCCGACCCTCAAGTCCACCTGCAGCCTTTTGGATGCGCCCCCTCGATCCACCTGCTGCCTTTTTGGATCCACCCCCTCCGAAGTCCAGCTGCGGCCTTTTGGATCCACCCTCCGAGTCCAGCTGCGGCCTTTTGGGATTCCACCCCCCTCCGAGTCCAGATGCGGCCTTTTGGGATCCACCCCCTCCGACTCCAGATGCGGCCTTTTGGATCCACCCCCTCCGACTCCAGATGCGGGCCTTTTGGGATCCACCCTCCGAGTCCAGATGCGGCCTTTTGGATCCACCCCTCCGAGTCCAGATGCCGGCCTTTTGGGATCCACCCCCTCCGAGTCAGATGCGCCTTTTGGGATCCACCCCCACCGAGTCCAGATGCGGCCTTTTGGGATCCACCTCCTCCGATTCCAGATGCGGCCTTTTGGGATCCACTCCATCCGAGTCCAGATGCGGCCTGTTGGGATCCACCCCCTCCGAGTCCAGATGCGGCCTTTTGGATCCACCCCCTCAGAGTCAAGATGCGGCCTTTGGATCCACCCCCTCCGAATCCAGATACGGCCTTTTGGGATCCACCCCCTCCGAGTCCAGAGCGGCCTTTTGTGATCCACCCCCTCGAGTCCAGATGCGGCCTTTTGGGATCCACCCCCTCCGAGTCCAGATGCGGCCTTTTGGGATCCACCCCCTCCGAGTCCAGATGCGGCCTTTTGGGATCCACCCCTCCGAGTCCAGATGCGGCCTTTTGGGATCCACCCCCTCCCATCCAGATGCGGCCTTGGGATCCACCCCTCCCAGCGATGCGGCCTTTTGCGATCCACCCCCTCCGAGTCCAGATGCGGCGTTTGGGATCCACCCTCCGAGTCCAGATGCGGCCTTTTTGCGATCCACCCCTCCGAGTCCAGATGCGGCCTTTGGGATCACCCCCTCGGTCAGATGCGCCTTTTGGATCCACCCCCTCCGAGTCCAGATGCCGCCTTTTGGATCCACCCCCTCCGAGTCCAGATGCGGCCTTTTGGGATCCACCCCCTCCGCGTCCAGATGCGGCCTTTTTGGATCAACCCCCCCCCCTCCGAGTCCAGATGCGGCCTTTTGGGATTCACCCCTTCCGAGTCCAGATGCGGCCTTTTGGGATCCACCCCCCCCCCCACTCCAGCTGTGGCCTTTTGGGATCCACGCCTGGTGCAGCTGTGGATTTTTGGATCCGCCCCACTCCGTGTCCAGCTGTGGCTTTTTGGGCTGAGTCCTCCAGGTCCAGCTGCAGCCTTTTGGGATCCCCCCCGGGTCCTGCTGTGGCCTTTTGGGTTCTATCCCCTGCGGGTCCAGCTGCGGCCTTTTGAGATCTGCCTCCGGGTCCAGCTGCGACCTTTTGAGATCTGCCCCTCGGATCCGCTGTGGCCTTTTGGGATCTGCCACCCCTCTGCCCCCCCCCCCCCCGAGTCCACCTGTGTCCTTTTGGGATCTGCCCTTAGGTGCAGCTGCATCCTTTGGGATGTGCCCCACGGGTCCAGCTGTGGCCTTTTGGGATCCGCCCCCGGAGTCCACCTGGCCTTTGGGATCTGCCCCCTGGGTCCAGCTACGGCCTTTTGTCATCCGCCCCCGAGTCCAGCTGTGGCCTTTTGAGATCTGCCCCTGGGTCCAGCTGCGACCTTTTGAGATCCGCCCCCGATCCAGCTGCGGCCTTTTGAGATCCGCCTCCTGGTCCAGCTGCAGCTTTTTGGCATCCGCCCCCCCCCCGGTCCAGCTCGGCCTTTTGGC
>CM068966.1:23344636-23361572 GCA_035128595.1 Eptatretus atami | reverse complement strand
CACTGGTACTCATTTTGCTGACCTCAGAAGGATGACAGGCTGATTCAACCCCACCTGGTGTTAATTCAGCTGCCAACGGGGCTCAAACTCAGGACCCTAAGATCCCAAGCCAGCCACCCTAACCACCAATCCAACACCAGGCTTTTAGGTTTTTATTAAAGTAATGCTAATAGTTGAGGCAGTTTGTAGTGAGATTAAAATTTCTCACAATACGAGGGTAGATCATCGTTCAAGGTTGATGTGGATTTTTATTCTTGAAAATCAAAAGGTACAAGGAAGTTGGTGAGACCACATATTTCTCAAGATATTCCCCTGCAAGACCTACAAGCGATGCAATTGATGGGGTGGTACCATGATGTCAACCGTGTAAAAAATCTTTGGCACAGATACACTGCCATTTCGGTCACATCCTTCAATGTTTTCATATTTTGTAAACTGATGTCCCCAGATTGTTAATTGAATTGTCCAAAGAGGTGAACGTCATAAGCTGACAAGTCTGGACTATTTTTTTTTTGGGGGGGGGGGAGGAGGGGAGTGGATTTGCTGGATCGGGGTGGGGGGGGTGGAAAGAGGTAAGGGGGGGGGGGTAGGTTGATTATTTATAACTTCCAAAACAATCTCGACAAGCAGATTATTTGATGACATTTGCCATGTGAGCTATCATGTCCTGGGACAGTATACCTGGCTTATTCGCATGTTGTTGCGTGTTGCTCTTAATCATATCCTGAGCATACCAGGCCTTTGTCTACATGTGCTCATCTCTCTTTTCATAACAAGTGCATTAATGGTTTCCCCTTCTATACGAGAGAGAGAGAGAGAGATAGAGATAGAGATAGAGATAGAGATAGAGATAGATATGTGTGTCGGTCGCCATTTTTCTCAGAGATGACAGAACGGATCTTCGTCAAACTTTCAGTGGTTCATTCATGAGTGCCGGGGAGTGTTTAGGTCAAAAAATATTTGGAAAATTTTGAGAAAAATGAAGTCGGATTTTTTGCTGAAGTCACTCTATTGTGCTTCCAAGCCTTTATAGTTATGTAAAAGGTAATATTAAATGATCCCCGACCCCATTCCTTAGTGGGTGTAGGGAAATATTTTAGGCCCTCACAAAAGTTGATTTCTTCAAAATGCCAACAGGATTGCAACAGCACCGTGCAACGCCGGGTACACCTGATAGTGTTCGTTCAATTTCACACAAATTAAACAGTTAAAGTCCCAAAACGTTATTGCCATTTGGCTTATGGCCAAAGCTTGGATTTATTTTTTTTTAATTGGTGAAGGTACTGTGGATGTTTCCACTCGGTGCAAGACCTTCTTCACAAGGGCTGTACGCGTCTGAACAGCACGTCTAACTTTGGCCACCATCTTGGTTTTACCCAGCCTACTTTGCACAGCGTTGTCTTCCTTTATCAGTTTATTTGTGTAGACAATGTCATTGCACTATTTTGGCATTGAATTATTATTTTTACTTGCTGTAGAATCAGGCAAAGATCCACGTGAGTCATGCTCAGTCATTTGACTTCCGTTTTTTGTCGCAGTATGTGGAGGGGGTAGCGTGGGGCCGAGAGACGCGGCTCTGGGTGCTGATGTGCTCAGGAACATTCTTTATAAGTTTCTGCAGAGGTGATGGGTGGATCGTTAGGAGACCATGTTGTTCACTTTTAGCAGAACCTTTTTGGTGCCTCAGAGGGTGTTGGAGAAGTGTTTATATTTTTCATATTTATATACCAGTGTAAGTAGATGGGCCAGCTCGATGGGCGTTGTATTTTGATCGAGACCATGTTGTCCTTGATGCAATTCCCTGCCAAAGGAGGGTAGTTTGTTTTGTGAACGCACTCCCTCGTTAGAACGCATTAGACAAATGACACAAACCTTGAAGAGAGTCCAAAGCAAGGACCTGTTCTTAACTCCAGTCCTTTAAGATGGCGGCCCACTGCCATTTCATGTAGTCCCAACGTCCCCATTTTAATCCCAACCAAAGGATCATTTGGTTGCTCAAAAGATCTTCTAGAGCTCTGACGACATGTTCATCACATATCTTAGACATTTTATTTCATTTCATTTATTTTAAGGAAGTTATGACCTGTTTTATTACGTACGGCAGCTTGGCTGCAGGGTAGCTTTCAAAATGACGTAATTCGCCCCAGAATGGTCTGTGCCTGCCTGCCTGTCTGTGTGTGCTAGTTATATCCACCAACACCGCTCACTTGTATTAACAGGAAATGGTAATAACTCGACACCTCTCATCCACAAGTATTTCTCGTATTTCCTATATTTTTATGAGTCCAATTTATATCCAGGAACAGCACAATTATGATTAATTTTTTTAAATTATTATTATTTCGTTATAAATAGTCACAAATTTGTTTGAATGATTCTTTCTCTTTCTTGCATATGACAAATTACAGCCCACAGATCCAAGTCAAGTCACAGCACCGTCTGTTGTTCAGTGGATTGTTCCAAATCCTTCATCAAATTTCTGTGGATGACACTCATTCACAATGTTCTGTTCTTGCGTACGGCAGCTTGGCTGCAGGGTAGCTTTCATTTATTAGAGCACGGCTGTGTCGCTGATGCTGTGCCCCTCTACCAGTACGAGGTACTCATACTCATTTGGTACTCACTAGTTGGTACTCACTGGTACTCATTTCGCCGACCTCGGAAGGATGACAGGCTGAGTCAACCCCACCTTGTGTTAATTCAGCAGCGGACGATGCTCAAACTCAGAACCCTAGGATCCCAAGCCAGCCACCCGAACCACTAAGCCAAAACCAGGCTTTATTACCTCCACCACCGAAGGTGAAAGAGGTTATTTTTCACCCCTTTCTGTCTGTTTGTTTGTTTGTTTGTGTGCAGGATATCTCAAAAGGTTGTAGACGGATCCGGATGAAATTTTGTGGACAGGTTGGGTGTGTGACTAGGATGAAATGATTAGATTTTGGAGAAGATCCGAATCTGGATCTGGATCTGATAATTTTTTAAGTGATTCCTCACCATTGAGAGATCGGGCTAAACTAATATATAGCACGATATCTCAAATAGTTGTGGACGGATTCGGATGAAACTTGGTGGACAGGTTGGATGTGTGGCAAGGACAACTTGATTTGATTTTGGTGAAGATCCGAATCCAGATCCGGATACGAGAATTATTAAATTCTTAAAGTGATTCTTCACCATTGAAAGATAGGGTCCAAAACGATATAGTACTGTATAGCATGATATTTCAAACAGGTATTGGGCCCGATATGTTCTCGTGGATCAGGCATTACGTGGTGGAGGTATGCGCTCTACCGAGTACCCTTCTAGTTATCTTTGAATCTATCTCTCCTCTGTCACCCTTCGTAATTCTTCCGAACCCCTTTTTTCTTCGTCGGTATGATGGCCTCGTCCCTTTCACTCCTATTTGTTTGTCTGATACTTGCCTTTACATCCTTTCTCCATGTGTTTTCCTCCTTCCCAAAATCCCTCTCCAGTTCTTCTATGAGTGTGTATGCTGTATTTAAGAAACATAGATAAACAGCACAAGCCTGTGATGTTTGCTGTATGCATGATCAAAAGGAAGGAAGTTAAGAGAAGGGATCGGAAGATGATAAAGCGGAGGAAGTGCAGAGACAACGTCACCGTATAGTGCAGGGAGAGGGTGTGGGCTCGGTATGAGCAACTTTGGGAAGAAACCGGAGGTTTGGAGGAGGAGTGGGAAAAGTACAGAGAGCCGTTTAGGGGAATTGTAGTAAGTTTAGCATGGAAGGACATCAGGAAAGGGTGCATCGTCTCGGGATAGAAACCAGGTATGGTGGATGGAGAAAGTGAAGGTAGTTGGTGAAGAGGTGGTTCGGAAGAGGATAGAGAAGATCAAGGTTAGAGGGGGACAACCAGATGCAGGATTGCTGAACCTGTATGAGCAAAAGAAGAAAGCAGCAAAGAGAGTGGTGGATAAAGCGAGAAATGATATGGAAGAGGAGATGCACAACAAGTTGGAAGAGGATGGTGGGAAGAATATGATCTATAAATTGGCTCGTGATGGGATGAGGATAGTGAAGACATGAAGGTGGGCAGTGAGGCGGTGATTAAACATGGTGACGGGATGCTGGTGGCAGATAGAGGGGTGGTATTGAAGGTATGGGAAGGCTATTTCAAGTAGCTCTTGAACCTGGGAGGAAGCAACGGTGAGCTGGAACTTCCGTGTTATGTAGAAGGGAAAGTGGAATTGGTGGAGACCATGGAGGAGGAGCTGCGGACAGCATTAAACATGAAGAAGGGAAGTGCACCAGGCATTGATGAGATGCGTACAGAGATGCTAATTGCAGTGGGAGAAGTCTGAGTCAATTGGATGAAATGGCTGTTGAATGTATGCATGAGAGAGGGTTTGATTCCAGAGGATTGGAGGACAGGGATAATTGTGCCGATTGTGGAAGAGAAAGGGCGATGTTCAAGATCTGGGAAAGTACACTCAATGAAAATGCTCGAGAGGATTCTGGACGGGACGATAAGGAAGAGTATGGAGATGGGGAGCAACATGGGTTTAGAAAGGGAAAGGAATGATGGATGGGATGTTCACGCTTAGACAGATGGTGGAGAAGAGGTTGGAAGTGCAAGGTGAAATGGCATTGGGATTTGTGGACCTGGAGAAGGCCTGTGACTGTCCCGAGAGAGATGGTGATGGCGACACTGAGATGGATGGGAGTGCTGGAAGCAGAAGGTATTTTGGTGGAAGGGATGTACAAGGAAAACAAAGGGAAGAGTTCTCATTGTTCCGAGGATGTCAGAGGAGTTCAGCATGAACATCGGTTTGAGGCAGGGAAGCTCTCTCAGCCCACTCGTGTTTATCATTGTGATTGGGCAGGTAAGCAGGGGGGGGGGGGGGGGTAAAATGAAAGTTATTCTGGGGAGGGATCTTGAATGGGACCATCTGGTTGTTGTGGTGGAGAGTAAGCGGGAGATGCAGGAAGTGCTGGGGAAGTGGAAGGAAGCATTTCAAAGCATGAACTGAAGATGAGTATGGTGAGGTGATGTGGGTCGGGCAGCAAAGACACTAAATGAATACAAGGTTCGAGGGGACGGAGATCAGACAGGAAAATAGGTTTGAGTATCTGGGTGGAACAGTGACCGGGGATTGTAGGTCAGAGACAGCGGTGTGGAAGAGGATGCAGGTTTTGTGAGGAGGGACAGCAATAAGATGGCGGTGGTTGGAGAGTGGAGAGAGTTGGCTGGGGACAGAGGGAAGTGGAGTATCGTGGCCAAGGTAGGGTGAAACAACATGGTGAAACTTGTTTGGTAAAATGGGTGAAACAACATTTACCAGATTTACCACAACTATAAACGGTGAAACAAAACTCGACTCGAAAGGGATGATTCTGTCATTTTTTTCGAACTCGAGAGACTTCGCCCACCTTACATTCCGGCCACGCTCGATTCCACCTCCTTCTCCATTTGGCTGCACCTGCTTTGTGATTATCGATTCCGTCATTTCCTTGTCTATTGTTTATCTCTAAAGGCTGTGGATTCATTCATTGATCGATTGATTATTTGTTCTGTGTGCAAGTAGAGCGAGGTCCCTTGATGGTACTCTCATGCCATTTTAGACCACAGATATCTCCATGGCAATCCCCTTTCTTATCTCAAGGTGTTATTGATTGGTTTAAGGTGGATAATCGACATTGTGTTTTTCAGGTTTCAAAGAAAATGACTTGAACGGCTCATACATCCTGTTTAAAATGAGATTTGCAAATGGTTTGCCACAAAACGCAGATAATGAATATTTATGTAGCGGGATTCCGAGGCAGCGGTTTGTCTGCCTGAAATTGCTCGATTCGTTTTGTAAAAGGAACCGCTAATTGAATTTTGGGTTTTAACAGTTGAAGTACATTTTTGATCTGTTAATTAGCAAGTTCATCTCCACCTTGTTTACGCCACTTGTTGCCCTCATGGAGTGCGGCTTGGGGCCATTCCGTGCCTCTTGCGAAGCGTGGTTCTGGCCTTTGCCCTCGTGGAACGCCGTTCGTGCCATTCTGTGTCGGCAGGTCACCTGGGTGTGCAACCTGTGCCGCAAGCAACAGGACATCCTAACTCAGTCAGGAGCATGGTTCTCTGGGGAAGAGGAACTCCAAGATGGGCCTGCATTGGAACAGCAGGAAGTGCCCGGCACGATGCCGATCGTCAGCGGCCGACCATGCAAGGGTCGACACACCCGCAAGGTCCTCAGTCATGATGGAAGTGTGATGGTACCACAGCCAGAAGTTGCTGTCGCTGACAGGTTGGTACTAATGACACATCTTCTGATCTTGGGATGGAAGTACAGTATGTATTGTCCTCATTAATTTGCATACAAAGGTTTTGCAGTATGTCAAGCTGAAACTTAAGAAATATACTTATTTATACAAAATTGTATTATCAGAGCTTCACTCTGATCAGGTTATACGACTGAATATGTTTAAGGAACGACCTATGAGTTAATTCACTTTACTTTTCTTTCTTACAATACACTGGATACGTACTATTTTGGATGATGTATACTTTGGTCCTGATAACCAACTCCACCATCAGATCACTGCTCATTGAGCTCTCTGTGCTACTGCCGCCCTGTTGGTTTGTCCCCTCGTCCCCTGTTGTGGAAAAGTTAGCAGCCATATGCATAGGGACTTTTCACTCTACCTGTACTGCACCTCCCCTACCCCACTCACTATTTATCATGAGAAAGACCTTTGGTCATGGTGCTGCTCATCATAATCACTCTGTTGGTGTTATGTTGTAATGGAAGGCATGCTAACTCGCTCTAATCCAATATAGAAATTCATGGACACAAGAAGATCTTGCACTGCTCCATCATTTCACATTATTCCTTCTCTCTACCCCTCCCCCCCCTGCCCTCACCGCTCCCCCCCCCCCGTCTGTTTTCAATGAGCAATTGACCTCGCCTCATGTTTTATTTTTCATAATTACTAAACCATTGTATGAAAGACAAGTTTGTGCTGTAGAGCAGCAAGTTTAATGAATTGGTGTGTGCCTTGACTCTTCGCAAGGACTGAGTGATGTGCTTCGGCAATTATGATTTTGTATTCAAGAATCATCGTGTAACCTTATCGGCTTAATTGTTGCTGCTTGCGTTGCATTTGTTCCTAGGTTAAGGAGTTCAGCATCCATATCGAAGAGAAACACCACCATGGATGAGCATCCAACCCATGTCCTTGCCAGGAAAACTGCAGAAAGACAGAGCAAACAACCTAATGGAAGGCCAGAATCATGTAGAAAAGCTTGGCAAGCGGTCGAGCATAATGTCAGTTCGACTTTGGAAGAGAGGCTCGACTGCTGCGACAAGGAGCTGCAGAATCGCTATTGCAGTGACCCAAATCTGGCACGCTACCCTGTGACACTACAACCATATGAACACCAGATGCGCATCCAGGCACAGGTGTCACGGGCACGCCATGAACGGCGACACAGTGACGCATCTATTCCCCTCACAGAGCTCTCCGATGGCCTTGATTCTGCACCGGAGGGACCCATGCGTGTGAGCCGCCCATCGGTACGATGGTCGGAGCCATGGACCACACCTGGAAAAGAGCACGGAACGCTTGCCAGAACCAGGAGCTCTGGTCATTCCCAGGCCACAGGCAATAGCCCACCCAAACGCCACAGGACTCTACCCAGCACTGGAAGACTCGATGCATGCCCTGCAGTACGCAATTTATATCCCACTCCTCGGTTAAGTGCAAAGTATCAAGATGAGGTTCAAGGTGGCCGAAGTGCATCTATGAGCTCAGATCTACCTGAAGGGGGACAGCTAGCTGTGGAGCATGCCATATGTGGGAAATATTCCCGACACCGCTCAACCTCCAGCACCGAGGAATCTCCTTCCACGCCAGAATACAGCAGTTGTCCTGATGAGGAGCCAGAAATTGAGGGCATCAGTGACAGGGGTAGGAACATAATATGCTGTGCAATGCATTGAATGGATCTTCACCAGTTGGAGTGCATCTAGGTGGGAAATTGGTTTAAATGTGGAGAGAGCTGATAGGGGGTATGAACCATCAAGCACATGGAACAGATGGTGGATTATTGGGGAACAGACTCTTGGTGCGGCGCGCGTGGAGTTGCCGAGGGCGGGTGCCGCGCGCCAGGGGCCGAGGGCGGGTTCCGCGCTCGCGGAGGGGCCGAGGGCGGGTTCCGCGCTCGCGGAGGGGCGCGAGGGCGGGTTCCGCGCTCGCGGAGGGCCGAGGGCGGGTTCCGCGCTCGCGGAGGGGCCGAGGGCGGGTTCCGCCTCGCGGAGGCCGAGGGCGGGTTCCGCGCTCGCGGAGGGGCCGAGGGCGGGTTCCGCGCTCGCGGAGGGGCCGAGGGCGGTTCCGCGCTCGCGGAGGGCGAGGGCGGGTTCCGCGCTCGCGGAGGGCCGAGGGGCGGTTCGCGCGCGCGGAGGGCCGAGCGGCGGATGCAGCGCGCGCGGAGGCCGAGGGCGGATGCAGCGCACGCTGAGGCCAAGGCGGGTTCCGCGCGCGCGGAGGGGCCGAGGGCGGGTGCAGCGCGTGCGGAGCGGCCGAGGGCGGGTGCCGCGCACCAAGGGGTGGAGTGGTGTTGGTCGCCGAGAGCCAGGGCAGGGCAACGTTTGTTGATAGGTGGTATTTGTGCTCCATCATCACACATTAACATAAATTTTCAGTTTTTGTTGCTGTAATTGTTTCATCTCTATTTGGGCTGTCCTGAAGAGCCAAATGATTTCCTGAAATTGAGAAATGAGATGATTGTCGAGGTGAGAGTATCATGTGTCATGTGTCATGTACAGATAAAGACGCCTATCTACGTGGAAAACGGCATTCCAGCTTTTCTGAGCTTACTCACAGCAGTGCGGTGAGAATGTGTGACTTCTCTGAGATTGTGTTTTTATTCACTCATTTTTAAGACTCCTCTCCATAAAATCCCTTGTAGTTTTGCTCAGCTTGCCCAAACAGAGTTTACTGACTCCATCCTATTGAGTGGCATATTGTGCACTTTAGAAACTGCAGCATGTTGTGCTTTTACCGTAGTATATTGTGCTTAAATGTGTGTATATGTAAAGGATCATTTCATTCCGATAAGTGAATGACAAAAAATGAATCAACATAATATAAAAGTGTATAAGGTGGGTGAAGTATAGGCATGATGGGCCAAACAGCCTCCTCCTGTGTCTAAGTTTCCTTGTATGTCGATGCCTCTTGTCCTGTTGGCAGTAAATCCGAAGCAGGACAGTACTCTGATCAATGTATTGACATGTGATGTTCAATATTGGTATGTGGTGAAACTATTTAACTTGATCTATCAGTGGTACATAAAGCAGGAAATAATTAACCACAGTATCTATTTTGATGAATTCACGAGTTTTATTTTTCATCTCCTGAGAGGCAATTGTAACACATAGCTCCGCTTTACAGATAGATCTGCTTTTTCACCCTTATTTCCTTTCACACGTTGTACGAAGTAACCATCATCAATGTCCGTAATTCTAACCTCATTGGATGATTTGGAATATTCTTCGTGAGTTATTTCTGTTGTGGTGGAACACCCTTCCCTTTCTGCTGTAGCCTGTGGTCTGGACTCCATCTCAAGAGGGTGACCGCCTGCTGGGCAGGATGGTGCTAAACAAGCGTTTGAAGGATGGCACCATGCCACATGATTCTGGTGTTGTTTTAGGCCTTAAGGTATTTGTACACACCACCATTATCATTGAGCATGCGTGTGGATGTCCAAAACACCTTGTGTTTTTGTCACAAGTATCCAAACCAGCCAGAGGCACGTCTTTCTGTGTGCAGGTCGTAGGTGGCAGGATGACGGAAGGTGGCAGACTCGGCGCCTTCATCACAAAGGTGAAGAAGGGCAGCTTAGCAGAAATTGTAGGCCGCCTGCAGGCAGGTATGCTTCCAAATGTAAGGCCTGCTCTCTTCCATCTTATGCAGTACTTCAGCATGAGTTACCATCCGACACTCACTTAGATGGAATTAAAACCTTGAGAGGGTGCGCAATAACCTCTTCCCCGAAAATACCATCCTCACCTTATCCCCCAAACCCCATCCTCATCTCCACCCCCCAACTTCGTCCTCACCTTATCATCTCCCTTTCTTTACTCTCTCAAACCTCATCTTCACCTTTCATGCAATTTTATGTGGTATCCATGTTCTCTCTCCATACTAAATGGTTCCTAAATGCGAAATGAAATATACTTTGGAACACAAGCTAGTTTCCTTGACCTCCCTGGCTGCATGACTTTATTTTTGTTTCATTTTACAAATGAGCAAATACCACCCGTCCCCGTCGCTTTGCTGACGGGAATACAAAAGGGGTAGGGGAAGAGGGTTCTGGATAGGAGGAGGATGGGAAGAGGGTTCTGGATAGGAGGAGGAGGGGAAAAGAGAGAGGAGGGAGGGGGAGCAAGGAGGGAGGGAGAGTCAGGAGGGGTGGGGGAAGGGAAGACAGTGTGATGTGAGAGGAAGGGTAGGCAGACGTGCGGTGAAGCAGCAATGACGATTCATACTGTCTCATCAAAATGATCCTGCATAGAATAACTGAAAATAGAAAAAAAAATAATGTCTGAAATCCATTTTCTACCGGTCATACCATAAATACCGCCCAGAAACAAACACCGCCCGGACACAAGACCCAATGTGTGTGCCGTTCAACTGGACATCACATCTGCCAGAATCCCCACCCCTCTCTCTGTCTCTGAACTTATCTGGATGGTAATGCATGCCCGGATGGTGGTTATCTCTGCAGGCATTTGGACGGTAGAGTATTTCTGAATGGAGCCTCCCCTCAAACTGCCTTCTGCTCCTCTACCTTCACGCTGCCTTCCCTTCCCCCACCCTTCCTTGCTCCCCCACCCTCCTCGCTCCCCCACCCCTCCTCAGTCTCCCTACCTCCGCGCTCTCCACTCCTCTTCTCCCCTCTCTTTTCCCCTCCACCCTTAGTATAGCTGTTGTCCGGACGGTGGTTATGTCCTGACGGACACCCCCTCACTCTGCCTTCCCTTGCCCTCTCCTCACACTGCCTTACCTTCCTCCCCTCACGCTGCCTTCCTTCCCCCCCTCACGCTGCCTTCCCTTGCCCTCCCCTCACGCTGCCTTCCCTTGCCCTCCCCTCACGCTGCCTTCCCTTGCCCTCCCCTCACGCTGCCTTCCCTTGCCATCCACTGCCTCTCTCACATTGCCTTCTCTTGCTCTCCCCTCACACTGCCTTCCCTTCTCCAACCCCTCCTCGCTCCTCCCTCCTTCCTCATTCCCCCACCCCTCCTCACTGCCTGCTCCTTCCTCACTCCTTCACCCCTCCTTGCTTCCCTCTTTCCTCACTCCCCCACCCTCCTCGGTCTCCCTCCATCCTCTCCCTCTCCTCACCCTACCCTCCCTCCTCTCTCCCTTCCCTCCTTCTTACCCCCCCCCCTTAATATTCCCATTAGCAAAGTGATGGGTTGTATTAGCTTGTCGTTAATAAACCGATGCGGCCTGTTCCAACTCAAGGCATTGTTGAGCAGGCCGAACAAAATGGCGAATTAAGTCCCCAGCGAGGTAATCGAGGATGCCTTAAGACCCCATCAAGAGCGATGTGTCTGAGGATGCGCCTGATAAAGGACGTAATTAAATAAGGCCGTTAATTATCTTCAAAAGGGGGTCACTCATGCATTCCTTGGGAGTGAGACACATGCACATACGCATGCATGCATGTGCACACACGCACACGTACACACATGCACGCACTCACACACACACACATACGCACGCACACACGCATACGCACATACACACGCACACGCACACACTGACATTTATTATTATTATAGTTAGCTAAGGCTCGTTGTGGAACTTGTACACAAACCACATGCAGGGCAAAGACATTGATAGACACCAATGACATTGATAAAGACATTGATAGACACCAATGACATTGATAAAGACATTGATAGACACCATTTTTAACAGGCCTTTGCCATCACAAGGTAAATAACCTTTGAGTGAAAGCTCTTAATGCCCACCAAATAATCCCCGTGTGGGGTATCTGTCCCCAGGAGATGAGGTGTTAGAGTGGAACGGACAGTCCTTGCAGGGTGCTTCATTCGAGGATGTGTACGACATCATCCTCCAGTCAAAGACCGCTCCACAGGTGGAACTACTCGTCTCTCGACTCCTCAGGCAAGGTTTATGTGGGAATGTCAGGCCGGTTAGAGAAGGTTGATGACGAGAGAATTATACTGGTGGTAAGATAACAACTTGGGGATTGTTTCCTGCTGAACTCTAAATTTCCATGTATGGCAAAATGACTTCGTTTAATAATATTTTTCGTAAATTTCCATTCTAATGTTCTATACGCAGCGTGCATGCTGATCACATATTGCCAGGGGCGGCAGCGCCCGGGGTCCAGGTTCATACCTGTGCCCCCTCCATTTCAGTTCCATTATCAAAGTGCATTCTGATGATCGGAAAGGTGATCCATGTTTACCGAGCAACACCGAGGGCAAAATCCCACCCATCGGAGAGGCCTCGAAGATAGATGTTCACGGACTGAGAAATGATTAGTACTACTCGTGACTTTTCGTCAATTTATCATTCTCAGTCATCATTACCATTAACATAACTCAGAACCTTTTAATCTCCGAGGCCTGGAGCAATGGGAACCGGACCTTACACCGCCTCTGAAATTGTGTAAATGCAATTTCAAGTTTGGACAAAAACTTCCCTCCAAAGTGCAGAAATTCCTGGATCGTCATTTTAGTCCCCAAGGTAGTGTTACCATTGTTAACTGATTAACCATCGATTCATAGAATTCACTGAGGCTTGTACTCATTGTACTTACCAAGTTGATTATTGAAATTGCCGAATGAACTTCAATGCTGTGTCTTGACCAAGCTATTGGGTGGGGTGGGTGGAGAGTAGAGAGAAGGGTTGTCCACACCCCTCACCTCCTCCTACTATGCTTGCATATATTACCCTTAATTAAATAGATTGTTCTTTGTGTCAATGCTGAGAACTCTGTTTTGTTTGTAATTAGCTAATTGTAACATACGTGCCATTAGAGTGTGGAGTGAAGTCCAAATGATATCAGAATCGTTTGAGGTTTATGTTATGACACAAAATAGTTTTCCACTGAAACCTTAACGTCACTTTTACAAACTACACCTGTCCCTTCATCGCACCTGTAGGGATTCGGTGAAGACTTCTGAGGCCTCTCAACGACACAGGGAATCTAGTAAGCGGCTCGTCGTATTGCTTTATCAATCACATTCCAGTTTTTATTCATTGTGAAGTTGTACCGATTCATTGAGACCATTTTGAAAGCTCTCCTCCTTTGGTTGCACAGCAGATAATCATGTTTAATGGCACTTTTAGGTTCCAGTTCATTTGAGTCCACGAAGATGGAGCAACTTTCTGCCTCCATCACCTCCCTCACAGGATCGGGGACCCTACAGGATGTGCCGCAGATCCTTCCGGGAAACCTGACGGTACATTCCCACCCCGCGTCATCTTCGGCCGTGCTCCCCTGCTGTTATAGACGAGTCTAAGTATGTATGCATCTCTTGTACCATGCTCAGGTTATTCAGAGTGTCTGCACCAGGTGCTTTGCATATCCTTTTCTTTGAAATCCTTATCCATCACTTGCTTGCTTGCTTGCTTTATCCCTCACTCCCTCCCCCACCTCACTCTGACATCACCCCATCCTTCAACTTGCTCTTTTCTAGATCACACCATCCACATTTCTTGCTTGTTCCGTGTATTAAATTCTCCTTCTTAGTTTTATTTCCTTTCGGCATGCCACGTCCATTTTCATTCCTCGACTCCGGACTACATCATAATGACAAACAACCGAGTTAAAATAGACGATCAATAATGGAAAGGAAAATATCTTCTGAAAGCAATATTTTCTCTTTTTTACGTGTTTTGTGGTATCCAAGGTACCTGGAAGAGCTTTTACGCACATTGCACGTTCATTAAGGACACGATAAGTCAACGAACATGGGATTTGGATCCAGGGTCACGGCATTACTAAACGAGTGCTTAGATGTGAAGGTCGAACAGGCTGCCCTTGATTTAAGCCTTTGATTAAGGCCATCTAGGTTGGATCCAGGATGTGATCGTGCCATTCATGCTGCCTTGTATCGCGTACACATCCGTTGTTGCCTGTGGTGTTTGTGAAGGCTTTCATTTATTATTTGCAACTTTTTGTGGTCATTATGGGTCTGTTCTCATTTTGTGCTTGCACTTATGTTTTGCATTTTGCTTTCTTTTTGTATTTTCATCCTTGGTTCAGAAGCGATATCGTGCTAGGAGGCGCAGCCGGACCCCCAGATTGAAGGTACTGTGCTATGTTTTTGGGAAGGGGGGGGGGGGGGGGGGGGGGGGGGGGAGAGGGGTGCAAGCTTTGGATTCATCCTTGCACATTAGCAAACAGGACGCTGTGTCTGCCGTTGCAGGTACGGCTGTGTTGTGACGATGGTGAGCAGCAGTTGGTGGTGACAGTTATCGCAGCCACTGACCTGCCTTCCAGAGTGGATGGGCGACTGTGCAACCCCTACGTTAAACTCTATCTCCTACCTGACCGCAGGTTCCTCAGGCACTCACACCTTTGTGCGGTCACTTGCACCAGCGCAACCTCACATGCAGACACAGTTTGTACAAACACACCTGAATACCATTGTGTACGGACATGTTTCACGAGTTCAATATCATAAGTCATGGTTATCTCGAGAAGTCTGCAATATGATGTAGTAAATTAGCATCTGTATGAATTAATGCAAAATATTATTCACCAATTAACATTCGTCAGTCCTTGAAATGACTTTGCCACAAACTTTTTTTGTGGTGGCTACCACTAAACCCACATGGTTGAACACTTGAACAGGAAAGTAATGATGAGTACGTGAGCGGTTACCTCGCCAGAATGAGTAGGTTGGTCCTCGGCATGAAAATCCAGTGCATTTCTAGCCACAGGACCCCACTCTTGCTATTACTCACCGTGCTCAGAGTGTAATACACCACTACCTGATGTAACAGACACTTGATGATCCTGGCATAGGCTCATGTAAAGTGAAACCAAAGAGTGATGAATGGTCGTGCAACTTCACAATCACTTAGTCATTCCATTTCATTCGCCACTTTAGTATTTTTTTTTTGACTTTTTCTTTGTGTATTATTTTGTTTATTTTACACCGATGCACCATGTTTCTGCTGCAATCCTTCCTACAATTTGCTATTTTGCTCTTTGTTTTACGAACTCGGTTTATATAATTTGATTGTTATGATATACAGAGGAAACTACAGCATCATGGACTTGCAATGAAACCATTTTGCTCCGAACTAAAACGAAGACACGATAGTCTAAGCATTTGTAATGCATTCGCACACCTTGCACATCAGCTGTACACTCCGCCACGCACATCGGTATGCTTGAAGGACTCACCGAAATGAGCCATTGTCATTCTTGCCCCCAGTGAAGCAAGCAAGCGTCGTACAAAGACCCTCCGCAAAACCCTGGAACCGCAGTGGGGTCAGACATTCGTATTCGGACTGGCTCGCTGGAGTGAGGTCAATGATCGTATGCTGGAGCTCACACTATGGGACCAAACTCGGGTCCATGATCAGGAAAGCCACTTCTTGGGGGAGGTGAGGACCACCGGGATGATCTGCTCATAGGAACAGCATGTGAGGAGCTTGTGCATTCATTACACGCTAGACCAGGGTGTTAGGAGGCATCAATGTGCTTCAAATGAACTTATGAGGGTTCTAGGACATAATGAACAAATCAATGGTGTATATGGGAATTTAATCGTGGGTCCAAACATCACGAGCCATGTTGTGTTCAGATGGGAATAACAAACAGACTTTTTCGACTCCAGTGCATCAGACGAAGTTGACGAGTGCATCGCCCATCTTTGCTCAATGTCCAAGTAAACTTTAATTGGAATGAAGACCGGGTGTGAGGTTGTTTGACGACTGCACAGTACCAATATTTCGAAACAAAGCTAATGTTGTATAGCCATGTTTTATCGTCCACAGCACGCAATTGCTGTACGTGAAAGCCAACGATGAGTGTGCATGGCGACGTCTACGGCTTTCTGTCCCTGCTAGGTGTTGATAGAGTTGCAGACGGCATTGCTGGATGATGAACCGCACTCGTACAAACTGCAGACGCACAATTCTTCCTCGCTTCCTTTACCCAAGCAATCTCCTTATCTACCTCGTCGAAGTCCCATGTCAGACAAGCGGCTACAAAGTGAGTGCTTGTGCCTGCAACGATTATCCTTTTACTTTGACATTTCATTTCACGGGTTCACTTTCCTTGTGGTCAATTCTGGCCTTTGGTTTTCAGGTCTTTAGTTCTTTGAACCTCAAAATTGTCCTTTCAACAGGGTCTGCTCGAATCAGCGAGGACGAGGTGTCAGACTATGACTCGGAGGATGGAGTTGGCGTGGTTGCAAGCGGTGAGTAAGTGATTTGACACTTTCATGAGTCGTTTTTATCAAAGGTTAAGAAATATTATGTTTTCAGACTTCATAACATGCTTGTGACTGTCTCTCGAAAGGTCGCACTTTCATCGCAAACTAGAATGAGAGACCATGACGTTAAATATTGGTTGTTATTTTCCAGCTCGTAGGTATAACTACAAAGGTGCCAAGGCTGCGTCGCTGGCTGTTCCAGAAGCATCTTCTTCCTTAGCTCGCAGGTCTCGTTCAATCTCCCCACACCCAGCCGACAAGATGGCCACCTCTCAGACGTGGTCTCCAGTGGTGTTGCAAAGGAGGTATCTTTGTCGTGCCACAAATCCATGAACGCATCTCTTCACATGACTGGATGGATGTACAGAGACATGACAGAAGTAAATAGACACCATGATTTAAAAAGAATTTATTTATTGAACATTTGAAGTGTATTTGCTCCATTTCAATACATACACTAGTGTTTGGTAGACTTGCCATTTGCAGATTTCAATG
>CM068966.1:23319432-23334250 GCA_035128595.1 Eptatretus atami | reverse complement strand
CCGGCTAGAAAGATTGCAAATGTGTCAGATATAAATGCCCTACCCTGTATAAGCACAAATAAATTCACGATTTTCTTTGCCACTTTACAATGCACTTTCAGCACAGAACCCAGACTCTGAATACCAAGGATTCACATTTGGGACTGCTGGACTCGGACAGCTTGGATTCGGACTCGATGGACTCTAATACAACACTGTTTTACATTTGATCTCATAACAGACGTTTGGTTTTCAAAGTTGATGACCTTTGGAGGAACGGCGGTTTGGTTAAAGATACGTTGCTGAATGGCATTTCCCCTCAAACTCAAAGATTCCATTGGAAGGCAAATATTTCTTTAGGATTGCTTTAACAAGTTGATACCAGTAAAATTACAACAAGAACCAGGGAAAGGACACCGATTGGGTGACAACTAAACCCATCTAAAATATAAACTCTGGCATCACAATGGGCGACCCCAAAGAAATAGAGCAAACCAAGGGACAACCCAAAACAATGAGGGCATTCCAAGAGGTAACCCCAAACAGCAATTGTGTTACAGAAATTGTGTTATTTTCATTATGCAGAGCAATCTTGCCAAATTATTTATTAATTATCCTGGAGACCCAAACGACGCTATGAAAAATGTTGTTTGGCTTTAATTGTTTTTTCGAGTATCTGCAGCTGAAGCCTTTTACAAGAAGGTGAGTGTTTAAACTCCATCATTCATTAAACTTGGTGTGGTTTATATTGTGGAGATGTGTGTGACTCCGATCACCAATCTTGGATGAGGCTACAGGGAAGGATGAATGAGTCCTCTTACCCCCAATACGTGCCATTAGTGTGGACCCTCAATGGCATGAAGGGTCCGCCAAGTTAATTTTTTTTTTATTTCTCTGTTGTGTGCCTTGATCTCCTTTTCCTCCAAAGCTGTAATTACTGCAACCCCAAAACGAAGCACAAGATCACTCGAGTTTGATGGAAAACATCTTGCTGGACCATCCCCTAATTCCTGCAAGCAAAGTTAACGTATTTTTCAGCCTACAGTATAAGTCGATCCTCATTTTTTTTCCCGAAAGTCTGGGCCCCGACTTGTCCTCAGAATCGACTTATCTATGGTCGAGTTATTGAATTGCATAAATGAAACTTTTTTTTTCTGAAGTTTGATATTGTCTGAAATAAATTGCATATACAGTCATGCGCCGCTTAACGACGTTCCGGGCAACAACGGATCGCATATACGACGGATCTGCCAGCTCTGAAAAAAAAAAATGAAAAAAAAAATGTAGCTGAAAAATTCCTATCGCCGAGTGATGTAGCCGACGTAGCGCTGCCAGTCGTATAAAAATAGCACAATACAATTATGTACGCTGTACAGTACATAATACTTCATAATGATAATAAACGACAGTGTGGCCCTGTTATTAAGCGATCGTTGAGGTCCATAAAATGTCATCGCGAAAAAAGCAGGGTCGTGCTAAATCGGGATTCAAGGAAATCGGCTTTCAAACTGAAACAATGTTTGCACGTTTACCTTCCAGCAAGTAAATTACCTTTGAATTGAAGAATTCCGCGAATAAATCGTTGTTACAGTCGAAATTAAAACACAAATTTCTTTTTGGTGAAGCTTTTCATGTTGTTAAAACAATCGCACTGTTCCGAAAATATATATCACAATTGACAGGAGCTCGTTTCTTCATTTATAAATTATAACATCGATGCAATGATTACGTATTTATAAAATCCAAACTCTATTTATTCATCTTTCTATAATCGATGCGAGAGGAGATTGTAAGCTGCTGCTAACAACACCGATGGCCGTCATGAACAGCACAAAGGTAAAACTAACGTGTCTTCAGTCTCTCTTGGATGCGTGTTACAATTGCCGACAGTATTCAGTACAGTAACATGCTGTACAGGTTTGTATCCGAGGAGCAATAGGCTATACCATATAGCCTAGGTGTGTAGTTTTGTGTAAGTACGATGTTCGAAAACGAAAACGAAAACAAAAAAATGATGTTCGCACAACGACGACGTCGCTTAACGACGCGTTTCTCAGAACGTAACCCCGTCGTTAAGTGGCGCATGACTGTAATTGTTAATTCAAAACACAGGACAGAAATCATTGCCTGGAATGTTCGCCAATTGAGTGAATAATTAAATGTTAATCTACTCACTGACACATGCGGAATTATCCAATCAATAACGAGCATGCACTCACCAATTTTGTTTGATCCATCCCTTTCAATCCTAATCATATGTATCCATCCTTGCTACGTCATCTCAATGCCTCCCGTAAAGTCACTTGAGTCATACACGGCAGCTTTTACGTTTGAAGCTGTTAAGTTCGCTGAGAAAAATAGTGGGAATGTGGTTGCGCGCAGGAAATGCGGTGTCAGCGAGAAATGTGTCCGAGACTGGCAAAATATAATGTGCTATGAACCAGTGCTGATAATGATTCTATAGCTTGTTTTAAATACTGTACCTCAATATGATAACAAACATGTTGAAAAACTATTTACATTCCTTATTTATCCGAAACATCATCCCACAAAGTATTTCAAATAATATGCATAAAGCATCATTAATATTCATGACCTTGGAAGTACTGTACGCAGCGATGCGTTGCGACGGTGTCATGGAGGAAGTCACACCTCTATTGTTCTGATTGACAGATTTGCTTTGCTTGTAATACAAATCAACTTATCTATGAATGAAGGAAAGAAAAATGGAAAAATTAGCCAATTTGACTTGTACTCCACATCAACTTATAGGCCAAACATATGGCAGTCCTTTTGTGTTGATTTGAAATTTAAACCATTTCTTTCCTACTTTGATATGCTGTCATCTTTTGTTTTTGATTCATATTTCATGTCTTGCATTCCAAACGTTGCTTGTTTGTTTGAAATTTCACACTTCATCGTCTTGTCACCTTTGTGTCTCATCTCTTTTTGGTTGATTTGAAGGTTCTTGCACCATCCTGGGAGGCCGTTATTCTCTAACTGTGGCATTTTAACCAATGGCACAAAGGAACCTGATTCGTGCAGGTGAGGAACAAATTTGCCAATTTCAGGAATGTATCGGCACACCTGGTCTGCCCTTTACCGAAGATGCCAGAACTTTCTGAGTATTTCCGATTGTTTTTTCCAATTTATTCGAATGACAGTATGACATTGTTCCATGGTGTGGGATTGACATTGAAATCAATAAATTAATGAGGTTAATTAAATAAACAGCCTTTTTGTCATTGTTGGCTTTGACTCAAATGGGCTTCCCCTATCCATTTCTACTTCCTATTTCCCAGATGCCCAGATGGCAGTTGTTCTTCCAGCTGGCTTGGAAATTCATCTATTTTGGGGCATGGAAGGGGAAGGGGAAGGTGCGTGTGGTGGTTGGGTGGTTTGACATTTTGTCTCTTTGTGCATGTAACACATTCATTGTCCCTTTGGCCTGTAACATTGTTCCTGATTCCTTCTTAGCCCAAAATTGATAATTTTGACGTACTTAGAAAACTTGTTACACAAATGATTAGCAGAAAGCAAATTCCATGAAGCGCTGTTTATATTGTGACTAGCTTCTGGTATTTAAATGGTTAACTTTTTATATAAGATCAAGGCTCATGGAAGAGCACGATGACAGAGTAAAAAGCCAACAGACTGGCAACGGAGCTGCAGTTGGACACAAGCAAGCAAATGAATGAACAGGTAAACAGGAGAAAAGAGAAAGGGGGGAACACAGTAACCTGAAGGTGAAGAGGGTTGGTTTAGGTTAGGTTAATGGGAGAAGAAAAGATTGATGGTAGGTGACATACATATATTGTTGTGGGGCCGGGTATCGGCGACGAGCACGACCGCTAGATGGAGGCAGTTAGCGAGATCTAACTCACCAGATTCACCCGGAATTTATAGGCGTCACCCCGGATAACTCCGGAGCCGACGGGCCCTTATCGGATCGAAGTTCGCCAATAGATCGACCACGTGGGGTAGGTCGATTGCTAATTTCAATTTACCTAAATACCCACGTCGTCCAACTACCGGGGAATTCACCCTCGACGATGCTCGTATGGAACGAGCCGCTAGCGTACTCGAACCGTGTGCGACCCGAGCGGATGATCACCGAGCTTCCGTCAGTCCAAATGTCCCTTTAAAGCGGCAACAGCCTGGCTAATTCTCCAACACGCACCGTGTTAAACAATAAGAAGTACAAAAACGAACCGATACATTTAACACATGGGTTTATTTATAATGGAGCAGGGGGCTTGGAAAGAAGCAGAGTTATCCGAATATAAGAGGCACGTATGTACAGCAAGGCACTTATACAATTTCCTACTTACTGGACTGGTGCCACAAACACACACACGCACACACCCAAAAGAAATGGACCCAAAGTGGTCTTTATTGAGGCCGCCAGCTCGGAGGGAAAGGGCGAGCTGAAGACCAGATTCTGCCTCGGACCTGTCCACCTCGTGTGGTCTTCGCGCTGAGTCGAACCGGGCACCAGCGAGAGGCGAGCCAAATCCCGAGTTCCGCTCAGCGCCCGTGCCGACAACGAAAACCTCTCCTCGGTATCTTCGGAGAGACGGCGCGCACCCCTCCCCGGTCTTGTCGGCGGCAGGATCTCCAAATCTCTCCCTTGGTGTTGTCGGCAGGGACGCGGCACGCAACCCCCGTGGCTCTCGTGGGGGATGGTGTCTCTCAAGCTCTTGATCATGAGGAGGAGGAGGAGGAAGAGGAGCTCAGTCCGAACGCGCCGCACCCTTATTCACCCTGTCTCCGGGGGGGGGGGACGCGTCCGCCCCACCGCTCTCCCTACTGGACGGTTTTGGTGCGCAGAACGGCTCGTCGCCCTGTCATTGGCCAAAACGAGTGGCAAGTCCATTGATTGGCCCGGGGGCGTGGTGACGTCACGCGGACCCTTTCTCCCTGTCGTGGGATCTGATTGGCCGAGCGGCGGTCATCCCACCCGTAGCACGCTGATTGGTCGAGGGCCACTACGCAGGCTGTCCTCCTTGAACTCCGCCCACCAAACAGCCAGAGGAACTGTATTCTGCGTGAGCTCCGCCCACGTACATGCTGACATGCACGTAGGCGATGGCGTCAGTCAGATCGAGGTGAAGGTGATGCTGGCGCGGTCGCAGTCATGAGGGGTGTAAAGAATGAAAGAAAACCCTATCAAAGTAACTCACAGCGCATTTACATAATGTATTCCCCCATTAGACTAGGGAAAGGGAGCAATCTATCCACATTCACTTATCGAAATAACTGAGCTATAGGACCTGAATGTTGTGTGCTCATGGCTTCCAGACCTTAATCAAACCTTTTTTCTTCTTTCAACTGTCCATTATTTTTGAGCTGATTTTCATAGCTGCAGTCATACTTTGTGATGGGAGAAGGTGGATTGAAGAGTGGGTTGTTGTGCAAAATAGCTGTTGGTAATCGCTATCAACAGTTGTGATTTCTTGTAAAGCATGACCTGAGTGATGAGGAGAAGTTGTAATTTGTTTGACTTTTCTCTGTATACTCAAATAGCCAAGAGCTTTTAAATCAGTGATGTTAGAACTCAATGTCTTGACCTCGAGTCCATTTTTGAACGGGACTTGGACTTGATTTATCAGACTCGGACCTCAACATGCCCAAGGACTCGGCACCGGCCCGATTCCATGCTTCAACTCCAGCAAAACTTAGCATACAAGTAAAAACCTTTTGTGTGCAGTAGAATAAAAAGTAAAAAGTTGTTTGGACCATCCTTCAAATCGGTCTTAACCTAACACTCATCATATAAATTAGCAACAGAATTGTGAAAATATTTTAAATACATCTAAAAAATAAGGATCATTTGTTATATCAGGACAGAAAATCCCAGGATTCCAGGCAGAGCGTCACGCGATACATACACGGAGTGAGATTGTTTGTAGATTACATGGCTAACCAATATTAAACAAAGAAAGAACTGGCAAGTGCTGTATCTGAATTTATTATTCAGCTGTTCTATTTCTAAATTATTAGAAATATTAATTTATGTATTCATACATTAGATACAAGGGTTGTTCTGCAGACCAAGGTGTTGTCGGGTTAGTGTTTAAGAATTGTGCCATTCGGGTGCCTGTATTCCTCAACTTCTGATTTCTAAGCTCCAACCCCCCCGGGATTCAATTGGAACTGTGAGAAAAACTCTCCTGGTGAACGTTTTTTTTCCAATCAGGACAACTTTACCTCGTCCCTAATCGACCTGTGAAGTTTCACCCTGAAAAAAAAAAAAAAATTGTTAGGGCGGTCGTGAAGAGAACGAGTATTACACAATTACACATACACAAACAACACAGATCGACCGTATCACATCATAAAGAGACGATTGACCATTACAGGTAGTTTATAACAGTTCAGCACAAGGTGCGTACGTCGTCGTTTCAATGTCAGCCGCCCGCGGGAGTTAAAACTGCAGGCGGAGTAAGAATTCTAAGGTCGACGAGCGCGGAAAGGTAACAGTCGGTTTGCAGTTAGTAATTGAAATAAACACAGCCATGTAAGGGATGTTTCACACTCATTTCAACGAATTCCGGGCGTGAGCTTAAAAATGAAATGTAATTCCGAAAATTTACCCCACTATGAGGACCACCCTGATTAATATTGTGATGTGTGTGGTGTGTGTGTGTGGTGTGTGTGTTATGTGGTTGTGTGTGTGTGTGTAATATATATGGTTGTATATAGTATATATATAATATATATATAATGTGATTTATTATATATACTGTATGGTGATATATATATATATATGTTAATCTATATATATGTGTAATATCATGTATAATATATATATATAATATGTACTATGTATAATAATATATATATTTGTCGATCAGGGTGTCCTCATTGGGGGTATATTTCGCAAGTATTCCATTTATTAAAGCTCAACCCCGGAATCGTTGGGAATAGTCGGAGAAAACTCTTCTGGTGTTTTTTTCAATATTCAAACAAACATACTACCTCTCCCTCATCGACCTTGAAGTTAGCCTTCGTTCTCGGGGCGTGCTGACATTAGAACCGACCCTATCACCTGGTGCTGAACTTTAAAACGCTCCTGTAATGATCAAATCGTCTTCTTTTGAATGTGAATACGTCGATCTGTGGTATGTTTTTTGTAATGTGTAATGTGTATACTCGTTTCCCTCACCGCGGCCCCCTAACATTTTTTTTTTCCAGCGTCGTGAAAATTTCAAGTCGAAGAGGAGGGGTAACATGTGATCGGATATGTTGAAAAAAGTTACACCATGAAAGAGTTCTCGAGAATTCCAACGTATCCGGGGTTGGACTTTAAAATACGATGAAATCGAAAATTACCCCTAACGAAGGACCAACCCTGTGTGCAGTACCTATAAACATAATTGTGTAAATCAGAGGGAGAGCTTCAGGCTAGAGCGGCTAGTTTGGGTTAACTGTTTATAAAAAATATGTTTTTATAATAGCTGTTTGAAATTAAATAACAATTGAAATTAAATGACATAGTGGAAAACTTTGATTTTGTTAGGTTAGGGTTACGTTAATTCCACTGCGCATTTTAAAACAAGTTAATTCACAGTGTGACTGGTTGATATGAGTGTCGAAAGGCTCGGAGTTCCTTCCGCAAAAAAAATTAGAGCATAAGTTAAGAATAAAATTAACGATTTTAAACCTATTACAGATTCAAGCCAGCTATTGAATCTTCTTAAATAAGGAATAGGTGTCCACGACATAAAGTACTCAAAAATTAAATGTTTTAATATATATTTGATTAGATCATTGCTGTGTCAAGGTGTGATTTCATTTTTTTTTTATCATATTCGCTTGTGTGAGGCATCGTTTGCGTACAGAAAAGTGTTTCGGATGTTCCTGTCAAGGATCAAAATTGAAGATTTTAACATTACAAGATTTAAAATAATCGATCGAATTGTGCTAATATAGTCAGAAATTGGTTCTCGACCAGAAAGTAAACCCAAAAAATCTTTAAAATAAAAATCTTTAAAGCAATATCTTTCAAAATTGTTTCTGGCACCCAGAGTTGCTAATCTCTGTGCAACGTTTAACTGCATTTTTTCTGTGAGGTACTTTCCAAAGTCAAACATTTTAAATTTAAACTCAGAGAGTTTGAAAGTAACATCTAAATTCGCATATCTCCTGCGAAAAATGGAATAATTTGTCACTTTCATGTTTGATCAAGGATGCTTTTATCATTTTCTTTAAAAGCGCGTTCGTAATATTGAACACGACTTGTTTAAAATGTTTAAATTTTTTTAAGCCCTGAAAGTCAATCTGTAATCTGTCTTATTAAGCTTTAGCATTAATATACAGACTCTCTCCTTCCATCCTCATACAAAATTAACTTGTTTGTGACGATAGAGCACTTAACATGATGGGATTTTTTTTCGATAAAAAAATATAAACCTATTTCTATTTATTCCTCGTTAAACTTTCATTTTAATTCAACATATAACCTCCAAACATGGTGTTCAATGTTTTTTATTCCTATATGTCTAAATTGTGTCGCCGAACTTTGTCGACTTCCGAAAAGAATGAGCAAACCTTATCAAAAGAGGGCATATTATTGGTAAAATCTTGATGCATAACAAACTTACATGTTCATCAGTTTCATATTATGTCTTCATTTACAATGATATTACAGTGGGGCATTTATATCTGATGGTTTTTATCCTATATTTCGTTTGTTTCTAAACCAAATAAAAGCAAAATTCTATAACAACATAGGCACTACTCCAAGTTTTAAAATCAATTTGATTCTTTATTTTAAAATTACATTAGACAAATGGGTCCCTTTCAAATCCGTGCATTCACGACACGCGATAATCATATTGTTCATTACACAAGCAATGTTCTCTGATCAATAGAGCGGATTACAGTGATGTTTGCCTTCAATTCATCGATCGATGTTGGATGTTCCTTATAAACTTTGCCCTTCAGAATCCCCATAGGAAGAAATCTGGTGGAGTTAAATCTGCCAAATCAAAAGTGCCTCATCTGTCATGATGACCTTGTTTGTGAAATTGGCATGCTCATTGCATTTTAAAAAAGTTTAGAATAAAAAAAATGCCCTTGCATTTAAAGTGCTCCATCATTAAAAACTTTCAACTATTATCTGTAAAAAAGAAACATAAATGTTATGCCAAGACTGCTTCCGGCTAGAAAGATGCAAAGTGTTCAGATATAAATGCCCTACCCTGTATAAGCACAAATAAATTCACGATTTTCTTTGCCACTTTACAATGCACTTCAGCACAGAACCCAGACTCTAATACCAAGGATTCACATTTGGGACTGCTGACTCGGACAGCTTGATTCGGACTCGATGGACTCTAATACAACACTGTTTTACATTTGATCTCATAACAGACGTTTGGTTTTCAAAGTTGATGACCTTTGAGGAACGGCGTTTGGTTAAAGATACGTTGCTGAATGGCATTTCCCCTCAAACTCAAAGATTCCATTGGAAGGCAAATATTTCTTTAGATTGCTTTAACAAGTTGTACCAGTAAAATTACAACAAAACCAGGAAAGGCACCGATTGGGTGACAACTAAACCATCTAAAATATAAACTCTGGCATCACAATGGGCGACCCAAAGAAATAGAGCAAACCAAGGACAACCCAAAACAATGAGGCATTCCAAGGTAACCCAAACAGCAATTGTGTTACAGAAATTGTGTTATTTTCATTATGCAGAGCAATCTTGCCCAATTATTAATATTCCTGGGACCAAACGACGCTATGAAAAATGTTGTTTGGCTTTAATGTTTTTTCGAGTTCTGCAGCTGAAGCCTTTTACAAGAAGTGTGGTGTTTAAACTCCATCATTCATTAAACTTGGTGTGGTTTATATTGTGGAGATGTGTGTGACTCCGATCACCAATCTTGGATGAGGCTACAGGAAGGATGAATGAGTCCTCTTACCCCCAATACGTGCCATTAGTGTGGACCCTCAATGGCATGAAGGTCCGCCAAGTTAATTTTTTTTTTATTTCTCTGTTGTGTCCTTGATCTCCTTTTCCTCCAAAGCTGTAATTACTGCAACCCCAAAACGAAGCACAAGATCACTCGAGTTTGATGGAAAACATCTTGTGGACATCCCTAATTCCTGCAAGCAAAGTTAACGTATTTTCAGCCTACAGTATAAGTCGATCCTCATTTTTTTCCGAAAGTCTGGGCCCGACTTGTCCTCAGAATCGACTTACTATGGTCGAGTTATGAATTGCATAAATGAAACTTTTTTTTTCTGAAGTTTGATATTGTCTGAAATAAATTGCATATACAGTCATGCGCCGCTTAACAGCGTTCCGGCAACAACGGATCGCATATACGACGGATCTGCCAGCTCTGAAAAAAAAAAAATGAAAAAAAAATGTAGCTGAAAAATTCCTATCGCCGAGTGATGTAGCCGACGTAGCGCTGCCAGTCGTATAAAAATAGCACATACAATTATGTACGCTGTACAGTACATAATACTTCATAATGATAATAAACGACAGTGTGGCCCTGTTATTAAGCGATCGTTGAGTCATAAAATGTCATCGCGAAAAAAGCAGGGTCGTGCTAAATCGGGATTCAAGGAAATCGGCTTCAAACTGAAACAATGTTTGCACGTTTACCTTCCAGCAAATAAATACCTTTGAATGAAGAATTCCGCGAATAATCGTTGTTACAGTCGAAATTAAAACACAAATTTCTTTTTGGTGAAGCTTTTCATGTTGTTAAAACAATCGCACTGTTCCGAAAATATATATCACAATTGACAGGAGCTCGTTTCTTCATTTATAAATTACATCGATGCAATGATTACGTATTATAAAATCCAAACTCTATTTACATCTTTCATAATCGATGCGAGAGGAGATTGTAAGCTGCTGCTAACAACAACCGATGGCCGTCATGAACAGCACAAAGGTAACAACTTGTCTTCAGTCTCTCTTTGGATGCGTGTTTACAATTGCCGACAGTATTCAGTCAGTAACATGCTGTACAGGTTTGTATCCGAGGAGCAATAGGCTATACCATATAGCCTAGGTGTGTAGTTTTGTGTAAGTACGATGTTCGAAAACGAAAACGAAAACAAAAAAATGATGTTCGCACAACGACGACGTCGCTTAACGACGCGTTTCTCAGAACGTAACCCCGTCGTAAGATGGCGCATGACTGTAATTGTTAATTCAAAACACAGGACAGAAATCATTGCCTGGAATGTTCGCCAATTGAGTGAATAATTAATGTTAATCACTCACTGACACATGCGGAATTATCCAATCAATAACGAGCATGCACTCACCAATTTTGTTTGATCCATCCTTTCAATCCTAATCATATGTATCATCCTTGCTACGTCATCTCAATGCTCCGTAAAGTCACTTGAGTCATACACGGCAGCTTTACGTTTGAAGCTGTTAAGTTCGCTGAGAAAATAGTGGGAATGTGGTTGCGCGCAGGAAATGCGGTGTCAGCGAGAAATGTGTCCGAGACTGGCAAAATATAATGTGCTATGAACCAGTGCTGATAATGATTCTATAGCTTGTTTTAAATACTGTACCTCAATATGATAACAAACATGTTGAAAAACTATTTACATTCCTTATTTATCCAAACATCATCCCACAAAGTATTTCAAATAATATGCATAACGATCATTAATATTCATGACCTTGAAGTACTGTACGCAGCGATGCGTTGCGACGGTGTCATGGAGGAAGTCACCTCTATTGTTCTGATTGACAGATTTGCTTTGCTTGTAATACAAATCAACTTATCTATGAATGAAGAGAAGAAAAATGGAAAATTAGCCAATTTGACTTGTACTCCACATCAACTTAGAGGCAACATATGGCAGTCCTTTTGTGTTGATTTGAAATTTAAACCATTTCTTTCCTACTTTGATATGCTGTCATCTTTTGTTTTTGATTCATATTTCATGTCTTGCATTCCAAACGTTGCTTGTTTGTTTGAAATTTCACACTTCATCGTCTTGTCACCTTTGTGTCTCATCTCTTTTTTGGTTGATTTGAAGGTTCTTGCACCATCCTGGGAGGCCGTTATTCTCTAACTGTGGCATTTTAACCAATGGCACAAAGAACCTGATTCGTGCAGGTGAGGAACAAATTTGCCAATTTCAGAGATGTATCGGCACACCTGTTGCCCTTTACCGAAGATCCAAACTTTGAGTATTTCCGATTGTTTTTTCCAATTTATTCGAATGACAGTATGACATTGTTCCATGGTGTGGATGACATTGAAATCAATAAATTATTGAGGTTAATTAAATAAACAGCCTTTTGTCATTGTTGCGTTGACTCAAATGGGCTTCCCCTATCCATTTCTACTTCCTATTTCCAGATGCCCAGATGGCAGTTGTTCTTCTCAGCTGGCTTGGAAATTCATCATTTTTGGGGCATGGAAGGGGAAGGGGGAAGGTGTGGTGTGTTGGGTGGTTTGCTTTTGTCTCTTTGTGCATGTAACACATTCATGTGTCCCTTTGGCTGTAACATTGTTCCTGATCCTTCTTAGCCCAAAATTGATAATTTGACGTACTTAGAAAACTTTTTACACAAATGATTAGCAGAAAGCAAATTCCATGAAGCGCTGTTTTATATTGTGACATGCTTCTGGTATTTAATGGTTACTTTTTATTAAGATCAAGGCTCTCATGGAAGAGCACGATGACAGAGTAAAAAGCCAACAACTGGCAACGGAGCTGCAGTTGGACACAAGCAAGCAAATGAATGAACAGTAAACAGGAGAAAAGAGAAAGGGGGACACAGTAACCTGAAGGTGAAGAGGGTTGTTTAGGTTAGGTTAATGGAGAAAGAAAAGATTGATGGTAGGTGACATACATATATTGTTGTGGGGCCGGGTATCGGCGACGAGCACGACCGCTAGATGGAGCAGTAGAGTCTCTCACCGATCACCCGGAATTATAGGTCGTCACCCGGATAACTCCGGAGCCGACGCCGTCTTATCGGATCGAAGTTCGCCAATATACGACCCACGTTGGTAGGTCGATTGCTAATTTCAATTTACCAAATCCCACGTCGCAACTACCGGGAAATTCACCCTCGACGATGCTCGTATGGAACAGCCGCTAGCGTACTCGAACCGTGTGCGACGCAGCGGATGATCACCGAGCTTCCGTCAGTTCAAATGTCCTTTAAAGCGGCAACGCCTGGCTAATTCTCCAACACGCACCGTGTTAAACCAATTAAAGAAAGACAAACAACCGATACATTTAACACATGGGTTTATTTATAATGGAGCAGGGGGCTTGGAAAGAAGCAGAGTTATCCGAATTATAGAGCACGTATGTACAGCAAGCACTTATACAATTTCCTACTTACTGGACTGGTGCCACAACACACCACGCACACACCCAAAAGAAATGGACCCAAAGTGGTCTTTATTGAGCCGCCAGCTCGGAGGAAAGGGCGAGCTGAGACCAGATCTGCCTCGGACCTGTCCACCTCGTGTGGTCTTCGCGCTGAGTCGAACCGGGCACCAGCGAGAGGCGAGCCAAATCCCGAGTTCCGCTCAGCGCCCGTGCCGAAACGAAACCTCTCCTCGGTATCTTCGGAGAGACGGCGCGCACCCCTCCCGGTCTTGTCGGCGGCAGGATTCTCAAATCTCTCCCTTGGTGTTGTCGGCAGGGACGCGGCACGCAACCCGTGGCTCTCGTGGGGGATGGTGTCTCTCAAGCTCTTGATCATGAGGAGGAGGAGGAGAGAGGAGCTCAGTCCGAACGCGCCGCACCTTATTCACCCTGTCTCCGGGGGGGGGCGCGTCCGCCCACCCGCTCTCCCTTACTGGACGTTTTGGTGCGCAGAACGGCTCGTCGCCCTGTCATTGGCCAAAACGAGTGGCAAGTCCATTGATTGGCCCGGGGCGTGGTGACGTCACGCGACCCTTTCTCCCTGTCGTGGGATCTGATTGGCCGAGCGGCGGTCATCCCACCCGTAGCACGCTGATTGGTCGAGGGCCACTACGAGGCTCCTCCTTGAACTCCGCCACCAACGCCAGAGAACTGTATTCTGCTGAGCTCCGCCCACGTACATGCTGACATGCACGTAGGCGATGGCGTCAGTCAGATCGAGGTGAAGGTGATGCTGCGGTCGCAGTCATAGGGGTGTAAAGAATGAAAGAAAACCCTATCAAAGTACTCACAGCGCATTTACATAATGTATTCCCCCATTAGACTAGGGAAAGGGAGCAATCTATCCACATTCACTTATCGAAATAACTGAGCTATAGGACCTGAATGTTGTGTGCTCATGGCTTCCAGATTCGCAACATATATGTGTGTTGTTATTATATATTTATGTATATATGTTAATGTATTATATTTATGTATATATATGTATCTATATATATGTTATGTTATATAATATAATATTTATTATATGTATTAATATGTTATATTGTTATATATGTACATATATAATATATCTACATGATCATTATATATATTCGTATATATGTTAATACGTATATGTGATTATATAATAATCGTTTAATATTAAATACACAATCAATATACACACACTACACACAACAACACACATATATATATATGACATATTATATAATATATATAATGTATATAGATATATCTTATATATATAAATATACATACAGTAGTACCTTACTTAGAATTAATTCGTCTGGAGTAGTTTCCGTAACCTGAACCTTCGAAGTAGAGACGCCTTTTGAATTAATGCGCTAATCCGTTCCCAAGCCCCGCAATTCGGACATTTTTTTAAAATAAATCATAAAAAGGCTCAGAACATGAAACAATACATGTTAAATGTAGAATACCGCCACAT
>CM068966.1:23301470-23312905 GCA_035128595.1 Eptatretus atami | reverse complement strand
TGTGGTGTGTTTGGTGATGTGTGTGTGTGTGTGTGTGTGTGTGTGTGTGTGTGTGTGGTGTGTGTGTGTGTGTGTGTGTGTGTGTGTGTGTGTGTGTGTGTGTGTGTGTGTGTGTGTGTGTGTGTGTGTGTGTGTGGTGTGTGTGTGTGGTGGTGGTGTGTGTGTGTGTGGGGTTTTGTGTGTGGGTGTGGGTTGTGCAATACGCATATTCTGTTTGCCTATCTGATGATTTTCTCTTAACCTACTTGACCGGGGATCATAAAACCCACCATCATAAAACATGTATATGTATATGTATATGTATTATCAAATACAACCCACTATTGAAGGGGTGGGAGAGAGAGGAAGAGAGGGGAGAGGGAGAGAAAGTTGTCAGGTCAGGCCAGATTAGATCTGTGACTTGGTACAGGTATCATGTAAACCTGTACTAACCTGTTCCATGGTCGGGTTGTCGGCGACTAAACCGTCTCCCCCACCAGGTTTTTTGGGTGAGGAGGGTGTTTGGATATGGACACCCAGCAGGATTAAAAACAAAACTGTCAAAGGGCAGAGGAGCTCCTTGTGAGCCAACGGCCATCCATATCTAGTGCCCAACTGTGTCTGCGGACGTCCTCCTGCAGTTGGGTTACTTCTTATTAGGAGGTTGGTGCAGGATTTGCACTCCGGCCACCGTAAAACCCTTCATTCCACAAAACACAAAAAACGCAAAGAAATCTGAAAACCTACTCCATGGGAGTACCTCCTGTGCAGCTTCCCTTCGCAGGGCAGCTCACCGGATGACGGGATTGGGGCAAAGCCTTCGGGACCCCCAATGTTTGATGATAGGAGGGAAACCACGGGTAACATTCCCGGGTCAGATTGCGGGAGAGTGTGTCAGATGGTGCTGAGGTGTCGTCCACCAGAACGGCGGTCTCCTTGGGTTAACCTGAGGCGGTCCTTCGGTAGTAGTGCCTGGAATGTCCTATCCGAAGAGAGGATGATCACCTGTCTCTGTTATCATCTGAGCTCAAGCGTTTGGACATCGGTATTGCAACACTCTCTGAGGTTCGGAGACTGGATTGCGGCGAGATCATGGTGGGTGGTTACACCGACCATTGGTCTGGTCGCTCTGATGGTTACCATGCCAAAGGTGTTGCTGTAGCTGTGTCCAATAAGCTGACTCCAATGAATATTTGAGGTAACACCGGTAAACGAGCGTATTATGAGACTAAGGATTCGTCACTCCTTAGGTGTCATTTCCTGGTCTCTGTTTATACTCCGACTGAGGTGAGTGATCTCACCATGAAGGAGGCATTCTATGCCAACGCTCAAGTCTGTGGTTGATCAGTGCCTCAGACGAGATACACTTCTAGTCTTGGGGGATTTCAATGCATCGACTGGAACTGATAGGGATGGTTATGAGACGTGTGTTGGCCCCATGGGTCAGGAACTATGAACCAGAATAGCACTAAGTTTCCTTGACTTTGCAAGAAGTCATGGACTTAGGGTGGCCGGTTCATGGTTTCAGCACCCACAGCGCATCGCTGGACTTGAATTCCAATGCTGGTGGTGTGGTAAAGGAGATCGACGATATCCTCGTTGATGGTCGCTGGAGGATGATCCAGAACTGCAGGGTCTACCGGAGTGCTCAGTCCTCAATACTGACCACCGGCTTGTTGTAGCAACTCTGAAGTTGCAACTTAAATCCAGGAGAATGGTACCATCCCAGCCTAGGCTGAATGTTGGCAAGCTCAAGGATGAGGGTAGCTGAGGAGTTTTGCGAACAAGCTGAGTGGAGATTTGGGGGGTCTGGGTGCTTTGGGAGGTCCTGAAGAGTTGTGGAGTGCCTTCAAGACCACCGTCCTTGATGTTGCCGGTGGAGGTCTTGGAACTCACCGTAGGGCAAAGAAGAATTTTTGTCTCTCAAGGGACATTGGATACCATTGACCAGAGTCACAGGCCAGGCTGAATGGCAGAGGCTGAGCTGTTCAGGGAGCTGAGGCGTAAAACCTGTACGTGCGGTGTAAGGGTGGACAAGGAGGCCTATGTGCAAGGAATCTGTGGGGCAGTAAGGGATTCCTCGTCCTGCTTACAGGGGAATTCGTGCATTGCGTTCATCCAAGCCCATCCTCGGTGTAATGCAGTTAGAGCAGAGGGTGGTAGGCTCTTGACAGAGCAGTCCGAAGTGAAGGCCCGCTGGGCCGGTTACTTTGAGTGGTTGTACCAGGCTGATCCAACAGCTGTCGAGTTGGACGTCAGGGGTGTTACAATCCCTGTTGCTGACCCTCCAATCAACTGTGGTCCACCTTCGCTTGTGGAGAAACAGGCTGCGGTGAACCGGTTTGAAATGGGGTAAAGCTCCAGGGATCTGTGGCATCCATGCTGAACATCTCAAGGCTCGTGGAAATGCTGCACTCCGTGTCGTTGCATGCAGTTCTGTGCTCTGCCTGGAACCAGGCATCATCCCAACTGACTGGAAGAGGGGCCTTGTTGTCCCTCTCTGGAAAGGGAAGGGTGATCGGCCAAGACTGCAACAACTACCGAGGGGTGACGCTGCTTTAGTGCCGGGCAAGGTCTTTGCTCGTTTAATTATTAATAGGAATTGCTACCATGCTTGAGCACCAGCGTCCAGTGCAGTCAGGCTTTACACCAAAGAGGTCAACGATTGACCGTTTCCTTGCTCTTCGGGTTCTCACCGAACGCAGACGAGAGTTTTGGCAGGGGCTGCTTGCAGCCTATGTTGATCTCTGTAAAGCGTTCGATTCAGTGAATCGGGATGCCCTCTGGAGGATTCTTGGTCTTCGTGGGGTGCCACCAAAAATGATCGATCTGATGTCTGAACTCTACTCTGGTACTGAGAGTGCTGTGAGATGTGTGGTGGTACCATCTCTGACTTATTTCCAGTTGGTTAATGGAGTTTGTCAGGAGTAATGTACTGGCCCCCACACTTTTCAGCACGTGTATGGACTGGATTCTCGGGAGGATGTCGGAGAGATCAAGCTGTGGTGCATCGTTTGGGAATGTCAAGATCTCTGACCTTGATTCGCAGATGATGCAGTCATCTTTGGCGGAGACTTTAGACATCCTTTTGGGGCCTCGAGGCGCTGATGAGGAGTCGGAGCCGCTGGGATTACGGGTTTTCCTGGGTCAAACTAAGGTTCCAGGCTTTCAATGACATCTTGGATGCTGCTGTCCTGTCTGTGCCTGTTTGTGGTGAGGATGTTGAGGTCGTGGAGAAATTCACTTACCTTGGCAGTGATATTCATGTCTCTGCCGGCTGTGAGTCAGAGGTCAATAGACATCTGGGTCGGGCCTGGGGAGTCATGGATTCACTGGATAATGGGGTGTGGCACTGCCAGTACCTGTGCGAGGACGAAAGTCCAAGTCTTCAGGTCCTTGGTGCTTCCAGTCTTGCTCTATGGATGCAAGACTTGGACTCTGACCAAGGATCTGAGACGGAGACTTAATTCCTTTGGTACCAGGTCTCTTCGGAGAATCCTTGGCTATCGCTGGTCGGACTTTGTGTCCAACTAGCAGTTGCTGAGAGAGACTCAAAATGAGATTTTTTACCTGCATAGTCCCTGAGCATCAGCTGCGGCTTGTATGGACATGTGGCCTCGGTTCCTTACGCTGATCCTACTCACCAGATTCTCTCAGCGAGGGAGTCTCGTGAGTGGAGGAGGCCAATGGGCCAACCACATGCCTCATGGTTGCAGCAGGTTGATGGCATCTCAAGGAGATGGGGATGGGCCAGGTATCTGCCGCTGGGGATGGCCAGACGGAGGCCCCTGGAGTACCGGCGGAAAGTGGACGCAGCGACGCACTGCTCTGGCGCATGCTCCCAAACCTGACCTGACCATCATTTAAGGGGTGGGAGAGAGAGGAAGAGAGGGGAGAGGAGAGGGAGAGGAGAGAGAGGGGGAAGAGAGAGAGGAAAGAGAGAGGAAAGAGAGTGGGGGAGAGAAAGGAGGGAGGGGACAAGAAGAGGAGGGAGGGGAGAGAGAGAGGAGGAGGGGAAAGAGAGAGAGAGGAGGGAGGGGAAAGAGAGAAGAGAGAGAGAGAGAGAGAGAGAGAGAGAGGAGGAGGGAGAGAGAGATGAGGCAGGGAGGGGAGGAGGAGAGGATGAAGGGAAGAGGATGTAGGGATAGGGAAGAGTGAGAAAGGGGGGGGGAGGTAGGGAGAACGATGCCTCACCAAACGTTGGCTATAACACTGCGAGAGGGAGGGGTGCGAGGAGAGGGTTGAGAGGCGGGAGAAGAGAGAGAGCCGAGAGAGAGAGAGAGAGAGAAGAGAGAGACGAGAGAGAGAGAGAGAGAGAGAGAGAGAGAGAGAGGAAGGAGGGGGAAAAAAAGGGAAAGGTGAGGGTGGAAGTGGGGTTAGTGAAGAGAGTGATATAATGACGCAACACACAACACAAAACAAACTCATGTCAGAACGTTGTACACACAACGACACAACAGAGTTTATGATGGAATCCGCCGGCACATCTACAACAAATTTGATGTCCCAGTTCCAGAAAATTTGTGGGAACATGAACTAAAAGCAATCACTGAAAACTTGGAAGTACCTTACCGCTCACATACGAACTCATGATCCTATCAAGCGTGAACATCGAAAACAAAGCATTGCAACCAGATATCATAATTAGGTGCAAAAAAAGAGAAGGTATTGCTGATTGAGGTGTTAATTAGCAGTGATTTTGGACTAAACGATGCAGAAATCAAAAAAATGGACAAACACCATGGACCTCAAGCATGAAGTGAAAAGATCCTGGAAGCAGAAGAATGCCAAAATGTACCAGTGATAGTTTGAGCTATGTGAATGATGACAAAAGAAACCGCACAGAGATATTAACATGGGGCCCAGTACTCCTGGTGCTCACTGGTTTAGCGACTGGAATAAGATAGCCAGGCAAACAACTGGTAGGCATGGATGACCCACAAAATATGTAACAGAGAAGAAAGTAAATACCAAGGTTTTTTTTTTTTTTATGCCGTTTAACAAACTTTGTAACATCACGTAGTGTGATAAAGTTGTGGTGCAAAGTTTCATTGAAATCGTAGTGTAGTTTCAGAAAAGAAAGGAAATGCCATATTTGGGGGGCAACCCCCTCGCCATATAGACCCTGATTGTGTGAACAATCTTGGTACATCACGGTGATAAAGGTTTGTGGTTAAAGTTTTATCGAAATTGTAACGCTGTAGTTTCCTGAGAAGAAAGCAAATAACATATTTTGTGGGGCAACAACCCTTCCACCCCCTAGAGCCCGATTTTTCTAATGTCATTGAATAAACTATTGGTAATATCATGAGTGATGAAGGTTGTCGTGAAGTATCATTGGAAACACACACAACATATACATATATACTAATATATATATATATATATATATTAATATATATTATATAATATATACAGTAGGTACCTCTACTTACGAATGTCTCTACATACGAATGCTTTCAAGGTTATCGAAGAGCCCGTCCTGAACGGGAAAAATTGCCTCTAGTTACGAAGCGTTCAGATACGAAGTCAAAAATCAGTACAGTACGCGCTGCTATCAGCCGCTCCAGAGTTCCCGAACGTAAACAAAACTTGTAGACTGCTCTGCATTGGCTTCGCCTAAAACTCTGCCTGGCTCACCCTTTGCGTATGCGTGCATGTGTCCCATCGCTTGGCTCTTCGATCGTACCCTACGTCCCGCTCTGTCAGAAATATAGTTATACTGTATACACAGATCTATGGTCCCGCTACGATCTCAGACTCGGAACAGTAATTACAGCTACAGTACGCCGTGGATGGATTACAGTAACTTTTATTCACAATGGACCCCAAGAAAGCAATGGAAGAAAAGTGGACAAGGAGAAAAGAAGAAGAAGAGAGTTTTTTCTGGCCATCAAACAAAGCAAGAGATAATAGAAAAGGTATGAAAAGGGAAGCCGTTTGAATTGATCTTGCAAAAGAAATATGGCCTGTAATATATCTAACGATCGGCACGATAATAAAACAAAAGAAGCCCCTAAAAGCTTACAGGCTCCTTTCCATGGCCTTTCTGTATTTCCAAGAGGAAGCGATCGGCAAGTGAACATGCGATGAGAGGTGTGTACTCCGTGTGGATGAAAGGAGAAAGAGATCGGCTGGTGACACAGTGACAGAGGCCATTAATTTGTGCCGCAAAGCAAACCGCCATCTTCACTTGACCTCGTGAAGGAGGATATCAGGCGAGGGGAAATTCGCGCGCAAAGACTACACACCAGGAGTTTTAAGGGCATCGCCCGTGGGTGGTTTCGTAGAAGCTTAAAAAGGTAGGACTGACTTCACTCTCGTTACTTCCGCCA
Organism: Eptatretus atami; assembly: GCA_035128595.1. NCBI lineage: Eukaryota > Metazoa > Chordata > Myxini > Myxiniformes > Myxinidae > Eptatretus > Eptatretus atami. Next base: position 23,306,591 of record CM068966.1, on the reverse strand, counting down.
TGGGCGAGGCAGCAAAGTAGTCGTTATTCCGGACCACGAAGCGGCCTGTGCCAAAATTTGTGCAACAAAAATTCAAACAAATTGAATGATCGATGACGGCCCTACGTTGCACTATCAAAATTTTTAAGTGACGAACGGGCGCTTTTTTGGAAAAAGAATGGCCGAGCGCCGCCAACCTTCATTACAATAGGGGAAGAAGAAATGCAAGGCCACACACCCCTAGCTTGGTCGAACTGAATATGCAATTTGGCTACTACATGTTGAGTCAATAAATTCCAAATACAATATTTTGGTTGATGATTTTTCTCTGATAATTATTTATGACCTTTCATTTTAATGAGCAGAATGAATCACCAAAGCAGCGTGGGCCTCGACACATCTAGTGGCACACCGGCCGGTGGGCGCAGGGGGCGACAGCTGCCCCAGGTGCCAACAAAGAGCAGCTCAGAGCGTGGTAAGCAATTGAGTTAAACAGTTTTGAAAGTTTTGAATGTTTTGTTTTGAATGTTTTGAAAGACAGATAAGTGAATATCTTAGATATTACCAACAAAACTTAAAACCAAATATTCTGTGCCAAAATTTAGGATTGATATGTCTCGGCTGACGGGAGCTGCCACAGAAATGCCCCATCTTTTTGGGGTCTCCCCGGAGAGACCCACCCCATATATTTGGGGTCGGCCTGGAGAGATCCCATATGTTTGTTTGTGGTCACCCCGAGCAGACCCCATATATTTGGTGTCACACAGGGGAGGCGTTGAGTGTTCGTGGTCACCCTGGGGTTGGGGAACCCCGAAATGTTCAGGCTAACCCCTTTGAGATGCTCTATAACTGTTTGGGAGATGCCTTTGTTGATCGGTGTTGCTTTTTGGTAACAATTGTTTGAGGTTGGCCATAGGTTGGTTGTGCACATTTTTTCCCCTTCATTGCAGTCCTGCCAGCCCTGGCAGATGTTGAAGAAAGAAAGCAACAAATGGTGATGAAAATGAACAAGTATCAGCAATGTAAAGGGTCACTGAGTGCAGATGGAGAACCAATTCAACAATACAAAGTGAGGCCTAAGAGTGTACTCTGTCTGCACCAGTATGCACTTCCTGTACACAGTTTTTCTTATCGTTCATACATGATATGTACAGGTAGTCATTGCACTCATTGTGATTTCATGAATGGTTGATTCTTTCTCGTTTCCATGTAAAAAAATAAAATAATATCGCACCCATGTCCGAAGGAAGCAGTTCAATTTGGCATTTTTAATGTGAAATAGGCAAAACCTAGAAACGAACTAAGCACTTTAGAATTACCTTTTAGAATTAAACACGGTGGGGTAGAAAGGTTCTTCTTCATTTTTGATGGACAGACAGATGGAAGGAAGGACATATCCAAATATTGAAGCAGCTTCACCGCTTAAAAATTCATCTGGCATGTTCATCTCACGTCTTGGCAACAAAGAACTTGAGCAAAGTCAAAGATGCGCCATCGTAAATCCCCACATTTCCCACCTAAAACAAAGTTGAAGGATTCATAAAGTTCTACCAGGATTGACCCAATATCAAAATTTCATGTTAAGATAAAAAACAAAGATTATAGTCATGAGAAATGCGCTCATTTAAAAGCAAAAGGGTACACAATTGTCGACACCAATGGCGCAGCTTATACACCAAACTGGAAGGGACTATCCTCACAGTGTACATGTAGTGAGTGAGTGATGTACAACAGGTTAACTAGCAATGATTGAACATAACTGTACAACTGCCGGGACAACAGTACGCTACTTACCCTAAGTTTCTGGCCCTTTTTCAGCAGCTCTTCTGTCCTTTTTCTTCTTTTCCGTTATATTATAATGATCTCTAATCTTTGTGGGGTTCACGTCGGCTTTCAATTGCTTCAATTTTTTTAGTCGAAGACTCGATTGCAGTGTTTCTTAGAATAAAGCGTATGTAGGCCACATGGAAATACAAGTCCAGAAGCAAAAATGTTCTGAAGGAGACGTAGCAGGTGATGTAATACATGACGTAATCCCAATGCCGTTTTTTGGGAGCGGGGCAATCGAGAGTGTAAAAGACATTTAAAAAAATCTTCCTTTCAAGATACTGTATTTATTGAAGAAAAAAACAATGATCAAGTGTTAAGACAAGCCATATTCATGAAACCAAACATGAATTTCTGATTCTGTGCACCTTTAAAACAGCATAATCAGAAGGTTGGTTTCTGGTTTGAGTATTTATTTGTTATCCCCAAGCTTTTTTTAAAATGGGAGGATATTGTAATTGGCTGTGTCTGTCTGTCACGATATCTTCTCCTAAACCGTTGCGCAGAAATTCACCAAACCTGGTAGTTATTATCACCACGTAGCCAGGACCGGCGCTACCATAAGTCCAACTAGGCAGCCGCCTAGGGCGCAGACCTCAGAGGGGCGCATTACTGACCTTTAAGGGTCACAGTTTTATGCAAATTATTGTTTTAAGAAAACACATAATAAAAGGCAAATATAACATTTCATTGTTCAGAATAGTTTATAGTTCATTGTTAGTTCATAACCAGTTTATTGTTTTCAACATTTTTTCGACAAAACATGTTTTTAAAAATCAAGGTTGGCAATTTTTTTTCAGGGGATGCAAGTAGCTGGCCTTGCCTAAGGTGCAAAATAGTCTGGCGCCGGCCCTGCACGTAGCAAGAAGTTGCAAGAGCAGTATAATTTTTGGCCTCGCCCCTGGGGTGGGGCCAAAAGTTCAAACACCAAAAAATGCAATTATGGGCACATTTTAAAATGAAATATGCATGAAATATGTAACACATCTCCACTCATGGCTCACAGACTTCCTCTTCTGTCGCAGCTAACGTGTGGCCCTAAATGGAGTTCTCTCATCCCCTCTTACTGTCCAGGCTGGAGTTCCTCAAGGTAGCGTTCTGGGCCCAGTGCTTTTTCTGGTTTTCATCAATGATCTCTCCAACTCCCTGGAAAAACCTCTTTATCTCTTTGCTGATGACTCCACCCTCTGCCTTTATGATCTGTCATCCCTCAGACTAGCAAGCTGCAGCTTCTTCACTCTGCAGATCTGGATAAAATCACAAACTGGTCCAACACGTGGAACATGTCTTTCAATTCTGACAAATCTCACACTCTCACTATGTTCTCTCCGAAAGGACCGTCTGGAACGTCCCCCACCCCCCCCCAATGTACTTTCTCAACAATCCTCTGGAAGAAGTCCTTTCATTCAAGCTTCTGGGTCTCACTATCTGCCATGATCTTTTCTGGGAAAGCCACATTTCCAACCGAGCCTCCAAAGCCAGTCGCCAACTGGGCATCCTCCATCGTGCAAAGTCCTTCTTCAGCCCACCTGAACTTCTGACCACATACAAAGCTTTCGTCCACAGCCTGATGGAGGACTGCTCTCCCTTCTGGGCTGGTGCTCCTGCCTCCCACTTTCTCGGTTTCACTCTGTGGAAACCAAGGGCTTTTAGGATTATTGGTATCTCCTGCGGTGAGGCTGAGTCGTTGGGCCTCTCACGCTCTCACTTCAGGCAGGTTGGTGGTCTTTCTGTCTTCTACCGTCTCCTCTCTGGTCTCGCCCCCGCGCCCCCCTGCTCTGTCCACCTCCCCCATATTTCCGCAGCGCGCTCAAGGTCCGCCAGCAACCCCCTTCTGGTAAAACTACCAAAATCACGAATCACCGCTCACCTTCACTCTTTCATTCCTCTTTTTTCCCACCTTTGGACTAAACTCCCTCACTCTGTTCAATCCCATTCTTCCCGTCAGGCCTTCAAAACAGTTGTTCACCACCCCCTCTTATCTTCCCCCATCCAAAATCATGATCTTTTCTACCCTGTTATCCACCCCAACCCCACCTCCTTCAAATTCCCTGTTTTCTTTCCTGAAAGTCTGTAGTGTCCACATTGTATACCCATGTTACCCACCCCATCGCTCTCTTCCACAGATCTCCAAATGTCTCTCTTCCCATGTTTTGTCCTTCCCTCTCCCGCCCGTCTTGTCTCCTGCCCCCCTTATTGTGCTTTGTGTGTTCGCTCTCATATGAGCCTCGACAATGTATACAAAAAACAAACAAACACACTTTTTTTTGGGTGGGGGGGGGGGGTATTTCACCTTCGGTTCTGCCCTAGAGGTGGGGAATTTGGATCACAGGAGTCAAAATTGGCCTGGTGTTGACCTGGAGCCTGGAGCCTGGTGTTGACTTAGTGGTTAGAGTGGTGCCTTGGGATCCTCAGAGTCTGAGTTTCGAGCCCTGCTGGCCACTAAATTAACATCAGGGGGGTTGACTCAGCCTGTCATCCTTCCGAGGTCGGCGAAATTAGCACCAGTATACTGGTAATTATCCCTGCATGTCAAAGGGTTGGCGTCAGGAAGGGCATTGGAGCCCACAAAAAGCTGACCCCTGCTCAGGGAAAAAGGCTTTAAAATGGTGTGATGAGTCAAAATTGGGGAAAACAATTTTTAACTCGAAATTTGATATTGGGCCATTCCTGGTGAATGCCATCTTCCAACTTTGCTTTCGGAGGGAAGCGTGGGGATTTGGGATGGCAAGCCATCAACTTCGCTCAAGTTTGATTTTATTTTGCCATAAACTGCAAGTTATCCAACAATGAAGCCACACTCCTTCTTTTACGTAAAAATTGTCACAATTCCAGGACGACTTGCTTCCGGTACGGTCTTTGTTCTGGTTGCCATTGAGCTCTTTCTGTTATCATTACTTTTTTTGTTAAATTATGTTGTGGCACATTGCCATTTCTAAACGCCCTGTGTAGCTTGTGCAGTGTCGTTACTCTCTTCGTGAACTGATGTGTGTTTTCAAAACGTGTTTCAAGGTCTTCAGGGAGAGGCGGCTCGGTTCGGACGTCGTTTCACGAAAATCGTCGGACAGCGATGTTAGTGACTTGTCTGCGGCATCACAGGCAAGCAGCCTGTCACGATTGAGCAACACCACTTACCTGTCGGTGCAGTCTGAGAGACCACGTGGTACACGCAATATCAGGTACCTTGAAGTAGTATGATAATAATGGTAAAAGGTCCACCTCATTATTGAAGTACACAAGTCAAGTAACTATTTCCACAATACGTGACATTCAAAATGACATATGAATGTTAAATGAGGCCTTTTGCACATGCGG
>CM068966.1:23288656-23299518 GCA_035128595.1 Eptatretus atami | reverse complement strand
ACCGTCTAGATACGGTCCGTCGTTGACCGACAACGTTCCAATGCGGCACATGACTGTATAAATATATAATCATATTATAATATATATATATATATATATATAATATACTTATTTTGGGTCGCCGAAATAGGTGACCCTTATTGTCAGTAATTGTCTGTTTGTTGATGTTGTTTTGATGTTTGTTCGTTTGTCATCAGCATAATTGGTAGTAAATCCGTGGTGGATTTTGACCAAACTCAGGTGGTAGGTACATCTTATGACCTAGTGCTTTGGAAATTGTGAGGTTGCTAGGGACGCTTTTGGTTCCATAGCAACAACCAAATAACCTTTAAAATCGGTACTGTTCACAAGCGAAATCATATCTGAAAACCATTACCCACGTCGGTTATGAAATTTGCACGAATCATCTACAGGTGATGCTCTATTCAACTATATTCTGGTTTTGTGATATATGGAATATCTTTACCCGACAGCGCCTCCTACAATTAGGGTATGCGCGAAAATTGGCAAAATTGAAGGCCCCCAGCGACCAGGTGAGTGCATCGATACGAATGAAACTTTGCAGGTTCATGGTACTCTGAGTACTTACAACTTGCCTCAGGACATATTGACCGATTTCGCTTAGTCAGGGGTCAAAGGTCAATAGTGCAAAAATCGATAATATGCGAGAGCTGGAGGTGCCTGCGCCAAATGCTAACTCCTAGGGGTTATGGTCGGATGGTCTTGGAAATTCCACACTAATCGTCTGGAATACATTGTGCACAAATGATCGAGCCGGATTTTCAATTTAGATCTTTGTTCACCTACACACCCAACTCAAACTTTGGGGATTTCCGATTTCAAACCGCATTTTCGGTACTTTTCATTCAATTGGATACCGAGTAGTTATCAGTAGATGGAACTGGATGAGATTTGATATGCATAATCTTAAGGTGATTCCCTATCCGCTATATGACATCCATTTTTGCTCTATATCTTATAGTTTCCATGCCGGCGACCCATCGCCGCCTACCGGCAAATATATATATATATATATATATATATATATATATATATATATATATATATATATAATAAATGTATATATATATATATGTATATTATCATTGTATGTTATAGTATACAAATATTACAGCTGAAGTGCTGAGGGGGTGTATAGCATTGGGATTCTCATGTTTGTGCTATGTGTGAACGCCTTTGTAGTTGTTGAGGAATTCTGGGAAGGGATCCAAACAGCGTTAACCTTACCTTGTGTCAGTCTTCTTGGGTTGCTTTATGCGAGCTACTTTGGCTGGAGGAGTGTGGTAGGGGTCATCATGTAATATAGTATTAATATATATATATATATAATATTATATATATATATATAATATATATTATAATGTATATATATATATATATTCATATAAATATATATACATTGGTTCCGGGGCCACAAGAGAAATTAGACTAGAATTTTACATCTATTGGTGAAAGGAGAAGCGTCCTTTGGTGTGGCGTGTCCATGTATGTTTATAAACACTGCTGGCCGCTAGCTATTGTATTTCCAGGAATGGTACGAACCCGACTCTTAATCATCCACGATATTTATCGAATTACTATATTTCCTTGATTCCAATCTGCATTCAGGAACACAACATTATTGTTAACCATCTCAAAATAGCCACTCTTTCATCTAAAATGCTGAAAACTTACATTTTAAAGACAATTGAATCACAAGATTTCAAGATAATAACGACAGGTTAAAAGTGCCCTGCGAGCCGAACTAAGAAAGTGTAAAAAAACACACACACACACACACACACACCACACAAAACACACACACCCGCATGTGCAAAGGCCTCAATTTAACAATTCATATGTCATTTTGAATGTTACGTATTGTGGAAAATAGTTACTTTGACTTGTGTACTTCAATAATGAGGTGGACCTTTTACCATTATTATCATACTACTTCAAGGTACCTGATATTTGGCGTGTACCACGGTGGTCTTCAGACTTGCACCGACAGGTAAGTGGTGTTGCTCAATCGTGACAGGCTGCTTGCCTGTGATGCCGCAGACAAGTCACTAACATCGCTGTCCGACGATTTTCGTGAAACGAGACGTCCGAACCGAGCCGCCTCTCCCTGAAGACCTTGAAACACGTTTTTGAAAACACACATCAGTTCACGAAGAATAGGCAACGACACTGCAACAAGCTACACAGGGCGGTTAGAAATGGCAATTTGCCACAACATAATTTAACAAAAAAAGTAATGATAACAGAAAGAGCTCAATGGCAACCAGAACAAAGACCCGTACCGGAGCAAGTCGTCCTGGAATTGTGACAATTTTTACGTAAAAGAGAATGAGTGTTCATTGTTGGATAACTTGCAGTTTATGGCAAAATAAAATCAAACTTGAGCGAAGTTGATGGCTTGCCATCCCAAATCCCCACGCTTCCCTCCGAAAGCAAAGTTGGAAGATGGCATTCACCAGGAATGGCCAATATCAAATTTCGAAGTTAAAAATTGTTTTCCCACAATTTTGACTCATCACATCCATTAAGCCTTTTTCCCTGAGCAGGGGTCAGCTTTTTGTGGGCTCCAATGCCCTTCCTGACGCCAACCCTCTTTGACATGCAGGATAAATTACCAGTATACTGGTGCTAATTTCGCCGACCTCTGAAGGGACAGGCTGAGTCAACCCCCTGATGTTAATTTAGTGGCCCACAGGGCTCGAACTCAGAACTCTGAGGATCCCAAGGCACCACTCTAACCACTAGTCAACACCAGGCTCCAGGCCCAGGCTCAACACCAGCCCAATTTGTGCTCCTGTGATCCAAATTCCCCACCTCTAGGCATGAACCGAAGGTGAAATACCCCCCCCCCACCCAAAAAAACGTGTTTGTGTTTGTTTTTTGTTACTTTAGTCGGGCCATATGAGAGGCGAACACACAAAGCACAATAAGGGTGGGTCAGGAGACACGGGCCGGGAGGGGAAGGACAAAACATGGGGAAGAGAACATTTGGAGATCTGTGGAAGAGAGCGATGGGTGGGTAACATGGGGTATACAATGTGGACACTACAGGGACTTCAGGAAAGAAAACAGGGAATTTGAAGGAGGTGGGTTGGGGTGGATTAACAGGGGTAGAAAAGATCATGATTTTGGATGGGGAAAAGATAAGAGGGGGTGGTGACAACTGTTTTGAAAGGCCTGACGGGTAGTCCAAAGGTGGAAAAAAGAGGAAAAAGGTGAAGGTGAGCGGTGATTCGTGATTTTGGTAGTTTTACCAGAAGGGGTTGCTGGCGGACCTTGAGCGCGCTGCGGAAATATGGGGGGAGTGGACAGAGCAGGGGAGGTCGGGGGCGAGACTAGCGAGGAGACGGTAAGAAGACAGAAAGACCACCAACCGCCTGACTGAGAGCGTGCCCAACGACTCAGCCTCACCGCAGGAGATACCCAATAATCCTAAATGCCCTTGTTTCCACAGAGTGAAACCGAGAAAGGTGGAGAGGCATGGAGCACCAGCCCAGAAGGGAGAGCAGTCCTCCATCAGGCTGTGGACGAAAGCTTCGTATGTGGAAGAAGTCAGGTGGGCTGAAGAAGCTTTGCACGATGGAGATGCCCAGTTGGCAATGGCTTTGGAGGTCGGTTGGAAATGTGGCTTCCAGAAAAGATCATGGCAGATAGTGAGACCGCATAATGTAAAGTATTGTATGTCCTTTGGGGTGGTATTGAAATGGAGAAAAATATAGAAGTGAGACAAAGCTTGAATAAAAAAGGACTTCTTCAGAGGATTGTTGAGAAAGTACATTGGGGGGGGTGGGGGACGTTCCAGACGGTCCTTTCGGAGAGACATAGTGAGAGTGTGAGATTTGTCAGGATTGAAAGACATGTTCAACGTGTTGGACAGTTTGTGATTTTATCCAGATCTGCAGAGGAGGAAGCACTGCAGCTTGCTAGTCTGAGGGATGACAGATCATAAAGGCAGAGGGTGGAGTCATCAGCAAAGAGATAAAGAGGTTTTTCCAGGGAGTTGGAGAGATCATTGATGAAAACCAAGAAAAAGCACTGGGCCCAGAACGCTACTTGAGGAACTCCAGCCTGGACAGTAAGAGGGGATGAGAGAACTCCATTTAGGGCCACACGTTAGCTGCGACAGAAGAGGAAGTCTGTGAGCCATGAGTGGAGATGTGTTACATATTTATGCATTTTATTTTAAAATGTGCCCATAATTGCATTTTTTGGTGTTTGAACTTTTGGCCCCACCCCGCAGGGGCGAGGCCCAAAATTATACTGCTCTTGCAACTTCTTGCTAAAACGTGCCAGGCCGGCGCCAGACTATTTTTGCACCTTAGGCAAGGCCAGCTACTTGCATCCCTGAAAAAATTTGCAAACCTTGATTTTAAAAACATGTTTTGTCGAAAAAATGTTGAAAACAATAAACTGGTTATGAACTAACAATGAACTATAACTATTCTGAACAATGAAATGTTATATTTGCCTTTATTATGGTGTTTTCTTAAAACAATAATTTGGATAAAATGGTGACCCTTAAAGGTCAGTATGCGCCCCTCTGAGGTCTGCGCCTAGGCGGCTGCCCTAGTTGGACTCATGGTAGCGCCGTCCTGGCTACGTTGAGTGATAATAACTACCAGGTTTGGTGAATTTCGCGCAACGGTTTAGTGAGAAGATAATCGTGACAGACAGACACAGCCAATTACAATATCCTCCCATTTTAAAAAAAAAAAGCTTGGGGATAACAAATAAATACTCAAACCAGAATACCAACCTTGCTGATTATGCTGTTATAAAGGTGCACAAGAATCAAAATTCAATGTTTGGTTTCATGAATATGGCTGTCTTACACTTGACATTGTTTTTTATTCTTCAATAAATACAGTATCTTTAAAGAAGATTTTTTTAAATGTCTTTTCAACTCTCGATTGCCCCGACTTCACGCAAAAAACGGCATTGGAGATTACGTCATGTCTACATCACCTGCTAAGCGTCTCCTTCAGAAACATTTTTGCTTCTGGACTTGTATTTCAGTGTGGCCCTAAACAATACGCTTTATTCTAAGAAACACTGCCAATCGAGTCTTCGACTAAAAAAAATTGAAGCAATTGAAAGCGGACGTGAACCCCACAAAGATTAGAGATCATTATAATTATAACGGAAAAGATGAAAAGGACAGTAAAGAAGAGCTCTGAAAGGGCCAAAACTTAGGGTAAGTAGCGTACTGTGTGTCCCGGCAGTGTGTACAGTTTGTTCTATCATGCTAGTTAACCTGTTGTTACATTCACTCACTCAACTACATGATTACAACTGTGAGGATAGTCCCTTCCAGTTTGGTGTATAAGCTGCGCACTTGGTGTCGACAATTGGTGTACCCTTTTTCTTTAAATGAGCGCATTTCTGCATGGATTATAATCTTTTTTTTTATATCTAACATGAATTGATTGTATTGGGGTCCAATCCTGGTAGAAACTTTAATGAATCCCTTGCAACTTTGTTTTAGGTGGGATGTGGGAGAGATTTAACGAATGGCCGCATCTTTGACTTGCTCAAGTTCTTTGTGCCAAGAGTGAGATGAACTGCCAGATGAATTTTTTAAGCGGTGAAGCTGCTTCAATATTGGATGATGTCCTTCTTCCATCTGTCTGTCCATCAAAATGAAAGAGACCTTTTACCCACCGTGTTTAAATTCTAAAAAGGTAATTCTAAAGTGCTTAAGTTCGTTTTCAAGGTTTTTGCCTATTTCACATTAATAATGCCAACTTGAACTGCTTCCTTCGGACATGGGTGGCGATATTATTTTATTTTTTACATGGAAACGAGAAAGAAATAACCATTCATGAAATCACATGAGTGCAATGACTACCCTGTACATAATCATTGTATGAACGATAGAAAACGTGTAGCAGGAAGGAAGTGCATACTGGTGCCGACAGAGTACACTCCTTAGGCCTCTCTTTGTATTGTTGAATTGGTTTCTCCATCTGCACCTCAGTGACCCTTTACATTGCTGTATACTTGTTCATTTCATCTACCAATTTGTTTGCTTCTTTCTTCACATCTGCCAGTGCGTGGGCCAGGACTGCAAATGAAGGGGAAAAAATGTGCACAACCAACCTATGGCCAACCTCAAAACAATTGTTACCAAAAACGCAACACCGATCAAACATAAAGCATCTCCCAAACAGTTATAGAGCATCCTCAAAGGTTAGCCCTGAACATTTCGGGTTCCCCAACCCCAGGGTGCCACGAACAACTCAACGCCTCCCTGTGTGAACACCAAAATATAGGGGTCTGCTCGGGGTGACCCAACAAACATAACATAAGGGATCTCTCCAGGCCGACCCCAAATTATGGGGTGGGTCTCTCCGGGGAGACCCCCAAAGATGGGCATATTCTGTGGCAGCTCCCGTCAGACCGGACATATCAATCCCATAAAATTTTGGCACAGAATATTTGGTTTTAAGTTTTGTTGGTAATTATCTAAGATATTCACTTATTCTGTCTTTCAAAACATTCATAAACAAAACTATTCAAAACTTTCAAACTGTTTAAACCTCAATTGCCTTACTCACGCTCTGAGCTGCTCTTTGTTGGCACCTGGGCAGCTGCGCCCCCATGCGCCCACCGGCCGGTGTGCCATAGATGTGTCGAGGCCACATCGCTGCTTTGGTGATTCATTCTGCTTCATTAAAATGAAAAGGTCATAAATAATATCAGGAAAAATCATCAACCAAAAAATATTGTATTTGGAAATTTATGACTCAACATGTAGTGAGCCAAATGCCAATATTTTAGTTCGACCAAGCTAGGGGTTGTTGTGTGTGTGTTTATGTTTGTGTGTGTGTGTGTGTTGGTGTGTGTGTGTGTGTGTGTGTGTGTGTGGTGTGTGTGTGTGTGTGTGTGTGTGTGTGTGTGTGTTGTGTGTGTGGTGTGTGTGTGTGTGTGTGTGTGTTGTGTGTGTGTGTGGTGGTCAATACCGCATATCTGTTTGCCTATCTGATATTTTCTCTTAACCTACTTGACCGGGGAATTCATAAAACCCACCATCATAAAAACATGTATATGGTATTGTATATGTATATATCAATACAACCCAACTATTGGATAGGGGTGGGAGAGGAGGGAAGAGGGGAGAGGGAGAGAAAGTTGTAGGGTCAGGCCAGATTAGATCTGTGACTTGGTAAGGTATCATGTAAATCCTTACTAACCTGTTCCATGGTCGGGTTTGTCGGCGACTAAACCGTCCCCCACCAGTTTTTGGTGAGGAGGGTGTTTGGATATGGACACCCAGCAGGAATTATAAAACCAAAAACGTCTGTCCAAAGGCAGAAGGAGCCTCCTTGTGAGCCCAACGACATCCATGATCTAGTGCCCAACGTGTCTGCGTGACGTCCTGCCTGCAGTTGGGTTACTTTATTAGGAGGTTGGTGTCAGGATTTTGCACTCGGCCACGTAAAACCCTTCATCACAAAACAGCAAAAACGCAAAGAAATCTGAAAAACCACCTCCAATGGGAGTACCTCCTGTGCAGCTTTCCCTCGCAGGCAGCTCACCAGGATGAACGGGATTGGGGCAAAGCCTTCGGACCAATGTTTGATGATAGAGGGAAACCACGGGGTAACATTCCGGGTCAGATTGCGCGAGAGTGTGTCAGAGTGGTGCTGAGGTGTCGTCCACACAGACGGCGGTCCCTGGGTTAACCATGAGGCGGTCCCTTCGGTAAGGTGCCTGGATAATGGGTCCTATCCCTGAAGAGAGGATGATCACCTGTCTCTGTTACATCTGAAGCCAAGCGTTTGGACATCGGTAGTGCAAACACTCTCTGAGGTTCGGAGACTGGATTGCGGCAGATCAGTGGTGGGTGGACAACCGACCATGGTTGGTCGCTCTGATGGTTACCATCAAAGGTGTTGCTGTAGCTGTGTCCAATAAGCTTGACTCCAATGATATTTGAGGTAAACCGGTCACCGAGCGTAATTAAAATGAACTAAGGATTCGTCACTCCTTAGGTGTCATTGTCCCTGGTATTGTTTTATTTACTCCGACGAGGTGAGTGATCCTCACCATGAAGGAGGCATTCCATGCCACGCTCAAGTCTGTGGTTGATCAGTGCCTCAGAGATACACTTCTAAGTTGGGGGATTTCATGCGATCGACTGGAACTGATAGGGAATGGTTATGAAGAACGTGTGTGGTCCCCATGGGTCAGGAACTATGAACCAGAATAAGCACTAAGTTCCCTTGACTTTGGGCAAGAAGTCCATGGACTTAGGGTGGGCCGGTTCAATGGTTTCAGCACCCACAACGCATCGCTGGACTTGGAATTCGCAATGCTGTGGTGTGGTAAAGGAATCGACGATATCCTCGTGATGTCGCTGGAGGGAGATCCAGAAACTGCAGGGTCTAACCGAGTGCTCAGTTCCTCAATACTGACCACTGGGCTTTGTTGTAGCAACTCTGAAGTTTGCAACTTAAATCCAGGAGAATGAGTACCTATCCCAGCCTAAGGCTGGATGTTTGGCAAGCTTTCAAGGATGAGAGGGTAGCTGAGGAGTTTGCGAACAAGCTGATGGAGATTTGGGGGTCCTGGGTGCTTTTGGGAGGTAAACTGAAGAGTTGTGGAGTGCACTTCAAGACACCGCCTTGATGGTTGCCTGGTGGAGGTCTTGGAAACTTCACCGTAGGGCAAAAGAAGAATTTGTCTCTCAATGGGACATTGGATACCATTGACAGAGTCACAGGGCCAGGGCTGAATGGCAGAGCTGAGCTTCAGAGGAGCTGAAGCGTAAAACTGTACGTGCGGTGTAAGGGTGGACATAGGAGGCCTATTGTGCACGGAATCTGTGGGGCAGTAAGGGATTCTCGTCCTGCTTACAGGGGAAATTTCGTGCATGTGCGTTCAATCCAAGCCCATCCCTGGTGTAATGCAGTTAGAGCAGAGGGGTGGTAGGCTCTGACAGAGCAGCCGAAGTGAAGGCCCGTGGGCCGGTTACTTTGAGTGGTTGTCCAGGCTGATCCAACAGCTGTCGAGTTGGACGTCAGGGGTGTTACAAACCCTGTTGCTGACCCTCCAATTCAACTGTGGGTCCCACCTTCGCTTGTGGAGAAACAGGCCTGCGGTGGAACCGGTTGAAATGGGGTAACAGCTCCAGGGATCTGTGGCATCCATGCTGAACAATCCAAGGCTCGTGAAATGCTGCACTCCGTGTCGTTGCATGCCCAAGTTCTTGTGCAATCTGCCTGAACACAGGCATCATCCCAAACTGACTGGAAGAGGGCCTTGTGTCCCTCTCTGGAAAGGGAAGGGTGATCGCCAAGACGCAACAATACCGAGGGGTGACCTGCTTCATGCCGGGCAAGGTCTTTGCTCGTTAATTTATTCAATAGGACATTGCTTACCATGCTTGAGCACCAAGCGTCCAGTGCAGTCAGGCTTTACAACCAAAGAGGTCAATCGATTGACCTTTCCTCTCTTCGGGTTCCCCACCGAACGCAGACCGAGAGTTGGCAGGGGCTGCTTGCAGCCCTATGTTGATCTCTGTAAAAGCGTTCGATTCAGTGAATCGGGAATGCCCTCATGGAGGAGTCATTGTCTTCGGGTTTGCCACAAAAAAATGATCGATCTGAGTCTGAACTCTACTCTGGTACTGAGAAGTGGCGTGAGATTGGTGTTACCATCTCTGACTTATTTCCAGTTGTTAATGGAGTTGTCAGGAGTATGTACTGGCCCCCACAACTTTCAGCAACGTGTATGGACTGATTCTCGGGAGGATGTCGGAGAGATTCAAGCTGTGGTGCATTCGTTTGGGAATGTCAAAGATCCTGACCTTGATTTCGCAGATGATGCAGTCATCTTTGCGGAGACTTAGACAATCCTTGGGGCCTCGAGGCGCCTGAATGAGTGAGTCGGGCCGCTGGGATTACGGGTTTTCCTGGGTCAACTAAGGTCCAGGCTTCATGACATCTTGATGCTGCTGTCCTGTCTGTGCCTTTTGTGGTGAAGGTGTTGAGGTCGTGGAAGAAATTCACTTACCTGGCAGTGATATTACTGTCTCTGCCGGCTGTGAGTCAGAGTCAATAGATCTTGGGGTCGGCCTGGGGAGTCATGGATTCAACTGATAATGGGGTGTGGCACTGCCAGTACATGGCGGAGGAACGAAAGTCCCAAAGTCTTCCAGGTACTTGGTGCTCTCCAAGTCTTTGCTCTATGGAATGCAAGACTTGGACTCTGACAAGGATCTGAGACGGAGACTTTAATTCCTTGGTACCAGGTTCTCGGAATCCTGGCATCGCTGGTCGGAAGCTTTGTGTCCAACTAGCAGTTGCTGAGAGAGACTCAAATGAGAATTTTTTACCCTGCATAGTCCGTGAGCATCAGCTGCGGCTGATGGAACATGTGGCTCGTTCCTTAACGCGATCCTACTCAACCAGATTCCTCTCAGCAGGGAGCTCGTGAGTGGAGGAGGCAATGGGCAACCACAGCCCTCATGGTTGCAGCAGGTTGTATCGGTCATCTCAAGAGAGTTGATGGGCCAGGGTATCTGCCTGGGGGATGGCAGACGGAGGCCCCTGGAGTACCGGCGGAAAGTGGACGCAGCGACGCACTGCTCTGGCGGCATGCTCCATACTGACCTGACCATCATTTAAACGGTGGTCCCATAAGATTATAATGGAGCTGAAAAATTCCTATCGCCTAGTGATGTCGTAGCCATCGTAGTGCTGCCAGTCATATAAAAGTACACTACAGCGCATACAGTTATGTGCAGTACATAATACTTGATAATGATAATAAACAACTACAGTGTGGCCCCGTTATAAAGCGATTTGTTGAGGTCCATAAAATGTCATTGCGAAAAA
>CM068966.1:23175008-23193247 GCA_035128595.1 Eptatretus atami | reverse complement strand
ACGATGGGCATGATATGGCTAACGTGGCTAACTAATGAGACACGAACAGATATCTAATGTTGGCTACAATGAGAACCACGATGATGTATGTCTATAACAATGGCATATATGTGTGGCATGAGACACGATGGATGATATGGCTAATGTTGACTGCTAATGAAACACGATGGATGATGTGGTTAATGTGTGACTAATGAGACACGATGGATAATATGGTTAATGTGTGACTAATGAGACATGATGGATGATGTGGTTAATGTGTGACTAATGAGACATGATGGATGATATGGCTAATGTGAGAATAACAAGACATGATGAACGATATGGCTATCGTAGTGACTAATGAGACACAAAGGATAATATGGCTAATGTGTGATTATTGAGAACACGATATTTAATATGGCTAACGTGTGAAGAGATAATGAGAAAAAAGACATCGTGTCTCATTAGCCACACATTAGCCATATCATCCGTCGTGTCTCATTAGTCATACATTAGCCATATTATCCATTGTGTCTCATTAGTCACACGTTAGCCATATTAAACATCATGTCTCAATAATCACACATTAGCCATATTATCCATCCTGTCTCATTAGCCACACATGAGCCATATCGTTCATCATGTCTTGTTATTCTCACATTAGACACCATCCAACTTCTCTCGTTAGCCACACCGTGAGTACATTTTCTGCTCTAAATTGGGTTGGTGATGATGTGTGATAACATCACTCCTCAATCTCTCTGTGTGCCTTGCGGTGCAGACGTGCACGATGGATGATGTGGTGTGCATCAGGAAATACCAGAAGGCCTGACGGTGTCCATCCCCAAGGAACTTGCCACATCTTACATCATCGATCGTTTGAAGAGTTCTGAAGAGTGAAAGTTTGGATTTTGTGGGAAATAAACTTTGGATGTCACTGTGCACTGAGCGGTGTTGTTTCAATGGTACAGGTAGAGGGATATATTTTAATATGGCCGTGCCCTGTTAGAGGGACAGATCATGAATCCTAAATGGAAACCTATGACAAGTCCTGAGTACGTGGTGTGCTTGTAACCAGAAAGTGGTGTGCTCATGAACAGTTGAACTCAAATTGTCTTGGTGGTTCTCTATTGTATTTATTTCCGTCTAGACAGATAAGCATCCAACTATAAAATAACATTGTGATGTTCTGAAGACAAGCCATTGTGTAATCTTATATAGCTCTTTCTAACCACTAACTCACTCACTGATATGATGTTTAGTGCTTTCTACGTGGGGTAGAAAGCTGAAATCTCGCAAACTGATGCAACTCCAAGTCAATATCCCAGAAAAAAATCACAAAACCGTCGCAAAATGTCCGTGAACGAAAATACCCGTAAACTAGAAGGGCACTCGGTAGAGCGCACACCTCCGCCACGTAATGCCCGATCCACGACAACATATCGGGCCCAATATATTTTTGAAATAACATGCTTTGTGTCATCGTTTTTGGCCCTATCTCTTCATGGTGAAGAATCACTTTTTAAATTAAATAATTATTGTATCCAGATCCGGATCCGGATCTTCACCAAAATTGATAATCCCCTCCTTGTCACACACCAACGTGTCCACCAGTTTCATTCATCCAATCCGTCCACACTTTTTTAGATATCGTGCTATAAATCATTTTGTCCCTTTCTCCCAATGGTGAAGAATCACTTAAAGGTGTGTGTGGGCGGAGTTGTGAGCGGCGAGGTTGTTGTGTGGGCGGAGTTGTGAGCGGCGAGGTTGTGGTGGCGGAGTTGTGTGTTGGGCGAGTTGTGAGCGGCGAGTTGTGGGTGGGGGAGTTGTGAGCGGCGAGGTTGTGTGTGGGCAGAGTTTGTGAGCGGCGAGGTTGTGGGTGGGCAGAGTTGTGAGCGGCGAGGTTGTGGGTGGCAGAAAGTTGGTGAGCGGCGAGGTTTTGGTGGGCGGAGTTGTGAGCGGGCGAGGTTGGTGGTGCGAGAGTGTGAGCGGCGAGGTTGTGGTGGGCAGAGTTGTTGAGCGGCGAGGTTGTTGGGTGGGCGAGTTGTGAGCGAGGTTGTGGGTGGGCGGACGTTGCTGAGCGGACGAAGTTGTGGGTGGCGGAGTTGTGAGTTGCGAGGTTGTGGTGGGCGGAGTTGTGAGCGGCAAAGTTGTGGGTCGGCGGAGTTGTGAGCGGCGAGGTTGGTGGGTGGGCAGAGTTGTGAGCGGCGAGGTTGTGGTGGACGGAGTTGTGAGCGCGAGGTTGTGGGTGGCGCGGAGTTGTGAGCGGCGAGGTTGTGGTGGGCGAGTTGTGAGCGGCGAGGTTGTGGGTGGGCGGAGTTGTGACGGCGAGGAGTTGTGGGTGGGGCGGAGTTGTGAGCGGGAGGTTGTGGGTGGGCGGAGCTGTGAGCGGCGAGGTTGTGGTGGGCGGAGTTGTGTGGCGGGTTGGAGGCGGAGGTTGGGGTGGGCGGAGTTGTGAGCGGCGAGGTTGTGGTGGGCGGTTGTGCGAGGGGAGGTTCTGGTGGGGGTGTAGAGCGTGGAGGTTTGGGTGGACGGAGTTGTGAGCAGCGAGGTTGTGGGTGGGCGGAGTTGGTGAGCAGGGCGAGGTTGTGGGTGGGCGGAGTTGTGAGCGGCGAGGTTGTGGGTGGGCGGAGTTGTGAGCGGCGAGTTTGTGGGTCGCAGTGCGGAGGTTGTGAGGCGGCGAGGTTGTGGGTGGCGGAGTTGTGGGTGGGCGTGGAGTTGTGAGCGGCGAGGTTGTGGGTGGGCGGCGTTGTGAGCGGCGAGGTTGTGGTGGCGGAGTTGTGGCGAGAGGTTGGTGGTGGCGGAGTTGTACAATCCAAATATCTTGAACTAGAAGCACCCGCTCCCACAGGAGTCGTCAAGGGGTCATGTATTATATTTGCCGATTTTACTCCAAGGGGTCCCAGGATTACACACCCATAAATTGGTTGCGATCGGTTCAGCCGTTTTTGCGGTACCTGGGAACAGACAGACGGACAGACGGTGAATTATAGTAAGATGATTGTCTTCAGGGATGACCGTCGAAGAAACTTTGAGACAAAAAGAAAACAATTGTTTTTCATTGATGTAACTCTCCCACAACAAATGAGATTTTAACTTGGGATCACACACAGCACCACGATACCAAAGGTTCAGATGGGAGTGCTAAGGAGAGCAGCCCATGATATGACTTGCGGCCTAAGGCTCGATCAGAAAGTCCGTGTCCAAACATCGAATGACGTCATAATGCAAGTAAACCTGTTTGTTCAGTTTCAAAGGTTAAAATCGTTTGCGATGAAGGATTATGTAGAAAACGTAGTTTTGTTCATGTTATTCTTTCGCCTGTTTATCAAACACAGAACAACAATTTTTCTCCCTGTCTGGTGTCGCAATGACAAGGAGACGATCAGAGAGCTTGGATCGCAATATAATCTTGTTTTACAAAAAAAAAATCACGATTGACACATTAAGAAAAAACCCACAGTGACGCCATAACAACCAGGTGTGTGAGTGCGTCACACCTATATAGCCCGCGGTCAATGCAAAACATGTATACTGTTCATACTATAAATGAATAGTTCATACCTGGGCAGATCTGACTCATCGTGAGACTACAGATTCGATCGGTGCTCTTCGCTGCGATCCAGTGATGGCACAGACAGCTGGACATCAGCACGTATTCAGCATCCCAGTACGTACACAATCTTCGCACGGGCGATGCACGTTCAGTGGACCATGGTACAGGAATCTTTGGGAACAGAATCTTGTGTGATGATTCTTCAACTTCCCTCGTCGACGTCACAATAGGTATAGTGATCTGTTCACGGGAGGTGGTTAAGGAATTAAAGGATGACTTTAAACGCAATGAGCCGAAGAACGATGATGCTGCACAACCTCAGGGACTTGAACTTGTTGTGACACACACGGCATTGGAGTGCCACTCAATTTTAAAAGTGATGGGACGAACACTATTGTCGAAATTCCTGAGCTCGAGAGCACTCATCAGGAGGTTTGTTCTACTTCCATCTCGGGCTTCACCATACTAGAGCGAGCTGGTTGTCGTGAGAAGCCCAGATACTGAAGTAGTCAGTCATGGCTGTAGGTTTCAACAAATAACTTCCTAGCAAGTTGTATTTCGACACAGGCACGAAAAGAAACTAGAAAACAATCCGAGACGTCTGCTGTAGATATACAGAAGCTGGCTGATCACCTTGGTGGGGATAGGGCCACGGAACTCTCAGGACTTCATGTTCTTACCGGCTGTGACTCTGTGGCTTCGTCTGTCGGAAATGGCAAACTAAAAGGTTATTATCTGTCGAGGAACGATGAGCAAGTTGTCAAAGGTACGAATGAACTTGGAACATTGCAGTGCATTATCTTCTGAGCTCATGAACTCCTGTAAAGCGTTTGTTTGTCAGCTTTACGGGTCTCAAACTCCCAATTCTGTCAATCTACTGGGACACTAACTCTTCGCGAAGACTTCAAAAACTGAGCTGCGACCACCAACTGCGCAGAAACCCCTGGTAACGAGGTCCATCGGGGCGGTCTGGACGTATATCGTGCGTGCCAGATAAGGATTTTAGCATGAAACGGCTCTCAAAACTTTTAAAGAAGCCAAAAATACTTGGCAATGTACCTGCGAGAGAGAGGGGTATGCCTCTGCACAACGAAAGTTTGGAGAACTTTCTGATCAACTCGTCCAAAACGTTGATATCTTGCAGCTCTGTAGTGCAAAAACTCCCGAGGACATGGGCTCATGAAACACCCAAAGGTTCGTAGATAGGAGTTCCACCTAAAACTTCTTAACACTGATGGGAAGGTCATATCTGAGGCTTGTGGATGCACAGGGTAAGTTCAAAATGATTATATTTACTGTTAATCATGATTGGGTGGAATGGGGGGGAGGAGGGGAGGAGGGGGGTGGAAGAGAGTTGTGTGGGCTGTGAGTGTCATTATAAATATAAATTTGTTTGGCTCTGTGGCCACAGGGGAAATTATATTAGATTTTTGCATCTATTGGTGAAAGGAGAAATTGTGTGTGTGTGTGTGTGTGTGTGTGTGTGTGTGTGTGTGTGTGTGTGTAAGCTGATAAGCTCTGCTGTCGCTCACCAATTTTATTGAGAGAAATGGTAGGAACTCATCTCGACTCTCTTCCACGGATATCAGTCATATTTCCTATATGTCTCGTGAGAGTCCGATTTGCATTCAGGAACAGAACAATTATAGTCAACAATTTTGAAATTGCCACTCTTTCCTCGAAATCGAAATGATGAAAATTATAGTTAAAAGACCAGTTGAATCCCAGATTTCACGCGAGCGATGACAGGGTCTTGCTCTTCCACGAGCCTCGACAATGTGTACAAGAAAAGTTCCCGGCAGGCAGAACCGAGTCAATGAAAACTCACACAGCACACTCGCAAAAGGTGTCGTTTAGCATGGATACGTCGTTTCGAAAGTCACGTATTACATCGCAAGTTACCCATCATTGAAGCATATGTATGGGTACCACACCTTGAAATCTCCATTCCTCAAGGAAGTGGGTGAAAATTTTTTAAGACCATCTCATCATCGAATGGTCGACCCTTGCAGCAGCACCTCAACCTACCTTAGAACGAATGAGCTGTGGCTGTGTGAAAGGTTTGTTGTGTATTGAACATTCGCCAGTTTAAGGGGAATTCATAAAGGTGTACCGATGCTTGCAAGTACACCTGTTGTGAAAATCCTGAAGGAGATGGATTGGTAGGTTTTCATTATTTTGTACACACCCTCTGGCTGCTGGTCGCATCATTGCCGCTGATGCAATGCCCCTGTTTCCAGTAAGCTGGTACCCATTGTGCCGACCTCAGAAGGATTACAGGTTGAGTCAACCCATCTGGTGTTATTCGATGGAACGACAGGGGCTCGAACTCAAGAGATCTTAAGCCAGTCACCTGAACCGTTAAGCCCACACCAGGCTTGATCGTTAGACGAGGATGGTGAAGACGAGGACAATTGATCAGAATTGATTAGGAGTGTAGGGTGTATGATCCAAAGAACATCCAGGCCTCTTTTGGCCTATTTCTGGTTTCTTGGCCCTTTTTGGTGCTCAGCCGATAGATTTAATGTCTTGAAGCCCTGGAGGGAAGAATGGGACTGAAGAGACTGGGGACAGACTGGGGAAGTTGGTTCCACATGCGAATGAAAGGAGGAACAAATGAGTGGAGGTGAGCAGTGAACCTGCATTTTGGGACTGCAAGATCATGTGTGCCCTGCAAAGAGGGACAGAAATAAGAGAGGGGAGAGGATGCACTGAAATCCAATGAAAATGGGTCAGTAGAATACAGAGAGGCTACCACCTGCCTGCGATGTGAGAGTAACAGGCCGAGACATTCAGCACCATCAAGGTATGAATGAAGGCCTTGTAGTCTTGTAGATTGCCAAGGCAAGACCTTGCACGAAGAGGGATACTCAGTCAGTGGCTGGTTTTGGAGGCCTCTTTGGAAATATGGTCTGCCCAAGAAAGTTCATGGCTGTTGGAGATGCCCAAAAGTTTGAGGTTTGAAGAAATACTGGTTTACCAAGTGTTGGACCAGCAACTTATTCTTTCAAGGTCTGGAGAGAGGGAAGAGGCTGCTGTCTGTCTGAAGGATGAGAGATGATACGGCAGAGGGTGGAATCATCAGCAATTGGCAAGATGTCCAGGGAATCAGAAAGATCATTGGTGAAGATGTGGAACAAAAATCGGCCCAAGACAAAATTGGAGACAAAATCACTGGCTACCTGCAGTCCAGGCAGGAATTTGTAATTTGTTCAGGGTGCCAGAGATAACTCCTCTATTCTTCACGAAACACACCATGGGATGTTTAACGTACACAAACGACTAATGCTGGTAGATGGGTACTACTGACCTATGATGGCTTGGCATCTATCCAATGGGCAGCGGACACGTCGACCCCTCGTCCTGTTTGTGAAATACCAGGGTGACAATTTACATCTGGGTCAGGATTCAAACCCAGGCTAGACTGCTCAAAAGTCGAGTCCGCATACCCCGAGCTATCCTGACCAGCCCAAACACGCATAGTAAGTAGGAAGATACAGACAGGATGAGGATCTAAGAGGGACAAGGATAGAGAAAGGACTTGTAATCAGAGAGGAAAAGTTGAAAAGCAACGTGAAATGGTGGCTGGAACAGCCTGCACTTGGATTGGAGAGAAGAGTATACAGGCGAGGAGAGATAAGATCATGAGTATGGATGCAAGGTATAACAAGGTGAGATTTCATTCCAACATTCCACAAAGGAGCTCCAGGTGAAGTCCTTACTCAATGCTAAGGACCGAATTTGCTCTCGCAATGACGAAGCCACGCCGTCATTAACGCCAACAGATCAGGACAAAACAGGAAAAACGAGAAGGGGAATAGGTAGAGCGCATACCTCCCCCACGCAATGCCTGATCCACGAGTACATATCAGGCCCATTGCATTTTGAAATATCATGCTATATAAGGTTTTAGCACAATCTCTCAATGGTGAAGAATCACTTAAAATTAAATAATTCTCGTATGCAGATCCAGATTCGGATCTTCACCAAAATCTAATCAGTTCGTCCTTGTCACACACCCAACCTGTCCACACCAACGTTCATCCGAATCCGTCCACAACTTATTGAGATATTGTGCTCTATATCGTTTTTGGCCCTTCTCTCAATGGTGAAGAATCACTTTTAAAATTTCTAGTAGCCATATATCCAGATCTTCACCAAAATCTATCAGTTTGTCCTTGTCACACACTCAAACTGTCACAAAATTTCATTGGAACCGTCCACAACTTTTTGAGATATCCTCTACACAAACAGACAAACAAACAGACAAGCCGGTAGGTGGCGATGGGTCGCGAGCATGGAAACTATAAGATATAGAGCAAAATGGATGTCATATAGCGGATAGGGAATCACCTTAAGATTTGCATATCAAATCTCATCCAGTTCCATCTACTGATAACTAATCGGTATCCATTTGAATGAAAAGTACCGAAAATGCGGTTTGAAATCGGAAATCCCCAAAGTTCAGGGGGTGCTGTGGGTGAACAAAGATCTAATGAAAATCCGGCTCGATCGTTTGTGCACAATGTATTCCAGACGATTAGTGTGAATTTTCATGACCATCCGACCATAACCTAGGAGGAGTAGCACTTGGCGCGAAGGCACCTCCAGCTCTCGCATATTATCGATTTTGCACTAATTGACCTTTGACCCTGACCTAAATGAAATCGGTCAATATGTCCTGAGCAAAGTTGTAGTACTCATTGAGTACCATGAACCTGCAAAGTTTCATTCGTATCGATGCACTCACCTGGTCGCTAGGGGCCTTCAATTTTCGCCAATTTCGCGCATACCCTAATTGTAGGGGCGCTGCGGGTAAAGTATTCCATATATCACAAAAACTGGAATATATTTGATAGAGCATCACCTGTAGACCATTCGTGCCAAATTTCATAACCCTATGTGGGATAATGGCTTTCGGAATTGATTTCGCGTGAACGGTACCGATTTTGAAGGTTTTTCGGTTGTTGCTAGGAACCAAAGCGTCCCTAGCAACCATCACAATTTCCAAAGCACTAGGTCATAAGATGTACCTTAGGTGGTCCAAAAAAGTCGAAAAAAAAATAGAATGTTGCTCCACAAGCTTAAAATTATTCTAATATGATCCAATAACGCGCATAATTTTTTAGCTTGATCGGACGTGATTTAGAGGTCGCTCCATATGACGACTTTTAGTCTCATGACTTGAATAAATTAGGGTATGGTCAGGTACGATTAGGGTACTTCTGGATGTCCGAGGTGGAAATGGAGTGCATTTTCGAACTCTATGGGTCGATTTACTCTAAGAAATGACTGCACCGAATTGAATTCACTACCACTTCGAAAATATGACCTAAAACAAGATTTATCATTACTGGAGTTGAGTAACTAATCCTACTCATTTCGATATTTTCGAATCTATAATTAATTTGTTGTCCGTCTAAACATTTCATAAAGTAAATCAACCCCACTGAGTTCGAAATGCAGTCCATTTTCACCTAGGAAGTTCAGAAGTGTATGGATTCGCATCTCACCATACCCTAATTTAATATAATAATAACTAAATAAATAACTAACATATTTTTCTGTGAATCATTGAATCTAAAACACTGGATGTTGGGGCGGCTAGAAATAAGTTCAGGCGGAGTGGAGACAGCAATAGAGGCGGAGATGATAGTGGTATTTGGTAAATGAGACGAAATATTCTAATAGTTTGTAATTCCATTGATTGAAAAATTAGGGTATGGTCAGATACGATTACGTGTACTTCTGTACTTTCTAGGTGAAAATGGACTGCATTTCGAACTCAGTGGGTCGATTTACTTGAAGAAATGTTTTAGACGACAACATTAATTATAGATTCGAAAATATCGAAATGAGTAGGATTAGTTACTCAACTCCAGTAATGATAAATCTTGTTTTAGGTCATATTTTCGAAATGTAGTGAATTCAATGTTGGTGCAGTCATTTTTCGAGTAAATCGACCCAGAGTTCGAAAATGCACTCCATTTCCACCTCGGACATCAGAAGTACCCGTAATCGTACCTGACCATACCCTAATTTAACCAACTATGAAACTAAAAGTAGTCATATGGAGCGACCTCTAAATCACTCCGATCAACTTTAATTTTTTATGTGCGTTATTTGAATCATAGTGGAATAATTTAAGGCCTGTGGAGACAACATCTGATTTTTTTTTATTTTTTTTGCTGTTTTTGGACCACCCTAATGTACCTACCATCCGAGTTTGGTCAAAATCCGCCCACGTTTACTACCAATTATGCTGATGACAAATGAACAAACATCCAAACAAACATCCAACAAACAGACAGAATTACTGACAATAACGTCACCTATTTTGGCGCACCAACAAGCCGGTAGGCGACATGGGTGTCGCTATATAATTGCATACTAGTCATACAGTTTTTGACGGATCGGGTGAAATTTTTGACAAAGGTTGATTATAGTGCGCATAAAAGCGAGGAAGCCGATTTTTTGTCAAAAAAATATATATAAATATTTTTCGGATTTTTTCAAAAAATTCAAAGTCCATTGCTAGGCAACGGTGGCCTCCATAGCAACGGTGCTCAAAAGCATACAACTCGATCCTGTATGAACCTCCCAGTCAAGTTTCATCAAAATCGGTTGACTCTGGCCTCCAGAGCGTCCATTACTACATACAGACAGACGGAAAACCTGAGAATAACGTAGTCTAGCGACCACCCAACAAACAAACAGACAGAGGGTAAAAACATAACCTCCTTCACCTTCGGTGGCGGAGGTGGCGGTGGTCTACGATCACCATTCATATCCTTAGCCGAGCACTCATCTACCCAGTAATCTGCATACTCAACCTCACAGCTAATGAAACGTGCAGTGATTGCGGCTTGGGGTCATTGTGGTTATTGCGGATTTGCCTCAATTTCTTTCTATCCACCTTGAGTCATACAAATCCAACATGCGTATGTAATATGTAGTACATCCATGTCAAAATTTACCATTTTAAAATTTTTTTTGCCACTTTTGGTGAATAGTTGGACAGACAAAAAGATTGTGAAACAGCATTGGTAGTCAGCTGGTACGTAATGTACCGACTCCACTACATCGATTACGCTCAATGACATCACACGTTTTATGGGATTAAGGAATGGTTCACATAACCTGTACACAAATCAAATGGCTTGAAGACAAATCATTTATGACATGAATTCGTTTGAGTGACGTAAAGGAAACCGATTGGTCGTGAACACAATATATTGCATTAGCATCGTATATCTGTATATGATCAGTTGGCAAGTAGCCCCTTTTCCCCCCAACCTGATTGTTCATGTGTGTCGATGGGTTCGAAAGTACCCTGTGGTGTGACCCCCCACCCCCCCCCCCCCACCACCACCACCAACCCTCGTGAGCAGGAGCACAAGGATTCTGATGCTGGTGGTGTTGCTGCTTGCTGTGCTTGTTGCTCGAGACGAATGGCTTTAATCACGTGCTTTGCATCTTCCTCTGCTGCTGGTTGCTGTACTCACCGTGGTCTCACTCTCACTCTCAGAGGTGACATTCTTTCACATAGACCTTTATATAATACGTGATGGGATTCGGACAGCAAACCTCTTGCTGATTTTTGGACCGAGACCCTTCAAGTTAGATTGAGTTTTGAACTTCCTTCTCGCCCACCCTGCTCTGAAGCCTCATTCATACCTCTTTCCATCCCATCACTCCTACTGCTCTCACTCCTTTCATGCTCGCCCTCCTCCATCACTCTTCTACCTTCCTTTTGCTATCCTTTACTCACCCCCCTTGCCTTTCTCATACTGACTTTCGAAATGATGTAATGATGATGTAATGCCCAGAATGGGGCATGCATGCGCAGAAACCTCTCGCACAACGGTCATCGGGGCAGGGAACGTTATCGTGCTGCCAGATAAGGATTGGTATCAAAAATGGCTCACAAAGCTTCTAAAAGAAGCCGAAAATACACGGAAACATACCCGAGAGAAAGGGTGTGCCTCTGCATAAGGAAGGATTTGGAGAATGTGGACCTGTGAAGGTCTTTGGATGGCGTGTTACCAACTTCCCCGATCATCCCGTCAGTAGGTGAATTTTTAACCTTGCGGGATTACTCTGTGAACGTGGCAGATTTGGTGAGTTTTTTTTTTTAATGGAGTCTGCAATTTGCAAGACAATGCCATCATTACCAATTTAGGCAGACTTCTAGAGGAAGAACATATCAAGTTTGGGTGCTTTTCATACGATGGAAAGAACGTCATATCTGAAGCTTTTTAATGCACAGGATAAGTTTAAATGATAACTAGCCGGGAGGCGACGATGGTTCGCGGGCATTATTGAACAATGCCACTGATTGGTACAATTGAGTTAGTGGAAGCTTTTGAGGAAGCGCTACCGTAAAAACTATCTCTTCCGTCAAAAATGACCAAATCAAATCGGATTTTTTTATATGTTGTACTTATGGACATTACGCACAGCTTTTAGGAAATGAAATTGCGAGAAAAAAAGTTCAAGTGGGCGTGGCTCGCCACAAGGGCGTGGGACGCCCGTCATACAAAAAGACAACAACTAGAAATGATATCTAGCTTGTGTCCAATTTCATCAAGATCGATCAAACGTCATGGAGCTATGCTCTGGAGAGAGACACAAACAGACAGAGACAGACACAAACGAAAATAGTGGTCACTGCGCGCCACGAACCAATATTTATTATAATCATGTTTGAGAGGAGGGTGGGAGTTGTGTTGGCTGTTTGCTATAGATTTGTTTAAAAAAAAAAAAATATATATATATATATATATATATATATATATATATTAATATATATATATATATATATATATATATATATATATACTGGCGGGGTGTGCTTACAAATTGTGAGGGCATATGTACATGTTTCCCCATTGTCTCGGGTTGCTCACCTGCAATTTATTACTTAAGAAATCTTTAGATTTCGTAAGTATATTGATGATTCTGTCCTCTGTTTGTTGTTTGTGTGTGTGTTTGTGTTGTTTGTTTGTAGGCACGATAACTCGAGAACGAAGAAGCTACAATGTCAAATTACATCACGTGATTCAGAGGGTGATGCTATCGCTGATTAGATTTTGGTCAAAATCGGTTAAAGGTCAAGGTCACAGTGAGGTCAAACATTCGATTTTTGATGGTTTGGTACAGATCATCGTAGAAACTTCTGGTTTGCGTCGCTACCTTTTCTAGAGACAGCTTTTATTTAGACAAGGTCAGAGGTCAAGTTACGATTTCGTAAGTACCAGTCTTAGACTGCTTGTTTTTCATTTATTTATTTTCATTTACCGCTGCTTCGATAGTTCTGTGATTTTTGCTGTGTATCGACTTTAATGTCCATCGGCACACAAAATTACCGTGCTTCCCCATTGTATTCTTATAATGCAGGTGATAGCTCTTATGCACTAAGCGAGTGACGTCACAGCGGAAGGTAAGGCTCGCCATATGAGTGGCAAAAAATCATGGCTACCACAACGTGTCACGCAACTTCTGGGCTATTTCCATGGATTAGATGATATTTCTAAGAGGTACTGTGAAAAACTGAAGTGTGTTGGTCTGGTGAAGATCCTTATATTATTCCAAAGGATAAATGGACAACAGAAAGGAAATTTTGGCCTTCAAATCGTTTCCCTGTTGAAACGCCGAGTCTTACACTCAGCAGCCTGAAAGCCTTCAAGAGTATGGACGCTACTTATATTATGTCGCCGGGTTTGTTATGTGACAATTCGACGAAAGCTGCAAGAATGTATATGTGAGGGCAAGTAAGCTGTTTCTTTCATTTACTATTATTGATTATCGTTGTTGCTTGTTTGTTCAGCAACCAGCGTCACTTTTTTTAACCTGACTCTGCCACAAGTTCAATTTCAAGTGAAGCTCTTGTCTAATGATAAGTTTGTAGAAAATCTTCGTTCGTTCGTTTTCTTACAGAGACATTATATTTATTCCATGCACATTATGTACTCGGGTCTGGGCTCGGGAGCAGTGAGACTTGCCAGAGTCGTGAGGGCTGCTGTAACTGTTTATTGCGTATCCCCTGAAGCGCGCTACCATGGCCGGACTACTACGCCTCAAGCGGCGTGCCCACCTTTATGCCCGCGGGACCACGGGACCTCTACCACCACTTTGCCCCGCCTCGCAGGCTCCGCTGCCCATACACCACACTCTTCCACTAAAACATTATTATAAAATGATAATATCAACAGCATTGGCATTACTATAAAGAAAGCAATTCGCGCCAAGAAGAAAAGCAAAATGGCATCAAGCATGACGATATCCAATTAGCAGCATACTACGATCCAAAAAACAAAAAAAACCCCAGTGCTTCATCCGCAACAGTCAATATGCGTTGTTTTAACCTGCACACATCATACATCCGCTCGAGTGAATCTCAAAAATGCGTGGAAGATGCTCGAGTACCGCAGCTGCACGACGAACCCAATGATGGCTGCAGACCACACAAAACCTGGCCGTGTAAAGATACAAAGAAGCAAGTTGGGAAGCACATCACTACGCAGCAGAAGCGCCCCCAGGCGGCTCATTGCTCAACGCTATCCGGCGAGTCGAGTTGACCCCCAAAACGAACTCCCCTGGTCGACAAGTTGCCACAACCTCTTCAGACAGGACCGAATCAGGTAAACACCCTGAGTCTGCACAGCCCCCAGGCGCCAGAGTGGCTGACCTTGGCAAGATTAGAGGATGCGCCCCACGGGCCAGACGCTGAACAGAACCAGCCCTGGCGGCACTTCGCCACTAAGACCGCGCACCAGATCCAGAGACTCGCCCCATCTAACAATCATCCGAACTCATAAGGCAACGAAAACATCGTTTGCATTCCACGTACAGCGCGTTTCCAATCATTAATCCCACACCATGAACCATCCCACGAACGCGAGCTGCACCCAGTCACCGGAGGTTTGACAGACCTCTTTATTTTCACGAATGCCACAGACCTAACATCAAACCGGACCATCTATATCCGACCATACCCGAATATATTGTTCATCATGCGATTGATCCCAACCAAACACATTATGCACCCAGCGGCCCGTCGGTATTTGCTTTAACAAAACCAACGTTGAATTACTCGTGCTGCGGATCAAACCATCACAACCAGCAATTATGAACCATGCCAGTGTCCCAGCTTCTTGACCGTCACGACGTCGAGACGAACCGCTGGCCGACCGCCATCTGCATGCTTGAAACGAGCACCAGTCGACAGTCGCGCTCCACAAATCTTGAACGCGCCGGATTGCTCCAATTTCCTCTGAGAAACTCGTGGAGTGAACGACACGGGGGTCACGTCTCATGAGCCGAACTCCACCGCGACTGTTGCCGACACACAACCCGGTGGCTGACTCAGACGGAAGGCTCTCATAACGCAGGAAGCCATGAATGGCAAACCATGTTGCACCGTGCCGGCCCCTGCCGCAGGAACCTCGCCCTGGTCTTGAGGGAGGCCGGCCCAACGGGAGGTATGGAACCCGAAGGCGGACAAACAGGTCAGCCGGAGTACGAACTCTCTGACACGGGCCCCTCTCAAGCCGTTGCCGAGCTGGCCCGGCCGAGACGCTCAAGGCCACTGGCTGACGCCATCCAGTCTAGCGTTAGGCTAGCCAGCCAGTCTCGGCCCAACAGGGCGGGCCCCTCCCCGTCGCCACCACAAACAGAGAAGCAGGGCGCTCTGACCTTTGGTAAACCATGAGACGCCGTCACAGCAAAGGTCCAATCGCTTCGCCAGTGTACATGTACAGCGAAAAGGTCGCCTCGACCAGGGTGAAGACCACGGAGGACACGAGCGGTCCGTTCGCCATAATTGACACCGCGGCCCCGGTATCCAATTTGAACACTAACCGGTGTCCCGTTCACCTCACCTCCACTGCCATGTCTCGCTCACCAGGACCAACTAAAACAGGGTTAACATTGACTGCACTCCTTGCTCCGGGCCGCCGGGATCGCTAATGCCCAATTGTAGACGCACTCCAGGTGCTGGGCGTCGTCCGTACTTCATCATCCAAGACATTAACAGCGGCCCCAGCATCCGAACACACGCTTCAAATGTTCCCACTTGCGACAATGCAAACACACGGTGCTTTTATACGGGCACACTCGCCGCATGTGTGTCCACCACAGCCCCAGCACCCTGTTGTGTTCATCTCGCCTGCCGCCGCGGCCGCGCTGCGGCGTGCGCTCCGGCTCGCACGAAAAGCGTGCGCGTGGCCTGGGGCGCCTGGGTCACCGCGTGGACCCCGGTATCACCCGACACGTCCAGTTAGGGTCACCCGCCACGCCCTGCCCGGCGATGGCGCGCGACATCCCCGAGAGTTTGTCGGACAGCGAAGCCGTCTCGACCGCCGAGTTGAAATGTAACGTCGACACTCCGTAACCGCAGAATCGCCGACACATTTTGCATCTTGCAGCCAGAGATGAAGCATCTCTGAGTCGAGCTGGACGCTCCTCTAACGTGAACGTTGCATGCTACGGCTGAATGCTTCACTCGCGCCACGAAATCTTGCGACGCGTTCTTCCGCACCTTTCGCGAGGTTTGATCGAACTGGTAACGAGCCAGCTGCACTGACTTCTCCGGCGCCATGTGGGCTTTCATCCTTTTCTACCACGTCTCGAAAGACAGCTCGTCGTCACTGGGCTTGCCTTGGCGCCACTAAATCACTCAGCAAACGATTAATGCTCCGCCGATAGCGAGGCGAGCAAGATCGACTTGCTCTTCTCTCGTCGTCCACATCGTTCGGTGGAAATAGACCCCAACTGCCCGAGAACAATTCGAAGTCGTCTCCGACGAAGACTGGCACCCTCGTGCGCTGTGCCTCGACCTTCCACCATCCTCGAGCCGTGCCGTTATTCACTCGTCTGTGGACTTGAACCACGCGGACGTGCAGTTTGTGCGTGCAGGCAGCCGGCGCGAAACCCGATGCGCTCCCCTGGCTCCTCGCCAGTGGTCGAACCGTCCCGCGCGAGCTGCGTGAATCCCTCAAACCGTCCCGTTGTCCAACCTCCGTGAACTCGCAGCGACGGTGAGATATCCGGCTGTTCGCGTTGCCGCGGCAATCTAATTGCTCCGTTATCGACACCGCCACCACCAACAAGTACGCGTTGATCCGACACCACTCAAAGTCAATGCCGCGTGAAACGGGCACTCTGCACGCTGCACACTGCACGCGTCATCCGGAACAATCCTCGTCGGCCAAACTGTATTGTACTCGGTTGGCTCGGGAGACAGTGAGACTCGCAGAGTCGTAGGGCTGCTGTAACTCTGTTTATTAGCGTATCCCCTGAAGCGCGCTACCATGGCCGGACTACTACGCCTCAAGCGGCGTGCCCACCTTTATGCCCCGCGGACCACGTGACCTCTACCACCACTTTGCCCCGCCTCGCCAGGCTCCCGCTGCCCATACACACAACGTATGGCAGCGCTTCCATTATTCCTTGTATTATTATATAAGATCCTTATATCGAAGGATCCTTATAGAAGGATCCTTAAGATCGAGATCCTTATATTATTCCAAAGGATAAATGGACAACAGAAAGGAATTTTGGCCTCAAATCGTTTCCTGTTGAAACGCGAGTCCTTACACTCAGCCAGCCTGAAAGCCTTCAAGAGTATGGACGCTTACTCATATTATGTCGCCGGGTTTGTTAGTGACATAATCTTGACGAAAGCTGACAAGAACTGTATTTCGTGAGGGCAAAGGTTAAGCCTGTTTCTTTCATTTCACTATTATTGTATTATCGTTGTTGTTGTTTGTTCGACAACAGCGTCACTTTTTTTAACCTGACTGCTGCCACAAGTCAATTTCAAGTGAAGCTCTTGTCTAAATTGATAGTTTGTAGAAAACTTCGTTCGTCAGTTTTCTTACAGTACATTATATTTATTCCATGACAAACATCCGGTGTAATGCCACACTGCTGTGATATTCCAAGTGCTAGTTTTTTATGTATTATACTATCGATTGGACTTTCTTGTATGAAACAACTCAAACTGTGCGCGTTAGACAGTGTTAGAAAGGCGATCTCGCCTAATCTCATTCTGTCAATAAAACAGGGATATAATGCTTTTAATGATACAAATCAGACAATATTTTGTGTAACCACCAGCTATTTAATACCAACCACTGAAATAACGTATCAGAAATTAGTTACATACGGAGACAAAATGAAGGGCCACACAACCATCATGTTCGCCAGGCCGCCATTTTTCTCTTCTCAGAACCGATATCAAGATTTCGTCGGTCGACTTCGGCGGGAAAGCGTTAAAACTGCACTCCAGAGACTTTAGTATATCGACGAGTACATCCCGGGCACAACAACTCTGACCCATTGCAGAAAAAAATCGCTTGCTTGGAAATAACGGTTGTAGTTGAAGTGAGACTTCGCGTTGTTATGGATGCGTAATACTTTCTTTGCCGCCTCAATATGGCGGAGCTGCCACAGTCACGTGACTCGGGTACGTCATCTGATACGGTATATACAGAATTCCTCATTAGTTACGCGTGACACATGGCCCAAATAAAAATAAAGTAGAATCTCTGTCTTCTGGGCTCTACAGGCCCATTATACCACCATGGCGGAATATACCGAACCAGAAAAGATCATAATTGATCATTCGCACATGTGACACATCTGCCTCTGCGATGGGAAGTCCTCATCTAAGCCCCACCTACAAATCTCTCTTCTT
>CM068966.1:23160747-23171870 GCA_035128595.1 Eptatretus atami | reverse complement strand
GCGGCAAGAAAGTATTACCGCATCATAACAACCGGAAGTCTCCACTTCAACTACACCGTTATTTCCAAGCAAGCGATTTTTTTCTGCAAATGGGTCAGATTGTTGTGCCCCGGACTGTACTCGGCGATATACTAAAGTCTCTGGAGTGCAGTTTACCGCTTTCCGCCGAAGTCGACGACCGAAATCTTTGATATCGGTTCGAGAGAGAAAGAATGCGGCCTGGAGAACAATGACTGGTTGTGTGCCTTCAGTTTTGTCCCGTATGTAACTAATTCTGATTCGTTATTTCATGGTTGGTATTAAATGCTGGTGGTTACAAAATATTATTTTGTATACATTAAAATGCATTATATCCTTGTTTTTATGACGAATGAGATAGGCGAGATGCCTTCTACAGCTGTCTAACGCGCCACAGTTTGGAGTTGTTCCATACACAGAAAGTCACATCGATAGTAAATACATAAAAAACTAGCACTTGGAAATATCCACAGCAGGTGGCATTACAACCGGATGTTTGCATGGAAATAAATATAATGACCTGTAAGAAAACTGACGACGAAGATTTTCTACAAACTTATCATTAGACAAGAGCTTCACTTAAATTGACTTGTGGCAGCAGTCAGGTTAAAAAAAGTGACGCTGGTTGCTGAACAAAAAGCAACAACGATATACAATAATAGTGAAATGATAAGAAAAACAGGCTTAACCTTGCCCTCACGATAAATACAGTTATTGTCAGCTTTCGTCAAGATTATGTCACTACACCCGCGACCATAATTAGAGTAAGCGTCCATACTCTTGAGGCTTTCAGGCTGGCTTGATGTAAGGACTCGGCGTTTTCAACAGGAAAACGATTTGAGGCCAAATTCCTTTCTGTTGTCCATTTATCCTGTGAATATATAAGGATCTTCGATCTAAGGATCCTTCTATAAGGATCCTTTCGAATAATAAGGTCTATATAATAATACAGGATATGAGAGCGCTGCCCATTGACGTTGTGCGTGTAATGGCAGCCGGAGACCTGTGCGAGGCGGTGGCAAAGTGGTGGTAGAAGGCCCTCACGTGTGTCCGCGGCATAAGAGTCGGGCACGCGCTTGAGGCTAGTATGTCCGCCATGGTAGCGCGCTTCTTCGGGGTATACCAATAAACAGAGTTACGCAAGCCCTCAAGACTTCTGCGATTCTCACTGCTCTCTCAATATGGCGGAGCTGCCACAGTCACGTGATCGGTGACGTCATCTGAATAAGGTATATACAGAATTCCTCATTAGTACTCGTTGACACATGGCCCCAATAAAAATAAACGTGAATCTTGTCTTCTGGGCTCTACAGCCCATTATACCACCATGGCTGGCATATACCGACCAGAAAGATCATAATTGATCATTCGCACATGTGACACGTCTTCCTCTGCGATGGGAAGTCCTCATCTAGCCCCACCTACAAGAGGTATTTACGCATACATAATCTGTCTATAAATTACATACGCTGTCCCCTCAGTGTCACATCTCACAGACGACTTACTCTAATAGATCCCTGTTATATGGCAATCTAACCTACTCGAAACACCAGGACCATACTACACTTACCACAATCTATCTATGGATCCCTCTCCCTCTTTCACTTAACAATATTTTGTTTCATCTATCTTCTCAACAACCGCGCCACCCCCACCATCCACGCAGCCACATCTTCGCCCCTCGCCGTTCAACAGGCTCCGTGCGGCTACGATCTCCGCAGCGCTACAGGAGGATGCGCACGTTTTACGGCCTGTTTTTCCCGTCTGGCTTCTCGCGCTTGGAGGAGAGAAGCGAGGGGAGGGCAGCTCGCCGCCGATTGGCGGATGGACAGTGTGAGGCGGTCGGGGTGAGGGAACGCCCCTGTTCCAGAACCCTCTCGAAGGAGGGTGAGCCACGAACGGGCGGGGCAGCGGGCGGGGCGCCGGGGTATAAGAGTCAGAGGCCTGAGTTCTTGGTCTTCTCCGGCGCGTGCTGTTCTTTGGTTCTCTCTGGCCCAGGTTCTCTGGTTCTCTCTGGGTTCGGCGTGTGCTCTCTCTCTGTTCGTCGGTGCTCGGTCCGTGGCATCGACGGGCCAGCACGGGCAGGCACGAAGCACGCCGGAGGATCTCGCGCGAGGGAGCGGAGAGAGCTCGCGGACCACGGCAGAGGACGGTCGCCAAGGACTTGAACGCAGGGAAGTCGCGACTTCCTCATTTTCTTTTGGGTTCTGTGTGAACGTGTGTGTGTGGCGCCGTGTTAATAAGTAGAATTGTATAAGTGTTTCCGCGTGTACGCGTTAGTCGTTGTAGCTCTGCGTCATCGTTGCTTTTGTCGTTCCTTCTTTTTTTTGACATATGTGCATTTCTGACTGTTTGCTATACGTGTGCTTGTGTTCCGTCTGTGTAAATAAATGCGTCCTTGTTGAATTCTTTCCCCGTTTCGCCTGCATCCTTCCTTCGTTGGGTCTCCATCTTTGTTTACATAAAGGGTACGTAGTGGGCGCGGGACGCCCCGAATAATTAATCAGGAACCGTCGAGGCCGACGATAACACCACTCAGTTATCCGATAGCACGGAACGGGTCGCTTAAGCGGCCCGTATCCGAAGTCGACCTGCGGCGAGGTGCGGTCGCCCGGTTTACCATCCGCGTGGGTACTTAGGTAGGTCGAGTTTGGCGAACAACCTATCCCACGCGGGTGGCCGAATGGCACGATCGTGGTGAGGCCGAAAGGCCCACCCGTGACTGGACCCCGGCGTAGTCCGAGAGGTCACGACAGAATTGTCCGTCCGGTGGGCGAGGCGGTCGCGATTCGAGTCACTGCCGATCGCACGCCGGCGGCGCGAATTCGCAACACTGGTGTCAGAGAGCGGAGAACGAACTCTCCTGGCTCCAGCTAAAATTCATAGGGAATCGGTCCAGGGGTGAGAGAAGCGACCCCCGATTCCCTCCAAATTACGAGCGATTAAATTAACCCCTTACGTGGATAAGATGGCGTCTCAAGGCGAGCGGGAGCCGGGGGTAATAGGAATGGATGTAGAATTTTTAGAATCCATGGCCAGGATGTAGACCCCGAGCAGGACATTGGTGCAGGAACAGTTCCCCCCAACTGAACCCAGGGCCCGAAATAGGTGCGGCGGCGGCCGCGGTGTATAACACCTCCCCTCCCCTCTCCACCAAAAACCCCCCGATCCTGGCCGAATCGGCTCAGCCGAGTGCACCCAACATGGCCCAGCTATTCGCCATATTGGCAAAAATGGAAGCGAATTTAAATAACAAAATGGATGGAAATACGCAACAAAATGAATGCGAATATAAAAAGTATGAATGAAAGATTGGATACAAACACAAACGAAATGAAAACGAAAATGGATGGAATGAAAAACGAAATAAAAGGAGTGAACAAGCAAATGGAAACAAACACAAACGAAATGAAAACGAATATGAAACAAATGCGCAAGGAATGAAGGAAGAAATAAAAGAAATGCGGGGTGAAACGCAGCAAATGGGCCGGAGCCTGCAGGCGGGCATGAAGGCTACAACAGCGAAGTGCGTAATGGCGAGCACGTGGGAGCGACGCTGGAGGGGGTGCACGGTTTCAGCCGCGGGAAGGCGTGGGTGGGAGGGCAAAAGAACGGATGCGGGGATGAGGAAGGCAGCTGTCAACG
This sequence comes from Eptatretus atami, assembly GCA_035128595.1. NCBI lineage: Eukaryota > Metazoa > Chordata > Myxini > Myxiniformes > Myxinidae > Eptatretus > Eptatretus atami. The sequence continues at coordinate 23,168,207 of CM068966.1, read as the reverse complement.
TGAGAGGCGGTGGAAGGTCGGGGACGGATCGGTGGTCGGGGACGTGGGCGAAAGCTGAAGGTGACGGAAAAGTGACGTGACCGAGAGGAAAATTAATTGGGTGACGGAGACGTGCACGAAGGAAAAAAAAAAATGGAGTGTGAGAAAAGACTTCAAGACATGACGAAGAGAGGTGATAAGCTGGGACGGGAGGTAAAACGGAGACAGAGGAACTGGGAAGACGGATAGACAAACACAAGGGGAAGCCGAAGAACAGTTAGGAAGCCAAAAAGGTCTGAGGGTGCGGAGATGAGAAAGAATTAGAGAAGAAAAACTGAGTTACGAAAACACCAAAACAAAGAGACGGAACTACAAAACGAACTGAGAGTGTTAAAAGAGGAACAAGAAAGAGTACTGGGAGAACAAGGAATGAGACAGGAAAAGAAATCTGTCAGTTGAAAGAAATAATGAGATTGCAGAACGAGGAACAAGAAAGACAGTGGAATAAAAAACTGAAAGAGTATGAATTTGAAATTGAACGACAAAAGGAAAAAAATAGGTTGGAATACGAGGAGAAGTTGAAGGAGCAACGAATGAAGCAGAAGGAGAAATGAGGAGATTGAAGGACACAACGAGGTGGAGAGGGAAGAGCGAGAGGAACAATGGGATAGAAAACAAAAAGAACATGAACTGAGGTTGACCAATTGAAAGAAAAGGCGAGCGCGAGTGCGAAGAGGTAGACAAAGAACAGCGAAATGAAACATAAAAGGGAAATTAACCACATGAAAAACCATGAAACTGCAGAAGGAAGACAGGAGAAGAAACAAGGAAGAATAATGAGACAGCAGCAACTGAAACACAAAAAGGAGATTAACCAAATGAAGCAAACAACGAAACTGGAGAAGGAAGGACAGCAGAGGAAACAAGGAAGGGTAATGAAGGAGAACAGCGATGAAACACAGGAAGGAAATGAGCCAATTGAAAGAAACGATGAGATTGGAAAATGAAGAGCAGGAGAAAACTGTGGGAGAGAAACAAAAACTATACGAGTTTGAAATTAATGAACTGAAGGAGAGAGTAAAATTGAAGTCCAAGAAGATGGAAAAACTCCAGAAAGAAACAGAAACTAATAAATGTATAGAGACTCGGAGACAGAAAAAGTAGAGGAGAGACTGCACGATAAAGACGGGGTTAAAGGAACAGAACACACACACACAGAGGTAGGAGGATAATGGGGTGAGCTCGCGGAGCGTGTGGAGACCGGTGCGAGCAGCGGGACGGCCTCCTCCAGGAACGAGGGGAGGGAGTATGCCCCCTTGAGGCGAATCACGACCAGGTGGGTTCGGTCGTGCTTCGCGGAGTTGAAGGACGAGTGCTGTGGAAGGTGCACGTGCAGCTTGGGGGGTATAGAGGCCCCGGGAACCCTTGTGGGACACGAATCCCCAGTGTGGCTTGTGCAGGGGTGTGTGTTTGCGAGTGTGCGGGGATGCGTGCTTCCGGCACGCATGGTGTGAGTGAGACCCCTGTGCAAGTGAAAGGTTGGGTGTGAGTGAGAGGGTCCGTGTGAGGGAGACCGTGTGTGTGAGGTCTCTGTATGTGAAGGAGATGTCGGTCGGCATGCGTGAGCATGCAGCCGCGTCTCCCGTGTGAATGTGAGTGTGTTGGAGTGGAGTCTGTGCGTCTGACACGCAGGTGTGCGTGGGTGGAATGGCGACGACGGCGACAGAGGGACAAGGGCCGGGTAGCGGCCGTAGTTGGAATGGGGACCGCGCCGGGTTCACCCAGCAGCGAGGCGAGGTCCGGGCTGTGCAACGCACGAGACCCCCACGTGCTCGCTTGCGGGAGTGAAGCCCGGTCCGGAAACGCACGCGGTGAAGATGTGCCGATCCCGCGGACGGACAAAGTTTAGGCAGGACGACGGATTTGGACCGGATGGGTTCTCCACGCGAGCTTGTGTTAAGCTCCAATGGCAGAGCACATGTGTTCGCGTGGGGAACCCCTCGGAGTGCGAGGTTTGTTTTTGGGTGCGCAGGTGACGTCATGGCTGCACGTGGGGTTGGAATCCGGCAGGAGGGTGAATCCCTGCGGATGGTACCGTCCAAGAGGACGAGGTACGCGTGCAGCTGCATGACGTCACGTGCAAGGTGCAAAGTGCGCGAGCTGCGAGTTGCCGCGCTGGAGCTGCGCATAATTGGCAAAACAAAATTAACAAAAGCAAGCCTCGCTTTCGGGTGAACAGGATTCCCTGGGCAGGGGGAAAGACCCCCTGCCTGGGCACAGGAAAACTAGTTAGGGGGAAGGTTAGCTTAGCTAGACGGCTCCATGGGGCAGGGGTAAGTCCTCATGGGCCCGTGGAATGGATTAGTTAGAGGATTGTAGTCAGATTTAGGTTGGGAGATGGGACAACTTAGAAGACAGGACAGACTGTGGATGTGTAGCGGGGACGTAGCTTAGCTACGTAGTGTTAAATGGAACTGCTATAGTGTAAGGACGACGTGGAGCACGAGTTAGTTAGGGGAGGTAGTTAGAAGGATGGCAGGATTCAGCGGGGTGTTGTGTGTGAAGAGTTGGAAAGCTGTGAGGTGAGTACATGATGAGTGGTGAGGCCAGCGGGTCTGTGTGTTTGGAGCGAATGTGGAATGCATGGTGCGATGAGTGATTGGGGGAGGAGTGACTCCTGCCCAAGGGACCCGGGTTAGTGTAAAGTGAGTTAGTTGGGTTAGTTTAAATTGACCAAATGGAAGTCGTTTTGCTGTTGGTGGGAGAGTAGGCTCGAACCTGTTTTGGAGGGGTGCAGGAGCCCTGTTGACGGGCTGGGAGCGTGGCTTGCGAACGGTGAGTATCGCTGAGTGGGTACCCCGGGCACCGGGCTAGTCGGCCGTGGTAGGCCAAGGGCCCATGGGGGGCCGGTTAGCGTAGTGGGCACGGGTGCGCCGCTTGGTGCGGGGGCCCGGAGCGCCGTTAGCCGCCGTGGCAGTGTCGTGGGCACGGGTGACCCTCGGAAAGGGGCCCGGGGCGCCAGCCTGCCACGTGTGCGTTTCAGGGAGTTGCCATGGGGCACTCCCCGGTGTTAGGGAGCTGGTAGGCTCGGAGGCAGTGTAGTGCCCGGGGGTGCCATTGTAGGGGAACTGGCAAGGGTAGTGCCTGCCAAAGGGAGCCACGCGTCCCAGCCACGAAACCGTGCAATACCCCCCAAGCCTCTATACCCCCAAGCTGCACGTGCACCTATCCACAGCACTCGTCCCTTCAACTCCGCGAAGCACGACCAAGGGCACGAGGGAAAATGAGGGCGAGGCCCGAAATTGGAAGAACACAACACAGGCGACGGGAATCTGGTTGTTAGAACCAATAGTGTAAGCGAGAGGCGCCTTTTGAAAGCCCCGGGGTAGTTAACAGTTAAATGGTTAGGGTAGATAGGAAGTGTTACCCCTCCGCACCATCCATCCCTTCGCTTTCGTTGTGGCCGCTGGACCCACTTTGGGTTAAAGATCGCTGAGATCTGGGGAGCCATCCTGAGGCTTCATTGGGCCTCGACACAGGACGCTAGCTCTCCCTCATTCCCCTCCGGAAGGGAACGTAGGGGTTGGGAGTAGGCTAGGGGACAATAGGTTAGCCGAACAAGGACGATAAAGGGGGTTAGGGGACGAATTATAGAGGGAGATGAAAATAAAAACAAACAAAAAAAATTAGTTGGGGCTAAATTGGGTTTACAAATTAAGGGAGTGGGTATGTACAGTGACAGGCAAAGGCAATAGTGGGAGGGAGACCGTAGGGTAGGTCCGAGCCCGCCTTCTGCGAGTGGCCAGCACCACCGCACTCCCTCCACCAACCTCCACGGCACGGCGAGAGGCCGGCCCACTTATCGGCAGCTGTTGTTTTGCTGCAAGGCCTGTGCCGGCCAACTTCATCGGCAGCTGTTATTTTGCTGCAAGGCCTGTGCCGGCCGGATCGTCCGACGGCTGTTGTTATTACTGCAAGGCCTGTGCCGGCCAGTTCGTCTCGCGGCTGTGTGTGTTGCTACAGCGGCCTTGTTCTGCAAGCTATGTTTGCCTTCACCTTTGCCAGCCATGTCCACTGCCCCGGTTCACCGGCCCCGTTCTGTTCAATTTTGCTTTGCCCCCCCTTGTTCATTGCCATGTGCGCCAAGATCAAGCAACAGTTTTGCAAGCTGCAGGAACTGTCCTGTTGGCAGCTACAACACGGGCCCAATGGCGGCCGTGCGCCGGTTCTTTTGACTCCTTGTTTTGTTCCCTGCAGAGTCCATTGATCCTTGGCCATGGAGTAGTGTAAATTATAAGGCTAAGTTGTTGTATTGTGTAATGTAAATATGAGTGCGCCCCCGGCATGTCTGTCTAGCGCCGGCAATTTATTTAAGTCGTCCGTATGAGTGAGTTTGTTAGTAGTTACTCAGCCCTCAGTTATTTATTTTTGGGACACGAATACCATGAATGTCGCACTCAGGGATCCGTAGGTAAAACGTACTAGGGGAGAACTACACATGATGGCACACGTAATTTGACGACTCGGGACGAGTCTGTAAAAAGGGGAGGGGTAGTGTTACGGCTGTGGAAATTCGCATTACACCATTCAGGTCCCGTAGTGAGATATATTTCTGAAGTACATGTGTAGTTAGCCCAAACCCATTGTTTAGAGGGAATTAATGTGATTCATTCGGGCTGCGATTCCTTCGAGACTAGCCGTTTTTCTGTCCTTTCTTTAATTTGAACAAACAACCACAACGCCGCTTCTCAACAACCGCGCCACCCCCCACCATCCACGCAGCCACATCTTCGCCCCCTCGCCGTTCAACAGGCTCCGTGCGGCTACGATCCCGCAGCGCTAGCAGAGGATGCGCACGTTTTACGGCCTGTTTTCCCGTCTGGCTTCTCCCGCGCTTGGAGAGAGAGGCGAGGGGAGGGCAGCTCGCCGCCGATTGGCGGATGGACAGTGTGAGGTGGTCGGGGTGAGGGAACGCCCCTGTCCAGAACCTCTCGAAGGAGGGTGGAGCCACGAACGGAGCGGGGCCGCGGGGTAAAGAGTCAGAGGCGCATGAGGTTCTTTGGTTCTCTCCGGCGCATGCTGTTCTTTGGTTCTCTCTGGCCCAGGTTCTCTGTTCTCTCTGGGTTCGGCGCGTGTGCTCTCTCTCTGTTCGTCGGTGCTCGGTCCGTGCATCGAGGGCCAGCACGGGCAGGCACGAAGCACGCCGGAGGATCTCGGTCGACGAGGGAGCGGAGAGAGCTCGCGGACCACGGCAGAGGACGGTCGCCAAGGACTTGAACGCAGGGAAATCCGACTTCCTCATTTTCTTTTGGGTTCTGTGTGAACGTGTGTGTGTGGCGCCGTGTTTAATAAGTAGAATTGTAATAAGTGTTCCGGGTATACGCGTTGTCGGTTGTAGCTCTGCGTCATCGTTGCTTTTGTCGTCCTCTTTTATTGATATATGTGCATTTCTGACTGTTTGCTATACGTGTGCTTTGTGTCCGTCTGTGTAAATAAATGCGTATTTGTTGAATGTTCCCCGTTCGCTGCGTCCTTCCTTCGTTGGGTCTCCATCTTGTTTTACGTAAAGGGTACGTAGTGGGCGCGGGGGGCGCCGATAACTAATCAGGAACCGTCGAGGCCGACGATAACACGCCTCGGTTATCCCGATAGCACGCGAACGGGTCGCTTAAGCGGCCGTATCCGAAGTCGACCTGCGGCGAAGGTGCGGTCGCCCGGTTTACATCCGCGTGGGTCATTAGGTATCGAGTTTGGCGAACAAGCCTATCCCACGCGGTGGCCGATTGGCACGATCGTGGTGAGCCGAAAGCCCACCCGTGACTGGATTCCCGGCGTTAGTCCGAGAGGGTCACGACAGAATTGTCCGTCCGGTGGGTGAGGCGGTCGCGATTCGAGTCACTGTGCCGATCGCATGCGGCGGGCGCGAATTCGCAACAATAATATATATATATAGACATATATATATATATATATACATATATATATATATAGACATACAATATATATAGACATACAACTATATATATATCATATATATGACCATAATATTAGACATACATATATATATATATATATATATATATATATATAGACATACATATATATATATATAGACATAATATATAATATATACAGTATAACAAGCCGGTAGGCGACGAGGGATCCGCTAGGATCGAAGCGCTGGATACGATGCTTTTCATTCTGACCGATCCACCGACGAAGATTCATTGCCAAGACGTATTGGTTCACATACAATTGTTCCTCTGCTGGCAAGATTTTTCCTATTGCGTATTTTGCCAACTGCACTCCTCATAAAAAATGACGGTAAATAGACACCCGATTTTTGAAGGACTACCATTTGAAAAATAAAAACCTAACATCAAAAATCGGCTCGAGTAATTAGGACGAATTAAGTAAAAAATAAAATGTGTCATTATTTTTGTTTACATTACCTCAGATGGCGGCAAACAAAGTGGGAGTCAAAAGAACACAAAACGGATGAGAGAGAGAGATGAGAGACGAGAGAGAGAGAGAGAAGAGAGAGAGAGAGAGCAAGAGAGAGAGAGAGAGAGAGAGAGAGAGAGAGAGAGAGAGAGAGGCGAGAGAGAGAGAGACCGAGACCATAAACAGAACAACAGATGTTTAGGAAATACGAACCAGACCGTGGGTAGCGCGAGAAGACTTCCTGGTCGGTGTTTTTGATGAACCTGGCGGTTGTAGCGGACGATAACATAACGGGGGGTGTAGAAAAAATTTTTAAAACATGTTTTTCAAATTCCACATAACTTGATTTATACCATATTATTAGAAATCCAAGAAGACAGAAATGCCGGTGATTCCATTTATTTTGGATCCTTTTCACTTTGGTCAATAACGTTTGGATGAGGAGAGATCGAAGGTGGAACGACGGTGTAGTTCCTTACAAACACTGCATACACACCTTAAATGAGTAAATAGACACCCTATATTTAAAGACTACCATTTGAAAAATAAAACCTCAATCAAAAATCGCTCGAGTAAAATTTTCTAAATATCTCGAAGTGTTTAATTCGAAGTCTCGTTTCTCCACATTCAAAACTGTAGACAAGTATTGAAAATAGTGAACGTGCGTTTTTAGGCCGCTGCATAGCAACGGGTGGTTGCTTAGCAACGAAACTCAAACGCGCATATTCCCAGCTTATATGGCACCTGTTCGCCAAGTTTCATCGAAATCGGTTTGCTGGTTTGTGCTGTGGACCTCGTTGTGCAGAACACACACACACACACACACACACACACACACACACACACACCACACACACGGAAAACCCGACAATAAGGATATCTAGCGAATCCAATATATATATATATGTATATCGTTTGATCCGGGGCCGGAGGGAGAATTATCAGATTTTGCATCTATCGGTAAAAGGAGAAGTGTGTGTGTGTTGTGTGTGGTGTGGGTGTGTGTGTGTGTGTGTGTGTGTGTGTGTGTTGTGTGT
>CM068966.1:23099798-23126482 GCA_035128595.1 Eptatretus atami | reverse complement strand
TGTTGACTGGGTGATGTGCAGTGTTAGGCTTGCGTTAGACATGTCGCTTTGAATTTAGAGCAAAAAGTTCAATTTTTGACTCGTTTGATGACAAAAATTTCTCTAAATGCCTGCAGTTTGTTTGCCTTGTTGGTTGACAAAATGAGTTGCATCTTAAAACTCCTTAGAGAAGTGGGGGAGCCTAATTTTCAAGTTAAACCACTGATTACAAACAGGTGAAACCTATTACACTTATTTTGTAAACTTTCAAACAAACAATTTACTCACTTGGCTGCGCCTGGATGGGTTTGAAGGTCGTGGAGTAGCAACTAAAACCTAATCCTACCCAGGTTCCTCCTAATGATTCCATCTTTGTTTATTTGGGTTCCTTCTGATGACTCGAATGCAGCATTTGGTCTTTCATTTGATTGGGAAAGTGTCCTTGGTCTTGGGCATTTATTATGATTTGTTCTCCATCCCAGTTGAGCTGACTTTTTAGCCATTCCGAAGAGCCTTCTTTGTCTATTCCCAATCTCTCCAACTCTTTATATACATTCCTGCTCTTTTATCATTTTCCCAGTTGTCGGTGTATATCTGTTGATGTTTAGATTTATATTTTTCTTTGGTCTTTTTTTTTTTTGCGTAATCTTATACCTTCCACCACCAAAGGTGGAGGTTATGTTTTCACCCCTCTCTGTCTGTTTGTTTTTCTGTCTGTCTGTTTGTGATATCTCAAAACATTGTGGACGGGTGTGGATGAAATTGGTGGGTAGGTTGGGTCTATGATAAGATTTTGGTGAAGATCCGGATCCGACTACTAGAATTTTAAAAGTGATTCTTCACCATTGAGAGATAGGGCCAAAAACTATATGTAGCACGATATCTCAAAAAGTTGTGTACGAATTCGGACGAAACTTGGTGGACATGTTGGGTGTGTAACAAGGAAGAATTGATTCAATTTTGGTGAAGATCTGAATCTGGATCCGATAATTTTTTTAAGTGATTCTTTACCATTGAGAGATAGGGTCAAAAACGATTATACAGCATGATGTTTCAAAAATGTATTGGGCCTGATATGTTCTCGTGGATCAGGCATTACGTGACGGAGGTATGCACTCCACCGAGTGCCCTTCTAGTTGAGGCTGTATTCGTTGCCATTTAGATTTCATGTGCGATATCTTCCATTCGCACCTGTCTTTGGAAAATTTTTGCTCGGTTCGTTAGGGATACCTTCTCTGGTTTGTTGTCTTAGTGTTTGCTTCAAAATTGGATTCTGTAATCTGTTGCATTTTTCACATTTTCAGCCAATCCGACAGACGTCATTTTGTGCACTTTATTGAGTTCCATCAGGCCGCTACCTCCTTTTCGTCTCGGCAGGTACATTCTCAGGATGCACTGATTTTTGTTGAACATTTTGTGGAGGGTGAGGAGTTTCCTTGTTTTGATATCCAGTTTATTTATTTCTGATTGTGGCCAGTTTATTATTCCGCAGCTGTACTGGAATACTGGTATTATGAATTGTTTGATGGCTTTGATTTTTTTTTTTCTTGGATAAAGGTATGTTTTCAGGATCAGCCTCATTCTACACAGGTATTCTTTGTTAATTGTTTTGCACATTTGTTTGTGACATATTTGGTGGCCCTCTTCTACTCCGAGGTAGTTGTGTGATGCTTCATTGTTTCGCTCCTGTTTTGTTGTATTTCTGTCAATTTTTACGTTGTCTGTTTGTTGGTCTAGCTTGGACGAATGTGCACTTGACACACTTATCTAAGCCAAATTCCAGTTGAATGCTGTCAGAGTACCGTTTCACTAATTTGTATTGTTCTGCCAATTTTTTGTCATTTGATGCAAAATAGTTTTAAATCATCCATGTACAGTAGATGTGTCACTTTTCTTGTTTGTTTGGACGTTCTCTTATTTGATGTCAGGATATATCCATGTCCTTGCTCATTCATGAGGTGCTCAGTTAGTTCAGGGCCAGGCAAAACAGGAGGAATGGCTGTCTCCCTGAAATATCCCACAATGCATCTTCCCCCCTGGTATTTCAAACTTTCCTTCCAATGCTGTAATATAATTGTGGTATTCCAAAGCTCCATTGCTTTCTCTATCAGTTTGATTATTTGGGGGTTGATCTTATATAATTGCATGCATTTTATCATCCATGAATGTGAGACACGATCAAAAGCTTTTTTTAGTCTATCCATGCTGTGGATAATTTGGTTCTTCTCATTTACAATTTTTGAGTATGGCCTTGTTTAGTAGTTGGTTGTCTTTTGTTCCATAGCATCCTCTCTTGCATCCCTTCTGTTTTGCCTCGAGCCTCTTTATTGTGTTCAGTGGTGATACATAATTTCTGTGATGATTCCCGTCAGGAGTTTGTATGTTGTTGGTAGACATGTTACAGTCTATACTTGTGAGGTAGTTGTGTTTCTTCAGATTTTGGGATGAGGAAGGTGTTACCTTCTGTGAGTCACTCATCCAAGGTCTCCTCCCCTTGGATGAGCTTGTTGAATGCTTGAGCATAGCAATTGTGTACAGCATCTAATTGCTTTAGCCAGAAATTTGGAATACCATCCAGGCCTGGGCTTTTAAATTTGTCAGTTTTGCTAGTTTTTAAAAAATATTTATTCTTCATTAAATATCACTGGAGGCATTTCCTTGAGATGTTTTTTTTCACCAGGTTTTGGATCCAATCCACCTCTTTGTTGTGTTCTTTGGGTCCTTATAGATTCCTTTCCAGAAATTTTCAAGTGTATTTTTCTCAGGGGGTTTGATATTGTTACTGGCTCTGGAAATTCGCAAACACCATAAAGGTCCCGTAGGTGAGATAATTTCTTAAGTACATGTGTAGTTAGCCCAAACCCATTGTATAGAGGAATTAATGTGATTCATTCGGGCTGTGATCCTTTGAGTTAGGCGTTTTTCTGTTCTATTTTTTTTGAGCCACCCACGCCAACAACAACAACAACGCCGGCAGCCAAAACCTACCTTCACCACTCGCTACCGCAAACCTCACATCACCGCCATTCCAAAGCACCATGCCATCGAACACCGCCGAAAACCCTCCACCACCCTCCTACGGCCATTCCCGCACCACCTGTGGACCGCCGAGCGTCGAGCTGTCTTCAGCGAGACACGCGAGACGCGAGTGCAGATGGCGGGTTTTCTGAGGAGAATTCGGATCAGGAATGCTACACGCCCACATCTGATCCACCCAATCAGGAAGCGCGGGGCGGCTTGGCCCCGCCTCCAGACGCGCCTGACGAAAATCGGCATATGCAAATTTGAGGATCAGGAATGATACACGCCCCCTTTTTCTCCGTCCAATCGGCGAGCGTGGCTCCGCCCCTGAGTCGTTTGGATCCAAGAATTTGCATATGGTGGGTTCCCGAAGCCGAAAAAGGGCGAGGCAGTGAGTCAGGGTCAGTTGGGCTGGTCGTTGGAGACGGAGCTCGAGCAGATCGGTGAGGAGAGTCAGTTGGGCTGGGTCGTTGGAGACGGAGCTAGAGCAGTATCGTGGAGTGAGTCGAGTTGGCGAGATCGGTGAGAGTGTCGGTGGGGCGGAGTCGGGAGACGGAGCTCGAAGCAGAGGTGGGGCAGACGGCTGCGGAGGCACGGCTGCGGAGGCGATCGGCTGAGAGGACCTGGAGGCTCGGGACGACGAGGTCGCGTTGAGTCGAGCAAGCCAGCCATACTCCCTCCCCAGAGCATCAACAATTCCCCTTTCCCCCGCGCTGAGAGAGTGCGACAAGGGGCCCCGTTCCCACTTACACCAGCAGGTGCCCACGGAACCGCCGTGCAGCGACATTCTGCGGCTCGCCACGAGGGCGGGTAGGACCCCTCGGTCTCGTGGACCTGGCCGCTCATCCAGGTTCCACGCGCATAAGGCCCACGGCCCAGTCTGACTCCCTTGCCTTTGAGGGGGTCTTTTCTTTGCTTCGGTGTGAATGCTGTTGTGCGCCGTGTCTTGTAAGGTAGTAACTGTATAAGTGGTCCGTGTGTCGTGTAGTCGGTTTTAACTCCTTCTTTTATATGTGCATTTTTTTTTCTATGTGATATATGTGCATTCTCTAATTGTGGCTGTTAATACGTGCTATATGTGTGCTCCGTGTGCCACGGAATAAATGTGCATTGTGTGAACTGTTTTCCCGTTTCGCTTCGTCTTTTCTTTAATTGAACCTCCATCCTGCTTCACGTAAAGGGTTCGTAGTGGTGCAAAACGCCCGGTAAATAATCTGAACCGTGAGGTCGACGCGATAACACCGCTCGGTTATCCCGATAGTACGGAACGGCCCGCCCAAGCGGCTCGTGTCCGGAGTCGACTGCGGCGAGTACGATCGCCCGGTTTACCATCCGCGTGGGTACTTAGGTAGGTCGAGTTTGCGAACAACCCTATCCTACGCGGGTGGCCGATTGGCACGATTGTGTGAGGTCGAAAGGCCCACCCGTGACTGGATCCCGGCGTTAGCCGGGAGGGTCACGACTGAATTGTCGTCCGGTGGGCGAGGCGGTCGCGGTTCGAGTCGCGTGGCCGATCGCACGCCGACGGCGCGAATTCGCAACACTGGTGTACAGGAGTGTGATTCAAATCCCTCCCGTCTCCAAGCTAAATTCACAGGGAATCGGTCCAGGGGTGAGAGGAGCGTCCCCCGATTCCCTCTAAATTACGAGCGAGCTAAATTAACCCCTTACGTGGAATAAGATGGCGTCTCAAGGCGAGCGGGAGCCGGGGGTAATAGAAATGTATATGTGTAGTGATGTAAATCCATTGTCCAGGATGTAGACCCGAGCAGGACATTGGTGTGCAGGAACAGTTTCCCCCCCAAACGAATCAGGCCCGAAATGGGTGCGGCGCGGCAGAGGCCGCGGTGTATAACACCTCCCCTCCCCCTCTCTACCAAAACCCCCCGATCCTGGCCGAATCGGCTCAGCTAAGTGCCACGACATGGCCCGGCTATTCGCCATGCTGAACAAATGAACAACAAAATGGAAGGAATGAATAACGAATTAAACAACAAAATGGATGGAAACGCACTCAAAATGGAAGGAATGAATAACGAATTGAATGAAAAATGGATGGAAACGCACTCAAAATGGAAACAAACAAAAACGAAATGAAGGAAGAAATAAAGAAATGCGGGGTGAAACGCAGCAAATGGCCGGACTGCAGGCGGGCATAAAGGCAACAACAGCGAAGTGCGTAATGGCGACGCCACGTGTGGAGCGAACGAGCTGGAGGGGGTGCAACGGTTGTCAGGCCCGCGGTGAAGGCGGGTGAGAAAAAAATAATTCGGGAGACGTGTTGGGCGAAAGTGTGGAGGTGACGGAAAAAGTGACGGTAACCGAGAGGGAAAAATTAATTGGGGTGACGGAGTCGTGCACGAAGGAAAATAAAATAGTGGAATGTGAGAAAGACTTCAAGACATGACGAAGAGAGTTGATAAGCTGGGACGGGAGGTAAAAACGGAGACAGAGGAACTGGGAAGGCGATAGACAACACAAGGGGAAGCCGGAAGAACAGTTAGAAGCCAAAGCAAGGTCGGAGTGTGCGGGATGAATGAGAAAAGAATTAGAGAAGAAAACTGAGTTACAGAAACACCAGAACGAAGAGACGGAATTACAAAACGAGTTGAGATGGTAGAGAAGGAAAGAACGAGAACGGAGAATGAAACGTTAAGGAACCACGCTGTACAGATCCAACAGCTGGAAGCGAAGGCCAGATTAAGAATGAGATGCAAGAAAGAGTAATGTGGAAGAAGAATGAGACAGAAGAAGGAAATCGATCAATGGAAGGAAACCACGAGATTGCAGAATGAGGAACAAGAAAGAGTACTGGAAGAACAAAGAATGAGACAGGAGAAAGAAATTTGTCAGTTGAAAGAAATAACGAGATTACAGAATAGAACAAGAAAGACAGTGGAATAAAAAACTGAAAGAGTATGAATTTGAAATTGAACGACAAACGAAAAAAATAGGTTGGAATACGAGGAGAAGTTGAAGGAGCAACGAATGAAGCAGGAAGGAGAAATGAGGAGATTGAAGGACACAACGAGTTGGAGAGGGAAGACGAGAGGAACATGGGATAGAAAACAAAAAGAACATGAAGCTGAGGTTGACCAATTGAAAGAAAAGGCGAGGCTGAGTGTGAGGAGATAGACAAAGAACAGCGAATGAAACACAGGAAGGAAATAGCCAATTGAAAGAAACGATGAGATTGGAAAATGAAGAGCAGGAAAAACTGTGGAGAGAAAACAAAAAAACTATACGAGTTTGAAATTAATGAACTGAAGGAGAGAGTAAATTGAAATCCAGAGAGATGGAGGAACTCCGAAAGAAACAGAAACTAATAAATGTATAAGACACGAGGTGAAAGGAATTGGGAGGGAGAGAAAAGAACAATTAAGACGAAAAGCAAGGATGAGGTACGCGGAATCCTGAAAGAGCAAGGAGTGAAACAGAGGGAAGGACGGAGCGACTTAAGAGAGAAAGCAAGGTTGACCTATGTAAAGATAAGGGAAAGACGCCAGAAGAAGCAGAGTCTAATAGACACGAGAGACAACAGAAACTAATAAATTATAAGACACGAGGTGAAAGGAATTGGGAGGAGAGAAAAGAACAATTAAGACGGAAAGCAAGGATGAGGTATGCGGTGATCCTGAAAAGAGCAAGGATGAAACAGAGGGAAGGACGGAGCGACTTAAGGAAAGCAAGGTTGACCTACGTAAAGATAAGGGAAAGATGCCAGAAAGAAGCAGAGACTAATAAATGTATAGAGACGCGGGAGGTAGAGAAAGTAGAGGAGAGACTGCACGATAAAGACGGGGTTAAAGGAACAGAACACACACACACAGAGGTAGTGAGGATAATGGGGGCGAGCTGGCGGACTGGGTAGAGACCCGGTGTGAGCACTGGATGGCCGCCTCCAGGACGAGGAGGGAGTATGCCCCTTGAGGCGAATCACGACCAGGTGGGTTCGGTCGTGCTTCGCGGAGTTGAAGGGACGAGTGCTGTGGATGGGTGCACGTGCAGCTTGGGGGTGTAAGAGGCCCCGGGAACCCTAGTGGGGACGCAAATCCCCGTTGTGGTTGTCCCGTGTGTGTGGTGCAAGGTGTGAGTGAGACCCCGTGTGTGAGTGAGCCCCGTGTGTGGAAGCGACCCTGGTGTGAGTGGTGGTGGTGTGTTGCCAGGTGTGTGCAGCACGCCGTGTGTGGATGAGGCACCGCGGGCGAGTGCTCCCGCGTGTGTGAGCCGAACGGTGTGTGTAAGGGAGACGGCATGTGTGAGAATGCAGTATGTGAGGGAGGACAGTGTGTGTTAGGTCGCGGTGTGTGAGGAGATGTCGGTCGGCATGCGTGAGCATGCAGCCGCGTCTCCCGGTGTGAATGTGAGTGTGTGGAGTGGAGTCTGTGCGTCGTAACACGCAGGTGTGCGTGGGTGGAACGGAGACGACGGCGACAGAGGACAGAGGCCGGGTAGCGGCCGTAGCTGTTTTGGGGACCGTGCCGGGTTCACCCAGGCAGCGAGCGCGCGGTCCGTGCTGTGCAGCGCACGAGACCCCCACGTGCTCGCTTGCGGGAGTGAAGCCCGGTCCGGAAACGCCAGCGGTGGATTTGCGATCCCGCGGACGGACAAAGTATAGGCAGGACGATGGATTTGGACCGATGGGTTCTCCACGCGAGCTTGTGTTAAGCTCCAACGGGCAGAGCACATGTGTTCGCGTGGGGAGCCCCTCGGAGTGCGATGTTTGCTTTTGGGGGTGCGCAGAGGTGACGTCATGGCTGCACGTGGGGTTGGAATCCGGCAGGAGGGTGAATCCCTCCGGATTACCGTCCAAGAGGGACGAGGTGCACGTGCAGCTGCATGACGTCACGGGTAAGGTGCAAAGTGCGCGAGCTGTGAGTTGCCGCGCTGGTGCTGCGCAGAATTTGGGAAAAAAAAAATTAACGAAAGCAAGCCTCGCTTTCGGGTGAACAGGATTCCCTGGGCAAGGGGTGAAAGATCCCCTTACCAGGGCCCAGGATGGAACTAGCTAGGGGGAAGGGTTAGCTTAGCTAGACCGGCTTCATGGGGCAGGGGTAAGTCCTCATGGGGCCCGTGGAATGGATTAGGTAGAGGGATTTTAGTTGAGATTTAGATGGGAATGATTTTTAAAGATTTGGAGACAGTGACGACTTTGAGTGTGTAGAGGGGACGTAGTTTAGCTACGTAGTGTTAAAAGGAACGTGCTGTAGTTTAAGGACGACGTGGGAGCACGAGTAGTTAGGGGAGGTAGATAGAAGGATGCAGGATTCAGCGGTGTGTGTTGAAGGGTTAGTGAGTTGTGAGGTGAGTACATGAGAGTGAGTGAGGCCAGCGGGTCTGTGTGTATGGAGCGAATGTGGAATGCATGGTGCGATGAGTGATTGGGGGAGGAGTGACTCCCGCCCAAGGACCCCGGGGTCAGTGTAAAGTGAGTTAGCTGGGTTAGTCAAATTAAACAAAATGGAAGTCGTTTTGCTGTTGGTGGGGAAGTAGCTCAAACCCGTTTGGAGGGTGCAGGAGCCCTGTTGACGGGCTGGAGCGTGGCTGCGAACGGTGAGTATCGCTGAGTGGGTACCCGGGCACCGGGCTAAGTCGGCCGTGGTAGGCCAAGGACCCATGGGGGCCGGTTAGCGTAGTGGGCACGGGTGCGCCCGCTTGGTGCGGGGGCCCGGAGCGTCGTTGGCCGCGTGGGCAGTGTCGTGGGCACGGGTGACCCTCGAAAGGGGCCCGGGTGCCAGCCTGCCACGTGTGCGTTTCAGGGGAGTTGCCATGGGGGGCACTCCCCGGTGTTTAGGGAGCTGTAGGCTCGGAGGCAGTGTAGTGCCCGGGGTGCCATCGTAGGGGAATCGGCAGAGGGTCGTGCCTGCCAAAGGGAGCCACGCGTCCCAGCCACGAAACCGTGCAAGGGCACGAGGGAAAATTCGAGGGCGAGGCCCGAAATGTGTAGGACACCAACACAGGCGACGGGAATCTGGGTTTTTAAACCATTAGATTAAGCGAGAGGCGCTTGTTGAAAGCCCCGGGGTAGTTTAACAGTTAAATGGATAGGGTAGATTAGGAAGTGTACCCCTCCGCACCATCCATCCCTTCGTCTCGTTGTGGGCCGCTGGACCACTTTGGGTTAGATCGCTGAGATCTGGGAGGCCATCCTGAGGCTTTGTTGGGCCTCGACACAGGACGCTAGCTCTCCCTTATTCCCTCCGGGAAGGGAACGTAGGGGTTGGGAGTAGACTAGGTGACGATAGGTTAGCCGAACAGAGACAGTAAAGGGGGTTAGGGGACGAATTATAGAGGGATGAAAATAAAAACAACAAAAAATAAGTTGGGGGCTAAATTGGTTTTTACAAATTAAGGGAGTAGGTAGGTACAGTGACAGGCAAAGCGATAGGTGGGAGAGGAGACAGGTAGGTAGGTCCGAGTCCACCTTCTGTGTGGCCAACACCACCGCACTCCCTCACCACCTCCACTGCAAGCAAAGGCTGGCCAACTTCATCGTCTGCGGCTGTGTGCTGCGGGCCTGTGCCGGCCGGATCGTCTGTTGTGTTTTGCTGCAAGCCTGTGCGGCCGGATCGTCCGACGGCTGTTTTTACTGCAAGGCCTGTGCCGGCCAGTTCGTCTGCCGGCTGTGTTTGCCTGCAACGGCCTTTTCTGCAGGCTATGTTGCCTTTACCTTTGCCATGTCATGCCACTGCCCCTGTTCACCAGCCCCGTTCAGTTTTGCTTTACCCCCGTTCATTTCCATGCGCGCCAGGATCCGCAAGCAACAGTTTGCAAGCTGCAGGAACTGTCCTTTGGCAGCTGCAACACGGGCCTGCATGGCGGCCCGTGCACCGGTTTCCTTTTGACTCTCCTTTTTCCTGCAGAGTCCATTGATCCTGGCCATGGAGTAGTGTAAATTATAAGGTTAAGGTGTTAAGTTGTATTGTAAATATGAGTGCGCCCCCGGCATGTATGTGTTAGCGCCGGCAATTTTATTAAGTCGTCTGTGTGAGTGAGTTTGTTTAGTTAGTTACTCAGCCTCAGGTTATTTATTGGGACACGAATACCATGAATGTCGCACTCAGGATCCGTAGGTAAACGTACTAGGGAGAACTACACATGATGGCACACGATAATTTGACGACTCGCGGCGGTCTGTAAAAAGGGAGGGGTAGTGTTACGGCTCTGGAAATTCGCAAACACCATAAAGGTCCCGTAGGTGAGATATATTTCTTAAGTACATGTGTAGTTAGCCCAAACCCATTGTATAGAGGGAATTAATGTGATTCATTCGGGCTGCGATCCTTTGAGTTAGGCGTTTTCTGTTCTACCTTTGTTTTGAGCCACCCACGCCAACAACAACAACAACGCCGGCAGCCAAAACCTACCTTCACCACTCGCTACCGCAAACCTCACATCACCGCCATTCCAAACAGCACCATGGCCATCGCACCGCCGAAAACCCTCCACCACTTCTCCTACGGCCATTCCCGCACCACCTGTGGACGCCGAGCGTCGAGCTGTCTTCAGCGAGACACGCGAGACGCGAGTGCAGATGGCGGGTTTTCTGAGGAGAATTCGGATCAGGAATGCTACACGCCCACATCTGATCCACCCAATCAGGAAGCGCGGGGCGGCTTGGCCCCGCCTCCAGACGCGCCTGACGAAAATCGGCATATGCAAATTTGAGGATCAGGAATGATACACGCCCCTTTTTCTCCGTCCAATCGGCGAGCGTGGCTCCGCCCTGAGGTCGTTTGGATCAAGAATTTGCATATGGTGGGTTCCCGAAGCCGATAAAAAGGCGAGCGCAGTGAGTCAGGAGGTCAGTTGGGCTGGGTCGTTGGAGACGGAGCTCGAGCAGATCGGGTGAGAGAGTCAGTTGGGCTGGGTCGTTGGAGACGGAGCTAGAGCAGTATCGTGGAGTGAGTCGAGTTGGCAGATCGGTGGAGAGTGTCGGTGGGCGGAGTCGGGGAACGGAGCTCGAAGCAGAGGTGGGGCGACGGCCTGCGGAGGCGAACGGCTGCGGAGGGCGATCGGCTGAGGAGGACCTGGAGGCTCGGGACGACGAGGTCGCGTTGAGTCGAGCAAGCCAGCCATACTCCCTCCCAGAGCATCAACAATTCCCCTTTCCCCCGCGCTGAGAGAGTGCGACAAGGGGCCCGTTCCACAACAACAGCAGGTGCCCACGGAACCGCCTGCAGCGACATTCTCGGCTCGCCACGAGGGCGCGGGTAGGACCCCTCGGTCTCGTGGACCTGGCCGCTCATCCAGGTTCCACGCGCATAAGGCCCACGGGCCCAGTCTGACTCCCTTGCCTTTGAGGGGGTCTTTTCTTTGCTTCGGTGTGAATGCGTGTTGTGGCGCCGTGTCTTGTAAGGTAGTAACTGTATAAGTGGTCCGTGTGTGTCGTGTAGTCGGTTTTAACTCCTTCTTTTATATGTGCATTTCTTTTGTCTTATGTGATATATGTGCATTCTCTAATTGTGGCTGTAAATACGTGCTATATGTGTGCTCCGTGTGCCACGGAATAAATGTGCATTGTGTGAACTTTTTCCCGTTTCGCTTCGTCTTTTCTTTAATTGAACCTCCATCCTGCTTCACGTAAAGGTTCGTAGTGGGTGCAAAACGCCCGGTAAATAATCTGAACCGTCGAGGTCGACGATAACACCGCTCGGTTATCCCATAGTACGGAACGGCCGCCCCAGCGGCTCGTGTCCGGAGTCGACCTGCGGCGAGGTACGATCGCCCGGTTTACCATCCGCGTGGGTACTTAGGTAGGTCGAGTTTGGCGAACAACCCTATCCTTCGCGGGTGGCCGATTGGCACGATTGTGGTGAGGTCGAAAGGCCCACCCGTGACTGGATCCCGGCGTTAGCCGGGAGGGTCACGACTGAATTGTCCGTCCGGTGCGCGAGGCGGTCGCGGTTCGAGTCGCGTGGCCGATCGCACGCCGACGGGCGCGAATTCGCAACAATATGTTTTACTTATTTCACTAGTTTGCGGTAGAATCTTTTTGGGTTGTTTTTCAAACATGCGGTTTTGTTTTCTCCCTTTGTTGAGTGTCGTAGTTTTTTTTTTTAATCTTTCTTGTGATCATTTCTATTTTGAGTTTGTTTTCAGCAACTCTTACCACTAGGTCTTTATTTCCAATTTTGTATTTGTTTTTCATTTTTTGGATTCTCCTCATTAGCTTTGGACTTCAATTTCCCCTTATAAATTGCTGTATTTGTCCTGTTTATTTTCTCAGTTGCTCCCTTTGTGTATCGAGCCTCTGTTTCCATGGTGGTGTCTGGTCTCTGTCCGTATGGGCTGATTTACTGCTCTTGTGATGTTGTTTTCCTGTTACGAGCAGTGCCACTGCAAAGATCACGGTGTTTAGTTCCTTTAATGGAGATGATTTTGGTACCATTCTTTTGAATGCTTTGTTAGTTTTCCTAACTAGTAGTTTTGTCCATTTGTTGTTTTTTATTTTGTATAGTTGTAGTCTTTCCTAGAGTGGTGTCAATCTTGTCTCCACTATTTTGTTTGCAGCTCTTCTTCCAATGTTCGCTGTTCCTCATCATCCTCCTCCACTCTCTGCTCCCCTCCATTATCATCCGCCTTTCTCGTTTTCATCCCTCCCTCTGGGTAAGTGTTTTCACTGGGGCCATGACCAAGCCGAGTTGGTTCCCCCCAATTCAGGTGGTTCTGTGTGTCCTTCCCCTCTGTCTCACCTCACCTTTGCCACTGTGTCCCCAGTGACACTCCGCATTCTCAACCCTGGCTTCATCGGATAGCTCCTTCTGGTGCCATTCCACCATCCCTCTGTCCACCTCCTCGTGAGCCCTCAGCTCCCATACTCATATCTTCTTCTGATTGTCTTCTAGCTTTCACTGTTATCTGTTTTTTTTTTAATAGATATTTATATGCCGTTGGCACAACTTTTTAAAATTTGTGGGATGGTGGTCAAATTTGTCTCTGCTCTGGTGGCCAATTTCATCTTCTTCAGCTGGTCCATGAATCTAGCTCTCCTACCAGCTATCCCCCAATGTTCAAGGCTTGAATAGACTTTACAGTGGAGAAGGGCCTCCTCCTTTATGTTCCAACACTCATTGTTTAGGTTCCTCTTGTTGAGCTTCGTTCGAGTCAGGTCGCACCTCCACAGCCTCTTGGCATGGTGCAAATCCCTGTCACCTTGTGAGATGGTCTTTCTTCTCACTAATTGAGGCTTATTCTTTGCAGCACACATTCCACCTGTATGGTGCTGCCACACATACTAAGTATAAGGGGTCTGTGTCCCACAATTTCTTTCATTTTCCTTTATTTCCAACACAAGTTTAGTTCGTCGAAGTCTCTTCCCTTCCCCGGTGACAGTTTCTCACCTGCCCAGTTTCATCAAAGTTTTTACCCCTCCCCTGACCTTTCCACTACCCTACCCTACCCTACCCTGGCACATCGGCAGCAGTTTCTCAGTTCCAGGATCCCCATGCTGGTGACTTGACATTGTGTTCGATCGATTGCTTATCAGCATAACGTTAGTCTGAGGCTGCATGCAGCATGTCCGAGACATAACCAGCACTGACATTTCCTTCCCAGCCAAGTCGTCCTCAAATCCTCCGGAGACTTGAATAACCATGGAGCGTCGTCTCGGGCGCATAAGGGCCTTCAATCCACACGCGCCTTATAGCAGGTCTTGTTTCTGCTCCTTAGTTATCCTCTCTGTCCCACTCCGTTAACAGATACATCATCTTCGAATCTCCCATCAACGACGCCCAGGGCTCCACACGGTCCTCTAGAGATACAAACAGCCTCAGAGCATCGACTTGGGGGCACGTAGTCCTGCAGTCCACACGTGCTTTGTCTCCACTTGAGTTTCTCCATCCCGCTCACACCACCAGCACTCTCTCCCCTGCACCTGCTTCCTCTCCTTCCCCTCGTCGCCAGGGTTGTGGATTCAGGATCACCATCAGCAGACCCAAGCGGTGAGTGAGATGGTGTGACAAGGATATTACGTGCCGGCTTATTTGACGTCATCGTGTGTGTCCATTTTATCTACTCATGTGCATGTAATTAATAAAGCACCACCACGTCTATGCATGTGATACATATACAAGCTCAACAATGAGCCATGGATCACCGTAAAAACAAAACAAAACGACAACAACTAGAACAGCACTAGGTGGAGCGCATACCTCTGCCAGGTTGAACAGTTTACGTTTTATGTCCCACTGATAGGACAGATCTGCATCCGGACCTTAACCAAATCTAATCGGCTGAACATCACCTACCCAACTTATCCACCAAGTTTTGTCATAACTCGTCTAAATCTGTTTGACATATCGTTTTTGGCTCCATCTCTCACTGGTGAAGAATCACTGAAACAGGGGTGAAACACAACTTCCGTCCACCTTTGGTGGTGGAGGTAATTATACATATTCAGCTTCAAATGCATAGGAAAACCTGCCAGCTGCATGATGTCACATAACATGAAGGGTTCCAAGAAACAAAGTGAAGCAGAATGCGTCATTTGTATAACCCAACAGAAGAGTACATAATCAGTGACATCACCAATGACCAATACGAGAGGATAGGGTTAAATCATGGAGTTAAAAACAGATACCCATGTGAAAAAGGAACCGCTTAAGATAAACAACAAATGGTGTTTGAAGAACTGAAATCTCTGTTTGCTGAACTCCCTGATATAGGCTTCCAGGGACCATCTACATATAGTTGCGGTTCTAGGAACCGCATCCCTCCAAAGAAATAGCAACCATCATACAGCGGTCCCTAGACAGTTATTCCATTAATGTAAGTTCAGATAGTCCCTTCCCTTTTGTTTAGCCGGACAACGGGACGTGCGTTGCGGGATTTCATAGCTAGGTCTGTTTACACCACGAACTTCATTTCTACTCTTCTTTTCTGCTTATTTCTGAAGTAAATCCGAATTTGCGTCCTCGCAGAGGCTGAGACGTGCAGCACGTGCCGCGGCCGGGGGAGGGGAATAGAAAGCCGCAACACCACACGAGCATCGACAGCGCAGCTGCAAGGAAACAGCAATATCCTCGAACGAACCTCTGCCGCAAGCTCGAGATGATCGTCTGACGTTTCCAATGATCTGGGATGCGATTGCTGTTGCATTGGAAAAGGCATACGCAGCAATATCTCTTAAAGAGGCTGCACGGATGTGGTTTTTCACAACACAGAAGCAAATGACCCAATATCGGCGAGAGCGTGGCTGTCAGCTTTGGTGCCAGTAACTTCATTGTCAGAGGCCAATAATGGAAAAACAACAACCACGCCACGTTGTACGGAACACAAATGTGCAAGACACTAGCGGCTCTTTCTTTTCAACCCATTTCTGGATTTCATTATATCGGCATCTTCTTTTCTCTCCATACCTCCATCTAATTATTATATCCGATCGTTCCCCTCAATTCCTGACACAGATCGGGTTTTGCCCAGTGCACACGATAACAGAATTGGGCGGATGCAAGCGCTGGCCACGTGCTTAATGGCAGATCCACGCACACTGTACAGAACGTGCTCGAAGGCAGACCCGTGCGCTGCTTGCGACACTTTATAATCGTACAGAGCAGGGCAGGAATGGCACACATCTTGGTCTCGTCTGTGCATGGATTTGCCACAACATCTTACCTTCGATCCTTGCTGGCGGCCGCAGGTGTTTCCCGTGGACGGGGACGTATTCTCGCCTCTCTGGCTGGCAAAGCCGCGATCAGGCAGGGGCATGCTGTACAGCTCGGGCCGCGTGGCGCATCACAGAGCAGGCACATTGACCAGCGCTAGCCGGAGGTGCCTGGGCAGGCATGCGGGGCCGACACGACCCTTGGCCGGTCATCGGGCCACGGTCCGGGAGTTCCTGCAAGGCAATTCATGTCGTGGAGTTCGGTGCGGGGTGATGCATATAATGTCCTGAGGTCGGAGCGAGACGATTCCACAGCTTGGGGCCATCTTGCCGGAAGTGGAGTGGAGCCGCTTCCGGCCATCGCGGCCTGGCTGCGCGGGGACCGGGCCAATCAGAGCGCCCGATTCGGGTGACGACGCATCGCTTCGGGGTGGCCCCCCGCCTCGCACCGCGGGGTTTATAAAAAGCGGATGGCGAAGCCGTTCTCTGTCTCTGTCTCTGTCTCTGTCTCTGTCTCTCTCTCTCTCTGGATCTCCAACTCGCCTTCTCCTCCCATTCGCCTGCGACTCCGCCTTCTTCACCTGCCGTCATCGCCGCGACTCTGCCTCCACTTCTCCGCACTTCTCCGGCCGCAAGTCGCTGACTTCACGCACCCACCTGGTTCCGTCTACCACTCCACACACTCGCTCTCGACTCCGCCTTCGCCACACATTCCGCTCCCGACTCCGCCTTCTCCACCCAAGTCCCTCCCTTCATGCCCGACGGTCGCGTCTCATTCTCTGGACCTTCGCTAGCTGCATGAAGCAAGAAACGGCGCGCCAGCTGTGAGGGAGGTATCGCCCAGCGGAGCATCCCCCGAAAACGTATTGATGGCGCGATCGGGCAATCGTGCAAGGTATTCAGAGACTGTTA
This sequence comes from Eptatretus atami, assembly GCA_035128595.1. NCBI lineage: Eukaryota > Metazoa > Chordata > Myxini > Myxiniformes > Myxinidae > Eptatretus > Eptatretus atami. The sequence goes on along the minus strand of CM068966.1, from coordinate 23,109,966 downwards.
GCCTCATCTCCTCTCCTCCTTTTCTCTTCATTAACTCCTCTTCATCGGTTGTGTGTGTGTGTGTGTGTGTGTGTGTGTGTGTGTGTGTGTGTCCTGGCGCCTGTCCTCTTAAGTTAAGATTGCAGAAGATTGTTATTATTTCAGGTTAAGTCTGCTCTGTGTCTGCTTTTGTAAGTTGCTTGTACATTGTCGCACCTCACGTTTTTTCCTATCCCTGCATTACACACACCAATAAAACTATTCACTGTACCACATAACTTTCCTCGCCGGCTTGTAAATAAATTATTATGAGAAATGTTCCCAACTCGTTTTTGTCTGTTCCTTCATTGATCCAGCACGGTCCGAATCCTAGCTTAGCCGGGACTTTATTCCCATTGATCCGTTCCTTTTAGCCGGTACGTCCATTGCAGTGTCACTCGGCTGCATCCGATCTGGTTCGAACAAGGCGTACCGAGGGCGTGTTCTCTGGTAATTAAATCACGTGATTAATTAGGTAACCCGGTTAACGCATAGACGGGAGGACCCTCGGTCACGCGGTTGAGTTATTGGCGTTCATGGTCGGTTAGCGACCCGTCGTGTCACGGAATTATTCGTGTGCGACGGCCTACAAATCCGGGAGTCTGGTGGGAATCCGAGATAGCTTCCCCCACCCCCAGTGGCCCTCTCACCCAACACCCAGCCTGCAACAGTATTATGGATGTGAGGAGGAGGGGAAGAGTGTGTGGGGGGGGGATTAAATTGATATGGAATAAATGAGTTGAAGGAAGTAGGACAATGGTAGTAAAGAGAAAGAAGGTATGGAGATTAATGTCAGAGAAAGTGACACGTTTCGGACTCACGGAAGAGGTGGGGTAGGTTAGGGTTAGAATTTGCCGTTTTGTGTACATACAGCAAATAAAAAGGGCCTCTTAGAAAAGAGTGAGGTGCAGGTGTTAAGGGGTACCCATATATTTAACACAGTGAAGATCATCCCCCATGAACTGTCATCCACCTGTGAAGGTGCACTGAGGATAGGCAAGAATACGCTTTCGAAATCGAAGCAAACGTCCGTCCGTCCGGCCTGCATTGACATTGTATATGCCTGTAAGGGGTTGACCCTGCCAGATAAAAGGTAAGTTAAAGTTGTGCTCTCAAATCAACCCATTCTCCATTTTATCTTGTTTTTACAATGAAGTACAGATTCAGGTGCTTTAGTTTATTGCCCTCTTATCATCACGGTGGCACTGAGCTGTGACTTGTCTCATCTGGGTTTGATTCCCCACCCCACTAAATTATCAGATCGAGGTTTTCCAGGCGGGGCATTATATCATAAAGTGCTCCGTCCCTTGGGTAAACATTAAGCCGGGTGTCCCATCTGCTATCATTAGGTACTGGATGAGAAGAATCTCAGGCTGGCAGGATGGCCGAGAGTTATGCACAATCTCCTCCAAGTCATCTAGCCTGGGTTAAAATGCCGACCCAGTTATGAACTGTTACCCTGATGTTTCACAGGGAGGGTGATTCATCGATATGTTGTGTGACATCCCTCGGATGGACGTTAAATTGGGATACCCATCTGCCGTCATTAGTTGGTGGATGTTAGAGATCCCACGGTGTCCTTCATGAAGAGTAGTTGCAATATCGCCGGCACCCTGGCCAAATTCAAAATTCCTGTCCTAACCTACTGCTGGGAGGAGAATGGCAAACCGCCCAGCATGACCATAGGCCAAGAAAATACTCTGTGGCAGAACCAACACCCTGTACTCACAGAGTATGGTGAATCGGATCGGATGAGGATCTCACAACGACTTTCCCAAACAGAAGACGAGTTATCGCCAAACAGCCTGAACAAATTACAAATCCCTGCCCCTACTAAAGGCCCTGTCACACCTTGACGATCTAGCCAGTGTATGCCTGACGTATGCAACATTTGGCTAAAACGCTGGCACACGTCGAATACGTTATGGGTAGTTGTATACGTTAAGAGCACGCTGGCATACGTCGTAGTACGCTGGCTTTTTCGTAGTACGCTGGCATACGTCTTTGTACGCTGGCATACGTCGTAGTACGCCGAGGTGTTAGACCAATTTTCCATGCTTGAAATTTTTCGACGTATGCCAGCATATGACTCACACGTTCCGCATAACGCTGGCCATAAGTTGTAGGCACGTTACGCGATCGTTGACACACGTTACTTGTAAGTTATTCATAAGTCGAAACACGTCGAGGTAATGTTTAGCGTACCCGAAACTTATTTCTAACCTATGAGTAACGTGTTGTAGGCACGTTACGCGATCGTTGACACCGTCCACACACGTTACTTGTAAGTTACTCATAAGTCGAAACACGTCAAGGTAATGGTTAGCGTCAGTGTTTCAGACTCCCTGTTTTTTTTTTTTTTTTTCGGTATGACGGTGATGTTGACACTTCGATTTCTAGTGCGGTTATAATATAATATAATTAATAGGCTGCCGCTCAACGATTTAAATCATAACCGCACTAGAAATCGAAGTGTCAACATCACCGTCATACCGAAGAAAAAGAAAAATAATAAAAAAAAAACCAGGGAGTCTGGAACACTGACGCTAACCATTACCTCGACATGTTCGACTTATGAGTAACGTACAAGTAACGTGTGTCGACTGTGTGTCAACGATCGCGTAGCGTGCCTACAACTTATGCCAGCGTATGCGGAACGTGTGTCATACGCCGAGTACGTCGAGAAATTTTCAACATGCTGAAAATTTCTCGACGTACTCGGCGTATGACGACGTATACCAGAAAACTACGACGTATGCCAGCGTGCTCTTAACGTATACAAAACTTACCCATAACGTATTCGACGTGTGCCAGCTTGGTTCGGCAAATTTTTCATATGTCGGCATACGCTGGCTCAAACGTCAAGGTGTGACAGCGGCTTCACACTTCGATGTCTAGTGCGGTTATGATTTGAATCGTCGAGCCGCAGCCTATGAATAGCCTACGCCACGTGATCGTCGGCAATACGCTGCCGCGTGCTATGCATAAGTTAGACTATCGTTGGGCATAGGTTGTGAACGCCGACAACACGCTCAGCTTCGTTGGTATAAGTTATCTATATGTGATTAAAACGTTCTGTGTACGTTACCAATACGTTATGCATACGTCCAACACGTTATATACGCCCAAAACTTTTTAAAAAACATTAATAGTTCAGCGTACGCCAGCGTTTACATACATTTTGAGACCTTGCCATACGCTGGCTAAAACGTCAAGGTGTGACAGCCCCTTAACATCTGGAGAGCAAAGGCAAACCACCCGGTGTAACGCATGCTGTGGGGCTGTTTTAACAACACTGCAAAGATCATCAAAGTGATACTTCTGTCACTCTTCATCATATTGTTGCTGTGTTTGCTGTTGTTGTTAATGCTTCGAATTTCAAACCAAACATTCAGTGACAACATGTGTTAAAGAAAGCCAGGTGATGCAATGCAGCCAATCACCTGGTTTCATTTCCACAGCGAATGCTGCACCCGTCAGGAGGGATGACCAGGCCAAGATGCAAACGGAGTCGGCAGTTTGTGGGTCCAGTGTGTGGCCACACATGCGTACCAGGCTGCATGATGGAAAACTTTACCTGCCAACCAGAGATGTACAAGGTGAAACATCATTTTGATTTGGAAGGTCAGGTTATAAATCATGAGTTTCGCCATAAAACACCATAGGAATCACGTATTCCTTACTCACACCCTCGTCTTGTATTTAAGACCCAATACGAGATTTAATATTATTTTGCTTCAGAGTTTTTCGTTTTATTTTGTGAGCTCACCTGGCCCCTGGTGCAACCCACAGACTCCGGAAACCTTTCCATGATGGCACAGGTGCGCGGCGTCTGCAAGCAGCTTTTTTCATTCCTTCGACCTACAGGTGTACAATAGTTTGAGGCCTTAGTACAATGGTGGACCTGTTACTCAATCCTCGGTGGGACAGAATGGAGTGTGCAGGGAGTCATTGAATATCTCAGCAGAAATAAACTTATTACAAGAAAATGGCTTTTCATGTGTGGCCATAATGCTAGGTGTCGGCCGTTGTGGGCAGTATGAAGAGTTGGGCAGGTGCGTGATTTGTGAATGTGGACACGAGACATCGTCTGCGTGGTTTATGGTGCACAGAACCGATGGGATGCAACGAAGCTCAGAGGGTATTGTGCCAACATGCCTTGTTGCCAAAGAGTGAATTGTTTCCAGTTGCCTGACTTCCGTAGATTTTCATCCTCAGACAGGAAAAGGCTTTGCTGCTTGTCCACCACGGCAAGGGCTTCATCCCTTATTGTGTGCCAGCCCTTTTCTAGCGCCTGTGAGTCGATGCAGACATTTGATGGGTAAGTTTATTCAACAGATGAAAACTTCCACTGCATAGCAGCAGTAAAAGAACATGTCAATGTCCATAAGGGACAAAGGTCATGTCCACACTGTTTGGAAAAAAAAAAAAAAAGGGTGGAGATGAAAATCCATTTTTACACCGTGTGTGCAAAGCGAAACGTAGTGTTAAGCAATTGGTTCACTATGTCCGTCTGTCTGTCTGCAAACGTGTTTATGATCGAGGAACAAGAATTTCAATTGAATGTTGTATTTTGAACAGGAATCGGAAAACGAACCAGTAGTTTAGCAGTACTTTGGCTCTGAATTCATCCCGATCACACATACGCAGAGAGGAGCAAGACAATAGTTTTGTCTTACTAGTAAGTAATAGTAAGACAATAGTCAAACAAAATTGAAAATTATTCCAAACAGGAAATTTACTGTTTTAAGGACGTCATAAAGGACACAAACAACAGACTCGAAGAACCAATGTAATGTGTTAAATAAGGTGTTGTAAAAGACGCTGCATCAAACGGCGGAAAAGAGTACGAATTTTTTTTTTTATACTAGCTTTACAATCTTTATGTTATTTCAATTTAATTATACATTTGAACACTGGAGAACACAAATCGCCTTCTTGGCACTTTCAAAAACGTTGCGTTTAGCAGTACTTGGATAAAATATTACGGCATTTAACATCATCTCGGCCAGTCCTTGTTTCTCAAGACTGTGCGGGGTAAGGTGCTGGATGAAATCTCTAGTTGTAATAGTCAAGTGTCCTCTACGTTTTAAATTCCTCCCTTGACTTCAAACAATCCCACAATCATGTGGTCATTCTACCATCGCTCCGGCTTGCAAGGCACGTTCAGTACAACTCACTCGAACAAGACTCGTGTACCCGGTCTCGGCTGTGGTCCACCAGGGCTGTGCTTGCAGGCTGTTGACGTTGTAAAGTGAACGCTGGAGTACCGACAAGAAGTGACCCCTTTTGTGACCCCGTTCGTACCATATGTATGACTGAAAACAAAGCAGCGGCTGCATGGGTCAAATCATGCTTGGCTAGGCCTTCACAACCTTTTCGATGGAGAGCAAAACCATGACATTCCATGTTGTCAATGTCATGTTGTTATAAAACATTGTTGGTATTTATTCATGGCAAAAGTGTCAAATGTCAAAACAAATCAAATTATATTATCAAATTCCACAACAGTGGTTCTGCCTGGGCCAAAGTAGAATCATATTCCCCACATTTTTATATGTAAATATAAAAACAACACATTTGGCCTTTCAAACACATTCCTATGCGCAGATGTCAAATTCAGACGCTTGCGCCTGTTAACGGGAAGCAAGGCTTACAACCACTGCCCAATAGGTAGTATAGGAGCCACACACCCACCTCTGCCAGCCGGCCGGCCCGCTGTAGCGCGTCTCCGAGGTGGAAGTAGAAACGCCCATCATCAGTACCAGATGCTCCAGATTCAATCCCTTTCTGCAGTTGTGCAAAGCACTTGTTAACGATCTTCCAAATTGAATGACACGTGTCAGCACAATTATGATGAACATTAAAAAATGCGAGTTTGAAATATATTTTCCCTCCATTGCTGTTGGACATGGTTTTATGGTTCAATGACAGAATATCAACAGAACAAGCACAAAAGTCTTTACAGACTACCTTTCTACCACAACCCTCACCCAACCAAACACAAAGAAGAGGTACCTGTCGGTAAAAGAGGATGTGAGAGAGTCGGAGTGGGGAATTCCATTGTGAGTAAAGGAGGATGTTAGAGAGAGAGAGTAGAGGTGGGGAATTCCACTGTGAGTAAAGGAGGATGTTAGAGAGAGAGAGAGAGAGTAGAGGTTGGGAATTCCACTGCGATTAAAGGAGGAAGTTAGAGAGAGAGAGAGTAGAGGTGGGGAATTCCACTGTGAGTAAAGGAGGATGTTAGAGAGAGAGCAGCGGTAGTGGGGAATTCCATTGTAAGTATAACATGGAAGAGAGAGGAGGGTCAGAGAGTAAAACAACATGATTATTGTTCTGGGTAAGGTGGTAAAATCAAATACTGTACCTGCAAATACGGAATGCTAGCATTGATTTGATTTTCCGCTTTGAGGATAAATCCATAATGCACCTGCGCCAAGCCGTCATTGGGAGTCCGAGCCAGGATCTGAAAGGAGAAAAGAGCAAAACAGGTGAACCTTCAAATCAAATCAAAAAAAGAGGAGAATGAGAGGAGTACCTATTACAAACGGAGGTATTTCCAAATGCATGCTATAAAGGATGTCAAATACTTTCTCTTTCTTTGATGAGTACTTCCTGTCTACCATGATCGAATATCTGCTTTTAGTAACTCGGTGAACAAACAAGGGAAGACGAACAGGTTGTCAAAGAGATCGTCCATGTCATACGAGCCAGATGCGATATACCTGTTCATAGACTGTCTTTGCCGCTTTGTTGTCTCCAAGCAGGAGATAAGCGACCCCAAGATCATTTAGCAGACCCAGATCATCAGGAAACATGGATGTCAGAATTTTCAGGGACTTCATGGCAAGTCTCATCCGGCCTAAAGACAAACAGACATCAGTGGTACTCATTGGGGTGGAAGGGGGATGGGGGGAGGGGTGTTTAAACAAAAGAATTAAGCAAACAGATGAAGACTGCACCACCCAACATACCCCACCAGGGGGAGAGAGGTGTTTAAACAAAACCTAACCCTAACCCCCATACCCATAAACTGATATCTGTCAGCTTGACGGCGCAGAGTGAGGCGCAGGAGATCAGAGGGCACATCAGGGAGGACAGCTACCTCACCATACAAGGCTATGGCATTCAGCAGAAGCTCATTGCTACGAAGCTTCTCTGCCAGATCATCCTGAGCCTGTGTAGAAAAATACAGACAAACCATATGGATTATGACTTCGACGATAGCCAGGTGAAGCAGCAGAGCACAGTCCTATCAGTGTTTACACCTGAGCACATGCCTCATGAAACAACTACTCCAGGAGTTAAAGTCAATACATTGAAGGATATACATTGAGTGGTAATTTGCCTTGTTTATTCACATTCTTGTACATACTGCCATGTCTGTGGATGTACTATTGTGTATGAATATGTGTGGACGATATGTTAACGAAGGAGTTAATTTAGCAGAGTCGCCATCTTTCCCATAGATCCAGTTTCCTCCTTCATGCCAACCCCCTTGCTTCCTATTTAAGATTCTCCATGGATCCACGTCGGCTGGTCAATCCCTCAGGGTGGACAAAGAGCGCTATAATGATGAGGGGCTACGGAATGCTACAGCAGTGTTGTGCTGTAGATATGCTTTGGCAGAGCACCAGAGGGCATGGCTCAGAGTGGGAGTTCTGGAGGGAGAAGAGTGAATTCAGGGTAGCTGGCAATGGTGTGACTAAGTGGTTACTTTGAGTCTTTGACTCATTTATTCCCTTGGAGTCGATGACCTTGTTTGAGCACTGCCATTATGCTACATCCACCTGTCCAGCCCTTCCTCATTTTAACATTGCTCAAAGCAATGTGGCCCCCAGCCAACATTATATGTGAAGCCCTAGCCTAGAAAGATCAATGAGGTCGCCATTATCTTCCCTTCTGAGTCGGGTCTCTCTTTGTCGCCTGCCCCTCTGAAAAGGTCGGAGACGGGGATATTAAAATGAGCTCCCTCCGACTGACTGATCATTCTTCCATGTACTTTTGTGTATGTGATATTTCAAAAGCCATTGAGCATTTAGCTTTCATATTGCAGATATCTTTTATAGGGTTACCATATTTGAACTTTAATTTAAAATAATAAAAATAAAAAGACACTCCGGAGAGGGACACTCCGAAAAAAAAAACGAAAACAAAAAAAAGAGGACATTCTTGAAAAGAGTTTCCTTTACGGATTGAGCAATCGTATCGGCAGTCTCATAAGGTGTGTTCGGACCTTGATTAATTTTGACTGCAAACTGCCGTTCTTCCAGTTAAAATACTGAATTATTACCGGAAACATTGTACTTGTTCCAGTCCACATGAGATTGTAAATCAACAGCATCTTAATTTGTCACAGAGATACAAGTACCAGCTCTACATACCAAGCACTTGGCTTCCCAATCTTCTCGACCAGTTCGAAAACACGGAATTTTGTCTTTTGTTCTGCAGTCTTGTCATTCGTGTGCAGCCTGTGGCTGCTGGTTGCACCATTGGTTGAGAGCAACTATGCCGCTGATGCAATGCCCCTATTACCAGTACACTGGTGCTCATTTTGCCGATCTCGGAAGGATGACAGGCTGAGTCAAACCCCACCTGGTGTTAATTCAACAGGGCTCAAACTCAGGACTCTAAGATCCCAAACCAGCCACCCTAACTGCTAAGCCAACATCAGGCTTTCATTTCTCAGTTAATTTACACTTTTATTTTGGTATTGTAAACAGCTGTTGAAGAAAAAAATAAAATAAAATCAAACAAGAGTGTACGGTATGGACTCAGAAAAGACACTGAAAAGACACGGACTGAGGATGTCACTGGATTATCTCTCACTGTGAGGTTGTAACAAAGAGGCAGGCCATGTGAGTGTCGATGTTCAAACACGTCCATTACACCATGATAGAGGAGTAAAGATTTGTACAAAGCCGTCCTGGTCCAAACATTACAGAACCGCATTTTATCACTAAGAAAATGTACAAAAAAGATGGTTTAACTGTTTTAAAAAAAAAAGTATCCCAAATCTTAAAATGTATCCCTTTGAAAATGCAAAAGCAAAAAAAATAATAAAATAAAGGCAAAATCAAGACATTTATAGATACTTTAAAAACCCAGCCAGACGAATATTTAAGGTCTGAAAAGGAAGACATGTCCTGGAAAAACTGGACGTACGGCACCCCGATCTATTCCTCATGATACCTCAACCCGATTAGATCACGGCTGCGAATGGTTGAATTATGTTGCCATGGCTATCGCGGATACTTGGCTTGTGTACGCAATATTTCAAAAAAACCTTCAAGATTTAGCTTTCATATTATACAGATGTATTCGTCATACCACCCAAAAGTTGGGGACCTAGAATATCAGCTCCTTGTTCTATATTCTCCGATACTTGTTCTGTGCTGTACTTTTACTCACAACTCCCTGAGCATCCTCTGTTTATATAGATTTGTGGCCATAGCGGAGGTAGTTATCTACATAACGTTTCAGTGTGTGTGTTACTTGTGCTCTTGTGCTGAGACTCCATCGGTTTCGTACCTCCTGTACGGTCTTTGTACAGGGTGTTTCAAAGGTAATAGTGCACTGAACAAAATGCTTATGTTTCATGTGTTTGCAAATCTCAAAATTAAAATGTATGCTTGTTTAATTGCAAGTATCATTCACTCACTCAAGTGATGTACCCACCGTGTCTTTGTTGTAGTGTCGGACCCCGTTATTCGCGGATTTGCTGTCCGCAGACCCTGCGTATTCACGGGTCATAAAGTGCGACCTGCTTGTAGATTCACACATTCACGTTATTTATTTATTTATTTATTCATTCTTTTTTTACACTTCAGGACTGGTCTCCTATATCAACCTGGGAAATTGGAAATCATCCAACATCACAGTATTACATAAAAAGGTACAAAAACAGATCCCCTTATCTCCAGCCCAATTAGCTTCCTGTACTTATAATCATCTGCAAGGGCAAGTAATCCATCACAGTCGACATAAAATCATTCCTTTTCTCCAGCTGCCTCATCTCATATCATCAATTCCGATTCAGACAAGGTCACTCCATCTTGGATGTGCTGCTTCTACTCTCACAACAATGGATAGAAGCTCTCAATATCAGCCATGAGATCTGGACATATCTCGAGCTTTTGATATCTCACCT